>CM035846.1:215216436-215816436 GCA_020510985.1 Pholidichthys leucotaenia | reverse complement strand
TAAACTTCTGAATGTTCCAGTGAGCACTGTTGAAGCCATCATTCGGAAGTACAAAGAACATCATTTTACCATAAACCTGCCACGACCAGGAGGTACTAGCAAGATTTCTGACAGAGGAGTCAAATGAATTATCAGAAGAGTTATCCAAGAGCCAAAGACCACTCGTGGAGAGCTCCAGAAAGACCTGGAGTTAGCAGGTACTGCTGTTTCAAAGAAAACGATAAGTAATGCACTCAACCAACATGGGCTGTATGCCCGCTCACCTTGCAAGACTCAATTGCTGAAGAAAAAGAATGTTGAAGCTCATTTAAAGTTTGCTGCACAACATTTGAGGAAGCCAGTAAAATACTGGGAGAATATAGTCTGGTCAAATGAAACCAAAATTGAACTTTTGGATGCCACCACACAGGGCATGTTTGGAGGAGAAATGGCATTGCACATCAGCCCAAAAACACCATACCAACAGTGAAGTTTGGAGGTGGGAGCATCATGGTGTGGGGGTGTTTTTCAGCACATTGTACAGGCAGACTTCATATAATTGAAGGAAAAATGAATGGACAAATGTACAAACACCCTTGATAAGAACCTGTTGCCATCTGCCAAGATGCTGAAGATGAAAGGAGGGTGGACATTTCAGCAAGACACAAACAAGGAAACTCTCATCTGGCTCCAGAGAAGGAAAATAAAGCTGCTAGAATGGCATGAACTGAAGATCAGAGTTCACAGAAGATACCCACACAACCTTCAAGATTTGAAGACAGTTTGTGTGGAATAATGGGCTTAAAATCACTTCTGAGCAATGTCTGCGCCTAGTTTCTCCATACTGGAGTTATCTGGAAGCCGTTATTACCAACAAAGACTTTTCTACTAAATATTAAATGAATTTCATCAAGTGTGTTCAATACTTATTCCCTGTGTCATTCCACTTTATTAAATATAACTTGTCCTGCATTGTACAGTGAGTACAATTAACGTATCTATACGGGTCATTATCTATTCATCTGCGATGCATATGTTATCTAGGCAGTTTTACTTTCCATAGGTAATTTCTTTTTCTTCTGTGCTGTATGTGTTTATATCGTTTTGGTTGTCTACTGTCATGCTGCTGTTACACTGTAATTTCCCAGTGATGTGTGTATGTATGTATCTATGTTTTGTGAACACAGTTGCCTTGATTTCTTTGTATGTATGGATTATTTGGGTTGCTACTGATACAGTATCTGGCGAAAATCTCAGGTCAGCGGCTCCATCAGAAATATGTTTAATGAAAAAATGCTGATGTGTTCATTACTTATTTTCCCCGCTGTATATTTCATTCATAGATGCTATTTTAGATTATTTTATTATAGTTACATAATCTGCCTCCTCGATGAGCAGCGATTGGCTGCTGTTAGCAAAGCTAACTATTCACTCATTCAAGATGGTCTCTGTGCTCAGGAGGTAGAGCAGGTTGTCCAATAACCACATGGTTTGCGGTTCGAATCCCACTCTCCCCAGATATCCTGCCGTTGTGTCCCTGGGCAAGACACTTCACCCTTAATTGCTCCTGGTGGGTCTGGAAGCGCCATGTTAGGTAGCATGCCGTCATCAGTGTGTGAATGGGTGGATAGCAGGAGCTGTAAAGCGCTTTGGTCATCAAGAGATGAGAATAACAGCGCTATATAAGTGAATGCCATTTATTGTAGTACAGCGACTAGTCATATCCTATTGACAACTCACAAAACATATCTTCTTTTCTGCTCCCTTTTGGGGTCACCACAGCGGATCATCTGCCTCCATCCATCTCACCCTTTCCCTTGCACGTTCCTCTGTAACACAAACATTCTCCATGTTTTCCTTCACTACATCCGTGACACGCCTCCCCCCTCTCCTCCTCCCTAATCTTCAACCAACAGTAGCCCAATTGCCACCAACACCCTGTTGGTAAATAGCACTGGTGGTGGTCCTTATTAACCTGGGCCTCAACTGATCCGGTATAGAAGTCTCATTCATCATGATCTGCATGTTTGCTTTGGCAAAGGCTTTACCCTTTCTGACACAACCCTCTCCATTTAGCTGGGCTTGGGACCGACACTAGGAGTACACTGGCTTGTGTGCCCTCTGTGGCCACACACCCATCTCCAATAATGATGACTGTAATGCTTTTCATCCAGCTCACTAATATTAATGATTGAGTGCAGTTTTTTAAAAATCTTGATTACGTAGTTTTTTTGGGTGGGTCAGTCACAAATAATGCGGCAGTCAGTAGGGATGGGGATCATCAAAGGTCCAACGATATTGGACTGTGATTATCACTTTATTGCAATGCGCTAAATATTGCAAAGTCATACTGTATACTGCGATTTCCCATCCCGATTTTTGTCTTGTTCAGCTCTGAGATAGATCTCAGGAGTCACTCTTTTGCTGTGCTGACCTAACCAGACAGTGAGAATTTAGCACCATCTAATGGACTGATATGCAGTATGTGACCTTTAACTGTCTTAGAATAAAATGTGGTGCTCAATCAGATTTAAGGACTAGGGAACCTTAAGAAATTAAGTGCATTTAGAAATTTTTGTATTTTTTGTCATAATTCTGTTTTTATAACTTTTTAAATACAATATCTACCAACGTGCAAACTTTTAAAAATGTAACTTTTGAAGGCCATCTTTGTTTTCTTCCTCTGATTAGATGTAATAGTTGGCATCAAATCCTTGCTAAGTGAATACTCAGAGTTCATTGTGCACTTGTTGTCTTCAGAGATTTACTGCTATCTTCACCTTTTTCTTGCTGTGACTTTTTGCCCTCACTTGGGCCTTCAGCACAACAAAGCTGGCTACCTTTGAACGTTCCACTGCTGACCCCCAAAATGCCTTTTGGGAGTGTCCATTGTGCTTTTGGGTTATTGTCATACTGCATTGCTCTTTTACCATTCATCCAAAATGAACATGAAGGTGATGCTCAAATTATAGCCGAAAGAAGACACAGTGTAAGGTTGAACCGCTGGAGTTCAGAGCCACCACAATAATAAGCCCATGACTTCACTCTTCAGTATGGGAATTGACTCACTGGGAACACTTTGAAGCAGAAGAAAATGAGTAAACTCTTGGAGCTCAAACACCAGTCTACCAATATGGCTCATCATCATCTTCATATCCCTGGAGAGACACTCCACATCTGATGATTAGCTGTTGATTTGCAAGTGATTTTATTTACATTCTTGAGCGGCACTAATAGTTTGAAGTTCATTCTTGAAGCAGCTGATGTGGCTATGTTATCTGGGAGCTCTGCAGCAGAGTGATAATGCCACGAGATGTGACTGTGTGAAGGATGCCGGACAACAGAGATGCTCTAATTACACACAGCTCCTTCTTCAAATGAAGAGGATAAAAGCTAATGAATCGCACACAGGCCAACACAGGGGCTGCCTAATGAAGAGGGAGTGAGAGACAGGGGGACGGATGTTTGTGAGAGAGTGTGCGCGCGCGTGCGCGCGCGCCTGTTTGTGTGTGTTACATGAGAGCTCGAACAATTCTGTGATCTCATCGCCATGTCTAAAAAAAAAAAATCCTTGCAGGGAAAACAACAACTTACCATGCAGCAGATTCATGTTTACAGACGTCTGCATTCGTTGTAGGTGGCTTGGAAATTGAGGCACTCTGTAAATTTTCACTAATTAATGCTCCAAGGGTCTTGATTGTTATTAATGGTGACGAGATGGAGGAGGAGGAGAACGAGGAGGAGTAGAAGAAGCAGTTTAAATCAGGACATTACAGTGTGTCTGCTCAGTAGATCATTAGGCTTCAACTTCAAGAGGGGTGTCTCACTTTTACACGCTATGTAAAAAACAAGAAACAGAAAGTTGACTCCGCGGGTTGTGAGACTCACATCTGTGTCGGTGACACATGACTGGCAGTTGTGTAATGTTTTTTTTTTTTTTTTAAACGCACAGATTAAATTGACACCAACCCTGGCCCATTCCTCGCCTATCTCCCAAAACCTGCTGTTCACTCAGCATTGTTGCCTATAACCCAGGGGTTATTATGTGAATTGAAATTGATTCTGATAGAGCGCACTTTGATATTTGGTTCAGCTGAGAGTATGGCCTTGACCCGAGAGCCCGAAGCTTAATTTCATGTCTGTCAGATAAAGCTCCCGCCGCCGTTTTGGCGCCGCAGTCACGTAGCCGAAGAGGTGCAAAGTTTCTCCTGTAATTTCATGAATAACTCAAGTTGCCTCCTCCATGGGACAAGTGCTCTTGCTAAGTTGGAGGAGACTCTGTTTCATGCCAAAAAGCTGTCTGTGTAGGATGCTGCTGCTCTCACTCATGGTGGTAGTGTAGGTGGTGGCAGTGGGAGGAGGGTGGGGGGTGGGTGCTACTGCTGCTTCACCTTGTCTCCTGTTACTTATTAGTCTACTGTCAAGGCTCAGGCAGCAGGTAGGTGTACATCCCTCCTCCTCCTCCTACTTTCCTCCTCCTGTCCCCATCCGGGCCTTATGAGTATAACCAGGGGCAAAATTCTCCATTACTGTCAGTCTGAATCTGTTGCCATCACATTAGCACACGTCATGCAGTCATTAATGCATTAGGCCTTGTTTGAGCGCCAGTTATTTGCATTGGCTTTTACAATGTCTATTTGCCCTTGCACTAAAAGCTGTGGAGTGTGCCTATTGACCATTTAAGTGTTCAATAATGAAGCGATCCCTCAGGTGGAATTTGGTCTTGTTGAATACTGGGTATTAACATAAAAAAACCCATTATTATATATGCTGTTTCATTGGGTTTTAAGGACAAAATGCAGCAAAAATGTAACTTTAATTTACCTACATGGCTGTATTTCTTTAATGCCAGGGCATCCCTCTGGCATATGATCACACCGCTCAGAGTCAAGTACACCATTATCCACCCTATTCCTCTATACTTCTTCCTCCCAATGCAGAATGTACCTGATTATACTCCTATCGGTCACACTCTGGCGCCTGTTTGGAGGCTGTTATCTGTTTGCAGTGGCGACTCCTAGGGGAAGCGTACCGCCGATAAGAGACTGTTGTTCTGTAAACAAGCCTCTGACCTCCCCAGGCTGGGCTTGGCTCCTTTTCAAATGGGTCTCTTTTATTTTGGCCCCGAGCTCAAATCTTCGCATGACCGATTCCCCAGGGCAAGGTTTAATGGCATTACTGTACGCTCTGCAAAGCGCAGGGTGGTCACTCTGAAGCTGTCACAGCTAGGGTGGGTCTGTGCCTCCGAAAGAAGCAAAGCAGGAGGAGGAATAAACTACTGTAAACCAGGTGGGTGAAAAGGTACTGCCTGTTGTCTCTTGCTCAAACATTTGGAAAATGAGGCTGAGTATGTGAGTGACCCCTTCATGACCCCGGGCTTGTGGTTGAGCGTGGAAATAGGATTATCAGATGAGACCATGAGTTTTCCTCTAGTGCCAATCACAGTTTTAAATGATAAACCAGTGACAAAATTTCTACCACAGCGTACAATTATGTTCTCACTTGCGGTTGTCCCCATAAACGGTCACTGAAATCTGCTGTGTGCCAAGAAGTGCTCTCTTCTTGGGACGGATGATCAGTAGGATGGCAGCTCAGCATCTGACACTTTCTTTGGCTGTTTTGGCAACGTGCCTGAGCAAATAACTCACCGAAAATCAGTAGCCACGGGCTGTACCAGAGAAAAGTGTTGCACTAAGTCATTTTGGTGTTAAATACTGCTTTGTTTAAACAACTATTGAGACACACAGCTGCAGGGCCTGTGCTAAAGACGGGAGCGAACGCAAAACAATAACTGGAAAAGATGATGCTTGGCTCGAAGCTTGACTCCCACCCTGTAATCAGAGTTTTCACACGCTAAAGAAATTACAGGGCACCAAAGTCATTAGGAGTGTGGGTGAGGTTTCACATTGCAAACGGAAACAAAGTTGAAAACACATGTTTTTGGAATAATGCACATCTGAATAAACAAACTGGTGAAAATCTGACAAGTTGATTGTAATGCTAGTATGCAGCCGGCCGGGAGGATGAATTTAGTTGGAAGTGATGTCTCGAAGACTTACTGGTATCGGAGCAAAAGGAGGAGTAATAATTAATGTTGAAAGCCTTGAGCATCAGTTGGTTTTGCAGCAACATTATCATCAATCTGACTGCTTCAGTGTTGCACTACGATTTGTTATTCAAGAGTTAGAAAGGCATGTTTATGATAATTATTCAAAACCATTATACTAACGTGAAACAATGTTTCTGTGTTGCATTTGTGACCTCAACGGAACCCAAATAAACATGGTGTGAATATTTGTTGTGTGACTATCACTGCCCACTGTTAAAGCTGTAGTTTGACAAACATGTTGTTATACTTTTTCCTTGTTCAACTTAGGCTTTGGGAAACTTCCAAGGCTGACTAGGGATTTCATAACTTTTATTCCCAGATATTTATAAGATATGATAAGATAAGCCTTTATTAGTCCCACAATGGGGAAATTCCAGGATTGCAACAGCACAGGGATAGCAACGCTCAGAGCAACAATCAGAAGACAAGAAAAAACAAGAGCAGCAAATATACATATGTACATATTAACACAGTGCGGAGCATTGTAGCTAGATGGAATGAACAGCATAACTGTCTACTTAGTTATCCTACATAGTATGAATATGTACCCATACATATTGTCACCCTCCGTAGCGACTGATATTTTCCTAGTTGTATACTGGAGGGGACCATTTGTGAAAGTCTGTTGCATCTTTTGCATTCAATACTATTAGGTCGTCACGTTTTTTTGCTATCTCTGCGAGCAGCCCTGCTTAGGTTATACAGTCTGACAGCCGTTGGTAGGAAGGACCTGCGAAACCTCTCGGTTGTGCACCTAGGATGATGTAGTCTGCTGCTAAAAGAGCTCCTCAGTGCGTTCAGTATGTCCTGCATAGGGTGGGACTCGGACTCCAGCAGAGATGACAGTTTAGCCACCATCCTTCTCTCTCCCATCTCCTCCACTGGGTCAAGACGTTGCCCCAGGACAGAGCTAGCTTTCTTGATCAGTTTGTTCAGTCTCTTCCTATTGGCTGCTGTAATGCCACTGCCCCAGCAGACCACTCCAAAAGTGATGGCTGATGCCACCACCGTGTCGTAGAATGTCTTCAGCAGCACCCCTTGTACACCAAAAGACCTGAGTCTCCTCAGTAGGAACAGCCTGCACTGTCCCTTCTTGTAGAATGCGTCAGTATTGTGTGACCAGTCTAGTTTATTGTTCAGATGAACACCCAGGTACTTGTAGGATGTCACCATCTCAATGTCTGTTCCCTGTATGTTTACTGGTGCTGTGAGGGGTTGTCCTTGCCTGCGGCAGTCCACCACCAGCTCCTTAGTTTTCCTTGCGTTGATCTGGAGGCAGTTCCGATGGCACCAGTCCACAGCTTGGCCGTTGGAGATGAGGCCAACGATCGCAGAGTCATCAGAGAACTTCTGTAGGTGGCAGTGTGTTGTGTTGTGTGAGAAGTCCGCAGTATAAAGGGTGAACAGGAAGGGAGCCAAAACCGTTCCCTGGGGGGCCCCCGTGCTACCGATGATCGTGTCGGACACACAGTCCCGGGTTCTCACAAACTGTGGCCGGTTAGTGAGGTAGTCCAGGATCCATGATGACAGGTGCTGGTCCACGCCTGCACACAGCAGCTTGTCCTTCAGGATCGTCGGTTGGATGGTGTTGAAAGCACTGGAGAAGTCAAAGAACATGATCCTCACCGCATTCCCGGGCTTCTCCAGGTGGGACAGACAATGGTGAAGGAGGAAGATCACCACATCCTCCACCCCAATGCCATGCTGGTAGGTGAACTGGAGTGGATCCATCGCTGGTCCCACCAGGGGGCGGAGGTGAGCAAGGAGCAGTCTCTCCAGGGTCTTCATCATGTGGGACGTCAGGGCCTCTGGTCTGTAGCTGTTCAGATATTTGGGGTGGGAAGTCTTTGGTACAGGTACCACACAAGATGTTTTCCACAACTGTGCTACCCTCCCCAGCTTCAGGCTCAGGTTGAAGATGTGCTCCACAATCCCACACAGCTGGTCTGCACAGGACTTGAGGAGCTTTGCGCTGATGCCGTCCGGTCCCGACGCCTTCCTCACCTTGATCTTCCTCAGCTCCGTCCTCACCTGGGTCTTAGTGAGGGTCATGTTGGGGGGGCTGTGTGTTGGGAGTGGGGGAGTGATGGTGGAGTGGGGTGTGGGCAGCAGGACTCAATGTCTTCAGAGGCAGCACTGGTTGTTGTGCAGTCAGGGGGGAGGGCGGTTGGTCAAACCTATTAAAAAACAGGTTCAGATTGTTCGCCCACTCCCTGCCCCCCGTGGCCTGGGGGGAGGTATTCTGGAGCCCAGAGATGGTTTTAAGGTTTCTCCAGACCCCACCAATGTCGCTTTGTTGCAGCTTGTCCTCCATCTTCTTCCTGAAGCTGTCCTTGCCTTCTCTGATCTTCCTCCTCAGCTCCCTCTGTACGGACTTCAGCATCTCCCTGTTCCCCGACCTGAAGATCCTCTTCTTCTCTTTTAGAAGTGTTTTTATCTCAGGGTTGATCCAGGGTTTGTTGTTCGAGCAGCACCGTATGGTCTTGGTGGGTACGGTGTTGTCCACACAGAAGCTGATGTAGTCCGTGATGGTGTGAGTGAGGCCATCGATGTCCTCACCATGTGGATCACAGAGCTGCTCCCAGGCAGTGGTTTCAAAACAGTCCTTTAGAGCGTCCATTGTCTCCTCAGACCATAACTTCACTGTGCGCATGACCGGAGGTTGTCTGTGCACTAGGGGTTTGTACACCGGCAGGAGATGAACCAAGTTGTGATCCGATCTCCTGAATGGGGGGAGTGGAAATGAGGTGTACGCCTCCTTAGTGTTTGCATAGAATAAGTCCAGTGTTTTATTGTCTCTAGTGTGGCATGTGACATACTGGGTGAACGTGGGTAGAATGGGAGACAGTGAAACATGGCTGAAGTCGCCTGAGATGAGGAGAAGAGCATCTGGGTGTTCTGTCTGCAGCCTGCCAGTTACTGAGTGGATGACGTCACGCGCTGTCCCAGCGTTCGCCGTCGGATTTGCATAAATAACAATGCAGATCACGTGTGAGTATTCCCTCGGGAGATATGTAGGCTGCATGCTAACAGCTAGCAACTCAAAGTCTTTGTTGCAGTGTTGTTGTTTAACCGTGATATGTCCTGGTCTGCACCAGTTGTTATTGACATACATTATCACTCCACCGCCCCTAGCCTTCCCACTGTCTGGTGTTCGGTCTGCCCGTATTGCGTGAAAACCCTCCAGTTCAATGTTAGCATCTGCTCCTAGTTCAGTTAGCCACGTCTCCGATTTGAATTTGAAAGGGGTATTAATCATAACAGTGTTATATAGCGAAGTGTAACAGCTAGCAACAAATCAATAAATGGCTCGCTTGGCAATCAAAGTAACATTGTGTAGGTTTTCACCTTAAAGTAATCTTTACAAAATTCTTTTGATGGAACATCAACCTTTGACTGAGTGAATGTCTCTTTCCCCATAACCTAAGTCTTCTTGTTCTTGGTAGGAACACTGAAAGGGCTACAAGTATGGCGACTATATGACCCCAGTCCCAACAGTCACTCACAGGGCACCGCTGTAGCCACCAAAAACTAAGCCCTCTGTGATTGGCTGTTGGGACTAGGGCTGGGAACGATCCATAATTTCCAGAATCGATTCGATTCCGATTCTTGAAATTCTGAATCAATTCAATTCTGATTCAATCCGATCCGATCCTGATTTGATCTGGGAAATTACCATTTTAATCATGAGTCTTTATTTCGGATAGATTAGATTAAAAAAGGAAGGAACAGAACCAGGGGGAAAAAAAATCCAACAATGTCGAATTAAACAATAACTCCTCGGATTATACAGTTCAACATAAATTATCTGAAAAAGGTGATGGCTGAAGCCGCAGCTTATATTGCCCACCCATGTTCCATCTAAGAAGTCAAAAAAATAAAAGTAATTGCAAAACAAAACAAAGCTAAAACAAAATGTGACAAAACAAAACTAAGCAACAACACAACACAGACTGGATATGATAATCCTTTTGTGATTTTACATGTCATCTTGTATATATGTTTGGAGTATTTCTTCCTTTAGTTTTTGTTTAAAGTGTCCAAGCGTTGTACGTGATTTTAATTCAGGTCCAAAAGCGTTCCACAGTCTAACTCCCTGCACTGAAACACAGTGTTGCTTGGTGGTAGTTCTCACTGAAGGTTTTTGAAATATACATGTTCCTCTGAAATGATATTGTTTCTCCCTTATTTGGAACAACTTTTGGATATTTGCGGGCAGTGATAGATTCTTCACTTTAAACATTATGACTGCACTTTTAAAATCAACCAGATCTTTCAGCTTGAGAGCTTTTAATTTAAGAAAAAGTGTGTTTGTTGGTTCCCTGTAAGCAGCTTTGTTTATTATTCTAATAGCTCTCTTCTGAAGCATAAAAACTGGATATATGTTTGTTTTATATGTATTTCCCCATACTTCAATACAATATGCCATGCATGGGAGTATTAATGAATGATTCAGGGTATATAGTGTGGGTTGATTCAGCAAATATTTCACTCTATATAGTAGTGTAATAGCCATTTTACTTGTCAGAAAAACATTTTTTTGAGACCTAATGCTGCAAGTTGTACCAAGAATACTCTAACTTTGTTAATACATAAATTATCACATAAAGAACTGACTCAAAATCTGTTACAATAATGCACTTTTTATTATTTAACTTATGATTTCACAGAGTGCTCACGAATGCTTTCTTAAGTGCAAAGGTCGTTTAGTGTCAAGTTAACAACCCAGAGTAAGTAAACAAATTCAATGCATGAAGCATGTATACATAATCTCACTTTATTTCAGTCCCTCCAGGATTTCGTCGGCTGTTTTTGTGATTGATGTGGCCCAAAAAGCCTGAATTTGTGGGAGCTTTTCCAAAATGTTGTGACATTTTTAGGGTTTTTTTGCACTGAAAGTTGTGTGAGGAAGTACAGATTTTAAAGTAGCTGCTTTTTCCATAGTTTACAGTGATGCTATTCTGTACTGCTCAAAAAAATTAAAGGAACACTTTGAAAACACATCAGATATTAATGGGAAAAATAAGCTGGATATCTACACTGATATGGACTGGATAATGTGTTAAGAATGAAAAGATGCCACGTCTTTTGATAGAAATGAAAACACTCCAAAACTTAAAGTGAAGAAATTGTGGCAGGCTAGTCCAGCTTACTCAGATTAAAAAGTGTTCCTTTAATTTTTTTGAGCAGTATATATAGCGCCACAAGAAAAGCACAGGATTGCCAAAAATTTCCTGTTAAACAATGATTTATGTAGAATTAAATGCTCAGTAAAGTTGTCAAAAATGACCAACATTGTATTCTTGCTGAGAACTTAAATTAAAAAAAAAATAATTAGTCATTACTGTCAGGAACTGAGCCAGCTTGGCTTCCCCCGGCTCGGTCCTGGCTGCTCTATGGGTCCGTGCCACATTGTATGTATGTTAGTATGTATTTCTGTGTGCTTTGCCGTACCCATAACCACTGCCTTCTGGCCAGCAGCGGGGAGGCAGCTTCTTGCGCTCACGCTGGAGTGAGCGCTGTCTAACTGTCTGCCAGTCGGACCACGCCCCCTCTCTATTGCTACCAGCTGTTCCCACTCCCGTATGCCATCTTCCCGCTCCTCGCCCAGGTGAATCTAATTTGGGAGACCAGCAATGCATGTTTTTAAGGAGCCTGTCTCCAGTCGTGCATTGCTGGGTCATTGTACTCCATCGACGGTTCTCGGATGGAGGCACGTCAGCTAAGGACTGTGTTTCCCTGTGCGCTTTCGGACTTACTCGGACAGCTCCAGCCTCGTGAGTACGATCTGTGTGTGGTCTTTCCCCGGTCGTCTCTCCTAGATTGTTGAGCGTCCTGGAGGACTCCATAGCCAGTCTAACTTATAGTAACTGTGACTGTTTGTGTGCTCACCATATTAATAAATGTGTGTGGTGTTAACCTGCGCTTGAATCCTCGTCCTTTCTCCTCTCGCCGTGCATGTTAGAAAAGCGCACGGGGGGGTTCATGACAGAATGACCCAGCCCACAAAAAGGATTTAGCGGGTTCACCCACACATCATTCTTCTCTTTTCATTGCAAACTGTTTCTCGTTTCTGGACTAACCTGTGTTGGAGAACGTCATGCCTCGATCTCGCCGAAGAAGAGGAACGGCAGCGGGGTTCCCCACGGTGGAGGAGGAATGGGCTGCAGAGTTCATGCAGGGCTTCGTTGATGGCGCCCTCGCCGCCTGGGGTCCTAAGGAGACGCTGGAAAATGTGAACGTCGCAGTAGGCATTTTGGAAGCACATCCCGGGTTACAGATCTACCCACAGTATGCCGATCTGCTCTCCACAGTCTGCTCGCTCCAGCGTTCCCTTCCTGGTCTGGCATTTCCAGCAACGCTGAGACGGAGGTCCGTTTTCCTCTGTGGCACTCTGCTTGACCCTTCACTCGCTCCAGCATGGTCTATCCTGGAACATAAGGTACAGTGTCGTCCCGCTAGGGGACACTGGGAGAAGCCCACCTTGGTAGCAGCGGCCATCGTGGTTTCAGCTGCCGAGAGGTCCACTGGATTCACCCCGGCCATGTCCACATCAGTTGTCAGGAAGACAGCTTCTCCAATCGTCTGCGGAGGAGCCTACGTCATCGCTGGCACAGAGGGGGATGAGTTTCCGCCCTGTGCAGCTGTGGATGTCATCAACCGGGGAGACAGGCAAGTATATTTTCATTCTAAATCATTAATTAACACCGAATCTTGCCTGTCTCCTGAGGGAGGGGCCCAGTATCATCAGGCCACTGGGTCCTCTCCTCCAGCACCGCGAGAGGGAGGCCAGAGGACGCCCCTTCTCGGCTGTGAAGGTTCTATCTCCGGACCTGCCGACGGACGAGGAATGGTCGGACCTGCTTGCTGCACTCAACTGCCAGGTCAAGGAGAGGTCGGGCGAGGGTTCCCCAGTGCTTGAACTCCTCGTGACCACTCCGCTCCCCCCCCCCCCCGGAGGAGACAGAGCTGTCCAGCATGGTGCTTGGTGTCCCAGACTACCTGGTTCCTGAGTCGTCTGGGAGGAAAAAGAGGAGGGACCCCCACCGGAGGAGGTCTCCGGTCTAGCTGGCACTGCACGAGGAGGAACACCCGGAGAGGGGAGACGTCTCTAAGGCCATGGAGGACGTCTCATGTCAGGAGGACAGGCAAGTTTCTTCTCATTTAACTGTAATGCTTGATGAACAAGTTCGCCTGCCTCCTGGCAAGGAGACTCGGGGTGAGCAACCCTCCCAGTGCTCCGCCCCAGCGGCATGCGATACACTCACACTTAACCTCACCCAACCCCTTCTGTGTACCCCCACGAGCTTGCCGGCACCTGATCCAGGTCACTCGAGGAGAGAGGGACTGGAGGCCCAGGAGGTTCCAGTCCACGACGACGCAGGTCCAATGGTTCCTGAGGAGGTCGACGGGGGCACAGCACCGGGTGCGACGACTGAGGCTATGCACCCCAAATCGCCGGAGTCTTGGACGGCAGTGGAGCCCGAGTTCAGGCAAGTGTGCTACATTGTGGCAATACCTCAGATGTCAATGTCACACTGCCTGACTCATGGCGAGGAGGGCCCGGAGCAGCTCATAGTAGCCCTCGGGGCCGCTTCACCGGGCTCTGCCGCTGCCGGAGACCCTGACCCGGTTTCTTTTTCTCTCCCTCCAGGGTCGGAGCCCCCTGCTAGGGTCGCCAGAGAGCAGCTGACCTCGCCGGAGGCCACGAGGATTGGGATGCAGCGCCAGGTGACGCTGAGAGCACCATCTCCCTCACTGAGGAGGCCACCACGGGAGCAGTGAGACCCCCGATGCGGGTCACCGCTGGTGCAACAGTGCTCCAACCGGAGCCCATTGTGGGTGCAACGGAGCCGGCCTGGTCGGGGTCCACTGTGGGTGCAGCTGAGCCTCAGCCAGAGGTCACCGCGGGTGCAGCCAAGCTCCCGTTGGAGTCCATCGTGGGTGCAGCGGAGCTGGCCCGGTCTGGGGCCATCGTGGGTGCAGCGGTGCCGGCCTGCCCTGGGTCCGCCATGGGTGTAGCTGAGCCTCACCCAGAGGTCACTGCGGGTGCAGCTGAGCCTCAGCCAGAGATCACCACTGGTGCAGCCAGGCTCCCGCAGGAGTCCATCGTGGGTGTAGCGGAGCTGGCCCGGTCTGGGGCCATCGTGGGTGCAGCAGAGCCAGCCCGGTCGGGGTCCACCACGAGTGCAGCTGAGCCTCAGCCAGAGGTCACTGCGGGTGCAGCCAAGCTCCCGCTGGAGTCCATCGTGGGTGCAGTGGAGCCGGCCCGGTCTGGGGCCATCATGGGTGCAGCGGAGCCGGCCCGGTTGGGCTCTACCGTAGGTGCCGTTGCGAACCATCCTGAGGACACTGTGGCGGTCCCCTCTCCCCGGTCTGGTTACCCACCAGTGAGCCTTTAGGTGGGTAGGCCGCCTCCTGCTTCACCCCTTTGGTCCTGATGGCTGAGCAATGCTGGCCGGCTACCAGAAGGATTGACTCTCTGGGTCAGGTGGCTCATGTTTTCCGGCAGGCCGCCGGACTCCGTCCACCGGACCTTCTGCTGGGCTTAGGACTCTGAGCGGCCTCCTGAGCCCCAACGCCCATGGACTTGGGGGGGTTAATTGTAGTCCCTGGACGGGGTGTGTGTTCCCACCTTTCCTGTTCTCCCTACCTCCCACCCGGATTTGGATTGTTTGTTCCTGTTGGGGGAGGGGGGGTTGGGATGTCTCCTTGGGTGTCTGGGAATCCACCCCTTAAAGGGGGGGCTCTGTCAGGAACCGAGCCGGCTTGGCTTCCCCCGGCTCGGTCCTGGCCGCTCTATGGGTATGTGCCACATCTTATGTTTGTTAGTATGTATTTCTGTGTGCTTTGCAGTGCCCATAGCCACTGCCTTCTGGCCGGCAGCGGGGAGGCAGCTTCTTGTGCTCACGCTGGAGTGAGCGCTGTCTAACTGTCTGCCGGTCGGACCACGCCCCCCCTCTATTGCTACCAGCTGTTCCCACTCCCGTATGCCATCTTCCCGCTCCTCGCCCAGGTGAATCTAATTTGGGAGACCAGCAATGCATGTTTTTAAGGAGCCTGTCTCCATTCGTGCATTGCTGGGTCATTGTACTCCATTGACGGTTCTCGGATGGAGGCACGTCAGCTAAGGACTGTGTTTCACTGTGTGCTTTCGGACTTAACTCCGACAGCTCCAGCCTTGTGAGTACGATCTGTGTGTGGTCTTTCCCCGGTCTTCTCTCCTAGACTGTTGAGTGTCCTGGAGGACTCCATAGCCAGTGTAACTTATAGTAACTGTGACTGTTTGTGTGCTCACCATATTAATAAATGTGTGTGGTGTCAACCTGTGCTTGAATCCTCGTCCTTTCTCCTCTCGCCATGCGCGTTAAAAAAGCGCAAGGGGGGGGGGGCATGACAATTACAACAACTAAATTGCACTGAATGCATGTTAGAGTATGGAGGAAATTATGGCAGCACCTTCTTGAATCTTGAATTTGAAAACTAAGACCCTTGAAGAATTTGAGGTCTTCTTTTGTGCTGACATCCACAACGAAGCAGGGATAGCTCCTCCACTGACAACCTCTTCCCTTCAGAATGTCTCAGCGCGGGATGGACCTTGGAGTGGAAACCCAGTCTTCACAGATCTGAAGGGGAGATGAAAAGGAGAATAGATTTCAAAGTAAAATTAATCATATTTTTAAATCCCCACCCCACAGTACGGTTTAATAATTTAGTTTTTTTTTATATATATATATATTCTAACTACAGAATAACTTTAAAATTTTGAAAAGGGTTTCATTTCATTTCCTGGAAAGATTTGTTCATTTCAGTTTAGTTCTATTGAGTAAAAATAGCTCCTTGTACTGCAGCCTTTATTAATTCTTCCATTTTCATTTTATTGTGATTTATCATCTTCAAATCTAACTTAAGTGCTAGAAGTGTCGAGAATTGCCCTTTGGGGCAGAGAGGTGAGACCCACCCACTGAAGTGTGAGTTTGTGAAGTTTATTGAAAATAACACAACATAAGTCCAAACAGTGCTCTTAACGAAAAATACAAACAAATGGGAACTTACAGATTAAGCACACCAGAGCGAGGCAGGGCTCTGGTGGAGATGAGGAGAAATTCAAACAAGACAGCGGCAATGGGAAATGAAAATGACTGCCCTTAAATAGGGTCAAAAACAATTTACACAAGTAGTGACAGGTGTGGGTCACATGAGCGGGCAGAAGGAAACAATGATACATAATTGGACCAGCTGGGAGCAATGAGAGAGGAGCAACCGGCTGACAGCTGTCAACCACAACAATAAGGAATTTAAAGAAAATATCAACAAGTACAGACTGAGAAATAAATATCAATTATATAGAATCAGAGCATAACAAAACTAAGACATAAACAGGAAAAAGAAAAACAGTGCAAGAATAACAAAACCCCAAAAAGCACAAAATACAACAAATATACGTATAAATACAGAGAAAAAGCCATGAGACTGAGCAAGACAGAACTGCTGTGTTCAGCTCATGACAAGAAGTCCATAATCTCATAAAGTATACTTTTATTCTGCATTTATTCACAGTGCTTAACCAACAGTTAAGTACTCTATCCATAGTTTGTAAAAGAAATCACCATCATGCCCGATAAATTATTAATTTACGACACAAAGCCAAAAATATGCAAGTTAGGTTAATTGACATCAAAAACTGGGGATTCTAAATTGTCCTTAGGTATGACTGTGAGAGTGAATGGTTGTCTGTCTCTCTGTGTTGGCCCTGCGATGGACTGGCGATCTGTCCAGGGTGTACCCTGCCTCTCGCCCAAAGATGCTGGGATAGGCTCCAGCCTCCCCACGACCCGAAAAGGATTAAGCGGAAGAAGATGGATGGATGGATGGATGGACAAAGGTTAATGCAAACAAATGATATTTTACTTTCAATCTCAGCAGCTCCAAGTCTCCCTCTGTGTTCACGACTTCACGAATGATCACCAGTCTCTCTGCACTTTCAGTTTCAAGTGTTTATCAATCGTCGACTTTATGTTCCAACTCAGCGCTGCACGCAGTACAAAACAGTTTATCCCTGCGTTATGAAAAATATTAGGAAACTGTTGAGAACAGTCTCTTCTGTGGCTAACTCCACTCATGTAAACACGGAAGTGCGCCACAGGGGACTCTTGCCAGATGAGAACCGTTTTAACACCACTAAAGAAGAACTAAGATAAGATAAGATAAGATAAGATAAGATAAGATAAGGTCAGCCTTTATTAGTCCCACAATGGGGAAATTCCAGGATTGCAACAGCACAGGGATAGCAACACTCAGAGCAATAATTTATAAGATAAGAAAGTAAGAGCAGTGAATATACATATGTACACATAAATATATAAATATATATACACAGTGCGGAGCATTGTAGCTAGATGCAATAAACAGCATAACCATCTACTTAGCTATCCTACATAGTATGAATACGTACCCATACATATTGTCACCCTCCGTAGCGACTGATATTGTCCTAGTTGTATACTGGACAGTATAACTAGCACATCCGTTAGCTTATTAGCTGTTAGCTCCGTTAGTGCACTGGGTGTTTCTGGTTCTTCACCGCTGTTCCTGGCTCACTGACCCGGGTTCGACCCGATCATACTCAGGAGACGTTCACAGACGTAAAAGCATTATATTAAAAGATTGATCCGCAGATTTTGTGAATCGATATTGGCTCAGTCAAACGTGGATCGATCCAGATTGCTGTATCGATCTTTTGAACCCACCCCTAGTTGACACTGAGGTCATAGTAGCCATAGGTGTAGTTTTTTTCAGTATTCCTGCCTGAAAAAAAAGTTACATAGTGCTGCTTTAAACCTTTATCTACAGGTTATTTTCTGTTGTGCATCTAATACAGTGGTGGGCTGTGTGTTTTACACCTGAGCCTTCAGTGATAAAGATCCAATATAGTTGGTATGGTTGGTGTTTATATAAAGCCCAATTTATACCTCATGTGTTGCGAAGGCATCGCTGCAGGCCCAACGTGCATCGTCATCGCCCATTCCGCCGCCAACCTGCACCGCTCCAGAAATGGAGACGCCAAACTCGCCTGTAACTTCAAAATTAAACAGCAAAGCATGTTTCTGAACAATCATGGCAAGCATTAAATGGTGTAGTTCCTGAATATGCGTTTACTTTTTAAAAGTTCAGCACGAGGAAGCGATCGCCTCTACGTGCCCGCATCCCACATAGACAATGAATTGCAAGTGGAACGTACACGCACATGGACAAATAACATCAGTCCACCTGGATGTGTTGCAGAACGTTTAAACCAGTGGTTTTAATGTCAAGTAACAACAGATTCATTAAGTGCATCTACTACTGAAGTTGTTAGAAACACTTTTCACTGTTTTTTTTTAAGTTATCAGTCAGCGTTTACCTTAGAGTTTATCTGCACAATTTGCCATCTGTTCCCAGAGGTGAAGTCCTGGTGAAAGACCATTCATGGGTGGTTGCATGAGCCAATCAGGTGCAGCCTTTGTGTTCTCAGCTGCAGAACCAATAAGGATCTTGAATAGATTGGCTGTGGTGCAGGTGTAGTATGGCCGACTACTGATTGGAGGGTCAGGGGTTCGATTCCCGATCTGTCTGCAGTCTGCATGTCGAAGTGTCCTTGAGCAAGACACTGAACCTCCAGTTGCTCCTGGTGGGTCAGGCCAGCATCTGTGCATGGCAGCTCCACTGCCATCAGTGTGTGAATGTGTGGATAGCAGGATCTGTAAAGCGCTTTGGTCATCTAGAGATGATAAAAAGTGCTATACAAGTGAACACCATTTAGATCTGGACTAGTGAACCCGTAACCATGACCATCCAATCATAGGATGTGAAAATGCAACATATTTTCCCAATTTCTCCTACTTCACAAGCGTGCACTTCGTCATTCCTCCATATTTTTATTTATTTTCCTTTGCATATTTTGATATTAAGGGATTTAAAATCATTCAATTTAACATGACATTCTAGAAGTTCTAAAAATTGAATAAATAGACCTCAATGCATGTTTTACCAGGCTTTAGCAATGGGCTTGCTAGCCATGGCTAGCTGACATCTATCATTGGCGTTTAAAAGACAGCAGTATAAAAGCAGAGATCATTATTACATTTTGATTAAAGCATACATCATTACTGCATTTTATTTACTTTTTCACGCTGTTTACCTTTAAATTTGGCGGGGATTAGTAGTTTCTGTTAAAAAACACAAGGACATCTGTTAGATGTATATATTCACCTGTTGTTCGCTGATTTACAGTATATAAGAACTGAAATACTTACTCTGAATATAGTGTAATCTCTGTATAGCAAAGTTAAAATAAAGCTGCATTAAATGTGAAATAATTCATGTCACAAAATTAGCTAAATAATTTGTAACATGGAGAATTAGCAAATTAATTTGCTTATTTCAGTCGTCACTTTTTTGCAGCACAGTAAAGAGCTAATTTCACAAGAAAAAGTATCTCATTTGTCACTTAGCTGCATATTAAAATCTAGTGTTTCCTTTAAGAATCAGTTTTTAGATACTGTATGTTGAGCATTAGCCAAGGCCATGTAAGTTTTATAACTCAATCAGATAATTTTTTAATGTAATTAATTCTTATGTACTGTTAGATTATAGCTTTGGAATATATCTGCTTTACCAAACTTTAGAGTGACATGGGCCAGATGTCACTGCATACACAGTAGTGCCCTTAGAGAAGGTGGTCGGGAACTTTATTGGCCACATGAGCGTGAGCAGAATAAAACGTTGATATTAGAGAATTTTCTATGTGACACCCATGGCTCCGTTGCACAGGGCAGTGTGGCTCATCTCTGCAGCAGCTCCCCAGCCTTATTTAGTTGCTGGGACGTTGCAGCAGCATCAGACTGTGGCCTGGTGAGGCAGAGGTGCACAAGCTGGGTTGTGAGGATGAATAATTCACCCCACGAGCCCAGACTCCGTGCTGGGAGACTAATATTCAGCAGCACCTGTGTATCGGGAAAATCTCCCTCCTTCAACTCACCAGGTGTCTTTCCCTGGGGAAAACTTCAACCCAGCATCACCCCAACTGTGCCTTTGCTTTCTCCACACTGTCAGAATATCACTGATGGTGCAGGAAACTTACAGAGGAAAGATCAGTGGACAGCCGATTGCTGTGTGACTGGACTTGAAATGTTGAGCGGTACGATGTTGATCAAAAGCAGTCTTTTCAGGGCGTCTTAATTATTAATTATTTCATTATTTAGCCATGATTTAAGCAAACAAAGAGACAGTTAATGCACTAGTGTTCAGTTAGTAGCAGCTCTGGAGCTTTGGCTCATATCACATGAGCTCTCTCAGCATTTAATGGGGTTAAAGATCAAAACCTCGGATTTATAATTCAGCACAATGTCAAAATCTTAGTTTGTTTGTGTAACACTGTGTGATATTGTGATGATAAACAGATATTACACTGGCGTGCTTTCAAATGGCACTAATCCCTAAATGTTCACATGAACAAAAGTTACCAAATATTTCTTTATGCCCCACTGCAGCTGCCATGAATTTTGTTCAAGATCGACCCACCGAATGTCTGTTTTTTCCGCTCATTCTACATTTCATTATACAGCCTTCATTTCTGCCACAATCTGAACAAAATACAGTCGATTGTTGACGGATCATCTGCGTCCAACCCTGTGTGTGTGTAGGTGTTTGTGAACATGTGTGTTATGAGAGTGGACACGCATTGCCGAGCATAGCCAGCATTGGTATTTTGTCGGCTTTGTGCATGTGAGCTGTGTTTTCCTCCTTGTCCCCTCGTGTCAGGTAGCAGACCCATTTCAGGCTTATTATTAGCGATGTGACAGAAGGCAGCAGGCAGCAGCGCCAGTGCCTTAATGAAACCTAGGTCTCGGCTAATTGGTGACACTGTGGCGCGAGGGAATGAGAGGAGCAGTAACCAGACTGGAGGGATGAGGGGAGAGGACAGCAGGTCTGGCCCTTGCGTTGCTGAATTAAGCCTGTCATGTTCATTTGTAGAGCACGCACAGGGAGAGAACACCTTCACTCTTCTTATCAAAATGTGCAAGGCCAAGTAACAACATTTTCAACTCAGCATAGTTTTCCTTTTCAATCTTCTCCTTTTCATTACATCTTGTTAGGTTTTTCTCCTTTGCTGTTACTTTCCAAATACGACCATTTGTCTTAATGTGTTTTTTTTTTCTTTCTGGTGTTTAGTTTTCCTAGATTGTTCCATACCATTGAAATGAGGACCTTAATGTATATTTTTAGCTCCCGGCAGTTGAAGCCCAAAGGATGATTATATTATGGGTCTGTCCGTCCGTTTGCCTCACTTTTTTGAAATCAACTCCTCCTACAGTTTTGTTTCCAATTGTTTTGAAACTTGGTACTATGGTTTGATATACTCTGATGATGCGCATATTGCAATTTCACTGTCATATTTTCACAGTTTCAAAGGTCAGATTTTCCCTAAATCTTCTAAACACAATAGCTACTGAAAGAAATGATGTAGGCTTTTCAAATCGATACAGTAGTTGTATATAATACACATCTTGGGCAACTTATGTCCTGACCTAACTATGGGTTTGGGGTCAAGTGGTCAAAGGTCAGAGTTAACATTCCAGTTGCATTATGGTAAATGCTAATTGCTAAATTTACCATTACTGTAAAACAAGTAAAGCTAGGCTCACCAAACCTGGTACATAGATTCACTCTGAGACCATGACCTCTGACTACAGGTTTAGGGGTCAAATGGTCAAAAGTCGAGGTTGGTCCTCCCTATGTTCTCTTACTATAGAATGTGTAAAGCTCTCTAGGGTCACCAAACTTGCTACACAGGTTCACCTCGGGATCCTGCCCTACAATTATGGGTTGTGTACTTTGTTGTATATTCATGAATGATGGGCTTATCGTAATTTGGTTCTGCCACAGTACACCACGTTCCATATTATTATGCAAATAGAATTTTAGTGTCATAAACATTCAAATTTTTGTTTTTCAAGTAAATTCATTAATGGTATTGTGTCTCATGGCACTTTGGATCACTGATATCAATCTCAGACACCTGTCATAATTAGTTTGCCAGGTGATCCCAATTAAAGGAAAACTACTTAAGAAGGATGTTCGACATTATTAAGCAAGCCACAGGTTTCAAGCATTATGGGAAAGAAAAAGGATCTCTCTGCTGCTGAAAAGTATCAAATAGTGCAATGCCTTGGACAAAGTATGAAAACGTTACATATTTCACAAAAACTTAAGTGTGATTGTTGTACTGTGAAGAAATTTGTGGCTGATTCAGAGCACAGATGGGTAAAGGCATAATGAGGAAGCTTTCTACCAGACAAATTCATCGGATTAAGAGAGCAGCTGCTAAAATGCCATTACAAAGCAACAAACAGGTATTTGAAGCTGCTGGTGCCTCTGGAGTCCCACAAACCACAAGGTGTAGGATCCTCCAGAGGCTTGCAGTTGTGCATAAACCTACTATTCAGCCACCCCTAACCAAGGCTGCAACATCAGCAAGAAGGTGGCGTAGTCATGTTTTGGACCAGAATCATGGGGAGAGAGCTGGTAGGCCCCTTTAGGGTCCCTGAAGGTGTGAAAATGACCTTGGCAAAGTATATAGAGTTTCTGACTGACCACTTTCTTCCATGGTACAAAAAGAAGAACTGTGCCTTCCGTAGCAAAATTATCTGCATGCATGACAATTCACAATCCCATGCTGCAAAGAATACCTCTGTTTTATTGGCTGCTATGCACATAAAAGGAGAGAAACACATGGTGTGGCCCCCATCCTCCCCTGACCTCAACCCTATTGAGAACCTTTGAAGCATCCTCAAGCAAAAGATCTATGAGGGTGGGAGGCAGTTTACATCAAAACAGCAGCTGTGGGAGGCTATTCTGACATCTTGCAAAGAAATTCAATCAGAAACTCTCCAAAAACTCACAAGTTTAATGGATGCAAGAATTCTGAAGGTTATATCAAAGAAAGGCTCCTATGTTAACATGTAACTTGGCCTGTTAAGATGTTTTTGATTGAAATACAGTAGCTTTTGATTTCAGTTAATATGACCTCCTAATGCTGCAAATTCAACAAATGACCATTTTCAGTTTTTTACAACCAACAAAATGTTTTGAGACTCTGTTGTGCATAATAATTTGGAACAGTGCATTTTGAGTTTTTTTATTTTTGCAAAAAAATAGTTTTCATTGGGAGGTTTGTTCAATAAAATTTGAATTATGCTCTGATGGTTGATGACTTGAAAATTATACGGACTGTCATTTACATCAACTATTTAGGAAAATCAGAGATAAATATCATTTGCATAATAATTTGGAACGCGGTGTAATTATATTGAAAAGTTAAACTGATCTCTGCCAGTCAGTACTGGGATCTTCAAAGAAAACAGAGGCGGGGGATATTGCACTCACCTCAGAGTGCTCTTGTTTTGATAATCACATAACCCATAGGCACATTTCAGAAGGTTAAAACGTCCAAAAACAAATTTTTTCGGTCATTGACCTCTTTAAGAAAATTAGTAAATAAAGTAAAAATAAACAAAACAAAGTGGTAAACAGTGTGTCTAAACTTTGATCTCCTTGCTCACAACGGTGTCACAATCGGGGCACGGCCAGAGACCGTGCTCACGCTTTATGTTCACGTTACTCTTTGCTTTTTTACAGTATTATTAATAATAGTATTAATTATTATTAATACTACTGTATTAATGATAATAATAATCATAACCAGAGTGGTTATGATTATTATTATTAAGTGCCCCTGTGTTCCCTGATCATTGTCTGTCATGTCATGTCATCCCCTGTTGTCTGTGTCTTTTGGTTGTCTTTTGTATTTGGTTATATTTTATGTTCTCTATTTATTTTTACTGTTTAGTATTGTCCTGCATGTTCATTGTCATGTCTCCTGTGCATCCCCTGTGTGTCAGTGTAGCCCCGCCCGTCCTGTTTTCCTCACCTGCTGCCCTTGATTGTCTGTCCAAGCTGTCTCATGTTTGCAATTAGTTATTCCCATATTTATGTCAGTTTTGCATGTGCTCTGTCTGGTGTCCTTGTTGTTGGTTACTCTCATGATTTCTTGTGCTCCTACGATTCTCTGTGAGTTTATTTTGCCGAGTTATTTCCTGAGTTGTTTTCTGCCCCAGTGCAGCCATTTATTTGTGTTGTTTTTTTGTTAATAAATTATCATTTTTGCATCACACCTCTGCCTGTGCCCATGAGTCCTTCCTTTACATTGTCATCTGCCCAGAGGGTGGGTTATGACAAATGGTCAACTGGTAGTCTGCTTCATCCTTCTTTAAAGCATCAGTTGTAACTTTTTGGCTTTTTAGAGCAATGACAAACTATATCCAAACACTGCGTGGGGTGGTGAGCTATAAGATTGGTTTACCATTGGCTTCAATAGGCTGAATGTTTGCATCACACAAACTTTCCAACTGAACGTGGATTTCTAACTAAGTCTATGGTGTTTGATTGAGACAACCTCAAGTGCCAATTTCAGGAAGAGCTGTCATGTGGCTTGTCTTCGTTTTCCCAGTTGCCTCTTGACTAACATGATCAATCATTTCTCGTGACTACATGGATCATTCTCCAAGTTGGAAGTTCTTTCAAATGTCTGATCTCCCAGTGACAAATATATTTCCCACACACACAGTCTAGTGTGCTGCTGTGTAGGAAGTGTGTGCTCTATCTGCTGGGAATTGGTTTGTTGATTCCGCTGCCACCACCATCTTAGTGAAAGGAAATCTTATTTGTGAAGCAACGCTTAACAATAGTATGTGAAAATTAAACAGCAGGTGTGTCTTTGTAAAAACAAAAAAAAAATGATACCCTTATTATTGCACACACTGCAAACTTAACCTGTGTTTTGTAGATTTGCTGCTTAAGCAATACAAATACTGACAAAACACATTGTATGTATATGTATATATACAGTAGCTCTGGAAAAAAATTAAGAGGCCAAAGAGACCACTGAAAAATTATCACTTTATCTGGTTTTGCTATTTACTAGTGTATACCCGTTAGGGATGGGCATTCGGTGAAATTTTCTTCACCGATCGTCGGGAGAATTAATGATTAATAATCGGTTAATCATTAACATTTTTAGGTAGGTAACAAGGCAGGTAGACTACATTAGAACATCAGGTATCAACACGGAGAGCCGCACAACATGTCGTGTTGCCATCGTGTTGGCTCGGCTCGGGAATCTCGCAAGCTGATTGGCCGAGACGTTTCACCCCGCAAGCTGATTGGCCGAGACGTTTTACCCAGAACCGACCGCGAAAAGTGAAAAACCGCGAAGTAGCGTCACCCCCCTTTGTGGAATTCCAGGCTGATCTCGTTAGTTTTTTGATAAATAAAATAATGTATAAATAATATAAATAATACGTACGTTCATTCTCTCACTCTCTCTCTCTCGGGAGAGAGAGAGAGCGAGAGAATGAAAAGAATCTCATGAGAGTGCATCTCTTGCGAGATTCCCGAGCCGAGTCAACACGAGAACAAAATCTAGAGTCGGGAGCGATCTCTTGGGGGGAGATGCTGGCCAGCGAATCAGAGAGGTGAATTTTGAGTTGTGCGGGCTCTCCGTGTTGATACGTGATGTTCTAATGTATTTTTTCTCAATTTTGAATTTTTGATGAATATTTTTGAAAAATCCGCGATGCACTGAGGGTGCGAAAGGTGAAGCGTGAAGTAGCGAGGGATCACTGTATTCCTTTTTACTTTTTTCTTTTGTATGCTGCATTGCAGTGATTGCAGTACACCTGGTCATTTTTTAAATTAAAATGGTCCCACGCAACACTTCGCCGCAACCTCTTAATGATTTGGCGATTGCCCTACGGAAGCTCGCATGTATCAACTGAGGCACGCCAGGGTACGGCGATGGTGTAATGTTGCCCCCTGGTGCCCAAATTTTGCCAGTGGCACAGTTAAATGCATTGCATTGTTTTGAGGACGGCCGTGCACTAGGCCTAATAACCTACATTCGGATTGTTTAAAAAAAAAAACGGTTTGTCGACGAAAATGAACTTCCTCGGTGAAATTCTTAATGATCAATTATCGGTTAATCGGTTAATTATGCCCATCCCTAATACCCGTGCATGCTCATAGAAACTAAGTATAAACAAGCATTTCTGCATGCCCGTAGAAATTTACTGTTACCATGGCAACAGTAACTATGGTGATGCCTGTTTTTGATCTTTGACATGGTTACCATGGCAACAGTAACCATGGCGAAACCTGCCTTTGATCTTTGGCATCACCACTCGTTCAGTGATGCCTGCCTTTGATCTTTGATGATGTTACTGCCTGGCAACAGTAACCATGGCAACATTCAATTCAGTTCAATTCAACTTTATTTATATAGTGCCATTTCACAACCAGAGTGGTGGCTCAGTTGGTAGAGCATCTGCCCCACACCCTGGAGGCTGGGGTTCAAATCCCAGTCAGGTCATACCAAAGACCAGATAAAAATGGTACTTTCCACTGTTTAGCTTGGTGCTTAGCATAATAGAATGGGGAAAGGCGGGCAGAGAGGAGTGGCGACCCCTGTCCTGTATAATCCAAGAAAGGAACACTTGTTCCCGAGGAGACTTGACCGCAAAAAAAAAAAAATTCACAACAACAGTCATCTCACAGCACTTTCAACTGTAGAGGAAACCCCCACAATTGCAGAAAGACCCCAGCAATCAATCGATCCCCTGTGAGCAAGCGCTTGGCAATGGTGGAGAGGTAAAACTCCCTTTTAACAGGAAGAAACCTCCAGCAGAACCAGCCTCAGGGAGGGGCAGTCATCTGCTGCGACTGGTTGGGTGGGGGGGTGAGGGGATAGAGAAGAAGAAGAAAAGAACAGACATCTGTGCATCTATGATGTCATAGCTATGAACACCCATAGCTCCCCAATAGATGTTCATTAAAGATTTTCCCTCCTTAACTTCTGCATATCTGGGGAGGCTGAAATTCGGGGATGCACACCCCCATAACCTCAGCACAGCATGTATAAGATCTGAGGCCAGTCTGACGAGCGGTTCGGGAGATATGCGCGGAACACACACACAGCCACACAGATTTCTCAAATTATAATATGATACATACAGTATGTGTTTGAGTAAAATGAACAATTTTCTTTAATTCTCTAACCTACTGAAAACAACTCACCCAAATTCCATGTCAAAATATAGTCAGAGCATTTACTTATAGAAAATGACAACTGGCCAAAACAACAAAAATATATCGCTTTTAGATGTGCTTTTAAATCAAATAATGCAAACAAGTTCATGATCATTCTTAAATGCTACAATAGTTAAGTTTTAACTTCAGAAGAACTCAGAAATCTATTTGTGTAATAATTCACTTATTCACAGCTTTCATGCGTCTTACCATGCTGATCACTTAATCAGTAACTCCTTAAGTAGACTGAGGTGTCCTTGTGTTGGAATTCAACAGCTACTCAAATTGAAAGGCTGCCATACATGTAGAGATGCTAAATTAAGAAAGATTTTTGCAGTGGTCTCTTATTTTTCTGGAGTTGTATAAACAAACAATGCCAAAGTTATATATATATGAGAACTCATGCCACTTGACTATTATGTTGAGAAATTAATAAACAGTAAGTGTATGTATTTTGGGTTAACTGAGCCTTTAAGCATAGACTGGCAGGAAGTAAGGAAGGAAGCACTTCCTGCTTTCCTCTGGCCACCAGTCTGACCATTCTGCCTCACAGAAAGCCAGTCTAGCTTCCCAATGCCCATAAGCGCTTAAGGGTTCCTTCCAGGGTGTCAGAACTGACCTTTTTGGGGGTTGGTAGGAGGAGTATTGTGCAGTTTGCCTCTATCTGCCATGCCTCCAGCTGTGTTTGTGCCTCATAAAGAACCACAGGGACCTACTCAAATGTTACACTGGAGTAAAAGGAAATGAAGTATAGTATGCGTTGTACTACTTGACTGGTCTCATATGGATACTGATGGTTGCCAGTTGATTCATTTCGCACCCAAATGATTATCTGTCATTGCAAGCCAGAGTTATATAAGCCATCTAAAAGTTCATTAAGAAGAATGACTTACTCTATATAGCCAGCAGTTCATTGAGTTAAAGAATTGTGTATAGAAGCAATTTCATTGCAGCTTACAAAAGATTAATCCTGAAACCAGAAGGTGTTTAAATCCTTGCCTATCCTCTAGCTTCACCGATCCACATCTGAAGATTAACCCCTGAAAAGATCACGATGAAAGCTGTGTATCAGGTGACCGTGTTGTTTTAGAAGCCTACGCGATCAAACGTCCTCTGTGCTCATGGGCTGAAAACCATCACAACAAATCAAGGCTTCCTTCCACTTCACTTCTTTGCTTCTGACTCCAGTGACAAATCTAGCCCAAGTGTGTGATCTGCCTGTCCTCGATGGCATGGTGAAGATCAAAGGAGCCAAAATCATTTACATAAAAGATTATGTATGAGTTGTAATTAGTGCCTGCGATGGCACTGACGACAACAACCCCCCCAAAAAAAGCAATTTTTGGCTCAAGGATGAAATGAAGGTGAGGTGAGATTTATAATAACCAGGTCTGAGCTTTCGTGTCACATTTTATAATTGAAGAACTCCCCAAAGATTGTCCAGCTTTTCCAAGAGCACCTGACTTTAAAAGGATAGATTAGGATTAGTCTTATTAATTTTGGTAAATGTATTCATGTGCATTTCATTTTCTCCAAGATAATTAACGTGTTTTACTTTGATTGCTGGCCCACTATTTTCATGTGCCCAAGAGTACTGCTGCAACCCCAGAAATGCATAATCCTTTAAGAGCGCTTTATTAGGTGATTTCATCCTGCAGATTCTCTTCAAAATCAGGTGTAGTCAGAAGGGGGATGAAGGGGGTCATCCCCTTTGTAAGCAAAATGACCAGAAAACATCCCTCTTGTTAAGCTGCCTTCCCCTTGCACCCCCGTAATTAGTGCAGTGATAGTTTATACAGGAAATATAGTTGAAACCAGAAGTTTACATACACTGTATATGTAACCCGTGCTGGCAAAATGAGTCACTTTGAGGAAATTATCAAAAGTGAGGTAACATTTTTTCCATATTCTGAATTGAAAGACCTTCAAAATGATATTTAATTTGTAGGAAGTGTGCAAAAACGGACCCGGAAAAAGACAATTCGTTTATATTTTGGCTAGTTTTAAAACTTGCGTTCGATCGGTCGGGAGTTACGTCTTCTGCAAAAACATATGTATTTTTAGAAAGTACGTTTTCTAAGCTTTCCAATGATACCAGGCACTCACAGGGGGTTTTCCCAACACTTGCCGCTAGCAAACAAAGAATCATAATTTATGACTTCTTGTGCCTGCAGCTCGTAATGACGCGGTGTGCATTCCGACTCATTTTGCCAGCACGGGTCACATATAGCATTTTTTAATCACTGTCTGGCACTAAATCAGACTAAACATTTCTTGTTTTAGGCCAGTTAGCATTACCAAAATTATTTCTATTGACTAAATGATTTTTATGTTTGCTAAAAAAAATTTAGAGAATTTTTTTAATACTTTCTTCAAAGTCAAAAATTTACATACACTAAAGGTGCCTTCACACCAAACGCGAACAGGCAAATTTTTCACGCAGCAAGAATGCATTATAACTCCGTGTAAACACATGACATGAATTCACCATCTGAGTGAGACGCAGACAAGCAGAGTTGCCTTTATAACTTCTGCAGCAGTGTTCAACCTGCTGTGGAAATTCCCAAAATAACATCATGCTTAGGTTCACATTATCTGATGGGGGGCTCACCTGATAAAGTTGTCCCTACCTCCAAAACTTCACAAGATGGGTGTTTACGTCGCTAGCTAGCCTTGTTAGCACGTCCGTGGCAGGAATCCGTGGGTAAATAACTCCGACATCCCGATTCAGCTGAAGAGCTCCTGGTCCTCCTGTCTCCAGGTGACTGACAGTCTCATTTTCAAACTAGTTTACTCTCCAATGTTGATACTTGTACTCCGGTGATGGCCGTAAAAGTATCAATGTCCGGCACTATCCCTCGGACGTGAATGCGCGATATCGCATGTGCTCGCCTCTTTCCATTGACTTTGTATGGATTTGCGCCGACCGTTCGTGTTTGGTGTGAAGGCACCTTACAGGGCTTAAAGTTTTCCGACACTGTGCCGGAATTCTGGCGTGTGCTGCTTTTTGTTGTTTTGTTTTTTTTTGGCTGTGGGGAAATTTACTTCCTATTTCTGTATGCAGAAACATTTTTTGTCCAACCTATCTGCAATGGTGGATAAATAATGCTAAAAAACATCAGTTCTTCATAGTTTGGAGTTCTTTTAAGATATTTAGAGCAGTGAATATAGTATTTGGGATGGTGGAACGTATTAAGCTTGCACACTCCACTGATCTCAACCATAGCTCACGCCCCATTAGCGAGTACAGAGCCGAATGAAGCCACCTGGCCGCCATATTAGGGAGGGAATCGAGTTGACATTATGTTTAGCGGCCATTGATTTCTATAGTTCACCGGTTGCGCAAGACTATAAGTTGTGTCTCCATGCCAAGAAGTTCAAAATCTGTTATTTTTTTGGGAAGTTATTGAGGTGAAAGTGGCAGAAAAAAAAAAGAAAGTGGCACTGTTTACTACTAAACCCTTTTGGTAGTACTAATATGGTGGCTCGGTGGCTTCACTTCTAGCGGCCAGTGATCCATCTAGTTTTTCTATAGATATAAGTGGCGCGCTTCTAATCGTAGTGACAGTGAGAGTGAGTCACTGGAAACGCGAGTGTTTCATCCTTCAGCATACAGAAAACCTTTCATGCATTCTGTAGGATGGAGAGTAAATTTTTGAGGCCTGGGGAAGATGTCCTAATTGACAAAGGACTTCAAAACAAATAGCACTGGACGTGAATCAAAGAAATGGGCAGAGACAGTAAGCCTTTTGGTAGCTGGTGTAAAAAAAAATTAGAGAACCAGGAGCTTGTTTGTGCATGTTGTGCTTGAAATAATGCAATTTAGAGTATTGTATACAGTTCACTGTTGCTGTTTACAATTTGTTATAAAAATACATGGTGCATATGTTGCACATTTCATTACAAAATAGTAAATCAATGGCCTTTTCCATATACCCTTTACTAAATGATTGCTATTCAAATCTTATTCCACCAGTGAATTAGTTCACTTGACTGAGTTTCACATACCCTTATTCATAAATTTCATGTCATAGATTGTAGGTCATTCTGTACATAGCTTTTATTTCTTGATAGCAACAGCATCCTAAATGTTAAATGTTTGCACCATATTAGAATGAGATGGAGTACTATTGCCACCTACTGACCTTCCTTGGTATTGCTGTTTCAAACAGTTCACAATAATCTAGTCTGAATTTTTCAATGGGTATGGCAGATACTGTATGTTACTAGCTGGTTTCAAGGAAAATAATTTTCATACATACTGTATGTATATATATATATATATATATATATATTTGTGACCTGTGCTGGCAAAATGAGTCGGAATGCGCATCACGTCATTATGAGATACAGGCACGAGAAGTCATAAATCATGACTCTTTCTTTTTTTGGTAGCGGCAAGTCTTGGGAAAACCCCTGTGAGTGCCTGGTATCATTATAAAGCTTAGAAATCATACTTTCTAAAAAATACATATGTTTTGGCGGAAGATATAACTCCCGACTGATCGAACACGAGTTTTAATCTTAGCCAAAATATAAACAAATCATCTTTTTCCGGGTCCGTTTTTGTGTACTTCCTACAAATTAAATATCTTTTTGAAGGTCTTTCAATACAGACTATGGAAAAAATGTTACCTCAGTTTTGATAATTTCCTCAAAGTGACTCATTTAGCCAGCATGGGTCACATATTTACACACACTACTCACAAAAAAGTTAGGGATAGTCGGCTTTTGGGTGAAATTTCAGGATGCACCTAAAATACACTATAACATTTACAGATGGACTTAATTTGACCTTCTCTAACCTTTTGAATGCACATGTTCAGCTGTTCAGTGTTTCAGTACTTTTTGCATAACTTGTTCTGTAACAAGGTGCCTAATGGCAAAATTCACAACAGGTGTTTGATCCATGAATCGACCAATAAATTTTCTGGTTCAATTAGAATTGGTATGTAAACAGTCCTCTTCATCATGCTGTTCACATTTTGACATCATGAGACCAAGACAACACCTCACAATTGATCAACAGTACCTCACCAGTGCGAAGCGTCAAACAGGATGTTCTCAGAGGGAAGTGGCCACTGAGCCTAAAGTGTCATCAGCAGGTTGCAGCAGAGATACAGAGAAACTGGAAGAGTCACAGAAAGGCGTAGAAGTGGACGTTCTTTGGCCACATCCCACACTGATGACCGCTTCATTGTGAACAGTGCCCTGCAGAACTGGATGATGAATGCCACTCAACTCCAGGCACATTTAAGGGAGGTAAGAGGCACCTAAGTGTCACGTCAGACCATTTGAAACAGTTTACAATCATGTGAAAAAATTAGGACACCCTGTATAAGCCTGTGTGTGTGTGTGTTTTTTTTAAACATATTTGGAAATGTGGATATTTAAAGGCCAAATGTCACGTAACAGGGTACTTTAAATATCTTGAAACTAGATATAAAAGGGAACCGATCCGTTCGGGTCTTGGTGCATATGCTTCAGTAACAACGGAATATTCGTTAATTTAAAACTGCCGCGCTTGGCCTGACACGGCCCCTGGAATCACCTGGGGAAGAAGGCGGAAGTGACGAAATCGATTGTACCCTAGTTTGATGCTTGGGGTATTTCAATTGATTGTTTATATGGAGACTGGAAGGTTGAAGTGAGCAACAAGAAAGAAAAAATTGGATATTTCACCCATACCTTAAAACGGGACTATCAGGGACAGCTGGGTAATAAGGGACACTTCTCTGGGAAATGTTTTCATACCTGTCAAGTGAGACGTTTTCGCCGTACTTCAACACCGTAAAAAGCGGCTATAAGGGACGGCGGAGCAACAAGGGACACCTCTCTGGGAAATGCCCCAAATGCAACTCGTGTTGTTATTGTCAAATATTTTAAGGATTCATGGATATTTGACAATAACAACACAACTCAGCGTCCGGCGCAAAATAAAAAAAAAAAGCAGAATTCTGTATTTGTCAGGCGATCTCTCTCTGTTCCGCAACCGCTGCACAGCTGAACGTGTTAAACCATTGTCCTAATGACTTCTCATTGTAGTGAGAATAGCTCACGCTGAGCGATCTGCCCGCCGCGGCCATCAGACTGATTGACTCCACACTTCTCATTGTAGTGATAATAGCTCAGGCTGAGCCATCTGCCAGCACCAGCTGTGGGGGATCACACACAGGACGTGTTCCTCAACACACTCAATTTTTTTTTCCCGTATATTTTTCTTTTAGGCGTACAGAAATGGCAATACGCCCGTTTTTGCTAAAATTGCATTTTCCCAGTATTTTCCTTAAAATATTTGACAATAACAACACGAACTACATTTAAAACATTTCCCAGAAAAGTGTCCCGCACCACTCCGCCGTCCCCCACAGCCGCGCTTGGCACCAAAATACGGCGAAAACGTCTCACTTGACAGGTATGCGCCTCCATTTTCATATTGATCTGGTCAATTTCTTGACAGCAGCGGCTCTCCTCCACTGTAATAATAATGGCTTCTGAAAAATCAATATTTATGGGGCGCCCTCGACAGACCCCCTTCGGCTTCGCAATTCTGGAGGCGATTAATGTCCAGTTCAATGACATTTTCCACTGGTTCTGCTCTCTGGTCATCGTTGGAACTGTTGTCATCAGACAAAGCATCTGATTCCGTCTCGGACGGAACCGTCTGTCTGAACCACTGACAAAAAAAAAGACAAAAAAAAAAGACAAAACTAAACTAATTTGTTCACAATCGCTGTCACTTTCCGTCATGATTGTCCAATGTTGATAAGTGTGAATGTGGATAGACAGGGCAGCCAGGGTACAACTGGTGATGTCAAAAACATGGGCGTGGTCTGGACTGGCTGTCACAAGCCAGCAAGCAAGGTGGGGCCTTCACCTGGTGTATTTTGTGCAATTATGTAAATACAGGTGGGTGATATGGTCTCCGGTATGAATATTTGGTTTAAGCTATGTGTATTTTATCTAAATTCGTTGTCATTTAGAAAAAAAAATTACGTGACATTTGGCCTTTAATATCAATGTTAAAAATACTGGGAGATTCATGTAATGCAACTAAACAATTAAAAATGAATTAAAGTCTATTTTCAAATTTTCTGTAAAATGTAATTCTAAACAAATGGTGAGGAATAAATTAGGACACCCCCCATCTTTTTTTAGGACACCCCTACATTCATTCCCACTTAAAATGGCTAAAATAAATGTTAAAAAATGCAAATTAAACAAAAACAAGGTTAGACATAGATATATGAACATTTATTAATAAAGAACTGAATATTTAATGGGGTGTCCTAATTTTTTCATATGACTGTACATCAGCGTGGTCTGCATGCTAGATGACCTACAGGGGTACCTGACCACACCACCAGGCACATGTGTCATCGTCTTGCATGGGCCAGCGAGCATTTATGCTGGACAAGGGACCAGTGAGCCTCAGTGCTGTTCTCTAATGAAAGTCAATTCATGTTGAGCAGAAATGATGACTGTCAGCGATGTTGGAGATGTCAAGGAGAGCGCTATGCATCAGCCACTGTTGTCACCAGACAAGTCTTTGGTGGTGGTGGTGTTACAGTCTGGGCAGGTGTGTCTAGTCAATACAGAACTGCCCTACACCTTGTGAATCGTACAGTGACAAGCTGATACTACCTGAATAACATCATTAATCCAGTCATTGTGCCCCTGCAAGAACAACACAGGCCTAATTTCATCTCCATGAATGACAATGCTCCAGTTCATTGAGGTCACATCATTAGGGAATGGCTACTGGAGGCTGGGGTACCTCAAATGGAGTGGGCTGCACTTTCTCCAGACCTGAATCCCATAGAAAATCTATGGAATCAGCTGAGTCACCGTGTAGAGGCTTGTAACCCTGCACCCCACAACCTCAATGACCTGAGGGCCGCCCTTCAAGAAGAGTGGAATGCCATGCCTCAGCAGACAATAAGTCGACTGGTGAACAGCATGAGACGTCGTTGTCGAGCTGTAATTGATGCTCAAGGGCACATGACAAGTTATTGAGACATTGATATTTTTTGTTGTGGTATACCCACTACTGTTGTTGGCTTTTGTTTCAATAAATTTTGAGATGAGGAAATCACCATTGTATGCGTCTACTTACATATCCTACTTTCATGATATATCACTGTATGTTGTTCAAACAATCATATGCAAGTATAAACACCATGGGAATGCCCAGGTGTCATATCACACAGGAAGGAGACGGGTTCTGTGCCCCAGAGATGAACGTGTTTTGATGCGAAATATGCGTATCAACCTCAGAACAAAAGCAAAAGACCTTGTGAAGATGCTGGCTGAAGCTGGTAATAGAGTGACATTATCCATGGGTTGAAAGGCCACTCAGCGAGGAAGAAGCTGTTACTTCATCAGCAACATAAATAAGCCATATTACAGTTTGCAAATGCACACAGGGACAAAAACTTTAATTTGTGGAGCTATGTCCTGTGGTCTGATGAAACTAAAATTGAACTGTTTGGCCAAAATGACCATTGTTTCATTTGGAGGAAAAAGGGGGAAGCTTGAGAACACCACCCAAACTGTGAAGTACGGGGGTGGCATCATCATGCTGTGGGGGTGTTCTGTTGCAGGAGGGACTAGTGCAGTTCACATAATAGTTTCCTCTCCACCGTCGCCAAGTGCTTGCTCACAGGGGATCGCCTGATTGCTGGGGTCTTTCTGCACCTGTGGGGGTTCCCCCCTACAGTTGATAGTGCTATGAGATGACTGTTGTTGTGAAATGGCGCTATATAAATAAAGTTGAATTGAACTGAATTGAATAATAGATGGCATCATGAGGAAAGAACATTTTGTGAAAATATTGAGGCACCATCTCAAGACATCAGCCAGGGAGTTAAAGCTTGGTGGCAGATGGGTCTTCCAAATGGACAATGACCCAAAGCGTAGTGCCATATTAGTTACAAAGTAGCTTAAGAACAACAAAGTCAATGTTTTGGAGTGGCCATCACAAAGTCCTGATCTAAATCCCATAGAAAATTTGTGGTCAGAGCTGAAAAGATGTATGTGAGCAATATGGCCTACAAACCTGACTCAGTTACACCAGTTCTGTCAGGAGGAATTGGCCAGAATTCCAGCAAAATACTGTGAGAAGCTTACACCGAAAACGTTTGACCCAAGTCACACAGCTTAAAGGCAATGCTACCAAATACTAAGGAATGCATGTTAACTTCTGACTTTGAAGAAAGTAATAAAAAAATTCTCTAAAAAAATTATTTATCAAATATAGAAATTATTTATCAAACAGAAATAATCTTGTAATCCTACCTGACCTATAACAGTCTGATGTCAGACAGGGAGGAAAAAAAAGGTTCAGTGTTTTTATACAGTGTATGTAAACTTCTGGTTTCAGCTGTATGCCAGTGAGAGTATAGTTGCAAATGTGGAAGAAAAAAATTGTTAATTTAATAAAAATGTCAAATTTATGAGTATAGAGTCATACATGTGTGTGTGTGTGTGTGTGTGTGTGTGTGTGACATATTTATCATAAAAAGTGGCACATTTAAAGGAAAAAGGTAGTAACTAAAATATTTAGAAAAATCACAAATCTGCCAGGAAAAAGTTGCAAACTTATCAGAAAAAGTTACCAGCTTCAATGAAAAATGTCATAAGTTTACAAATAAAAAAAATAAACTGCCAAAGTGGCAAAAATGGAACACACCCACACACACACACACACACGCACACACACATGCACACATATATACATATATATTACATATATTTGACTTTTTCTCGTAAATTTGGGATGTGATTTAGCTAAATTTGCCACTTTTTTCTTGTAACTTAGCATATTTTATCATACTTTTGCATCTTTATTCATGTAAATTTGTTTGAACCCCGTGTTAAATTTGTGAATACCCCCCCCCCCCCACACCATCCCCCTTGTTAAAAAATAACAAATCACATACTGGGTGTAGTTGTCATATTATATCAAGGTATTACATTGTGTTTTAGAGTGTATGATGCAAGGTAATTCCTTTAGGCAGAATTTTTTTTCCCGACACTTTTGTTCAGTGGGTTTGCATGTGAATATGCACTGAGGCTCTGTCAGCTGGAAAAGCCGTAAAAGAAATCTTTTTAATGTGTCTGTGCAACAGCATGTCATTAAAGGCAATTTCCCCACCACAAAGAGGGTCAGCATAGGGGGTCACATTGTTTTGTGTGCTCATTGGAGCATTATCAAGAATTGGGGAAGAAGATAATTTTTGAACTTTCATTTTAATCGTCGTAAGTAGCTTGAGCGAGATGGGAGTTCATCCTCCTCACTTGTAACGAGGTGCTATTTTCAGAAATTAAATAGGACGCCCTCGGATGTGTGCACCTTATCTCGTAGTAATACACTAGCACACACGTCGTGGAGCTCTTACAGTGGCGAGGCAGAGAGGCTGAACCCTCTGAGGGAGGAGCTGACATTTACTCAGAAATTTCACCTTTGGTTTCCGCCTCTGGATTTATGACAACACTCTTATCCAGATTCCCTCACAATTTTTTTTTTTTTTTAAACCTGCGTATGACTTTTTGTGATGGCCCTCAGAGCAGTGATAGAGTTGTCTGTATAACTGTTAAATGTGTGCAATATTTAAGCTTTGTGACAGTCTGCGCCGATGTTTGCACTGAAGCCTCTTGTGACAATGTTTGACTTTATGCCAACCAATCCGCTGGAACATGCAAACTCTTTGCTTAATTAATGCTTCACCCGAGTTGCTCCAGTTCTGTCAATCCCCAATTCCAGGAGGGATATTATCCTTTGCCCGTTAATAAGTTTTTAAACATCTTTTTAAATTACTTGGGAATATGTAGTGATTTGCTTAACATCATTAATATATCTATACTATTAATCTCATGAGAAAGTCAGCAGTAGTGGGAGCAGCTGTCTTCCAGCTTTGATTTTCTAGGAAATATTTCTTTGCACTGTTGTCCGTTATTGTTCTTTTTCCTGAATTTTACACACACAAAATTCCCTTGCCTTGGATAAAAACTGGTTTTGAAACGGCGTGTACTGAGCACTGCTTTGGATGGATAGTATGACAGCACATTTGTTGCAAAGCAGACCCAATCACCTGAACTAGCCTTGGGTTGTCTAATTTCTTGAAATGAATGTCATGTAAAATGTCTCCCAGTTTGGCTCCAGATTGAGACAGACTTCATTCCACGCCAGTGGGCATGCATGATGGTAATGCCCCCTAATATCTGGCAGCACACGGTCCCATACTCAATATCAGTAGTAATGAGGAAAATGTTTGAAATGCAGAAAATTCCTCCAAACATTCACGCTCCATTACACAAATCTCTTTGTTCTTGTGTGGTGTGTGCTCTGGGCTGAGCAAGTGATTTTTGGTGCCAAAAGTATTGACAAATTAACCAGAGATCTTAATAATAATGCAACATCTAACAATAATCCCACATTTTGTACTTTTCTCATTTGAAGAAATTAATTGTATATTCACTGAGTTTTTCAGTTTCAAAATAGTATTGGTTTTGCTGTTTTAAGCCATATGTTTGTGTGCAAAGACGTTGTAGACCTGGGTTGGGTATAAAGAATTCAGTATTTTTCCCCACATGACTCACCGTGAAGTATGCTTCAGCAGAAATCCCTACACTTAATTAGAAGAAACACTCAGCTTTTCACCAGTTCTACGTTTATAGGGATGTTTCAGTGTTCTACAGTGTAGTTATAAGAGAAAAGCCTTCCAAATTTCAGGAAATAGTTATACAGTAGGTTTCTTTTTGAGAAAACATTTTTTATTCAAATTTAATTATTTTTTATTTTACCGTAACCTTTGGTGACTGCTAGGTCAGGCTTTGGCATAAACATACTGTGAGTTTTAGGGGAAAAACATGATTTACATTAAAATCTCTATGCAGTATGTGTTTTGATTTTGTTTTAACTAAATTTTAACAAAATTTTTAGAGTGATCAGTACTTTTTCTTTCATGTTTTGTAAAAAAAGGTCCTTCATTACTAAGATCAGCTTGTTTATCTGAACTGGTCTACATAAGATCTACAGTGGTGTGAAAAAGTGTTTGCCCTCTTCCTGATTTCTTATTTTTTTGTATGTTTGTCACACTTAAATGTGTCAGATCATTAATCAAATTTAAATATTAGACAAAGATAACACAAGTAAATACAAAATGCAGTTTTTAAATGAAGGTGTTTATTATTAAGGGAAAAAAAAATCCAAACCTAAATAACCCTGTGTGAAAAAGTGATTGCCCCCTAAACCTAATAAACTGGTTGGGCCACCCTTAGCAGCAACAACTGCAATCAAGTGTTTGTGCTAACTGGCAGTGAGTCTTTTACAGCGCTGTGGAGGAATTTTGGCCCACTCATCTTTGCAGAATTATTGTAATTCAGCCACATTGGAGGGTTTTCGAGCATGAACCGCCTTTTTAAGGTCATGCCACAGCATCTCAGTCAGATTCAGGTCAGGACTTTGACTAGGCCACTCCAAAGTCTTCATTTTGTTTTTCTTAAGCCATTCAGAGGTGGAATTGCTGGTGTGTTTTGGATCATTGTCCTGCTGCAGAACCCAAGCGCGCTTCAGCTTGAGGTCACGAACACATGGCCAGACATTCTCCTTCAGGATTTTTTGGTAGACAGCAAAATTCATTGTTCCATTTACCACAGCAAGTCATCCAGGTCCTGAAGCAGCAAAACAGCCCCAGACCATCGCACTACCACCACCGTATTTTACTGTTGGTATGTGTTTCTTTTCTGAAATGCTGTGTTATTTTACAGATTACAGATGTAATGGGCACACACATTCCAAAAAGTTCAACTTTTGTCTCGTCAGTCCACAGAGTATTTTCCCAAAAGTCTTGGGAATCATCAAGATGTTTTCTGGCAAAACTGAGACAAGCCTTTATGTTCTTTTTGCTCAGCAGTAGTTTTCGTCTTGGAATGCTGCCATGCAGGCCATTTTTGCCCAGTCTCTTTCTTCTGGTGGAGTCATGAACACTGACCTTAACTGAGGCAAGTGAGGCCTGGGGTTCTTTGGATGTTGTTGTGGGGTCTTTTGTAACCTCTTTGATAAGTCGTCGCTGTGCTCTTGGGGTAATTTTGGTTGGCCAGCCACTCCTGGGAAGGTTCACCACTGTTCCATGTTTTCGCCATTTGTGGATAATGGCTGTCACTGTGGTTTGCTCGAGTCCCAAAGCTTTAGAAATGGGTTTATAACCTTTTCCAGACTGATAGATCTCAATTACTTTGTTTCTCATTTGTTCCTGAATTTCTTTGGATTCCCACTTGATGTCTATTTTTTGAGGATCTTTTGGTATATTTCACTTTGCCAGTCAGGTCCTATTTAAGTGATTTCTTGATTGAGAACAGGTGTGGCAGTAATCAGGCCTGGGTGTGGCTAGAGAAATTGAACTCAGCTTTCCAAAGATGTGATAAACTACAGTTAATTTATGTTTTAACAGGGGGGCAATCACTTTTTCACACAGGACCAGGTAGGTTTGGTTTTTTTTTACCCTAAATAATAAACACCTTCATTTAAAAACAGCATTTTGTGTTTACTTGTGTTATCTTTGTCTAATATTTAAATTTGTTTGATGATCTTAAACATTTAAGTGTGACAAACACAAAAAATGAGAAATCAGGAGGGGGGCAAACACTTTTTCACAACACTGTATATGTGCACCTTATCTCATAGTACATATTATTACTACATATTATTCTCTGTTAACACAAATTAACATATTTAGTTTTTGCATTATGTAAAAATGTAAATGGTTTGAGGCAAGGGGTTTCCATGCAAGTTTCTAGTAAAGTCAACTAATTTGGGCTGACAGTGTATGTACTGAAGCCTACAATGTTTATCAAACCTATTTCAGTGGTCTTTGATAAAACCACCATCCCCAGATAGGATCGGTATAAAAGTTGCTTTCATCTCATAATTGTCTCCAACCCCAGTCTCACGCAAAGGTTATTAAACACAAACTTTTCCCTATGAAAAAGGTACAGCTCTGCCAAAATTTAGACGGAAAAACAGGAAGAGGATACCTGAGCAGGACCGTCTGTGTGCTGAGATGGAGGGGAAAAGATCTGCTGCCTTCTGTCATATCACTCAGAGGAAGAAAAAATATTAATCAGTCTTGAAGCCATAAGCCTTGGAGGCACATGATAAAAATTGTTATGAGGCAAAGAGGAAAACAAATGCACATACTTAATTTGGCATTGCTTAAATCATTGGGGGGGGGGCATTACACCAGAAAAATCTTACCTGGATTGCCTTTAAAATGTAACCTATCACTATGTTAAACACTCTTCCTCTCTCCAGATATTTCATTGGTTACCACAGTGGCGCCACAAAATACCACTTTTGTTTTCAGTCTCAGTTAGTTTGTTTGAAGTCATAAGATATTTGATGAGAATATGAATGTTTATTATCAACATTACTATATGGAGTCTTTGGAGACTTGATTTTTTTAAAATCACACTTTCATACATGTCCAGGGCTTGACACCCACCCATCCGCCACTGGCGGGTGGATTTCACTGGTGGCGAGTAAGACAGCCAATCCCACTAGCCACTTTGTAGCTTTCTCAAGCAACATCTAAATAATAATAATAATAATAAGCCTAGTGTGAAACTACAAAACTACAACTCCCATGAGCATTATCTGTACACATACTTTCGCCTTGGGCATGGTCTGGCTCAGCTCCTAACACAGTACACAGAACTGCTCCAGGCTGGGGTACAGAAGAAACCACGGACGCTGTGCTCTGCAGGTTGGTTCATTTTGTGGCCAGAAACGGCACCGAACTGACAGCAGACCAGCCAGCAGAACACACCTGTCTCCGTTCTCACCGATCAGATCACCAGGGGAATTGCACCTGAACTCCCAATGTCACAGCGTTGAGTTGTTAAACTGCGCTCTCCCCCACATCAGGTCCTACCTCAATGGTTAAATATGATTATTTTTAGAGCAAGAAGCTCCTGTTTACTGTCCACAGCTGTGCAAATTTGTTTGTGTGTGACAGAGAGAAAAAGTGACTTAACTTTGATGTGTTGCTGTAAAGAGCAAATGAAGCTTCTTCTGAGGTGAACTTTCGTTTATCTGTGATTATCTATGATATCTGTGATATGCAACCTTTTCATGGAAGTAAAACCTCTAATTATGTATTTTTAATGTGCTGGTCCAGGGGTGTCAAACATGTGGCCTGCCAGGGGGTCCAAGTTTTTCTCAGAAGTTACAGCTTTCTTTCAAGTAAATTTCTGACTTTTTCTACTGATTAGAATTGTTCATGTAAATTTGAGACATTTTTCTCCTTAAGCTGAGACTTTTTCCTCATCAGTTTTTCTTTTTCTTGGGAAAACAGGAAGTGTCGATTTAGATTAAATCCATCAGCAACTACTAATGGTGGGGTGGGGGGTGGAGATATGTGTGAGTTTGTCTTAAATCATGTTCTTTTACTTATATGGATGCCGAGAGAAACGCAATTTCATCTTGCCTGCACTACAGTTGTATGTACAGCAATATGACAATAAAGGTTGATTTGATTTGATTTGATTTTGATAATGATGCCCTGCAGCCCTGAACAGGTGTCCCAATTCCTAGGGGTAATTTCCAACCTCTATCAAGGGCCAAGGGGTAGGAGTAGGCAAAGGGGAAGGGGTATGGATACAAATGAGAATTGGGACGGACGCCAAATCTACCTGTACTTTGTTATTACAAATGTTTTTCTCGACTGTTTTACAGCATTTACTGTGGTTAAATAATTCAACAGTGTTTCTCTTGCTATTTTTATATGTGTCTGTTATGAGCCGAGCACTGGAGGTTTCTGCCAGGCTCGATCTCATGGCTTTTTCCTTATATATACATATTTGTTGTATTTTGTGCTTTTTGGATTTCTGTAATTCTTGTACTGTTTGCTATTTTCCTGTTTATGTTTTAGTTTTGTTACACTCTTATTTTGTATTAATTTACATTTATATTTCAGTCTGCATTTGTTGATATTTTATCCTGTGGTTCTTTACTGTTGGGTTGACAGCTGTCAAGGGCGTTTCCGGGTTTTGTGCTTCGTGTGGGCGTCGCTCCTGTCAGCTGTCAGCTTCAGCCACTCTCCTCTCATTGCCCCCAGCTGGTCCTATTATGTATCATTGGTTTCTTCTGTCCGCTCATGTGACCCACACCTGTCGCTACTTATATAATTTGTTTTTGACCCTATTTAAGGGCAGTTATTTGCATTTCCGATTGCCGCTGTCTTGAGGAAGTTTCTCTTCGTCTCCACCAGAGCCCTGTCTCTGCTCTGGTGCACTGTATCAGTAAGTTTACCTGTTGTTTGTATTTTCCATTACAGCACTGTGTGGACTTTGTGTTTGTTGTTTTTTCAATAAATCTCCCAAACTCACAGTTCAGCACGTGGGTCTCACCTTTCTGCCCCGAAGGGCAATTCATGATAGTATCCACCTTATTCTTAGGCCCCATGATGCCTTGCATGAATTATGGTAGCAACTTCCGGTACTAGTTTAGAACATATGATTGTCACTGAAATGGGACACTTTTCCTTGTTAAAAAACAATGACTTCGGCATCAGAAATGCAGGAACACGGCCTCTTGCACCTCAAAACAGTAATATAATCATGCCACTTCCCACGACTCGGCTGCACGGTGGCGCAGTGGTTAGCACTGCGGCAGCACAGTTTACCCTTGGCCGGGGGATTGTGGGGATCGTGGGATCATGGGTTCGATCCCAGCCCCCGACCAACAGTGATCTGTGTGGAGTTTGCATGTTCTCCCCGTGTTGCGTGGGTTTACTCCGGGATTTCTCCGGTTTCCTCCCACATGCCAAAAACATGCATGTTAGGTTAATTGGCTGTTCTAAATTGTCCCTAGATATCTGTTTCCTATAGGCCCTTAGAATAGAGGGTTAGTATTAATGAAAGCGCTTTGAGTGGTCTTTGTGACTAGAAAAGCGCTATATAAGTGCAGGTTAGTTAGTTAGTAGTTAGTTAGACTATCGAGGGATGGGAAGATGGCCTTATAAAGTGACCTTGTAGACAGTAGCTCCATTAGTTAGCACCGCTGCTAAGATGCTACGCTGTAAACAAATGACCCGTGCTGGTAAAATGAGTCACTTTGAGGACATTTTCAAAACTGATGTAACGTTATTTCCATATTCTGTATTGAAAGATCTTCAAAGTGATATTTAATTTGTAGGAAGTGCGCGGAAACTGACCCAGAAAAAGATGATTTGTTGATTATCTGTTTAAAAAAAATGCAAAAACTAGAAGAGCTGAAATTAGCTGCCACTTGAGTGCAAAACATATATGTGGACTATACATTAAAATGAATTTGAAAAACTTTTAAAAACACTATTTTAAATGCCCCTGGTACTCCACTCTTATTGACTGATTTCAGTCAATTTGAAATCAATTTGATCTGACACTACGTCAAAACTGGAAGCTCCGCCCGCCGAAACTGGAAGCTCCGCCCACAATCGTTCCTACAGCGGCACCCCCAGGGATAAGGTGGATAAGGACCATTGACCTTTTAAAAAGGTTGTAATTTTAGTTCAAGTAAATTTTTGCATGTGATACTCAAATTTGATCATATTAAACATAATTTTCCAGGAACAAAATTATGGTTAGTGAAAAGACTGAGTGGCTAGTAACTTTAGAAGATCACTAGCCACAGTGGCTGGTGAGCAAAACAGTTACTGTCAAGCCCTGTACACGTTATAACTTCAATTGCCTCGTTGAAGAATTCAACCTGCAGTCGATGTGTCACTCGATTCCAAAAGTTCTATGCAATGTATTTAAATGCCCTATTAAAACAATGCTGATATTGCTTTTTTGCTTTAAACTTCTACAAATGAATACCCCTGCTATGAGTAACCAAAAAAATACTGGCTGAGAAACTTCCACTCCAGCCTTTGATATCAACATGGCAGAAGGAACCAGCTGTAGCCCACCCGTGTTGTTCCTTGCGTGTTTTACTCACACTGACGCTGGTGTAGCCTGAGGACATAATGTGGGCCTCTGGAGGCAAGGTATCTCCGGTGGAGAGACAGATCAGCGGAGACAGGGAATACTTGGAAGATGGATCCCTCAGCAGGGCACCTTCTGCCATTTAACAGTGAAACTTTTCTTTGAACTGACGTCTCTGGTTGACTGTCACTGATGCCAACATAAACTTGAACACAGGAAAAACATAGGATGACTGTGGGAATGGGAAAGCTTATTGCAAACACAAATGGAATCTGTGGCCTCATAGTATATCTGACTTTGAACTGCCCTTCTTCTGCAGCCATCTAGACTTCGGATTCGGCTGAAAATGTGATGCAGTCTTGCTCCTGAGGGAGAACAGTGATCCTGATGAGTTCCCTGCAGCCAGGCCAGGTGTTCCTTTTTGGAGGGGTGTGTGTGTGTGCGCGTGAGAGAGAGAGAGAGAGAGAGAGAGAGAGAGAGAAATCTGTGGTATCGCGGGAGGGAGGATTGACATGATAACATAGCCTCCCAGCTCCCAGTGCTATACCGGACTGCACGGCCACACAGCTTAATCCTCTCTCCACGAGGGCAGAGCTGAGACGCTCATTCCCCTCCTCGCTCAATTCTGTCAAAACAAGGGGGTTTTGTCAGCCATGAGGGGTGTTGCGTCCCTCTGAGTCCCTGCCAACGGAAGCACTGTTACTGCCTGCCAATGCCCCCTGGAAAAAAAAAGAATACCCACTATGCATATTATTCTAATACTAGCCGTCAGTGCCTGGAATTGCTCGGCATGATAGCATAATGAATGCATTGCCTTGTAGGTTTCTACATAAAGCCGTTTTGCTACTTGGATGAATAATTCATACAAGCCCAGGGGCAATGAATCGGCCTGGCAAAAAACTTAAGAAAATTAGCTCCCAATTAGTGTTTATTTATGGGGACAGTGTATTTTATTGCTAATCAAAATGCCTCTATATATGTATATAGGAAAGTTTTGGTGACGGCTTTGACCTTGGTGATACAAATGAGCAGACGGGATGAGGAAAAGAGGGCTGACTGTTGGATGAATCAGATGATCCCCCCCCTCTCCTGTCAGGTCATGGGACTCTTTGACTCCCGTCTCAGCCAGCCTCCAGACATATAGTATCAGAGTCAGCCTCTGAAAGCAGATTGATTCAATCTCTTGCCACATGATGTGTAAAGGACTTTGTTGACTGAAGGGATGCAGTGTGGGATTTTTGATGGTGCCACCAGAGAGCTAAACCTCTGTCTCCTTGGGGCGTGCAGGACCCCCCCCCCCCCCCCCAGACACACACACACTTCCTCCACCCCCACCCCAAGGCTGTTCCTATTCCAGTGCTTTGGCAGCCTGCCCGAATGCATTGGTAGTTGTTAGTTGTCACTGCAATGATGTGACACGTTGCTGTGATTCGTGGGGACTGTTGTTGAAAGTGATCATTCCTGCCAAGCAGAAGCCCTCACCATGGATAAATGGACACTGAACAGAGAGATAAAAATGGCAGTGAGAAAGTAAGCTAGTCACACTTGGAGTATAGCTTGGCTTCTTTGGGGCTCGTCAGCTTTTGCAGAGCGGTTTTCAGAGAAAGACAGGTAGAGAGTTTGTTCGATTTCTGTCGTTGTTACAGATTTTCTATTTATCTTACAGTGAAAACTATTTGTCTAAAGTTGAGAGCCTCACATTTGAAATCTATGTGGAGCTGAAAACTTGTTTTCCAAGGTCATTCGGTGGAGAAGATGTCTCCAGCCTATTCAGTGAAAGACAAACACGAGTGTATGATGGGGCTTTATCAGACGCAGACAAGCTGTCGGCAGGAGTATAAAGAGAAAAAAAATCTGCTGGAGATTCATGAGGATAACTCTACAGAGTCTTCGCTCTACTTTTGTAAAGCTTTGATTGTGAGGAAATATGCTGCTCTGGACGTCTTGTCTGAAATGCTTTTCATGAGCTCTGAATGTGGAGCTGGAGTACTGAAATGAGCCGTTTGAGGCTGTGCTGGCTAAAGATGCCAGGTGACGGGCAGCTTACTGTCATGGAACAGGTTCTGTTTGTCTCTTTAGGTTTAGTTTTTGCAATAATGTTCTGACAAGAGCCAAGTGAAATTTTAAAATAAGTATTCTAAACAAGTTAAGAAGTCAGAGCAATTATAACTGTTCCAGTGTATCGGGGCCGGACAATCTTTTGATTTTTTTTGAACTGTTTGTTTTTTCCATAATAGGTCAATTTTTATGCTACAAACACAGCTATCCAAACTTGATGTATTCACAGAGAGCTGAAGCTTGCATGTGACCTTAAGCTTCAGATGTCTAATAGAAAAGGGGACTGTGTAATTACATTGAGGCCTGGAGTAAATGCAATAATAAAACTGCAACAACAGAATCCTTTATTTTTCATGTTGGAGGACGGTGTCTGTCAGGGCTTGACATTAACTTTTTTGCTCACCAGCCACTGTGGCTAGTGATTTTCCAAAGTTACTAGCCACTCAGCCTTTCCACTAGCCACAATTTTGTGGTTGGAAAATTATTTTTAATATGCTCAAATTTGACTATCACATGCTAAAATTTACTTGAGCTAAATTTACAACCTTTTTAAATGTAAATGACCCTTATATAGACATAAAAATAAAAAGAGAAACAATGTCTAATTATTGATGAACAGCAGTAAATACCATAAAATAGTAGAGAAAAATGTTTGCAATGTACAGGTAGATTTGGGGTGTGTCCCAGTTCTCATTTGTACTCCTACCCCGTGGCCCTTGAGGGCTGCAAATTACCCCTGTGAATTGGGACACCCCTTCAGGCTGCACTACGTCATTAGTAGTTGCTGATGGATTTAACCTAAATGGACACTGCCTGTTTTCACCAGAAAAAAGAGAAAGAATAGAAAATTGATAAGGAATAAACCTAATCTTAAGGAGAAAAATGCCTCAAATATACGTGGACAAATTCTAATCTAGAAAAAGTCAGAAATTTACTCGAAAGAAAGCTGTGAATTGACAGAGAAAAATTTGGATGCCCTGGCGGACAGCTTTTGGCCTGCAGGCCATATGTTTGACACCCCTGGACCAGTCTATTAAAAATACATATTTAGAGGGTAAAGGGCTATCCACACCAAACACGATAATAATAACTACAAAATTATAGTTTTAAAAATCATTCTAAGTAAGCATTCAAACCAGTTAATGACAGCAGAGCCAAACATGAGCTGCACACTCCACACCGGCTTCATCCCGCCATATACAGTATGTTTCGCCTGCTGCAGGATGAAACCATTTATGCCGCTGCTGCAATCAGCAATCAAAGGATTTTTTTTAAGTAGACCAGTACCTTGGGCAGAGAAAAAAATAAGAAGAAAAGCAAAAAGAGGGAAATTATTCACTTGATTTTTCTCTCAGCTCTAGACTCCAGACTGGCAGAGGTAGGATGAAATGAGAGCACAGCGCAAAGTGGAATCACGTGGGCTTGCTAATAATTAATAATAGGATAATAATAATAATAATAATAATAATAATAATTTCAGCTTGGCTACATAGAGTTGTTTCAGAGGGCCGCTTTATGCATCCACATACAGTCTATGATCATTTCTCCTCCTCCTCCACCTATTGCACACTCAGATCCTGCTAAAAGCAGGTAGATAAATGTCCCCAGCCTCTGTCGTTTATTTCAGCCCTGCTGTCAAAACTGGTGACAGTTGTAGTGTCCGAATAAGTGAGGAGGCGAGGTGACGTTATATAAAGTTTATTACAAGAACTATGTACACATGGGTAGACCCTACCGCAAGTACGGGAGTAACAGCAAAGAGACAATATGTCTCCTGCTCCAGCCTTATATATCCCAGGTGACGCCACCCCCCGAAGGCGGGGCATCACGCCTCCCAGCCTAGGGCACCGCCATACTAATACATTATAACTACATTGTGATCCTACACCCCCCTTGAAAAAATGTAGTCATACAAATTACCCAACCAAATAATTTACACCTGAATTGTACACTAATACAGAGGAGAATAGACCTACACATTCACACAACATAGTGGCCCAGCGGAACTCTCCACTATTATGTGATCAAACAGTCCCTGAAAGAAAAATGGGCCACACACCAAACTAAATTAATCCCTCCTAAGCTAAACACATAACAAATATGGACATATACAATGGCGGTACCTGATCCCATAAACTCACAAGGTACAGAAAAGTACATACAGAGAACTCCCCAAACAAAACAGAATTCTCACAGTATAGGGCAGTAAACCTAATCATTCACACCCAGGAGTTACGGCATCTCACATTCAACAACAGTCACACAGCAATGGTGGTCTTGTGCTTTCAGTCCCTTAATCACCCTGTTACAGTGGCAGACGTATCCCATTACTAACAATAATGTAAACAGCCATAAAGGCCCCACCACAGACAGGGAAATAAACACAGCATCTCGTGCTGGAGATGAAAATAAAATACAACATATCAAAATATTGTACAGTTACACTGACCAAGAGGTGGCACACACACGAACAGGTCAATTTATAATAAAACAATTCTATAAACACACTTTGTTTTCTTTTTCTTTTTTTTATGACTGCAGAACAACTAGTCATTTAAGTTGTACCATTAATAGGATAAATGTCCATGGAAACCAACTTATACACGTTACACATCACTCACATGGTTCTCTTCAACCCCTTTCCCACACAACTTCAACATGTGAACATATTCAGAACCCATTAACCATAATAACTGTAAACAAACACATCTACTAATAAATGCACATTTCAGACACACCGTAAGTCCTCATACCTTCAACCCGGGTCTCCCGAAGGCCCCCCCCCCCCCCGGAGTGTCCATCACGCAGCCCACTTCCAGAGTGTCTCCGTTTTGTCGTGACCGGAGACGGACTGCATAGACACCCTTTTGTGCTTCGACGTCGCGGCTCGTTGGGATGCCGTCTCGACCCATCAGTCAGACTCAGGTAGCCATCGCCACCAGACTGGACCACCCGCAGATTATCCTGCCCAGCTGTCCGTTTCCTGGAACTGCCCACCCGACCAAGCCAAGGCTCGACCCTAGGGCACACGTCATCACCCTCGCCCAGGGGAGCACTCACTGGCTTCCTCTGTCGTCTGCGCCTCGATCTGGCTCCCTTATGACTCCTCAGCGGTTCGTCAAGTTGACTAGAGTCATGTCCCTTGCCTTTGGTATCGGCACGGCTAGGGTTCGTGCCGTCTGGAGGTACCCCAGATACCAGATGTTGTTGCGTCAGAGCGGTACCAGTCACTGTTGGCTCAGCAGCTGGAACTCGTCGGCTGCCAGAGCCCTGTAGCTCACGCTCTTCGGACCTTTCCACCACTGCAGAGATCAAACCATGCCGTTGAGGTCCACCGTCCATGGGACCACAAACACTGACACAGGACCCCCGCTTATTCGGCGTACTAAGGTGCTGGCGGTGTCCGTCTTCACCCGAAATGGGCCACCCAAAGTCCCACACTTCATCGCCACTTCCCACATAGAAAGGCCGGTCCCATAAGCCACCACCTGACCACTCCTCCACTTCATCGCAGGTAATGGTGAAACCGAGCTCATAGAATAAATCACAGCCCATTAGGTTATTACCGTCCTGCGACACTATGAACTCGTTGGCGCACACGAAGGCCCCTTTGTACCTCACTGACACCCACACCGAGCCCAAGACATCCAGCACGTGGCTACCATAACCATAACAGGTGATATTAGTGTTACTCACTCTATAGTGGGGAAAACACTGACTTACAGTTGCCAAGTTGAGGATGGAGACCGCTGACCCAGTGTCCACTAACAGTGGTATCGGCGTCCCGTCTGACAAAATATCACAAATGATGCGACTGTCCATGTCGGGCGAGACTGTGTGGACCACCGTAGGGGCCTTCTTCTTAACAGTTCCTTTCACTGGTCTCTGTTCCTCCTTGTCAAAATTGCAACAAAATCTGGCAAAGTGATGGAGCAAACTGCACCATCCACAACGCTTGCCCCTCGCTGTGCACTCCCTGGCTCGATAGTGGTGCCTGCTGGATCTGCAGCCGTAGCGTCGTGGTGTCCCTGGGGTGGATCGTATCTTGACAATGGCTGCGTACTCTTCATTGCTGCCATTGTCCGAATCCAAGGCCAGGGTCTTCCCGTGTGCCTCGCTCTTCTGCGGAGCATTGTCGCAGCCGAGGTGTTTCGTCAGCCCCTCCGTTGCCTCGTGCTGTTGCGCTATCTCCATGGCTGCTAGCAAAGTTAGCTCACCAGCGTGAGTTAGCAGGCGAACCCTCGCTGAGGAGTAGGCCACGTGCTCGGCCAACTGGTCACGGACCATCTCCTCCTCTATGGCCCCAAACCTGCACTCACCTGCCAGCTGTCGGAGGTCTGCCACAAACTGTTGGACTGATTCTCTGGGTCACTGGTGCCGTTGTCGGAACTGGATGCACCGCATGATGATATTTTCGGGGTCACGGAAGTAGCCGGCCATTAGCCTCACGACGTCGTCAAAGCTATCACCTCCTCCTAAGGTGCTGAGGATTTTCTGGCCCTCCATGCCCAGGTTATAGACCAGAATTGCCCTCGCTCGTAATTTGTCCAGGACGCCGAGGTCCAACGCGAATAGATAGTTCTGCAAGACCGCAAACCACCTGGCCCAAGGGACCAGCGGCTCTCCCGGAGCCTCCAAAAAGGGACGTAATGTGGTCGCAGCCCTCTCCATCTCTGTTTGTCCTCGTCGCCAAATGTAGTGTCCGAATAAGTGAGGAGGCGAGGTGACGTTTTATAAAGTTTATTAAAAGAACTATGTACACGTGGGGAGATCCTACCGCGAGTACGGGAGTAACAGCAAGGAGACAATATGTCTCCTGCTCCAGGCTTATATATCCCAGGTGACGCCACCCCCCGAAGGCAGGGCATCACCCCTCCCAGCCTAGGGCACCGCCATACTAGTATATTATAACTACATTACGATCCTACAACAGTGATGGTCGGACGTTTTCTGACCGGCTGAAAGCGTTTCTATCATTAATAAAATCAGGAGTTGTAGTTTCGTAGTCTCACATTGCGATATTTTAATGTGAGTTTATTATTTTAGATGCTGTTTAAGAAAACTACAACCTGCCAGAGTGGCTAGTGGGAGTGGCTGCCTTATTGGCCACTGCTGAAATCTACCCGCCATTGGTGGGTTGGCGGGCGTTAATGTCAAGTTCTGGTGTCTGTGCTCTCAGATATTGTCCCACTTGCAACTTTTTTCAAGATTTATATTGACCGTTTAGCCTTCATTTTGGCAGGAGCAGTGAAGAAACACAGGAAATGGGGTGAAGAGCAGTGAGAGACTCACAGGAAGGACCACTCAGGATGGGACTTGAACCAGGGATCACTGCAGACAAGTGGCATGCCCTTACCCACCAGGCTACCAGGTGCCCCAGCCTGCTTGCATCTTGAACATGGCAAACTCAGAACCTACTAATCAGTAATAATTAATATGAAGGTGGATTTGGAATGCTGATTTTTAGAGCTTGACTTCTCAATTGTGTCATCATATAGACAATGTTTATCAGTCAGCCTCAATATTAAAATTGCAGATTTATGTTTGTTCATAGAGGTTTGTAGAAATAAATTCATACATTATTAAATAGCTGTCATTCCATATTATAAAGGTGTTCTTCATTCAACTGAGTTTACACATTTGTGGTCACAAGCACAATTCTGTGTAAGTTTCTAATCACTGGATATAATTCAGACAATGAACCAGAGTGGTAGAGCATCTGCCCCAGAGCTGGGAGGTTGTGGGCTCGAGCCCCAGCTGGGTCATACCAAAGACCCTATAAAAATAAAGCTTTCTACTTTCTAGCTTAGTGCTCAGCATAATAGAAAGTTGGTTACCCAGCCAATGTACTCCAAGTGCCTGTCCCAAGCCCAGGTAAATGGGAAGAGTTGTGTCAGGAAGTACATCCAGCATAAAATCCTTGCCAAAGCAAATGTACGGACCGTGATCAATTGTGGCGATGCTTGATACACTGTAAAAAATAATTAGGGTTATTCTACTTAAAAATTTTAAATTTAAGTTGACCGAACTTGAGTTTGTGTTTGTGTTTTGTGTCTTTACCACTTATCTTTTCAAGTTCAGTCAACTTAAAATTTTAAGGCAGCCCAAACATTGTTTTTAAGTTGAAACAACCTTTTTTTTTAACAGTGTAAAGAGAGCAGCCGAAAGAAGGACAAAATTCAGGCACTGTTGCTGATAACTGTGGACACTGTTTGTGAAGAGATTACAGGTTTACAGGAATGTTCTGCTGAAGACCCAGGTGCAGAATATCAAAAGCCGGAGTAAACGGCTTAGCTCAAATGGGACCTAAACATGTCTGTGGCCTCCAGCCAGGTTACTCTGTGCAAGGAGCTGCACTGGCATCACCATGACAAATGAGTTTAAATAGTTTATGCGCAGTTATTTTTTTTAAAAAAAACCCTACACTTTGACTTCTTGTAAAACACCCTTCCTGTTTTAGCTGTTTGCTGTCAGACACGGGCTCTCATCGGAGCAATGGAAAACTTGTTGACTTATTTCAGTATCCTTCTGTCATATTCCATGCTATGGAGATGATGTGATTCTGTTATGAGTCATGAATTACTATCCTATCATGTCTTCTCATGAAATTCAACTGAAGACAGCTCTTGTCACAAGCCATTGTGGCTTGTTCCATCAGACCGATGTCTAAGTGCCAGTGTTGTGTTCTCAGTCAGTAATTAGCCACAACCCTACAACCCCCGATGACACAATTATATCTGAGGCTTCTACTTTCTTCCACACCCACAGCAGTAATGAATGAACTTCAGGTTAATGAAAAGTGTGTGTGAAATTCCTCATGAAAACTTTCACACATCTCATTCATTAAAAGCTGAAGCCTAAGGCACAATCCACCAAATTGCTCCAGCACTAAAATTGCCACTTACACAGCAACTTCTCACCTTAATCATTAGAAAATTAAGCTTATGAATGTCACAGCGAGGCACAGATTGTTCATTTTATGCACAGAATGGATAATGCATTTACAGTATGCAAGTATCTTTTTGGGTATGCAGCTGAATCTTCATAGTGTTGCTTTGCAGGCGGCGGCTATCATATTCAGATTTGTCAGTTTGCAGTTTGGGAGGTATGCCAACTCTCAATCTGCTGGATAAGTTTGTGTTTTGCACATTGTTTGTTTTCTTTACATGTACATGGTTTTTCCCAAGTGCCAGAGTGTTAGTCAAAAGTTTCCAATATTCACGCCTCTCAGAATCCGCATTTGGAATGAGATCAACTTTAGTCACTGGAGAGGCAAATTCAGATGCTTTCATGCCTGCAGCATTTTTTTTCCCTGCAGTGTAAGATCAGCACTACAGATGGTCATCGTGTAAAATCGTTTGACGCTTTTCCACTTAAACATCTGGGTGTTGGAATAATATCCTCTGCATTTTCACTGACCATATTTTGTGTAATCACACCATTCACTTTCCAATATTCATTATGCCAAATGGAAGTTTGGGGCTTTGAAGGCTGAATTAAAGGCTTCATGGTAGATTTCTGTAGTTGTGACTAGGAAATATTTTGACTGGGCAATGTGACCTTAAGGTTGCGTGTCCACAGGGAATGAAAAAAATGCTCTCAACATGTTTTCCTGAGCACTTTACATGTACTCATAAAAAAAAGCTCTCCGCAAGGTATCCTAGCAACCACTTGACCTGTTACTCAAGGCGTGCTGGGGGTTTCACACATTTCCAAGAGTATCTGTCTGCGGCTCACTGCACTAAACCGCATCAAACTGGTAAGAAAATATACACCCCTCCAAGTTTGTGCTGTTGAATATAGATCATGGTGTACTTTAAGTCTGATTCTCATGAGAGCTGGTGAGAGAGGTGTGCAGCGGATGAGCACTGCGGTGCTTTTCAACTTGTGCAGTGACAAAATACGCTGACTAATGAAAACGTTTTAACACCGAGGGCACTGTGTGCATCAAACGCTGGACTACATTGAAAATGAACAGAAAAGTGCTGTTTTCACAGTGGAAAAAATGCATTTGGTGAACATACAGTCTAAATCAGCATCACGGTTAAATGACCCATTCATGTTGTTTTTGTTTATTTCTCCCCCTCCTATCATATCACTGTGGTGTGGTAGCAAATGAGCATGTTGTAATAATGAACAGGTCTATTGTCATTTTCCACACGAAATAAACATTGTCCAGTATTTATAAGACATACCTCTTGAAGGTTTGTGTGTCACATCACGTGTTTGGTGGCTAATTAGCTTGTTAGCTGCATTGGGGGAGCCCTTTATGCACCCATGGTTGTGCTGCCACCACATATTATTATGAGTCTCTTGTAAGGTTCTTAAATACAGCCTTAGCTTGTCCATTCCCTCTGTAAAACAGTTAAGATGATGTGGATAGCCTTCAGAGGCAATAGCGACTTAGCTTCTACTCCTTTCAGTGTTTGTATCTGTGCACTTCGCTCGTTTTTTCTTGGCATCTTCAGATGAAATAAAGAGTCAATCATCACAAACTGTGTAGATCGAGACCGCATTTGTTTTTGTTTCAAGCCACTTTCAATCATTTCTTCCATGTTCTGTTGTATGTGACCAACTCTGACTGCATTGCTTACAGAGTTACGTGCCTGCGCCTGTAACTCCACAGACACGTCTTAAAGGGGGCAGTACATGAAAAGGTCTCACAGGCAGGCACACAACAGGGAGAGGGGAATAACCAAAAAAACTGACATGAGCAAGATCACATCGGTTCTACACCCTGAATGCTGGTTCTGGTTTTACTTTGGTTTGTCGCCCAGCCCTAGGAAATATTGTCTATAGGTCTTCAACTGATGAGACAAAATCATTGTTTAACAACATTTCTTAATAGTCACAGTCTTCAACACAGAGGACTGTAATACGAGAGGGGCTGACAAGTTCATAGTAGTCAAATTTGACCAAATGTAGTTTATTTTTCAACTGCAGGGATCCAAGCGCTGCAACACCGATGGAAGAAGTGTGTGGACCGAAGGGGAGACTATGCTGAGAGATAAACCACATTTGGTCAAATTTGACCACTATGAATTTCTCAGCCTACGAACTTTTCAGCGCCCCCTCATACTATAATATTGTTTTTCAAATTATCTTGGTCATTTACAGAACACCACTCAGGCATGTACTTGCGGCATCAAACTGCACATCGGGCTATTAAGCCTGTGAAACTTACAAATTAAGGTAGACAGTTTTCACATTTCCAAATTGAAAAAAAAAATGACAGACGATCACTGTTGATCTACAGATGGTGACAAATTATGAAGAAAACCAGCATAGAGTGTCTCAGTAAGCCGTTGGACGTGGCCCAGGTTTGTCAGTGTATCACCAATAATTTTTTATACTAATTTCCAAGTTATAAAACGTAGGCGTGTGGGCATGCGAGTCCTTGCTGTTCATTTAAAAAAAAAAAAAAAAACAGCATTTTTTCTAACAGTTCTCAAAATTCAAGCTTCACTTCTATCCCTAGTCTTTGAGGGGATGCAGTAAATTTGTGATTCAGTCATAAATGGAGGACTTTTGTTTTCATGATCTAGTTACTCTTGTTGAGAGAGCAGCCACCATCAGTCTGGTCAATGATGATGATATAGTCATAAAGGGGATGCTATGTAGAGGTATGTCAGAGCCTTTGCAGATTGACAAAGGACAAGCTGATCATTTATTGAGTACAGTTCTGAAGGAAACAGGTCTTTAAATAGGAAAGACAAAATCCAAGCTTCTGCCTGCAAGAAAAGGCGATTATCTAATGTTTTCATTCTAATGCCAGATTCTGTTACTCACTGTTACCTGTATTATATTTATCTTTATCTGTTTTGACAACTAATCCTATATTCTCATTTGTTTACAACAAAAAAGATGTCCTTTTCTAAGGCTTTTTTATGCTTTCTTTGTTCTTTGTGTTTAATTCTTCCATTACGCAGAAGCTAGAACCATGTAATGAGGTGGAGCATCTCCCTGACCATCAACAATACCATCCCCCACAAATGGATCACTTTCATTCCTTTTAGCAATTCTTGTTGGAACTTTGTTGAAATCGTCAAATAAAACTAATGTTTTTTAATTTGACATAAAATAGAACCTCTCAGATTGTTATTGCTTTGGACATAAATTAGTGATGAGGCCATTTTCATAATGTCTCTGGTTTGAATGTAATTAAATATTTCACTAGCTTTTTTTACCCTCTGCTGCCTTTTTAATTTACGATCCTCTAATGCACAAACTTGTGACGCTGTCAAGCCCTGCAGCATTTTTTCTATTGTCCCTCTTGATGTCTGACATTGCTGTGATCGTGTCAAAACAGGCTGGACATGGCACCAAGTGCTACGGTGTTTGGGTGTGAAGGGGGCTTTGGCAGCTCTCCTTGTTTTCTGATTGATTTAGCTCTCTTGGCCAAACCAATATAGGTCGAAAGGCCTGTGGTCAAGGGGAGCAGATGACTCAAAGTGATGTTTGACTAGATGAGACATTTTCCTTAAATGTAGGGTCTTGAGACTGTCATGACCCCTGTGGACATTCGGATGTGTTACTGTTTTGGTAGGACCTGAGGGATGGGACTGACAGATTGACAGGTGTCTTTGTTAGTATGAATGATACAGATCAAGATACACAAAAAATTTGATCCTGATAAGCCTTGTCTCACTGCTTTTGCGTATTTATTTTACCGTACTCAGATGTATGGAGCTGTTCATACAGTGCATCCAGAAAGTATTCACAGCACTTCACTTTTTACATATTTTGTTATGTTACAGCCTTATTCCAAAAAGGATTAAATTCATTTTTTTCCCCTCAGAATTCTACACACAATACCCCAAAATGACAATGTGAAAAAAGTTTTTTTTTTTTTTCCAAATGTTTGCAAATTTATTAAAAATAAAAACTAAGAAACCACATGTACATAAGTATTAACAGCCTTTGCTCAATACTTTGTTGCGGCACCTTTGGCAGCAATTACAGCCTCAAGTCTTTTTGAACATGATGCCACAAGCTTGGCACACCTATCTTTAGGCAGTTTCACCCATTCCTCTTTGCAGCACCTCTCAAGCTCCATCAGGTTGGATGGGAAGCGTCGGTACACAGCCATTTTCAGATCTCTCCAGAGATGTTCAATTGGATTCAAGTCTGGGCTCTGGCTGGGCCACTCAAGGACATTCACAGAGTTGTCCTGAAGCCACTCCTTTGATATCTTGGCTGTGTGCTGAGGGTCATTGTCCTGCTGATTAACTGTCGCCCCAGTCTGAGGTCAAGAGCGCTCTGGAGCAGGTTTTCATCCAGGATGTCTCTGTACATTACTGCATTCATCTTTCCCTCTATCCTGACTAGTGTCCCAGTTCCTGCTGCTGAAAACCATCCCCACAGCACGATGCTGCCACCAACATTGGCATAGTTATGAACAGTGCCTGGTTTTCTCCAAACATGACGCCTGGCATTCACGTCAAAGAGTTCAATCTTTGTCTCATCAGACCAGAGAATTTTGTTTCTCATGGTCTGAGAGTCCTTCAGGTGCCTTTTGACAAACTCCAGGTGGGCTGCCATGTACCTTTTACTAAGGAGTGGCTTCCGTCTGGCCACTCTACCATACAGGCCTGATTGGTGGATTGCTGCAGAGATGGTTGTCCTTCTGGAAGATTCTCCTCTCTCCACAGAGGAATGTTGAAGCTCAAACAGAGTGACCATCAGGTTCTTGGTCACCTCCCTGACTAAGGCCCTTCTCCCCCGATCGCTCAATTTAGACAGCCAGCCAGCTCTAGGAAGAGTCCTGGTGGTTCAGAACTTCTTCCATTTACAGATGATTGAGGCCACTGTGCTCAGTGGGACCTTCAAAGCAGCAGAAATGCTTCTGTACCCTTCCCCAGATTTGTGCCTCAAGACAATCCTGTCTTGGAGGTCTACAGACAATCCCTTTGACTTCATCAGAATCAGAATCAGCTTGGTTTGTGCTCTGACATGCACTGTTAACTGTGGGACCTTATATAGACAGCTGTGTGCCTTTCCAAATCATGTCCAATCAACTGAATTTACCACAGGTGGACTCCAATTAAGCTGCAGAAACATCTCAAGGATGATCAGTGGAGACAGGATGCACCTGAGCTCAATTTTGAGCTTCATGGCAAAGGCTGTGAATACTTATGTACATATGATTTCTTAATTTTTTATTTTTAATAAATTTGCAAAAATCTAAAAAAAAAACTTTTTTCACATTGTCCTTATGGGGTATTGTGTGTAGAATTTTGAGGGAAAAAATTAATTTAATCCCTTTTGGAATAAGGATGTAACATAACAAAATGTGGAAAAAGTGAAGCGCTGTGAATACTTTCCGGATGCACTGTAAAGTAAACTACTTACAGAATGACTGAAAAGTTAAACCAGTGATCAGAAATAAACCAATAATTAACTTTCTCACCTGGAGCTTTATCATGGACCTGCTAATGTACAATCAGTCCTTTTGGTTCTGCCTGCTTACAGTAAAGCCAGCTTTTAAAAAATACAAATAAATATTCTGTGAAGGAGTTAATGAATCAAATATGGAAAGCAAATTTAGGGAAGCAATTTTTTTCTATTTCTTATAAGATAAACCTTCATTAGTCCCACAATGGGGAAATTCCAGGATTGCAGCAGCACAGGGATAGCAGCACTCAGAGTAATAGTAAATAAGATAATAAAAGCAGTAAATAAATATACATATGTACACAGTTATATACACAGTGCAGGAGCATTGCAACTAGATGGTGTCAACAGCATTACAGTGAGTTAAATTATACTGTCTGGGTCCACATTTATATTTTGCCAGATGTTTCACATTTGAATCAACAGTATTGTTGCCACCCTTGATAATAATTGTAATTGTCTTAGTTGTGTATTGGAGGGGACGATCTCTATTGTGCAGAGTTGCGACGTTTAATATGGCCTCTATGAGCAGCACCGGTTAGATTATAAAGTCTGACAGCTGTATGTAGGAAGGACCTGTGGAACCTCTCCCTCAAGCACTTATTATGGCACAGCCTACCGCTAAAGGAGCTTCTCAGTGCATTCAGAGTGTCCTGCATGGGATGGGACTCAGACAGATTAGCCACCATCCTCCTCTCTCCTATCACCTCCACTGGGTCGAGACGTCGCCCCAGAACAGAGCTGGCTTTTTTGATCAGTCTGTTCAGTCTCTTCCTGTCGGCTATCATGATGCCGCTGCCCCAGCAGACCACTCCAAATGTGATGGCTGATGCCACCACCGAATCGCAGAAGGTCTTCAGCAGTGCCCCTTGCACTCCAAAAGACCTGAGTCTCCTCAGGATGAACAGCCTGTGCTGCCCCTTCTTGTAGAGCGTGTTGGTGTTGTGTGACCAGTCCAGTTTATTGTTCAGGTGAACACCCAGGTACTTGTAAAATGTCACCATCTCAATATCTGTTCCTTGGGTGTTTACCGGTGCTGTGGGGGGTTGTTCTCGCCTGCGGCAGTCCAACACCAGTTCCTTGGTTTTCCTGACATTGATCTGGAGGCAGTTCCGCAAGCACCAGTCCACGAAGTCCTGGATAAGTCCTCTGTACTCCACATCGTCCCCATCAGAGATGAAGCCGACTATCGCAGAGTCATCAGAGAACTTCTGTAGATGGCAGTGTGGTGTGTTGTGTGAAAAGTCAGCAATGTAGAGGGTGAACAGGAAGGGAGCCAGAACTGTTCCCTGGGGGGCCCCATGTACTGCAGATGATGGTGTCAGAATCAGAATCAGAATCAGAATGAACTTTATTGCCAAGCATGTTTACACATACGAGGAATTTGACTTGACATTAGGTGCGCTCATATTAAGCGCTCACTAATGACGCGGCAGCCGACAAGGCGCCTAATAGGTCAGACGCACAGTCCTGGGTCTTCACAAACTGTGGTCGGTCTGTGAGGTAGTCCAGGATCCACGATGACAGGTGCTGGTCCACCCCTCCACACAGTAGCTTGTCCCTCAAGATCACTGGTTGGATGGTGTTGAAAGCACTGGAGAAATCAAAGAACATGATCCTCACTGTGCTCCCAGGCTTCTCCAGGTGGGACAGGCAATGATGTTGGAGGGAGATCACTTCATCCTACACCCTGATGCCATGCTGGTAGGCAAACTGAAGTGGGTCCATCGCTGGTCCCACCAGGGGGCGGAGGTGGGCGAGGAGCAGCCTCTCCAGGGTCTTCATCAGGTGTGATGTGAGGACCACTGGTCTGTAGCTGTTCAGGTCCTTGGGGTGAGGAGTCTTCGGTATGGGTACTACGCAGGATGTTTTCCCACAGCTGTGGTACCCTCCCTAGCTTCAGGCTCAGACTGAAGATGTGCTCCACGATCTTGCACAGCTGGTCTGCACAGGACTTGAGGAGCCTCAAGCTGATGCCGTCCGGACCTGCAGCCTTCTTCGCCTTGATCTTCTTCAGCTCAGCTCTCACCTGGGTCTTAGTGAGAGTCAGGCTAGAGCAGGAGGGCTGTGTGCTGGGACGAGGGGGTGTTGGGTCTGTGTGGGGAAAAACAGCAGGGGATGTGCACTGAGAGCTGGGGGATGTACCGGGGGGTGGAGCGAGGACAGTGGACAGTGGGACTAGATGAAGGTGGAGGCAGCAGTGGTTGGTGGGCAGGCGGATAAGAGGGCGGTTGGTCAAACCTGTTAAATTACAGGTTCAGGTCATTCACCCACTCCCTACCCCCCACGGCCTAGGAGGAGGTATTCTGGTGCCCAGAGATGGTTTTGAGGCCTCTCCAGACACCGCTGACGTCACTCTGTTGCAGCTTGTCCTCCATCTTCTTCTTGTAGCTGTCCTTCCCCTCTCTAATCTTTCTCCTTAGCTCCCTCTGTACAGACTTCGGCTCCTCCTTGTTTCCTGACCTGAAGATCCTTTTCTTCTTCTTCAGCAGCATCTTTATCTCAGGGTTGGTCCAGGGTTTGTTGTTTGAGAAACACCGTATGGTCTTGGTGGGTATGGTGTTCTCCACACAGAAATTGATGTAGTCTGAGATGGTGTGAGTGAGGCTGTTGATATCCTCAGATCACAGAGCTGCTCCCACACAGTGGATTCAAAACAGTCCTTCAGAGCGACCTCTGCCTCCTCGGACCATATCTTCACTCTACGGGTAACAGGAGGTTGTCTGTGTACCAGGGGTTTGTACACAGGCTGGAGGTGAACCAGGTTGTGATCAGATCTTCCGGAGGGGAAGCACCGGGGAGGGATGAGGTGTAAGTCTTCTTGGTGTTTGCATAAAATAAGTCCAGTGTTTTATTGACTCTGGTGTGGCATGTGACCTACTGGGTGAAAGTGGGCAGAGTGGAGGACAGGGAAGTATGGTTAAAATCACCAGAGATGAGCTGGAGAGCAGTGCGATGTTGAGTCTGCAGCCTGCTGCTGACTGAGTGGATGACGTCACATGCTGTCTCAGCGCTTGCGGAGGGTGGTACATAAATAGCAGTCACGATGACGTCTGAGAATTCTCTGGGGAGGTATGCTAGTCGCATGCTAACGGCTAGCAACTCAATGTCCTTGCTACAGTGTTGTTCTTTAATCGTGATGTGTGTAATGATCAATTTTGGATAATACATTTCCATTATAATGTGTTTATATTATAATGTGTTACCATCATATTTTGTTTTTGTAAGCCAGAATAGAAAAGAGCCAAGTTTTCAATTGAAATGCAACAAATTGGAACTTTTTAAATTTTAATATACGCTCAAAGCATTTCTAACTATTCTCTGGGCCACAGACATACTTGCCAACTAACCCAACAGGCATGTCTTTGGACAGGTAGAAAAAACAGGATTGAACCCACAAAATCACTAGGTGTATGTATCATACTGGAAGTTTTCATTTACAAACTAATACAAGTTGGCTATAGGGGTACTCCTTAAACTGAATATGGTATTCACAGTGGTACAAATAGCATAGTTTTCTGAATATATATTTAATACAATTTTTAAAAAATTGTTTGTATTAGGAAAAAGGAATAAAAAAACATGTCCAACATGAGCTGCTCGTGTGAAAGCCACGATTTGATCTGAAGAAGTGCCCAATTACCTACAGGTAACAACATCAGTAACAACACTTATTAATGATATCTGTCCGTTACCATGACACAGATCACTGAAGAATCCAAACAGTCAAACACATACCAGCTGAAACAGCCTGACGGATTATGTTCTACATCACATTTAGTCACTCAAGTTTTCCTAGCACAAAGACGCGCAAGTGTGCACACCTGTCTGCCTGCCTGCTTTTCACACCCCTCGCTGGCTATCACGCTAGCCAAACTTGCACTTTGACATATTTGGCACTCAGTGTTTTAGGGTAATCTTCTTAAGAATTGGAAGCTCGCCCAGAGGTGTGACGGTTTGTCACCGATTGCTTGCAGGGTAGTAACTTGTTTGCTTGACTGAGGTATGCTAAACAAATAGCATAATATATTGCCTTTGCTGGCTGCTTAGTTGATTTACACAGAAATTTACCAGTGACTGCAGCCATACATCCTGTGCACCATCATCACAAATCTGGATTACAATTTGTATTTGGTGGGCTTTGTATAATTTTTGGATTAGTACAAAAATAATACATATAAATTGAACATGTATTTGGGAAAGTTTTGTATATCTGTGTCAAAGACAGATTTATTTAGGTAGCACTGTATAATTTTCCTATTCCTGGTATAAACACTGAAACTAACACAACTGACATGTTCTATGGACTGAATCCCAATAGCAGACACAGGATGCTTTAGAATTTGGTGGCCTTAAGTCATGCCTCATGATTGACTAATGCGACTCAGACTGTAAAGTGTGTCAGTAGTCTTTCAGTGCTCCTGCAGGAACAGAAAAGTTACATTCTGCTGCTGGCCATGCTGGCCCACTCGGGCTATGGTGAAAATGAGATTCACCCAGCCAAAGGATGGTGCACTATCAAAATGATTTTAGAAACTTTATTTTACGGTTAAAATCTTAGTTTTAAAGTTTTGTTCTAAATGCAGCCACAGCTGACCAAAGTGCTTCACAAAATAAAAACAAGGCAATAACAACTAGAGGGCGCTCAGAGTGCATATCTTGACCAAGGCTCTGCCCTGTCCATCTCAGGGTTTCCTCTGGTAACATTTCTCGGTGGCGGGCCGCTTCGCCAGAAATTTTAGCACCACGCGAAGGAGATATAAATTTATTAAGAAAAATATATGAAGCAATGACTTTCCGCAAGCGCGCACACAAACAATGTGTGTGGTCGTTATCTGTGCGGAGTTTAGAAGCGCCCTGCCCACGCGAGTTTTCCAGTTAGGCAGCAGGCATTGTCTCACTAAGCGCGACTGTCCGACAGAAACATGAGTTTGTTAAAGTGCTTTAAATGTGGAAAAAAATCAGAAGAGGTATGTAAGCACTGGCGTTTGTCATGGTTTTAACCCGCTGGAAACGGGAGCAATAACGGAAGAGTGGCTTAGTTAAGAGATGTGGTTAGAATTCATATGCAGCCAGCTTCATATGAAGGGAAAGGCAAGGGGGACTGATGAATTTCTGAGGATATATTTCACCATCCACTACAATATTAAGTTATGTTCTGTAGGAATTGCAGGAATGAAGAGACTGGCAATTTCTCTCTTTTCTCGCACTAGCAGGCATGCTGTTTTTATTTTCCAGCGGCAGTGACAAAAAGCAACAGCTAAAAATGCTAGCTCTCTTTTCACTCTAAACTGAGGTTCTTCAGCGGCTGCCTAGAGAGATGCCTGATGAGAAAACCTGAGAGCACAACTATAACTGCCTAAACAGATCATTCTGTACATGAACACATATTGTGGTGAATTATGTCTTTTGAGTCCGCTACAGTTCCCTATTATGTACCTGGCAGATTAAGATGACCGAAATTCACGAAGTCAATGACTTTAATCCGTCAGCAGCCTTCAGACAAACTAAACGTGCCAACATTTGATTTCAAAATAAGAGAGGTTTTTTCCTGCTGTCTGGGTGGTGAGGAGATTTCTAAAAAAAACCCTTATAAATATAAAGAAATATTATAACAAAAATAACTGCATCCTTGGTCATTTAAGTTAATTTATTTCATTAAATACAATTTTATTAATATTTTTATTAATATTTTTCTTTGTAATCAGAGATAAATTATTGTTCTGTTCTGACTGCAAAATTATGGTGAAAAATGTAAATTGTTATCAGGAAAAACTAAAAAAAAAATTACCACAGTCTGTTTCAAATTTATCTAAAAATCCCCCAGTAATTTTATTTAAAAAAAAAAACAGACAAAAATTAGCTATAAAATAACCCACAAATTTATAATAAAGTTTCAAATGTACAAGAAAAGTCAATTTTACAGGAGGAAATTACAAATTTGAGGAACATGGTTTCAACTTTAGATTTACAGAGAAAAGTAGAAAACTATAAGAAAATTGTCATAAATTTTGGAGAAAAACCTCAAACCTTCAAAACTGAAGTCATAACTCAAGTTTTTAAGTGGGTGCTCTTTGTACCCTTAACTCAAGTAGAAATTTTTGGTTGTCTACTTTTAATTATTAATTTCAAAGCACTGCTTTTACATGAGTAGAATTTCTGGTTACTATACCCATCTGATCATGTAATTTAAGTATGCATGAGTACATTACTATTATGAATATTTCTTTCCCTTCCCTACTCTCTCAATGGAAATAAAGAAACACTAGAATAAATATACAAAAAATACACATATTTTTGTCATTTATGTAAACCATGACAAAAAAATCCTGCAGGACAAAACATGACACTTGATATTTTCTAACCTGTTTGTATACCACCATAGACAGAGAGAGAACCTGAATTAGACAGGGCTCAGAGAGGGAAAGATGAGACAGAAGAGAGGAGCCAGGCAGAGGAAGGAGAGAAGGATAACACTACTAAAAAGTCAAAACACAGGATGTCTGGGTGGGACCCTAACTGGCCCAATATTCAAGCCTCGGTTGTACAATACTTAAAATGGTAAGTTTCATATGCAACGTTACTGTGTACAATTTTAAAAAGAAATAAATAGTATAAAATTAACATATTCCGGTATGTTTACTGCCCCCCCCCCCCCCCGGGAAAATATGTTGCCACCACACCAAGGTCTTTAAACCAGAGAAAACACTGCATCTGTTCTCCATCCATCCATCTATCCGCCCGTCCCTCTGTCCCTCCATGCCTCCGTCCTTCTGTCTGTCCATCCGTACGTTGCGAGATAGGGCCTTGGTGGAGGTATGTGCTCATGGATCACCAAAATCTGAGTTCATCCATTGCCCAAGGACACCTTCTGGTGAAAATTTCATCCAAATCCATCCAGTAGTTTTTGCATAATTCTGGTAAACATTGTGAGAAGACAGTGCCTTGGCAGAGGTATACACTCTTGGATCACCTCTAAAATCTACTGAGTTTATCCGTTGCCCATTTTTTACTAGATAAACTCAATCAGTCAATCAATACATATATTTGATGATGATGCTTTCTTTGTTATATACTACACTTTCACTTACAAATACAAAAATTGCCTATGATGATAGTATCTTTTCCAGGCTAAATAACAGAAATATTTGAGTTGTACATTGGAAGACAATTAAAAACTATGTAATCTGTATGTAGATGCAAAAATTATCCAGGGGCTGTAATAGGGGTGGGACGAAAGATCAGCACAGTGTAGTTTCGCGATACTTTATGTGTGGTATTGTATGAGGAAGTCTGGAGTTTCAGAGAAGTATGTGATGGAGGTGAGGACAGCAAAGCGGTGGTGAGGTGTGCTGTAGGAGTGACAGATGGATTCAAGGTGGGGTGAGATTAGGTCAGGCATCAGCTCTTTGCCCCTTGTTTGCCATGGTGATGGACAGGGTGACAGACGAGGTCAGGCAGGAGTCTCTGTGGACCATGATATTTGCAGACGATGTTGTGATCTGTAGTGAGAGTAGGGAGCAGGTGGAAGAGAACCTAGAGAAGTGGTGGTATGCTCTGGAGAGAAGAGGAATGAAAGTCAATAGAGGCAAGACAGAATACATGAGTGTGAATGAGAGGGAGGCAGGTGCAATGTTGAAGATGCAAGGTGTAGAGGTAGAGTTTACATACCTGAGCTCAACCATCCTTCTTCTTCTTGGTTGTCCATCGATCCGATGATGACCGTCCCTCATGTGTTAAGTCCTCTTCTTGCGTGAGCACGGAGATGGCTGTTTAGGCCGATCCTTGATCGGCAGACACGGCTGCAGTAGGGGCAAGGAAACTGCCCAGGTAATAACGCCTTTCTTCGTGCCCGTGCTTCAGCTACATCAGCTTGCCTCTTCTCTTTAAAGTAGTCTCGCGCCTGGGTAGTGAGGGCACGCCAGCCTGGCCTGTCCATAGCCCACAGCTGTAATTGTTTGGGAAGGATGCCAGTGTGTCTGATGTTGAGCTTCACGCAGTCTTTGAATCTTTTGCGTGGTCTGCCGTGGTTCCGCTTCCCAGAGCAGAGTTTGCCGTACATGAGCTGCTTGGGCAGCCTGTGGCCATCCATCCGGATGACATGGCCAACCCATCGGAGCTGGGCTTTCAGAATCATGGCCTCGATGCTGGTCACCTCAGCTCTGTCCAGGACCTCAAGGTTTGTGACTCGGTCTTGCCAGTGAATGTTCAAGATCATCTGTAGACTTCTCATGTGGAACTTCTCCATCTGCTTCAGGTGTTTTTTGTACATGGTCCACGTCTCACATCCGTAAAGAAGGCTGGTGAGGACAACGGCCCTGTACACTTTGAGCTTCGTGGACAGCTGGATGTTGTTCTGGTTCAGGACGCGAGCTTGGAGATGACCGAGAGCTTGACTGGCCTTGCAGATTCTGGCGTTGATCTCCTTATCCAGGCTGCCATCGTTGCTGCTGGTGCTGCCGAGGTATTTAAAATCATCTACCGTCTTCAGTTGGGTACCCTCGATGGAGATAGAGGGGGTAGGACGGTGGAGGCGGGTGCTGGTTGGAACAGTACCTCTGTCTTGCCGAGGCTGATGGTAAGACCAAAAAGGTGGGAGGCTTCTGCAAACTTATTCACGATGATCTGGAGATCAAACTCCGTGTGGGCCATGAGGGCACAGTCGTCAGCGAAAAGTGCTTCCAGGACAATCTTTTCTGCGACCTTGGTCATAGCCTTCAGTCGGCAGAGGTCAAACAGTGAGCCATCAAGTCTGTATCGCAGGTATACCCCAAGGTCCAAGTCCCTGAAGGCATGGTTGAGGACGCAAGAGAAAAAGAGGTTGAAGAGGACCGGGGCCAGAACGCACCCCTGCTTGACGTCGTTGCTGATATTGAATGGCTCTGATACCTCTCCACCTGAGAGAACCTGCCCAGCCATGTTGTCGTGAAACTGGCGTATGAGGTTTACAAACTTGTCTGGGCACCCAAGCTTGGATAGGATGATCCAGAGGGCCTCCCTGTTCACCGTGTCAAAGGCCTTAGTCAGGTCTATAAAGACTGCATATAAGTCCATGTTTTATTCTAGACATTTCTCCTGCACTTGGCGGACGGAGAAGATCATGTCCACGGTGCTGCGGTTTGAGCGGAATCCGCACTGTGTTTCTGGCAGGTTCCCTTCAGAGATGTTGTTAATCAGTCGGTTGAGGAGGACCCGGGCCAGTATTTTTCCAGCAATAGATAGAAGGGAGATACCTCGGTAATTGCAGCAGTCCAACTTGCTACCCATATTCTTGAACAGGGAGACAACAGTGGCATCCCTGAAGTCTTTGCGCAATTGTTCTTCATCCCAGATGCTGGTGAGGAGGGAATGGAAGATTTCAAGGGCCACAGGACCGGCTGATTTGATTATTTCTGCTGGGATTCCATCCATCCCAGGTGCTTCGCCTGAATTGGTCTGCCTAATCGCCTTCAAGACTTCGTCCATTGTAGGGGGGAGGTCGAGGTAGTGGACGGTGGGTTTTTGTGGGATCAGATCGAGGGCGTGGGGGTCTGCAGTGGAGGGCCTGTTGAGCAGGTAGCTGAAGTGCTCTCTTCATTGCCCATTGATGCTGCTCTTCTCCTTCAGCAGAGTTGAGCTGTCTGCCGACAGGAGTGGGGTAGTACATGGCTTGGCAGGTCCATATACTTCCTTGATGACGCTGAAGAACATCTTGGAATTCTGCATGTCGGCGTATCTCTGCACCTCATCTGCCTTCTTCTCCCACCATTCATTTTGCATCTTTCACAGCGCTGCTTGTGCCTGTCTCTGGAGGTGCTTGAAGCGATCACGCTTGGAAATGGAAGTGGGGCCATTCTGCCACTCAACAAAGGCCCTCTGCTTGTCATCCAGGAGTGTCTTGATGTTCTCGTTGTTCTCGTCGAACCAGTCCTGGTGCACTCGTTTCCTGGGGCCGATGGTGGTTTATGCTGACTTCGTCACCAGTGCTCTAAACTGTTCCCACCTTTGTGATGGGCAGCCAGTCAGGAGTCCATGGGCAATCAGTCGGCCGTCCAGATCTTCTGCAAATTCACTACGTCGCTGAGGTTGTTCAAGTTTGGCGACGTTGAACGCTGGCCTGATGACTTTTGGTGTCTTGCGGTGTGTTGGGGCAATATGCAAGGATAGGATTGATCTTACTAGATGGTGGTCCGTCCAACACTCTGCTCCACGCAAAGACGTCACAGATGTCTCTCTGACGGCAAATGGCAAAGCCTATCAAAAGCCACTGCTTGGATCTTGGGTGCATCCATGTTGTCTTATATTTGTCTGCTTGCCGGAACAGTGTGTTTGTGATAGCGAGGTGGTTTTCAGCACAAAGGCTCAAGAGCATCAAGCCGTTGGAGTTCAATTTTCCAGTGCCGTGTGGCCCCAGCATGCCTTTCCAGTTACAGCAGTCTGTTCCAACTCTGGCGTTGAAATCGCCAAGCAGAATGAGTTTGTCATTGGGGGGAGTGTCCTTCACAAGGGTACTAAGCTCCCCATAAAAGGCTTCCTTCACTTCATCGCTGCTGGTGAGAGTTGGGGCATACATGCTGATGAGGGTAATGTGCCGGTTACGGTTAAGGGGGAAATGGAGTTTCATCAGCTGTTCATTAACTGACGTTGGTAGGTCAGGAAGTTGCTTGAGAACCGCTATCTTGATGGCCAGTCCTACTCCATGGATCCTCTCTTCATCTTTGGCCTTGCCTTTCCAGAAGAAGATGTAGCCACCTTTTAGTTTGGCCACAGATCCTTCTTCGGCTAGTCTGGTCTCGCTGAGGGCCGCGATGTCAATGCGGTAGCGGGCCAGTTCCCTTGCAATGAGGGCTGTTCTTCTCTCAGACCTCAAGGAGGCCTTTCTGTCCATGAGCATGCGTACGTTCCACGCACCAAGAATTAGTTTCTTTCTTCTTTGGTTTCGACCGCTTGGGGGGTAGAACTGCCAGCCATGGTATGCTGACGAGTTGGAAGGGACAAGCATTTGTTTGGGACACATTTTCTAGTCCCCTCCCTCATGTGAGGGTGAGCAGTGCTGTCCTAAAGAGGTTGCTCAGTTTCCTGGGGGAACACCGAACTCCACTGTTGTCCCGGGGTCAGAAGGAGAGCGACTATTGCCACCACGCCACCTGTGTGCAGGGTTCAAGCTACAACTGCCAGTGGTCACTTCCACCTGTTGCTTCACTCATTCCCCATCGCTGCAGGACTGTTGTAGGGTTGTGAGGACTAACACACACAAGGAAAACCTGTGTGTTAAAGTTTTTAAAAAGTGGGAAAGTCAATGCACAGGGGCAATCCCACTCTCTCGGCCTCAAAAGCCAGGATCTGGTGGTACGAAAAGAACCGTCACGACCAGGGACTTCCTCAGCTGCAGTGGATGACCACGACGTCTATAGTGCCTTTGTGCCCTTGCGTTCCACAACGCCTGCCGTCGCCGCCTTCATGACCGTTGGGACAAAAGATGACCTCATCCGCTCAATCCGCCGACTACAGTCTTCACATACTTCGGTAGGCATACCCTGTTTAACTCACCAGAGGGTTTGAGGCCTGACTGGCTACCCTCACCTGGTTCAGCCCGCCTGCCAAAGTGGTTTACCGGGGTGTGGCTGCTGTGCATGCTACAGCTTCGAGGAGCTACAGGTGAGAGTTGGGTGCCAGGTGGGAACCAATGTAGAATGAGCTGTCCTAAAAAGGACATGGCAAGCACCCCCTACAGAGGTACTATCCCTCCCCAGACACCCCAATGTCCAGAGCAATGGAAAATGAACAAGAGAAGTGAGGACGAGAGTGCAGGCAGAGTGGAGTAGGTGGAGACAAGTGTCAGGGCTCATATGTGAGAGAAAGATAGCAGCTATACGAAAGGGAAGATATACCAGACAATAGTGAGACCTGCTATGATGTATGGTTTGGAGATAGTGGCACTGAAAAAAGACAGGAGGCAGAGCTGGAGGTAGCAGAGTTGAAGATGCTAAAATTCTTATTTGAAGTGACTAGGAGGGACAGAATTAGAAATGAGTATATCAGAGAGACAGCTCAGGTTGAGCGGTTTGGAGACAAAGTAAAAGAGGCAAAGCTGAGATGGTTTGGACATGTGCAGAGGAGGGATAGTGGATATATTGAACAAAGGATGTTTAAGATGGAGCTGCCAGGCAAGAGGAAAAGAGGAAGACCACAGAGAACATTCATGGATGTAGTGAAGAAGGGCGTGGAGAGGGTTGGTGTTACAGCAGAAGATGCAAGAGATAGGGTGAGATGGAGAAGATGATCTGCTGTGGCGCCCCTAAAGGGAGCAGCCAGAAGAAGAAAAAGTTCTGGTGATTCCCACCCTAGGCTCTAAAGTAGGTGCCTGTTATTCTCAGTGTGGAAGTCGTTACGTGCTAGTATATAAATTGAGGTTGCGTTATTACATAATAGACAATTCTCAGTGTGGCTGCTGCTACTCTTTTCTATATATGTAATAAGAATGATTGCAGTCTAGAATTAAATGTTTTGCTTAACGTCTGTCTGCCAGTTTGTTGCAGAAATCTCATGTGTTCTTTAAGTCCATTCAGCTCATAGTAATATAGGAAACTACTCCTCCATCTGCATTTAGCTGGTTGATGCTTCAAAACTTTTTTCTTTTACGAGGCCTACTACTACTTCAGATGTAGCAGCATGTGCGCAGAAGAAAATGCACAAAATGTTGATTGCTAAGATTGTGTTGTTTGCCTTTTACTTTCTTTTTAGCTTAAAATTCTGTTATGTGTTGTTGAAGTGCTCTGGGAATTAGCACCTGAATGCATGTCATCAAACTATTTTTAGGGTATGTACAGTATGTTCTTTTTAGATTTTTTTTCCTTCAAAAGCTGGCGTGTTTAGTGCTCTCAAGAAAGCACTTTAAGTTATTATGGCAATCAAAGCATCACACTGCTAAGACACTTGACACCTTCAAATGAAATAACACATTCCCTGTTTTTCAGTCTTTCTATTGTGAGCCAGAGCAATTTGCCTGTTTTTAAAATGTTATTCTTAATTAAATTAATTTTGATTGTGGTGCTTGTCGTCTTAAGTCAACATACAAATTGCCATGTTTGAATGAGCACGCATTGTTGCATATTCCTGTACCTTTTTGAGAAGAGAGAGGTTTATTTCTGTTATTTTGATGTCTACAAGTTTGCAGATTTTAACCACGTTTTGTCACTTTGTTACCTTTCTGAAAATGCTTTGTGATGACCTTTGATGGCCGCCACCGTAGTTTTGCCTCGGTGTGCACCTCTCTTCACAATGGCCATCCTTCATCGTAAATATCCTCTTCTGTCCACTGAAAATGTGCTTGTACTACGACTTCATCCAGACATTTTTCACCACGTTAATGAAAAAAACCCACAGTGCCAAAAGAGATCAGAGAGGTGCTGTGCCCGGGAAGTCGGTGTGCTCCAGACTAATACCTGCAATCATTCACCTGGATGGTACAGTAGCTGGATTGTAATATTCTCCTGCAGGGGACGACTCAGGCGCCGGTCAATATTGGAAGTCCAAACTCTCCCAAAGGAAGCACTCAGCAGGAGCTCAAGATTCATCTGAAACATTAAAGGTTCCTCCACACTCTGATGTGTAAGGATTTGATGGGAGTCTTAAATCAGAAAATAGGTCACGAGCAGTCGTACAATAATTGGATTTAAAGATTAATAATATTAATGAGACTGGGAATTCCTTTGTTGCCTTCACTTATTCATAACCACTTGACTGTCTGAAGTGATAACTCTGGCTGAAAAGTCTAATTTATTACTCGTTTATTTTGTCGCTCACTCCACCGGTGATCTGTGCATGCTGCATTTTCACATTAAATGTCGGTTATCTGGAAGGATGAATGACAATATATTTCTTCCCTGACCTATTTGAAATGTGGATGTGTGAGATATGTTTGACTCCACATATGTATTTTTTTATTTATTTATTTTATTTATTTATCAGGGACAATGCAGTAAAACATAGTGACCATATAGAACACCTGCCTTGCGTTCAGTTGACAAAACCATTTGCAACCGTTTGGAATTGTTCGTTAGTTTCCGTAAGTGAACCACACGGTTGCCGCAAACTGTTTTCTCATTGGCCAAACTCTTTGGGGAGGTGACTCGCGTAGCGAACAAAGATGGCAGCTTGGTAAGATAGTTTGCGATATCCTTTTGTTTTCTTTGTTTTCAGAACAATTCCATCAATTTAAGAGTAGAGGTTATGCCAGTTTGTAAGTAAAACAATACCACGCATAAAATATTGTTTTTGGTGGGGGTATAACAGAGAATTCTTAGGTAATATGAAGTTGAAGTAGGCTACAGTCTACACCGTAGTTACTGTATCCTCTAACCGGCTGACAGAGGACCATAGATCGACACAACTACAGAATGCGTGAGCCGAACAGAAAAACCGTTTGCCGAGAGCTGCCCTTTCATTTAGGTTAGTTCGCCTTGCAAACTATATTCGGCGAACTGTTTTGTGATCTAAACTCACGTCTGATGTTGTACACGGAGAGTATGTAGCATTAAGTTAGTTTGCAACTCCCGTCCCTGGTTGGACTTTTCAAGAAAAAATACAAGTAAAAAGTAAAAATACAAGTAAAAAGCAACAACAAATAAAGACAGTATGAACAAGCAGCATAAGAAGCCAATACAAAAACATATGACTCTACATATGTTTTAATACACTGAAATAAAGTCAAGCAATGTAGACGAGTAATAAAATGTAATAGTTAACCTATATGGATCCATGATTGAAACTGTAATACAGGGTATCCATCCATCCATCTTCTACCACTTTTCCGGTGGTCTGGGTCGCGGAGACAGCAGTTTAAGCAGAGAAGCCCAGACTTCCCTCTCCCCAGCCACCTGCTCCAGCTCTTCAGAGAAGATACCAAAGCGTTCCCAGACCAGCTGGGAGGCATAGTCTCTCCAGCGAGTCCTGGGTCTGCCTTGGGGTGTCCTCCCAGTGGGATGTGCCCGAAACACCTCAAGTGGGAGGCGTCCAGGAGGCATCCTGATCAGATTCCCAAACCACCTCAACTGGCTCCTTTCAATGTGGAGGAGCAGCGGTTCTACTCTGAGCCTCTCCTGGGTGACTGAGCTCCTCACCCTGTCTCTAAGGGTAAGTCCAGCAATCCTACGGAGAAAGCTCATTTCTGCTGCTTGTATCCGCGATCTCATTCTTTCGGTCATTAACCAAAGCTCATCACCATAGGTGAAGGTAGGAATGTAAATTGTAAAACCAGTAAACCAGTAAATTGACATCTTTGCCTTAGAGCTCAGCTCCCTTTTCACCATGACAGATATAACGTCCGCATCACTGCAGATGCTGCTGCAATCTGTCTGTCAATCTCTCGCTCCATTCTCCCCTCACTTGTGAATGAGACCCTGAGATACTTAAACTCCTCCACTTGGGGCAGGAGCCTGTCCCAATCCAGAGAGGACAGTCCACCTTTTTGGGCTGAGGACCATGGACTCGGACTTGGAGGTGCTGATTCTCATCCCAGCCGCTTCACACTCAGCAGAAACTGTCCCAGTAAGACCTGTAGGTTATTGCTGGATGAAGCCAACAGGGCGCTTAATCCAGAGCATTCTTTTTCAACCTTTTTTGAACACTTTTTACATTGAAAAAAATCTCATGGCACCCCACCAATCAAAAATGTTACAAAATGAAAGCACCAAGGTGCTGATGCCTTGGTGCCAGAGCCTTGGCAGAGGTATGCATTCTGGGATCATCACCAAAATGTTATGGGTTCCTCTCTAGCCCAAGGACCACCTCTGGTAAAAATTTCATCCAAATCCATCCAGTAGTATTGGCGTACACGCATGCGCAGTGAAAATAATCTGCAGTTCACATGCCCACACTGTTGGCAGCAGCCAGGAGTCACCAAACTGAACAGTTCAGCTCCACGTGCTGTAAAAAAAATGTGCTGTGTTGTGTTGTAAAACAGTCGCACTGCTGCCTCTAGTGTCCTGGCATAGTTGTTACAATATTCTTCTCCCCGGCTCCATTGACGTTAAAGGTGAGTTAAATTTGGGTTTATTTTGAAAACAAAGTCTTATCTCAGAATTCTGGCAAATTAAAAGTCAAGAAAATATGGCGATACAATGATACAAGCCTTTAGTTGCACTTAATTCTGAGTGGGTGAGCTGAAAAGCTGGTAACACACACACACACACACACACACACACACACACACACACACACACACACACACACGTTGACTGATTACTGTGTGCCTCTGTTTCCACTGAGGCACAATGACACATTGTAGCCTATTACAGCATATGTAATGACAATTTATTCTTGTAATTAGTGTAGTTCAGTATGCAGCTTGGGCCTGTTTAGATGAACACAAAGCTGATACCCTTGCAGGAACTGAAGAAATGCATACATGAAGCTCTTCCTCCGTAGCTCTCAGTCTCTCTCTTAATTTAGTTTTTATAGCACTCATGCTTGAAAAGCTCAGCTCACATAGATATTTTGTGGAAAATGGGAGCAGTATTGAGATAGCTCTGTTTTCCAGAATTGGGAACTCCTTGGCAGCAGTCAACCAAAAACTGTCCAAAGGTAGCTTAGTGAAGTTTAGCTGTACACCACGGTCTTCTCTCAGTTTAATTAATTCCTCTTGCTCATGCAAAATCATGTTCACGTTTGGTCCAAAAATGTTTTCAGTATCTGCCAATTGTGTTATTCAAGAGAGGGACTTTAGCTACTTCTTTAACTGCATCAGGGCCTAGCATCTCATTCACAATGGCTTTGCTGCAACAGTGTGCGATTTTCTTGATTTGGCTATGAGTTCAGCTACTAAGAAGCTAGTTTCTTAGTAGCCAACACGACGGCCATCCTGCTGTTGTCTTCCTGGGCAAGACACTTTATCCACCTTGCCTCTAGTGTCCATGACACTGGGTATGAATGTGTATAAATGCTTGGTAGTGGTCAGAGAGGCCGTTGGCGCAGATTGGCAGCCATGTTTCCGTCAGTCTGCCCCAGGGCAACTGTGGCTACCATAGTAGCTTACCACTATCAATGTCTGTCTGGAGTGAATGAATAATGGACTGACTGTAAGCGCTTTGAGATGTCACTTGACATGTAAAGTACCATATAAATCTAATCCATCATTATGATTATTATTAAGAGCATTCTCATACACCTTTGTGGTTTTTCTCATTGAAGTTACCTTTTTCTCCATGGCTTCATGGAGACAAACAAAATAGTCCATGCTCTTATCTTGAAGTGATGGGTGTTTCGTTTTGAGATGATGTTTAAACTTGTATGGGGCCATGTCACTGTTGGATAGTTTTTCTCCACACACAACACATAACTGACTCGGTGCAGTGGGGTCGCTGGTGGAAGTAAATCTAAACGAAAGATAACTTTCATTTTACTGTCTTGCCTTTACTGTCTTAGTTTTCTTTTTGCAACCACTCACCTTTTCACCTAGGTCACAGTTTTGTGCAGGGACCAGCTCAGAGTCTGAATCTTTCCTCTTCAAGTAGTTCATTGCTGTTTTTTTCATCTTGTCACTGCAGCCTCTTGCACATCTTAAAAAGGCCATTAACCTCTGTAAAACACATGAAGAATTAGTGGAAGAAGACAGTAGCCATTATTGCTTTCTACGACCACCTACTGATATGGAAGAGCTACTACAGGCACCCATGCACACCAACAAATTATTTGCAATTTTTGGGACCAATTAAGAAGTGAAATTAGACACTTTCCTGTGGAACTCTGAACGTTCTCTCACCAACCCCCGGGCGAAAAATACTGATCCAGCGCAATGATGAATCTCTTAGTTGGAGAGCCAGGTGGATTTTATTCACACTATTGAGTACGAAAGGTTTGAGTGTGTAATTCTGTTGTAAATCGCCTATCAATGAAAGAATGGGGCGTCTTAAGTTGCACAATCCTGGGGTTTGGTCCCTGAGGGTCTCAAAAGGGGACCCAAAAATCCATTTAAACAAACTTTCGAGTACAACAACCGTTTCAAGCCTGTTTCATTTAGATCACTCCTCACATTAAACTGATGCAACTTAAGACATGAAAATGTCTGGGGTTACTAATTAAGACACCTACTAATTAACGACCAATTAACGATTTATCTAAACTTTCAAGTACAACAAAAATTCTTTTTGCAAATGATAATTTACTAATCCTAGACACCGTATCCACAACTTAAGACACAATTTTTCCTGGGGTTTGTAGATAAGACAGAGGTGTTTTGACCCCAAGGGATACGAAGACCCTCAAAACTGAACTTATTCAAAAGAGGGAGTACAACGATTTTGGTTGATGCTATGGATAAAACATTATTTCAAATGAACAAAAATGCAATTTAAGACATGACAATGTCTGGGGTTACTAATTAAGACACTCGCTAATTAACGACTAATTAACAATTTATTTAAACTTTCAAGTACAACAAAAATTCTTTTTGCAAAAGACAACTCAGTAACCCTAGATACCATATCCACAACTTAAGACGCAATTTTTCCTGGGGTCTGTAGATAAGATGGGGGTCTTTGGACCCTGAGGGATATGAAGACCCTTATACAAAAGAGGGAGTACAACAATTTTGATTGATGCTATGGATAAAACATTATTTCAAATGAACAAAAATACAATTTAAGATACCAAAATATCTGGGGTTATTAATTAAGACAACTACTAATTAACGACTAATTAATTAATGATCAATTTATTTAAACTTTCATGTAACACAAAAATTCTTTTTCCAAAATATAATGCGGCATGGAATATACATTGTGATGTACGACACAGTTTATTGTTTGAAAGTGGTTATTTGGCAAGCAAATGTCTTATTGTTTCATAGCGACCAAATCGGAATCCTAGGTAAAGTCACTCTGTCGTAATTTTACTGCGATCATCTCATTCGTGATCGTCATCACTGTCTTCATCAGAGGATTCCATTTCTCTTGGCAGAGGATCATGATCTTCATCCATGTCATCATCCGTACCACCGTCTTCCTGGGCATCATCACTGTTGTCATCTGGCTCTGTTTCGACCTGAACCTCTGGCATGAGTGCAGGGGGCATCTGTTCTCCATTGAACCAAATGATGCGAAATTCGCCGTCGACATTTTCCCATCCATTGGTGGGTGTTTTGTCCAGGTCTTGGTGATGAGCACTACCCCATAATCTTGCAACGAATGCACTTCTGTCCACGTGAGGTGCTAGTTCCGCTTCACACGGTGGAATGCTACTGCCTGCAATGCTTTTAAGCTTCTCAAATGGGTGCTTAGCATTTGACTTTCTTTTGTAGGTTTTCTCGACCACGTTGAACCGGTGCTTGTTGAGTGGGACAAGTTTCCGTGCTCCGTACAACACGCAGACAAAATCCTGCAAGATTTGTCCTCTTGTCCCAACCTCCATCCACACAGTGGAGGAAACTCGATGGACATGGTGTAGGAGTTACACTAGAATGTCAGTGTCAGAAGTTCTTACGACTATGTCGCCAGGTGAGGACTTGTCTGCCTCAGTCATGTGAAGGATGATTCGGGTGTCGACCTCCGAGTGGTTGCAGTTTAGAGATGGGACTGATTCTGCGTTTACTTCTCCATCTTCTACGAAGTACCGAGTGCACTCTCCCATCACTCCCAAATACACTTCCCTTCCATCAAGAAGAGGCCTGTAGAAGCCGCTCGACCAATCCTTTGTGAGAAAGAGGGGTAGCTCTCGTTTGAACGACTCTCTCTCGAGTTGTTTCTTGAAGCTTGAGTCTCTTTTCTGTTGAGGTCCTTCAATAACTAATTCCCCTCCCACAACAGCTTCTTTGCGCTCTCGCTCACAGTCCTTGATGGATGGTCTTTCATACGTATCGAAGTTAATGTCGATTCTCCGTGACTTATATGCCAAGCTAGTAACCAGGATGTTTCGTGACAGCTCCCCGTATGTTGCAGGCTGATCCGGCGACATGCAGTGGAATTGGAAATTGCCGTCAATGATATGAGTACCTACAAATGATGGGCTGCCATGGTCACTGACAGTTCCCTCCAGAATTTTGAACAATTTGCTTTTATCCGTGTGAGCCATCGTGCCATCACTGTGACACATTAAAAGTGGCACCGGTGTCAGTGGAAATGAGAAGACAAGCTCAAGGTCAACGTCACCTGTTGCTGCTGTGAAGGCAATGTGGCCAAGAAGTGCACTGGTACATTTGAGTTGTGCCTCTTTGGCGTTTTTGTCTGCTTTTCGATTGGTTACGCATTCACTTGCGAACGTGCGAAGAGGATGTTTACGAATTGGTTTTTCAAAACGCTCTGCACTTTCGAGGCATTTTTTTTACAAAGCTTTCATGCCTATTCTTGCCGTCTTCTGGAATGTTCAACAATGATGTACTTGTGGCATCTGTTACACTCTTCCCAGTGCTGATGTTAATGAGAGGCAAGCTTGGATCAAGTGTGAAAGGATTGGCACAAGACTCAATGTGATTGATGATCTTCTGCAGATCCTCATTGTCTTTCCTGATTCTGGCTGGACTGAGCTCAGTTTGAGTGTCGCTTGTATTCCCCATTCCGACCATAGTAAGAGCTTCATTCACAAGTGCTGCTCGGCTGCTCTTGGTGACACTCCACCGCACTCTTGAGCTGTAGTTGTTTGTGGACGATGTATATCCCGCCATTCGGGAGGCCGCATCTGCATTGACTGTTTGCTCCAAGGTGAGATCGACTGGAATTCGTGCAAATTCATTGTTCGATCGTCTGACTGAGAAGCCTCCATCCTCTAGAATCTGCCGCAGCCCGGGATGTGAATCAGCTAAGTTCATCAAGTCAAGCTGGTATTTTGACATCCAGCGGGCATAGTTCTGTCGGTTTGTTGTGAAATACAGATCAATCATCACATTACCACTAACTGGGAATTCCCAGAAACTATTATGAGCTTATCCAGCATCCAGCTGTTAACTAATTGTGAAAAACAAATGCCTTACCAGCAAACCTCAGGGATAACTGTTCCAAGTGGTTCATTTCATGTCAGGAGTCCCTAAATTATAAAAAGCTGAACGAATTCCTAAAGTACGTGTACTTAAAATCGTGAACAAATCATTAATTGCTTGTTAATTAGTAAGCGTCTTATCCACATACCCCAGGAAAAATTGTGTCTTAAGTTGTGCATATTGTGTTTAGAGTCACTAAATTATCTTTTACAAAAAGAATTTTTGTTGTACTTGAAAGTGTAATTAAATTGGTAATTAGTCGTTAATTAGCAGTTGTCTTAATTAATAACCCCAGACATTGTCATGTCTTAAATTGCATTTTTGTTCATTTGAAATAATGTTTTATCCATAGCATCAATCAAAATTGTTGTACTCCCTCTTTTGAATAAGTTCAGTTTTGAGGGTCTTCGTATCCCTTGGGGTCAAAACACCTCTGTCTTATCTACAAACCCCAGGAAAAATTGCGTCTGAAGTTGTGGATATGGTGTCTAGGATTAGTAAATTATCATTTGCAAAAAGAATTTTTGTTGTACTTGAAAGTTTAGATAAATCGTTAATTGGTCGTTAATTAGTAGGTGTCTTAATTAGTAACCCCAGACATTTTCATGTCTTAAGTTGCATCAGTTTAATGTGAGGGGTGATCTAAATGAAACAGGCTTGAAACGGTTGTTGTACTCGAAAGTTTGTTTAAATAGATTTTTGGGTCTTATTTCCTTCCATCCATCCATCCATCCATCCATCTTCTACTGCTTATCTGGGTCGCAGTGTAACAGTCCAAGCAGAATAACCCACACTACTACCTTGTTCACATAACGCCGTGAACCCCGTGAGCCCACTGGAGGGTGGACCCATGTGGCTCCTTTGAGTACACTGGATCCTTGATGGAACTGTTTTCATGGAGATCCATTGGACCACTCTTGGTCTGGCCCTTCACCCAGGACCAGTTTTACTTGGGAAACCCTACCAAGGGCAAGTTGCCCCCTGACAAGTTGCCCTGGGATCATTAGGGTGCACAAACCCTTCCACTACGATAAGGTGGCGATCCACGGAGGGGGTACTATTACTATTGTAACTTCATTAAAAATTAAAAATACACAAATAACATTTGTATAGAAATGCATTGTAAGTAGACTGTGGTAACACTAGACACAGCGTGGGGACATTCTCTCACACCCAGAAGCAGGAAGAGGGGCAGAATAATGGACTGAAGGGTTAAAGCCCCTTCAGGGGGTAACTAGACCAGATGATGAAGCGCCTTTGCCCCCTGCTGCTCCAAACTGCAGCATGGAGCTCGCAGGGAGGTGAATATATTGTGATAAAAGTAACATGTTATGATAATCATTCCACACATTTCCTTTATCATACCCAATACATAATGTGCCAGCCCTAGTTTCTATGCGAGGTTAATAATGTTATATAAAGAGAACGCGGAGAAACTGGGGAGGCTCTTCTACAAAGACTCAGCCCCAGCGGCCACACTGGGGGCCATAGGCTGTACATATATATTAGAGGGTCAATAAAGATTCTGTGTCGACCTACGCTTGTGCCTCGCCTCCACATCCTTCCCTTTTACCCTCTACAAGACAAGCATTTTGGATATTAGTGGACGAAAAATGTGGGTTAAATTTGATGCAAGATTTTCTGGAGTGTATTTACTGATTATTATGTCCACATCTGTGTATCTCCTGTATTATATAAAGAGAGTTACAGAGTCAATATAATAAGGGTCCTAAATTTCAGAGCCAACAGCAGTACCCACAATAACAATTTGGCTGATATTTTGCTATATTTTGTTTTTGTTCATTTATTCCCCCTTTTGTGTCACTGAAAATAATAAGAAGCACTCGGCAGACATATAGACCCACAGCTCTGCCCAGCATTCTCTGAGCAGCTTCCCCATCTCTTTTTTGATGCGAGCAGAGTTACATAATGCAAACATATACCTCGGTAATATACTGTATATACAGTGGTGTGAAAAAGTGTTTGCCCCCTTCCTGATTTCTCATTTTTTTGTATGTTTGTCACCCTTAAATGTGTCAGATCATCAAACAAATTTAAATATTAGACAAAGATAACATAAGTAAACACAAAATGCAGTTTTTAAATGAAGGTGTTTATTATTAAGGGGAAAAAAATGCAAACCTACATGGCCCTGAGTGAAAAAGTGATTGCCCCTAAACCTAATAAGATAAGATAAGATAAGCCTTTATTAGTCCCACAATGGGGAAATTCCAGGATTGCAACAGCACAGGGATAGCAACACTCAGAGCAACAATCAGAAGGCAAGAAAAAAACAAGCGCAGCGAGTATACATACAGTTAGGCCCAGAAATATTTGGACAGTGACACAGTCTTCATGATTTGGGCTCTGCATGCCACCACAGTGGATTTGAAATGAAACGACTACAATGGAATTGAAGTGCAGACTTTAAGGTTTAATTCAAGGGGTTGAACAAAAATATATGATTCGTTGGCCTCCGTCGGTCTATGATGACCATGGAAGAGAATCCTAAACGTCTACTCTGCTGGAACAGCACCGCCTGTGGCTGAACAGGCCGATGCGCACCGGTGTTCTACCTTCCAGCGTTGGGCGTTGGTAGGATTCAAGCCTGGGCAGGAAGATATGGAGAACAAGATGTTACCCATGCAGCATGTCCCCCCTCTCCACGTCACTGATGAATCCAAAGGAACAGCAGGGCTGCTATAGTTTGGCACCAGCGCCGTCGCAGGAGCTGCCAGAACGATGTTGAGCACAACAGAGAACTGCCTTAGGGGCTCCGACTCCGGATTTTTCCTCAGGGTTGACTCCCGAAGCCTTTCCCGTGACCGGGTGTGCCGCAAGGCAGCAGAGGTTTGAAATCAGGGTTTACCTTCCCCTAGATGGGCTACCTTCCCAGGTTGACGAGCCACCATCTACCCGAAGCATCTGGTTTTAAGGCGCCAGAGATCCGCCCTCGCCCCTCCTCCTATTAGTAAAAGCAGTTCCGCCGGGCTTAGAGACTAAACCACACGGGCAGGCTAGGAGTTGGACTTAGTTGTCAGAAGCTTTTCAAGACGCATGCCGTAAGGAGCATTTTATGAGCACTGGGAGCTTAACCCCAGTGCCGCTCCTGGCTATGACAACCTTGGAACCACATATATGATTAAACATGTAGGAATTGTAGCTATTATTATATATTATTATACAAACGCTCCTCATTTCAGGGGCTCAAAAGTAATTGGACAAATAAACATAACCCTAAGTAAAATGTTACTTTTCAATATTTTGTTGAGAATTCTTTGCAGGCAATAACTGCCTGAAGTCTGGAACCCATGGACATCACCAAACGCTGGGTTTCCTCCTTTGTGATGCTTTGCCAGGCCTTTACTGCAGCTGTCTTCAGTTGTTGCTTCTTTGTGGGTCTTTCTGCCTTAAGTTTTGTCTTGAGCAAGTGAAGTGCATGCTCGATTGGGTTGAGATCTGGTGATTGACTCGGCCATTGCAGAATATTCTACTTCTTTGCTTTAAAAAACTCCTGGATTGCTTTTGCAGTATGTTTTGGATCATTGGTGAAGCGCCGTCCAATCAACTTTGCTGCATTTGGCTGAATCTGAGCAGAAAGTATATCCCTATACACTTCAGAATTCATCCGGCTGCTTCTGTCTTTTGTCACATCATCAATAAACACAAGTGACCCAGTGCCATTGGAAGCCATGCATGCCCATGCCATCACACTGCCTCCACCATGTTTTACAGAAGATGTAGTGCTTTGGATCATGAGCTGTTCCAATTCTTCTCCAAACTTTCTTCCTCCCATCATTCTGGTACAGGTTGATCTTAGTCTCATCTGTCCAAAGAATGCTGTTCCAGAACTGGGCTGGCTTCTTCAGGTGTTTTTTGGCAAAATCAATTCTGGCCTTTCTATTTTTGAGGCTGATTAATGGTTTGCACCTTGTGGTGAATCCTTTGTATTTACTCTCATGAAGTCTTCTCTTTATGGTAGACTTAGATACTGATACACCTACTTCCTGGAGAGTGTTCTTCACTTGAGTGGATGTTGTGAAGGGGTTGTGAAAGGATTCTGTGATCATCCACCACTGTTGTCTTCCGTGGACGTCCAGGCCTTTTTGAGTTCCCAAGCTCACCAGTGCACTCTTTTTTTCTCAGAAAGTACTAAACTGTTGACTTGGCCACTCCTAACATTTCTGCTATCTTTCTGATGGATTTCTTCTTTTTTTTCAGCCTCAGGATGGTCTGTTTCACCTCCATTGAAAGCTCCTATGACCACATGTTGCGTGTTCACAGCAACAGCTTCCAAATGCAAACACCACACCTGGAATCAACTCCAGACCTTTTAACTGCTTAATTGATGACAGGTTAACGAGGGAAGAGCCCATGCAGCCTTGTTATTTTTTTTTTTTTTTTGCAGCTTCTGAGTCAATTGTCCAATTACTTTTGGTCCCTTGAAAAAGAGGCGGCTACGTATTAAAGAGCTGTAATTCCTAACCCTTGCTCCAACTTCGATGTGAATACTCTCAAATTACAGCTGAGAGTCTGCACTTTAAGCCCATTTTGATTATATAATTGTATCCTGAATATGTTTTCATAAACAGCTAAAATAACAAAACTTGTGTCACTGTCCAAATATTTTTGGGCCTAACTGTATGTACATATAAACATAAATATATAGACACACAGTGCAGAGCATTGTAGCTACATGGAATAAATACAGTATATAAATATATAAACACACAGTGTGGAGCATTGTAGCTAGATGGAATAAATATGTGAATATATAAACACACACAGTGCGGAGCATTGTAGCTAGATGGAATAAATATGTGAATATATAAACACACAGTGCGGAGCATTGTAGCTAGATGGAATAAATATGTAAATATATAAACACACAGTGCGGAGCATTGTAGCTAGATGGAATAAATATGTAAATATATAAACACACACAGTGCGGAGCATTGTAGCTAGATGGAATAAATATGTAAATATATAAACACACAGTGTGGAGCATTGTAGCTAGATGGAATAAATATATAAATATATAAACACACACAGTGCGGAGCATTGTAGCTAAATGGAATGAAACAGCATAACCGTCTACTTAGTTATCCTACATGGTATGATTATGTACCCATACATATTGTCACCCTCCGTAGCTACCGGTCTTTTCCTAGTTGTATACCGGAGGGGACCATTGTGTAAGTCTATTGGGTCTTTTGCATTCAATACTATTAGGTTGTCACATCTTTTTGCTATCTCTGCAAGCAGCCCTGCTTAGGTTATACAGTCTGACAGCTGTAGGTAGGAAGGACCTGCGAAACCTCTCGGTTGTGCACCTAGGATGATGTAGTCTGCTGCTAAATGAGCTCCTTAGTACATTCAGTGTGTCCTGCATAGGGTGGAACTCGGACGCCAGCAGAGATGACAGTTTAGCCACCATCCTTCTCTCTCCCATCTCCTCCACTGGGTCAAGGCGCTGCCCTAGGACAGAGCTAGCTTTCTTGATCAGTTTGTTCAGTCTCTTCCTATCGGCTGCTGTAATGCCACTGCCCCAGCAGACCACTCCAGAAGTGATGGCTCATGTCACCACCGTGTTGTAGAATGTTTTCAGCAGCACCCCTTGTACACCAAAAGACCTGAGTCTCCTCAGTAGGAACAGCCTGCGCTGTCCCTTCTTGTAGAGTGCATCAGTATTGTGTGACCAGTCTAGTTTATTGTTCAGATGAACACCAAGGTACTTGTAGGATGTCACCATCTCAATGTCTGTTCCCTGTATATTTACTGGTGCTGTGAGGGGTTAACTGGTAACTAGTTGGGCCACCCTTAGCAGCAACAACTGCAATCAAGTGTTTACGATTACTGGCAATGAGTCTTTTACAGCACCGTGGAAGAATTTTGGCCCACTCATCTTTGCAGAATTGTTGTAATTCAGCCACATTAGAGGGTTTTCGAGCATGAACTGCCTTTTTAAGGCCATGCCACAGCATCTCAATCGGATTCAGGTCAGGGCTTTGACAAGGCCACTCCAAAGTCTTCATTTTGTTTTTCTTAAGCCATTCAGAGGTGGACTTGCTGGTGTGTTTTGGATCATTGTACTGCTGCAGAACCCAAGTGCAGCTTCAGCTTTAGGTCACGAACAGATAGCCGAACATTCTTCTTCAGGATTTTTTGGTAGACAGCAGAATTCATGGTTCCATTTACCACAGCAAGTCTTCCACATCCTGAAGCAGCAAAACGGCCCCAGACCATCACACTACCACCACCATATTTTACTGTTGGTATGATGTTCCTTTTCTGAAATGCTGTGTTACTTTTATGCTAGCTGTAATGGGACACACACCTTCCAGAAAGTTCAACTTTTGTTTTGTCAGTCCACAGAGTATTTTCTCAAAAGTCGTGGGGATCATCTAGATGTTTTCTGGCAAAACTGAGACAAGCCTTTATGTTCTTTTTGCTCAGCAGTAGTTTTCATCTTGGAACTCTGCCGTGCAGGCCATTTTTGCCCAGTCTCTTTCTTATGGTGGATTCATAAACACTGACCTTAACTGAGGCAAGTGAGGCCTGCAGTTCTTTGGATGTTGTTGTGGGGTCTTTTGTGACCTCTTGGATGAGTTGTCGCTGCGCTCTTGGGGTAATTTTGGTCGGCCAGCCACTCCTGGGAAAGTTCACCACTGTTCCATGTTTTCGCCATTTGTGGATAATGGCTCTCACTGTGGTTCGCTGGAGTCCCAAAGCTTTAGAAATGGGGTTATAACCTTTTCCAGACTAACAGATCCCAATTACTTTGTTTCTCATTTGTTCCTGAATTTCTTTGGATCACAGCATGATGTGTAGCTTTTGAGGATCTTTTGGTCTACAGTACTTCAGTTTGTCAGGCAGGTCTTATTTAAGTGACTTCTTGATTTGAGAACAGGTGTGGCAGTAATTAGGTCTGGGTGTGGCTAGAGAAATTGAACTCAAATTGAACTTTTCCAAAGATGTGATAAACCACAGTTAATTTATATTTTAAGGGGGGGGGGGGCGATCAAAGGGCCGTGTAGGTTTGAAATTTTTTTTTACCCTTAATAATCAACACATTCATTTAAAAACTGCATTTTGTGTTTACTTGTGTTATCTGTGTCTAATATTTAAATATGTTTGATGATCTGAAACATTTAAGTGTGAAAAACATACAAAAACATGAGAAATCAGGAAGGGGGAAAACACTTTTTCACACCACTGTATGTCAGCTGACCTTATGATCCTGACCCTAAAACCATAACCACAGGTGTGGGTCCTGAGGTCAACCTCTGTAAGTCTGGTGACTCTACCTTCCTACACAAAAAGTATGAGGGTCAAAGGGACCTCAAGCTCATACCCTGTACCAAGTTTGGTGATCCTGGAACTGATAGCAATAGCATAATGGTCATAAATGTGAAATTCTTCTAATCTTGATCCTTGACCTTATTATTCCAATTGCCTAACTTTGTGATCTCCATGGGTAAAAGTATTCCAACTATTACCATTTAAACACATAAACATTAGTCATATTATTAAAGCCATCTTCTTCTTCTTCTAAACATTTTAAGGTAATTTCATTGTGTGTCTATAAATGCAAAATAAATATACTCATGCTCTTGTGAATGTTAGAGAGAAGATTAACATTTCTATCACCAGCTGCTAGATAGTATTTAGCCATTTATCTGTCCATATAATGCAGGGGTGTCCAACCATGTGCCATAGAGAGCCAAGACCCTGCAGGTTTTACCTCCAACCAGTGTCTTCAACAGCAGATTTCTGTGAACTTCTTCCCACTGATTGCTGATAAGTGAAAACACCTGCTGAAGAGACTGGGTAGAAGAGAAAACCTGCAGGGTCTTGGCTCTCCATGGCACCTGGTTGGACACCCCTGAAATGCATTAGTGCAAAGGAAGTAAAATCCACCTGCCAGCACCTTTTACATTGACTAATTAATTCATGACATCAATTTGTATAATCTACACAACACTATTGTGAGGATCCAGGAATATGTTTTTGGTATTTCTTCAAGGCTTTGATAAATATCCTTTTGATCCAGGTGGTATTAAAAGGGTCTCATGTACTGTAACTTAGCAAGAATACAAATAAACACATTTAATAAAATGACAAACTGTTACCCTGAATAAGCTAGAATGTGTTTTAAATACAGTTCTTTTTTTAAATCATGTGGCCCTTTAAGCATCTGATTCTAACAATTTGACTGAGGATTTGTGTGGGAAATGGACAGATGAAATCAATACTTGGTGGAAGACCTGAACTACATTAGTTTAGTTCAGTTTATTTATATAGCACCTTTCAAGCACATGTGCAACCCAAGGTGCTTTACCAGAATCAGAATCAGAATCAGAATCAGCTTTATTGGCCAAGTATGCACAACACATACAAGGAATTTGACTTTGGCTAAAAACTTGCTCTCGTTGTTCAGGTGAAGGATTTAAATAAGGATTCAATGACAACCAGAGTATGTACAGTAAATTACAGTCTGTCCACGTTTCTATAAAAGGATGCAAATATATACAGGAATGTATGCAGTTATTTACTCGGACTAACCACACTTTGCAGAAATATATGAAAAAATATACAATCACACAGTATTTCAATGTGGACTCAGATTCAGTGATATAATGTGAATGAAGTAAAAAGCAGTGTGAGAGTTATGTGCAATGTAATAATGGATGAAAAGTCATGAGTACAGCAAACAGGTAGGACTAGGTGAATGTTAGGAGTTCATCAGAGTGATGGCTTGAGGAAAGAAACTGTTCCTGTGACGGGTGGTTTTGACCTTCAGTGATCTGTAACGACGACCAGAAGATAGAAGTTCAAACAGTTTGTGGCCGGGGTGTGATGGGTCAGCACAGATGTTTCCCGCCCGTTTCCTGGTTATGGACCGATATAAGTTCTCAATGGAGGGTAGGTCGGTACCAATGATCCTCTCCGCAGACTTAATGATCCGCTGCAGTCTGGTCTTGTCCTGTTTAGTGGCAGATCCAAACCAGACAGTGATGGAAAAGCAGAGGACAGATTGGATGATGGCGGTGTAGAAGACAACCAGCAGCTCCTGAGGCAAATCAAACTTCTTGAGCTGACGCAGAAAAAACAACCTCTGCTGGGCCTTTTTCCGGACAGTGTCAATATGGGAGGACCACTTCAGGTTCCGGGAGATTGTGGTACCCAGAAACTTGAAGGAGTCCACAGTGGACACTGTGCTGTTGAGGATGGTGAGTGGGGGGAATGAAGGGGGGTGTCGCCTGAAATCCACAGTCATCTCCACCGTTTTGGCTGGGTTAAGTTCAAGATGGTTCTGGCTGCACCAGAGGATCAGCTGCTCCACCTCCCGCCTGTATGCAGACTCATCATCATCCCGGATCAAACCGATGACTGTGGTGTCGTCCGCAAACTTCAGGAGCTTCACCGAAGGGTCCTCTGAGGTGCAGTCGTTGGAGTAGAGGGAGAAGAGCAGTGGGGAAAGGACACATCCTTGGGGGCGCCAGTACTAATTTTTCGGGAGCTGGATGTAAATCTCCCTAGCTTCACCTGTTGCCACCTGTCAGTCAGAAAGCTGGAGATCCACTGGCAGGTGGAGGGGGGCACCTTGAGCTGGAGGAGTTTCTGATGAAGAATGCCTGGGATGATGGTGTTGAACGCTGAGCTGAAGTCGACAAACAGGATCCTGGCGTACGTCCCTGGGGAGTCGAGGTGTTGCAGGATGTAATGTAGTCCCATATTCACTGCATCATCCACTGACCTGTTTGACCGGTAGGCAAACTGCAGTGGGTCCATCAGGGGGCCTGTGATGACCTTCAGGTGGTTCAGCACCAATCTCTCCAAGGATTTCATGACCACAGAGGTCAGGGCAACAGGTCTGTAGTCGTTTAATCCTGTAATAGAGGGTTTCTTGGGAACTGGAATGATGATGGAGCGTTTGAAGCAGGAAGGCACTTCACGCAGCTCCAGTGATCTGTTAAAGATCCGGGTGAAGATGGGGGCCAACTCGTTGGAGCAGACTCTCAGGCAGGATGGAGACACACCATCAGGTCCTGCAGCCTTCTTGATCTTTTGTCTCTGAAAGACCCGGCGCACCTCCTCTTCACAGATCATTAGTGCTGGTGGGAGGTCAGAGTGGAGGAGGGATGGAGTTCCTGGGGCTGCAGATAATCCTTTTGTGTGGGTGGGAGGTGAGAACTGTAGGTTCTTTTCAAACCTGCAGTAAAAGCTGTTTAGGTCATTAGCCAGCTGGAGGTTTTCCGCAGGGTGGGGGGATGGTCTCCTGTAGTTGGTGATATTCCGTAGGCCTCTCCAGACAGAAGCAGAGTTGTTAGCTGAGAAGTTTTTTTGTAACTTCACACTGTAGCTCCTCTTAGCAAGCCTGGTCTCCTTCGTCAGCATGTTTCTGGCCCGCTTGTACAGAGTCCAGTCACCAGTCCTGTAGGCCTCCTCCTTGGTCTGACGTAGCTGCTTCAGTTTAGGAATGAACCAGGGTTTATTGTTGTTGTATATGCAGAAGGTCTTGGTCTGCACACACATGTCCTCGCAGAAACAGGTGTATGACGTCACAGTGTCAGTGAGTTCATTTAGGTTAATGGCTGCAGCTTCAAAAACACTCCAATCTGTGCAGTCAAAGCAGGCTTGTAACTTCAGCTTTGATTCCTCAGTCCATTTCTTCACAGTCCTTACAACAGGCTTGGAAGTTTTTAGTTTCTGTCTGTATGTTGGAATTAGATGGAGCAGGCAGTGGTCAGAAAAACCCAGAGCTGCACGGGGGACGGCATGATAGGCATTTCTTAAAACTGTGTAACAGTGGTCAAGTGTATTTGTGTCCCTGGTGGGACATTTAATATGCTGTCTGTATTTAGGAAGCTCATTTGTGAGATTAGCTCTATTGAAATCACCCAGAATGATAAGCAGAGAGTCTGGATGTTTTTCCTCCACGTCTGCTATCTGGTCAGCGAGGAGCTGCAGTGCCTCCGTTGTACAAGCAGCAGGCAAGATATAAATTCCGACCAGAATAAATGAGGAGAACTCTCGCGGTGAATAAAAGGGTTTACAGTTTATGAACAGTGACTCTAGGTTAGGGCTACAAAACTTCTTCAACACTGTGACATCAGTACACCAACCTTCGTTTATGTAGAAACAGATTCCACCACCCTTAGTCTTTCCAGAAAATTCTCGGCTGCGATCAGCGCGAAACAGTTGAAATCCGTCCAGACGGCCCGCGCTGTCCGGGATGTGTTCACTCAGCCAGGACTCCGTGAAACAAAGGGCGCCAGATCTGCTAAAATCCCGTTTTTTGTGAGTCAGGAGCAGCAGTTCATCCATTTTGTTCGCCAAACTGCGGATATTTGCCAGATGGATCGATGGGAGCGGCGTGCGAAATCCTCGTTTCTTCAGCCTGACTAACGCACCGGCACGTTTACCACGCCGCCTTCGTTTCCGGCCAGCGCCAATAGCCGCTGCTCCCACAGCTAAGATGGACTGAAAAAACTTCAGATCAGCAGCAGTAACTGGCGGAGAAGTTGCATTGGGAGGTAGTCTGAGTGAAAGTAGTTCCTCCCTTGAATAGGTGATTCGGACAGAAGAGCAGAAGTCCAAAAAAACACACAAAATTATCAAAAACATCAGAGAGCAGAAGCCAGTGGCTGCCATCCGCGGCGCCATCTTGGATTTTTTACAGAACCATAGTCAAATAAAAACATAAAAACACAAAGATGTAAGAGAAGGTTAAAATATTAAAAAATATGTAGGCAAGAAAGGAACTGACTAAAACAATTATAAGACAGTAAAATCACAGTAAAATAGTCAAAGTGAGAGTCAAAATTCCATGAACTGGAAATCAGTGAAAACAAAAACAATATTACTAATAATAACAATAAAGCTAATTGTAAGCTCTATCAAAAAGGAAAGTTTTAAGCTTGATCTTAAAAGAAGAGAAGGTTTATGAGAGCATGAGGGTGTGAATGTGTGGGAATGGGTGTGAGTGCTGGTCGGGAGGTGCTGGATTGAGGGGGTAGTGCCTCTTGGCTATGTGGGCTCCCCTGGACAGCAGGGGGGTTTTCTTTGGGCGTGGGGGTTCCCGGGGTGTGTGGCGGTGGTGCTGGGGGGTGGGCCCACACACCTGCTGTGGGGGTGCCTGGGTTGGGGGCTCGCGCTAGGGGCGCGGGACGGTCTCCAACCTGGGGAGGGGGGGCATTGGCCTCCTGGGGCCTGGGGGCTGGCGTTGGCCCCGCTGGTGGGATGGGGGGTTGGAGAGTCCAGGGGTGTGGGCCTGCCGCACTGGTGGCCTGGCCTCCCTCGGCCGTCCCTCCTGGGGTGGATGTCTGGCTTTCCTGGGGCTTGCTCACCTTGGACATTTGTGCCCTGTGAGGGTTGGTGGCTCTGCCTTACATGCTCGGGGTTTCCGGGGGGGGGGGGGGGTACTGCGACCAGCCGCCCTCTTCACTCACATGCACACACTTATTTTGCGCACGTTCTCATATACAAGCACATGGACGTACATGCACAAATGTCTCCCCTTTAACAGGTGAGGATACCAGACTCGTGTTGAGACCTCTTTGGTGGAAGAAGTAGTCTGTCTTCTGTTTGTTTTAGTTGCTGGTTTGTTTGTCTTTTTTGTCTGTTCCTCTCCCTTTTCTTTCCCCTCCCCACACTTCCTTTCCCCATTCCCCATCCTGTTGGGTCCTTCATGGGTAAAATAATTTAAATAAAGTATTAAAAGTTATTACAGGAGGAGTTTACAACAATATACAGTACAGAGATAGGTACTGTATAGAGTTACTTTTGGCAAAATAAATCTGTTTTGGCACAATAAGGGTAGCAGATTTCTGTTCTGCTCACCTAGCTGCCTGACAAGACAAGGGGAATACAAAAAAAAAGAAGAGAAGGTGTTGACATCCCGTACCCAGGCAGGGAGCTGGTTCCACAGAAGAGGAGCCTGATAGCTGAAGGCTCTGCCTCCAAATTTACTTAAAAAAATCTGGGAACCACAAGTAAACCTGCATTCTGAGAGCAAAGAGGTCTTGCAGGGAAATATGGAACAATAAGATCTTGAAGGTAGGAAGGGGCTTGGCCACTGAGGGCTTTATAAGTAATGAGATGTAAAGAGAGGGAGCCAATGTAGAGAGCATAAGATGGAGAAATGTGATCTCTCTTGGTAGTGCCTGTCAGCACTCTGGCAGCCGCGTTTTGAATCAATTGAAGAATTTTGAGGGAATTGTTTGGACACTTAGCCAATGGGGCATTGCAGTAGTCTAGCCTAGATGTAACAAATGCATGGATCAATTTTTCATTTTCAGTCTGAGACAGGATGTTCCTGATTTGGGCACTATTGTGCAGATGAAAGAAAGCACTTCTAGACACCTGCTTAACGTGTGAATTAAAAGACAAATCCTGGTATAAAATTACTCCAGCGTTCCTCACAGTCGTACTGGAAGCCAAGGTGAAGCCATCCAGTGTAACTATAGGGTCAGACATGGAATCTCCAGAAACAATTACCTCAGTTTTTGCTTGAATTCAACGTAAGGAAGTTACCAGTCATGCAGCCTTTTTTGTCTTCAAGGCATGCCTGTAATTTCACTAACTGAGTGTTTTTAGTAGGGGTGGGAAAAAATCGATTTGGTGATGGATCGCGACGCTTGGCACTTGCGACAATGCATTGATCTTTTATTTTAAAAAATGCGCACACATATACTTTTGGGTTATCAGTTAATAAATGGTGTTTTCAGTCCACTAGATGGTGCAAAGCAAACATCCAGTCAAGTGAAGTCATAGCTTGTCTCAGCAATTTGCAGTCAGCTTTGAAAGTTAGGAAGCAGTTAGCTCAAAGTTAGCTCAAATGTCGGGCCTTTTTTGGATTTTTTAACAAAGATGGAAGGAAAGACATTGGCATGACACACAACCTGCAAGAAGTGCTGCATAAAAAAAAAACACTCAGAATATGGTGGGCCACACATCTCTCGGAGCAGCATCCGCAACGGCTAAGCTAAAGAGGCACCTGCATGGAGCTTTTTCTCTGTCAAGTAAGTAAAGTTTATTTATGAAGCGCTTTTCAGAGACATATAGTCACAGAGCGCTGCATGATAAAATGGAATAAAAGGAAGCTGATAGATAAAAAATAATCGCAAAAATACAAAAACAAGTTAAAACACAAGATTAAAATAATTTAAAAATATCAGACTTACCAATAAAAAGCAGTTGAAACTCAATGGAAATCCTTGTGAAACAAAAAAGGTTTCACCTGCTTTTTGAAAGAGTCCACAGAGTCAGCTAAACGTATCTGGAGTGGTCGTCAATTCCAAACACCGTCTACCACCCTTCCTGTGTGCAGAGGTGTGTTTCTGCGGAAAATGAAGCCCCGAGAATACTTTATTATATAAAGAGATGTCAACAGTTTTACTTTGGGACATGATTTGAGGTTGAATAAGGTGAAAAAATTTGAAATATATGGGATTGTAATACTCGATTATCACAATGTCGTGATTATCATTGAATCTTGATAAGATCAAATCGTGACCCAAGAATTGTGATCCGAATCGAATCACGAGGTCCCTCACGATTCCTACCACTAGTTTTTAGGATCCATGGCTAAATAGAGCTGTGTGTCATTGGTATAGCTGTGAAAATTCATATTGTGTTTTCTGATAATCGTGCCCAATGGAAGCATACCGTACTGTATATAAGGTAAACAAAACTGGTCCAAGTCCAGAACCCTGAGGAACACCATAACTACTTGAAAAAGTGTGGAAGACACATCATTTACATGTACAAACTGGAATCTGTCTGATAAAACCACTTAAACCAGGCCAAAGAAGTTCCCTTGATCCCAATGATGTGTTCAAGTCTATGTAGTAAAATTGTATGGTCAGTGGTGTCAGATGCAGCACTCAGATCTAACAAGGATGAGCACAGAGACAAGACTATTGTCAGAGGCAATAAGGAGGTCATTTGTAACTTTGACTAAAGCTGTTTCAGTACTGTGGTGTATTCTATAGCCAGACTGTAATTCTTCGTAAAATCTGTTGTTCTGTAAATGGGAAATTGTTTTAAAACAACCTTTTCAAGAATGTTGGACATGAAAAAAGGTTTGAAATATGCCTGTAATTGGCTAAAGCATTGTGATCAAGAGTAGACTTTTCAAAGCATCCATCCATTCATCTTTTACCGCTTAATCCTTTTCAGGTCGTGGGGGGCTGGAGCCTATTCCAGCGTCTTTGGGCGAGAGGCAGGGTACATCCTGGACAGATCATCAGTTCATTTCAGGGCCAACACAAAGAGACAGACAACCATTCACTCTCACATTCATGCCCAAGTGCAATTTAGAATCCCCAGTTGATACCAATTAACCTAACTTGCATGTCTTTGGCCTGTGAGAGGAAACCGGACTATTATTTTTTACCGGAGTATCATTTTCGGATTCAGCGGTGCAAAATTGTCTTAAATCAAAGTCAAAGTGCCTTTATTGTCATTCCATTGTTAATAAACAATGCAACGAAGTTGAGATGCTGCTCCCTAAAAACAAACTATCACACTCACAGTTCACTCATGCATTTAACATTCTTATAATTACAACAATAAATAATGCTTGAAACAATATTACCTAAAAGTTGAATACAGTATGTACATAGCAAAATGAAAACATACTGAGCGATAAATATAAAAGACCAGCTTATACACACAGGGTTATTGCCACAAAATAACCTAAAATAACAAAATAATATCAGCAGTCTGTGTGTGTTACATAAATCCGTTCAAAATACGTACTGCTGCTGGGAAAAAACTGATTGAACCTGGTAGTCCGGGTTTTATGGGATCTGTACCGCTTTCCTCGAGGGGAGCAAGTGAAAGAAATCATGGCCTGGATGAGCACAGTCTTTAATGATGGCAGTAGCTCTGTTGAGGTACCGAGACCTGGAAATCTCTTCCAGAGAAGGGAGAGAACAGCCAGTGATTTTTTGCGCAGTCTCAATCACTCTCTGGAAGGCTTTGCTGTCTGCGTCTGAACAGCCCTCATACCAAACCGTGATGCCATATGACAAAATGCTCTCAATAGCAGAGCAATAAAATAAAACCAGCAACTGTGCGTTCAGGCCATTCTTCTTGAGGAGCCTCAGAAAGTGTAGACGTTGTTGAGCCTTTTTTATCGTAGCTATGGTGTTAACTGCCCATAATTTCATTTCATCCATTTCAATGTCAGCTGAAAAAACACAGACAACTTACAAAAAAATTATTTTTGTTATGTTGTGTAATGGACAGTAACTCAGGCAGATCAATGGGGGAATAAAACAGTCTTAATAAAAGTCTAACTCTGGCATTTCCACAGTCAGATCATCAGAAAAGAGCATCGTACTGCTACTGGGATGACAAAGACTAATCTTTTCTCTAATGGCTACAACCTTGTTAGTGAAGAAGTCTGTGAAGTCATTGCAGCTCAATGATGAGGGAATACATTGTTCAACAGTACTGTGACTCAGGGCTGTATTACAGCGACGAGGTCGGTTAGTCAGTTGTCAGTGATGCAGAACGCGTTTATGGGCGTTTCCAAGTTCATTTCATTATCACAACAACGTAAAAACGAACTTTTCGCTGGCCCATGATTAAAAGAGGCTGGTCTAATTATTCAGAGGTGTGTTTTGGATAATCCACTCCAAAGCGCTCCTTCAAAGAGGTGCATTATCTAAAATGAATTGCGATCATGATGGTTTAAATGTTACGTGTGGCTCTGGGGAGCCACACAATGAGAGCCAAGGGTAAGCCAGTGAGTTGAGATGTTTTATTAAAGGCAAGGGGTAAGGGATGAGGAAAGCACAGATACTCGTACAGAGGAACACTCACGAGTTGCACAACGCAGGAGCAGGGAGCTCGCACCGGACGTAGGGGTAACAAGGCATACATACTCACAGCGGGTAACACTCATAGGAATGCTGTAAGAGGAGTAGAGACTGACACCAGATGAAGGGGCTCCAGCCTAGCAGTGCTTATGTTGCAGCCCCGAGTGATCGAGGCTGCTCCTTTTTATCGTCATTGGCAGCGCCCCAGCTGATGAGGATTAATTGGCCCCAGCCATCCCGTAATACTGACAGCTGGGAGCCTGCTGAGACGCTGCTCAATGAGAGGCAGGGATGAGAAGGGCCATGGTCTGAGCGCCGGGACCGGCGTCTCATCCCATGGTGACAGAGCCTCCCCCTCACGGTCGGGCTCCGAACGACCAGGAACACCCCAGCGCCCCCACCCCCAACTAGGGTGGGCAGAAGGGAGGCAGGACCGGAGGGAGAGAAGCAGAGGGAAAGACAAATAACCCAATGGGCCAATATAGAGTAACCGAGCAGAGAAAAAAACCCCAAATACAATACTCTATATCGCACAAAAAAACCAGGGCGCAGATGGGGGAAAATACTAAGGATGACTACAGATAAAACCCACTACACAAGACACACAAATGACTTGTAGAACGGGGCAAAGAAAAAGAGACAAAACCCACTAAAAAGGTGACAGGAACGAATAAAGCAATCACAGAGTATGGATAAAAAAGAACAAACACACTACTCCATAATGCACAGACAAGGACTAAGACCAGGACAAGAATGATGAAAAACGCTGAGTATGGATAATAAAAAAAAAGAAGTAGAACACACAGCGCTAAATGTATATAGGATAACCTAAAAGAACGGAGGTGAGAGGAACAAAAGGGCAACTACAGAGTACGGTTAAGTGAAACACAGAACACACTACTCCATACCACTACACACAATCAATGTTAAGGTCGGGGCTAGGGAAGCCACCCACGAAGATAACAGGGAAGGATAAGGCGATCACAAAGTACGGTCAAAAAGGGAACCACACATTACTCCATGACGCACCAGCCAAGGCTAAGGCAAGATAAGGATAATGGAAACGCTGAGCAAGGATAACAAGAAAAACCTAACACACAGCGCTATAAACAAAAAGGGTCACCTAGAGGAATAAAGGTGACAGGATAGGAACAGGATAACAATGAGGTAAAATGCTGAGTATGGTTAATAATAAAAAGAAACACAATACACAGCACTAAAAAAATATATATTCCCCTAAGGACAAAAAGCTACACCCGAGTGACCTTAATAATAATAAAAAGATAAGAGACACCCGAGGAGACGGCAGGCAGAGTCCAAAACGGCCAAACAGTTCTGGTGATCTCCCCGCCCGTTGTCCAGTTGGTAAGCTGGGGAAGAGGAGATGTTCGGACGGCCAACTCCAGACCCAGATCCCACGAAACCAGTCCACTGGTGACCGTGCCCGGCCACCCAGAAGCAAACACAGCTCGTCGGGGGGTTGGACCAGAATGCCGAACCGGAAATCTTGCAGGTCGAGCCATCGACCCGCATCACTCAACCACCAGGACCGTTGAGACGGGCAAAGGGTCAGAGCGGACCCCGGAGGAAGAGGCTTAGGGGAGAGCCGATGACGAGATAGACAAGCGTCAGGCTGCAGGGAAACAGCCACCTCCTCACCGGACCTGGACAACACTGGTGTAGCACCCACGTCGGACCCCGATTGGGCCTTAGGCGAACCCACGTTGGACACCACTGGGGCAGCACCCGCGTCGGACCCCGATTGGGTCTCGGGCGAACCCACGTCAGACACCGCTGGAGCAGCACCCACGACGGACCCCGACTGGGTCAGTACCGCACCAGAACCAACCTCCAACGTTGAGCCTGGACCCTCCAGCACCACGAGAGACGGCAATTCCTCGCCGGCGACCCTGGAAACAGGCTCAGGAGAGAAAACAGAACCGGGATCAGGGTCACCGGCAGCGCCAGAACCCGGCGAGACGAGCTCGGACGCAGCGGGCAGCTGCACCCGGCTCATCTCCCCTAGAGACAGGCTAAAGTGCTCAAAGAAATGAAGAGAAAAAGGGAAAGAGAGCACTCGCCTGATCTCGGGTTCTGACGCCGTCCAGGACTGAGAAGATCCAGGATCCGTTGTCAGGCTCCCACCCAGCTGCGTCGGGTCCCACAGCCGGCACGATGGTCAGCGCAGCTTGAGGTTCCTCCAGCGCTGGTAACCACGCTGACGGTCCACGCGGCGTGATGGTAGGAGGACCTCATCCCGCTGGACCGAACCGCACCTCCGTGGAGACCCGGGGACGCTTGGTCGTCGGCACAGACTCCACGTAGCAGTCAGTCTTCCTCCTCCGTCCACAACTTAGCTGCGGAACCGCAGACCCTCTCCTCGTCCCACGACGTTGATCCAGAGCCGGGGACCGTTCGGCGGAGAGAGACACAGAGGGTGCAGGATTAAAGGCAGAGGTTACAGCAGGTGGTGGGAGTTCAGGGAGCTGCAGACCCCGAACTCCACCTCCAGGAGTGTGACAGAGCAAATCCTTAAACTGATGTAAATAAACTAAGACTTGCCTGCCTCCTGGAGGTTCGATGGCGCCTGCTGTCGTGGACATAGCTTCTTCCTCTCCCCGCCGGGCGATAACGGAGGACCCCCTGGGAAGTCGTCTGGGGATCACTCGTGTCGTCTCCAGCAGAGGGCTCACCAAGCCAGGATTCCAGGCGCACACAGCAGTCAGGGGGCGCGCCGAGGAGGAGGGGGGAACAGTCGAGATGAGCCGGCCCGAATACACTGGCGTGACAGCGAAGGGGGGGAGCTCAGGGAACGAGGCTGTGAAATCTCCACACTGACGAGGCGACACGGTGACAGCTGCGTGGGAGGAGAGGTCCTGACGGCAGCCCAGAACTGGATCCGGACGGGGTTCATGCTGAGGTGACTTGGCAATGTGATGACGGCTATTCCCAGGGGACGAAGCGAGGGGGAGGCTCAGGAATCGCCGCTCCTGAGCAGAGACCGAGGCGAGGAAGGCGTTGAACCCGGGAAAGCTCCGTAGCCCTGGACTCCTCTCCACCGATCTCACCGCCGCCGCCACATGCCTGATGATGGTAGATGATTGCGCAGCGGAGCTCACAACAGCCACTTGGTTCCGGACGTTAACTGCTGTCAGCTGCGGCTCCTTGGGGGGAATCCCGGGTGACGTAGTGCAGAACGGAGAAAGCCCTCCGGGCGGTGCGAAACCCCAGGCCGGAATGGGGACAGGAACGGGATCCTGAAGCGGGGGGTGGCATCTCATCCGCTTAGGCTTCCTGCCGGGATTTCCATCCAACTCGCGGAGCTTCTCTCGCTGAGCAGTCATGGCGTCTCTCCTGGCCCAGGCCTCGAGATGGTATGAAGGACGAAGGTGACTGTCCAGGAGATTCTCAGCTCGGCCCGGATGCCAGCGTCTCGCGTTGGAGGCGTCGTGCAGGGTAGTGGTGAAAAGCATCCTGACGACAACCCCCGAGATGGACCTCTACACGTCGCCCTGGCGTCGAACTTGACTCCTGGGAGACGGCATGCTAACAGCGCTGACACCCGGACAGGAAGGTACTAGTCCATTACCACTCACGGCCGCCGGCAACTCGACTGGCTGCAACATACTGTTACGTGTGGCTCCGGGGAGCCACACAATGAGAGCCAAGGGCGAGCCAGTGAGTTGAGATGTTTTATTAAAGGCAAGGGGTAAGGGATGAGGAAAGCACAGCTACTCGTACAGAGGAACACTCACGAGTTGCACAACACAGGAGCAGGGAGCTCGCACCGGACCTAGGGGTAACAAGGCATACATACTCACAGCGGGTAACACTCATAGGAATGCTGTAAGAGGAGTAGAGACTGACACCAGATGAAGGGGCTCCAGCCTAGCAGTGCTTATGTTGCAGCCCCGAGTGATCGAGGCTGCTCCTTTTTATCCTCATTGGCAGCGCCCCAGCTGATGAGGATTAATTGGCCCCAGCCGTCCCGTAATACTGACAGCTGGGAGCCTGCTGAGACGCTGCTCAGTGAGAGGAGGGATGAGAAGGGCCATGGTCTGAGCGCCGGGACCGGCGTCTCATCCCATGGTGACATTAAAACAGGTTTTGTGCTGACCAAAGCCCATGTGTGTAAGCCAAAATGCATGCGATAGTAATGGTACTTGGTAGTAAGGAAGACATCAATCACAGTTGATGCCCAGTTAGTTATGTTATAAAAAACAAACGGGGAAGAATGTAAATTTAATGCAAATTTAAAAAATGTAGTGTGCACGGATGCAACACAGATATGAATGGGTTTGAAACTTCAGGAAAAGAGGATGATATCTGTGCAAACTTTCTTTAACCTTCATAAACATTCATTAACGTTCATTAATTTTCATTAACAATGGCACGGAAGTCACTCCATCCCGTGGGGAGACGGAGGAAAGAAGGAGCTCTAGCGTGGCTTCTCGTCCGCGGTGACCCCGGCCATGAAGCAAGCTCACTTTTGGTGGCTTCTGCTAGCCCCTGACAAGTGGCAATCGGAGGTTTGCGGATGGAGAACTGCAACCCTTGGTGCAGTGCGGGTGCCAGCTGGAAACCTGAAACACGTGGCCGATGCAATTGTGGACCCATCTCTTGTCTCTCTGGGGAGTTACAGTGAAAAGTACAACGCCGCACCCTACTTCTTCATTCATTTATTCCCCTAAAAACAAACACATTAATCCCTAATAAGTCCGTGTTAAAAACGAAAATGGGAATGTAATACAACTCAAAAATTAAAATCAAATTAAAATGATGGGTGATTATACGATGACTGTTACAACTCTCTCCATTAAAATAAGATCCCAGTGCATGCCGTTTCCTCATGAGCTCCGGAGCAGTGCGATTTCAAAACAAGCCACTGAAATGTCATTAAACAATACGCTTCTGGCGGTAGACCTCCTTTTTCCTGATCAGAAGTGGATTCTCGTGGAATGCACTATAATAGTAATGTGCATTAGATTGTGCATGGCCACACCTCTTTGAAGTGAGGCGCCTCCTCCCAGCGCATAGCCGGCGCACCGTCTACTGGTAATATGATGGTGTGATGCAAAGTGTAAAAAACTGACATCGTGCTGACAGATACTAACAAAACCACTGGCGTACGGCGGGAAGTCTGGTGGAAAAATGCGCGGATGATCATCCTAATAGGGCCCTTAGTCAGTCTGGTAACAGTCTTAAGAAGGAATTTGTTTTTTTTTTTATTTTCTTCTGTTAGCAGTGAATAGTATGTACTGTAGATCTAACTGTGTATGTACTGTATATATATTTTTTGTACCATAATAAAACAATTTTTCCAGGCATTCTCTCGATTTAATAGGGTAAAATCTCCAATTCACATTTTGTCGACTGAGCTATCTGGTGGCATTTGGATGGGCTGCTGTATAGACATTACTATGGATAAGACAAAGTCTACTGACAATATCAGATATCAGGGCAATCACATGTTAAAAAATAAAAACAATTGAGGGTCTATAAACTTTACATTTTGGCACTGTTATGACACTTGACGTGATGTATCCCGAATTAGAAACATCCCTAATGCCAATGTAACTCTGATAATGGGCAGATTTTTGACACTGAAATGGACTCTACCGTGATGTACAAAAATGGCTTTAGGCTACCAGAGCAAAACCCTGTGGATGATATATTGTTAGCTGCTCCACAGGAGAGAAATGTCATTATAATTGCTTGTGGTGCTCTTTATTACTCTAATTATCTGCATTGTCTTAAAATGTCATGGCTGTAAGAAGTGAGACAGTAGTTAAACACGGTGAAACAAGGTTCCTCCCACATGTTTTGAGATCCAGTCTGGCCAGGCTGCAAGCCCTCCTGTTGCCAAGCCCAACAGGCATGCATCACGAGTATTAAATTGGAAAGATGGCCACATATGCCTCACACCTCTTTCACACTGGCTTTCCCTCTGTGGCCCTGGGAGGGATTAAGCCGGACCATGGGGCTTTCCTTTCAGGTGGCTGCTTTGCTGTCAGCAGCAAGACAGAGAGTCTCAGTGTGTTTGAAGTGTGTCCATGAAGACCCTAAGGTGGCTTCCTCAGAATTTAAATCTCCTCAGCCACACCTGTCGCTGCGGGGCTCAGATCCCTGCCGTAACCTTTCACCTGAGCAGGTGTTCTAGGCTTAACATGGCCGTGCGACGAGGGATTAAATGCACTCTGCATATGTGATTGATGATATGTCATGACCCCAACTTTGTATTGATATTTCATTGAGCTGATAATTCTGCCTGAATGGGCAAAGCTTTGTCTCGTGGCCTAGATTTTCTCTCCTTCTCAAGAGGGCTTGATTCAACCTTTCTGCTATTCTTCTACATTTTCTAATTAGCTTTAGTAATTTTCTATTTCTTTGACATTCAACCTTGAATTATTCCCTTCTTCACACATAAAAACAAGCATTTGTTCCAGCTCTGGAAAACTAACAAAGCATGTTAATGTTCTTGTTTATTCCATGATCAAACATAATCATTCTCTCCTCTGGAGGAAGTCTCCCTTTGGGCTAATTTCTGGCATTGTTACTTGCATGTTTGACAAATTAGAGTCTGGGAAACTCAGTGAGAACAGGGACAAAATGCTGACACTGACATTAGCATTTCATCCTGTGGGTTGCACTGTTTGGGCAAAATTCAAAGGTTTGTTGACTTAGCAGGTTTTGGGAGGATTGAAAAGGTTCAGTTTAAAGGGTCATTCAGTGTGGGATCGAGGTGTTGTTTTTTTTATTGAAGTGAGCCAGGGGCTTTTCAGTGCGGAGCACAGGATGGGCTCTTATTCCTCTTTCATTTTTAGAGGGCTTCCTGTTCAGGTGTGGATCTATTTTTCACCGGAAACCAGGGACTCTTCTCCTCTTATACTATCTCTCATTGATTATCGCTCAGACCAGTGGACCATCGCACATGGATCAACCGTGAAACCGCGGTGGAGGAAGTTTTAATTTCCAGCCTTACAGTGCTGAGATAAAACCTTGTTGTGAATCAATCCAGAGCGTTAATTCCACTTTAAACCGTCTCCATGAGCTGAATCTGCAGCACCCCAACAACAGCAGGGCATTCAGACACAGCAGGATGTTCCTTTTTTTTTTTTTTTCCTTTTTTAAAAAAAAAATAAATTTAGAAACTCTGACAAGTCGCAGCATTTTTCACAGCTTCTCATCACCCATGATACATCTTCTTCTCCCAGCAGTTTTAACTTGCGCAACAAATAAACAGTGATTTTAATAAAGGGCCTTTTATGCTCAGTCACCGTATCATTTCTGTGGGCATGTTGAACAACTGAAAATGGGGAGCCAAACAAGCCCATTTGTCTCCGTCTTTCAGTGTATCAACAGGCATTAAGCTGAATAGGAAGCAGCCTTATTTTCTGGTTCTCTCTGGAGGGCAGAGGCACTGAGACAGACAGACCGTATTTTTCTCTGTTTGCCAGACTAAAATGAGAATGCTGGGAACAATAGGAAGATAAGCCTTTGTTAACTAGACTTGTTGTCAGAGTCGAAGTGTAAGATGCCACACAGTGTAAACTAAATGCTCTGCGCAGCAGGTGCTTGTCTTCAAAATATGTTTAATCTGATACTAAACATTTGTAGGCTTTCTTGCTTTTAATCAGAAAGCCTCTTCTATTTCCCACATGATGTGACCTTAAATTTGAATAATATGCATCGCTGTCACCGCAGGATACGTCCATGCAGACTAACCTAAAGTCCTCGTTTTTATTACTTAGGGGACAAAATGACAATAAGGCTCCTCCATGTCTCCCAGTTAGATTCCATATTCATCTTAATTGGTGCCTGGCAGGTTATACAGAATGGAGATGAATTTGAAGTCATTTACTCAAAGTTCTTGACAGGCGCAGTGGAAGGGAACGTCATGCCCTGTGCTGGTGTACAGCTCGAAAAATCATCTGTCAAATTTTAGCAGATCTAAGGAGAAGGCTGCCTGTCATCTTCAATGTACATCTAACTGCACACGAGGGTGGATTTGATCAGGAGCTATGCTGTACTTGTGATGTAAAGCACGTTCATCAAGTTGATATTTGGTTGACAAGACAAAAAATGTGCTCTGAAAAGGTTTTATAATGAGGGGGCTTTTGAACTAACCCGAGTGCCAGAGGCATTTTTTAAATAATCAATATGTAAGTGATTTTTTAAACAATTTCCATAGCTTGTCTTATCTTAAAAAATGTGACTACTACCATTGTTTTCGGCGTCCCAATTTTGTGCCATCACACTGGATGTAGTTTGTCGGTTTTGTTTTGCAAAAGACGGTGATAAGTGCATTGGCTCATCCAGGCAGATTATCAGTGGAAATCTCCACTCCAACTTCTTTATTTCCCTCTGAATCAATGTGGTGAACAGCAAGTCCTGATTGATAATGATATTGAGATTGATTGTCTAAATCCCTTCCCACAGTTCAAAGTCCCCAAACAGATAGTATATATACATGCAATTCAGTGCAGAGATAGAAGTTGGCAGGAACTGCCAATAGATAAGTGAAATAGGGCCAGAGTGAAAAGGCCTATCAGTCCCAAAGGGGCTTAGCTGCAGGATTCTGAAGCTCTAAACTGGCAGTGGTGGAGGGAGATAGTAGACATTGGTTTTAAATTACCCACGATTGCCTTCTGGTTTCACTCTGTAGGGACGCCAACAGACAAGATGTTTGTTAAAACAAGTGCAGACATTCAGACAGATTGGGGTGAAGGGCAGACCTGTGATTTTCTAGCATGACAGAACAGGTTGGAAGACCGGTAATTGCAGAATTGGCAGAGGAGCTAAGGAGGTCTTGCAGCAATGATATCTGCCACTGGGACTTTGCTGGAAAAGGTCTCAATATCCTCTAGATTTATCCTCTCTGATTCTGATGAAGATCATACTAATAACACTTACTTTGTAATGTGGTATATGCAACTCAGAAGTACACATCCTAATGCAGTCGTCTTAAAGGGCTTAAGGGCAGATTCACACAACAATGTTTGGACCAAACTTTTACTGACGTTTTGGCAAACGTCTGGCTCTGCTGGCAAAAGTTGGTAAAAGTTAATGACAGTTGATGTTTGTTGGTAAAGGCTGGCGAAAGTTGTGTTCTTTGAAAATTTTCAGCATGCTGAAAATTTGCTCACATTTGGAAATAAATGTTGGTGAAAGCTGTGCTCAGTTTGTAAAAGTTCCTGAGCGCTGGGTTAAGTTATGCAGAGTTCGCCTAAGTCAACCTAAGTTAAGCTCCATTGGCAAATGTTGTCTGAAATGCTGGTGGAAGCAGATATTTTTAGATTGATACTTACTTCAGACATGCATGGAAGCAAGAGAATTTTTTTATTTTTTTATTTATTTAACCTTTATTTATACAGGGTAGTTCCATTGAGAGGCAGCCTCTCTTTTACAAGGATGCCCTGTTCACACTTACACAGTTACACATTCACACCTGGAAGCAGCCCAGTACAACCACAGACTGACCTGTGACCACTGAGCAGCTCCAGTTGGGGTTAAGGGCCTTGCTCAAGGGCACCACAGGGGGTTAAGGAGGGTGGGGCAAGCACTGCTGTTATCTGTCCCACCCAGAACAAATCCTGCCGGTCCAGGGATCGAATCCACAACCCTCCACTCGCCAGTCCATATCCCTAACCATTCGGCCACCACTGCCCAGAAATGCGAAGAAATACGAAAAAGTGTTGCTGTCCATGGTGCTGGAATGCCAAAAGCTGAGAGAAAGGTGAATTTAAAAAAAAGAAAAAATATATCATCTCCCAAAAATGTGACAGCCCGAAAGAAAAAAAAAAAAAAAGCGATATTTACTGTTGTTAATTTTCTGCTCCATGTGTAATTTTCTGCTCCATGCATAATCATTCTCCAGGATTTATTGGTTCATCTTCCATTGTGAGGAATCAAACAGAGCTAATGTGTTGTCAAAAAGTAAATGACATTTAATGGGATTTTATGTTATTGTAATGGAGAGTTATAACAGTCAAAATATAATCACCCGTCATTTTATTTATATGATGTTACACTAGATTTTTTTTTCCCACCCACACTCACATTTTGATTGCAGAGTTACTGTTGGAATCTTTAGATAGGCATTATTGTATTATTTTTTAGGGGAATGATTAAATGAATGAACAAGGAAAAAGGGCATGCAGAAGTAAATACATGGGAATATAAAATGAAAATAAATACTAAAACGTATGCCCAAGGGAGATGTGTTCACTCCACAAGCTGGTCCAGAATGGCAGGAAGCCTCCACAAACACTGATCTTTATATCAGTGTCTCCTGACGCTGATATCAGCTGACCTGCACTGAGTATTCATTTGCTTACGTTAACCTAAGTTGGCAACAACGACACATACACTAGCCTAAGTTGGCAAAAGTTTGTCAACGCTGAATGCAATGCTGGCAAATGCTAGCAAAAGTTCCTAAAAGTTTGTAAAAGTTGGTATGTGCTGGATTAAAAAGAAACCTGCTCACTAACGTTATTTCACCAACATTTGGACTAATTTCTCTGATTTTTCAAAACATCTGTAAAAGTCGGCCCAAACGCTATAGTGTGAACCCAGGTTAATGTTCAGCCAAATCCCCCCACATCATCTTTTTGTTGAGAGATAGATGAGCGATTGTCTTACAACATCATAAGGTTTTGCTCATAGCTTTGTTTTGCTAATTAACAAATAAAGCATAACTATGAGGTCTGTTCATTAAAGATTTCCCCTGACCCACTTCGGGTTATTATAGGAGGGTGAAATTGCACATGTAGTACATTGCTCACACTAGTCCAGGACCTCTTTTGAACATGTACCAAGAAAACCAGGATGACTTCTTCCACAGACTAATCACGCAGGATGAAACCTGGGTCCATGACTGCGATTCAGAGACTAAAGCCCAATCAAAGCAATGGAAACATTATGACACATCACCTATAAAGAAGGCATGTGTCCAACCCTCGGTGGGCATGGTCATGGTACTTTTGGACCAACTTGGAGTATTGATGATGGATTTTGTGGCAAAGGGTACCACTAATTACTAGGACGTACTACACTTCACTGCAGCAGAAATTGTGGAAGGCCATCAATGACATGGTTTCAGACCCAATGAGCAGACACGACTCGAGAATAAACACAATTATCTTTTATTGAAGGAAATTTATGTGTGGGTGCGTGTGTGTGTGTGTGTGTGTGTGTGCATGTATCTGCTGGGGCGAGCAGCGTACTGTGCAACCTGGCAACCCTATGGACACACAGACAAAGGATGAGTTAGTGGTAGACCCCGGAGGGGATGTACAGGATTGTTCTGTGCTTACTGGTAGAGATGTTGTGGTGGAACTTAGGTTTAGCTCAGCGGCTACAGCCAGGAGGACAGTGCCCGCAGTCCGAATTATGGTTGGAGATGGTGGATGATTAAGGTGCAGCTCGGTCCGCCGCCAGGAGGGAAAGAGGTCCGCCACCACAGAACTCCGCCTGTGCACAGGGGACCGAGAGTGGTTAAAGAGATGAGCGAAGGCTTACTTGGTTTGGAAGAGAGGATACTTCCTGACGTCAGCTGGCAGGACTGGGAACGAGGATGAAGGCAGGGTGAGGCTTGGAAGCTCAGGATGAAGGAAGGTGAGTGAAGGTCTCGGGGAATGAAGACAGACGACTCTGCACTGATCCCAGTACCGCACGGTTTAAATAACCCAGGCTGTGATGGAGAGCAGGTGTGCGCACAGCTGAGGATGATGGGCAGCCATGACAGTACTCCCCCCCTATGAGATGCCTCTTGGCAGTTGATCCAGCCTACCTGGGCGCGTCCGGTGGAAGTCCCTGATGAGTTGTTTGTCCAACACGAAGGAGGGAGGCCGTAACCCTCCCAGTCTACCAGGTACTGCAGGCTGCGACCTCGGTGTTGGACGTCCAGGATGGCATTGACCTTCCACGCCGGGTCACCGTCAATCACCATCGGCAGAGGTGGAGACCTGGGAGGGGGACACAAAGGGCTGGAGCAGAAGGGCTTGATCTGCGAGACATGGAAAGTTGGACAGATGCTGGGGGCGGGGGGGAGCTAGGTGCACAGATACCGGGTTAATGATGCAGCTTATGGCGAAAGGCCCAATGAACTGCTGTGACATCTTTCTCATCTCAGCCTTCAAGTTAATATGCTTTGTAGAGAGCCATACCTGCTGACCCACCTGGTGGGTGGGGGCTGGAGTCCTGTGACGATTAGCAGCCGAGGAATTGCGCTCTGCCGTGCGTCGCAGTACCGCCTGGGTTGCTCTCCAGAGCTGACGGCAGCGCCTCAGATGAGCTCAGATAGAAGGAACGGCGATGTCCCCCTCCTCCTCCGGGAACAGTGGGGGGTTGTAGCCCAGCGAGGCCTCAAATGGGGACATGCCGATTGCCTAGGAGATGGTGGTGTTATGGACGTACTCGATCCAAGGAAGGTGGCTGCTTCACGATGCTGGGTTGGCGGTGGCGACACACCATAATGCAGCCTCCAACCCCTGGTTCACCTGCTCACATTGCCCATTGCTCTGAGGATGATAGCCAGATGACAGACTCACTGTAGCCCCCAGGGCATTACAGAATGACCTCCAAACTTGGGAGACAAACTGAGGACCCCAGTCAGAGACGATGTCCAGGGGAATCCTATCTAACCTCACCACGTGTTGGACGAGAAGGTCCGCCGTCTCCTTTGCCGTAGGCAGCCCCTGCAGGGGGACGAAATGGGCGGCCTTGGAGAACCTGTCGACGATGGTGAGGATTATTGTATGATGGTTAGAAGGTGGGAGGCCGGTGATGAAGTCTAATGCTACATGGGACCAGGGCCTGCCGGGAGTGGGGAGAGGGTGGAGTAGCTTGGAACGCGGAGAGGAGAACGTCTTGCTGGCGGCGCACTGGGGACAGGCGCGGATGCACTCCCTGACGTCCTTCTGGAGCGAAGGCCACCATAACGTCCTCTGAAGGAGGTCCACTGTACAAGCTCTCCCGGGGTGACACGCGAACCTGGAAGAGTGGCCCCAATGGATTACCTCGCTCCGAATGGCAGAAGGGTCAAACAGTCTAAATAAGTCTGCCCGCTGGCCACCCGCCCGGGTCCGGCTCATCCTCCTGCACCCTCAGGACCCTTTCCTTAATGCCCCAGGAGAGGGCACCCACAACACACGATGAAGGGAGAATAGGGTGCTCGGTCACCTTCGTCGCTTCCGGGGCAAACTGTCGGGACAAGGCGTCCGGCTTCGTATTCTTGGACCCGGGGCGGTAGGTGATGGAGAAGTCGAAGTGGCCGAAGAACAGGGACCAGCGGGCCTGGCGCGTGTTTAGGCGCTTCACCGTCCGGAGGTACTCCAGGTTCTTATGATCAGTCCAGACGATGAACAGCTGGGAGGCCCCCTCCAGGCAGTGGCGCCACTCCTCCAGTGCAAGCTTGAATGCCAGGAGCTCTCTGTCACCGATGTCATAATTTTGCTCAGCTGGTGATAGGTGACGGGAGAAGAACGCACAGGGCCGGATCCTGCCATCAGCCGGGGAGCGCTGAGATAACATGGGTCCAACCCCTGAGTCCGAGGCATCCACCTCTACCAGGCATTGGAGAGCGGGGTCCACCTGAGTCAAAATGGGAGAAGATGAGAATTTATCCTTAAGGTCAGCAAAGGCCGCAGCCGCCTCCTCTGTCCATCGGAAGGGGACCTTAGGAGATGTCAGATGGGTCAGGGGAAGAGCAATAATACTATAATTATGGATGAAGCGGCGGTAGAAATTAGCAAACCCCAAAAACTGCTGGAGCTGCTTTCTGGAAGACGGAATGGGCCAATCTACCACCGCTTTTACCTTATCGGGGTTGGGGATGATCTCGTTGTGGGAAATGATGAAACCGAGTAAGGATGTCTTGGAGGCATGGAAGTCACATTTCTCGGCCTTCACAAAGAGCTTATTCTCTAAGAGCCGCTGCAGTACCCGCCTCATGTGCATCCGATGCTCATCCAGGGACTGAGAAAAGATCAGGATGTCATCCAAATAGGCAAATACAAATGTGCCCAAAAAGCCCCTCAGTACATCATTAATCAGCCGCTGGGACACGGTGGGGGCCTTGGTCAGTCCGGCATGACCAGGTATTCAAAATGCCCACTAGGGGTCCGGAAACCTGTCTTCCATTTATTGCCCTCCCGGATCCGCACCAGATGGTAAGCGTTGCGGAGGTCCAACTTGGTGAACCAAGAGACCCCCTGGAGGGAATCGAACGCTGAATTAATCAATGGGAGGGTGTTATGTCTTTAATGGTGATGTTATTCAACTCCCGAAAGTCAATACACGGACTTAGCGAGCCGTCCTTCTTGCCAACGAAGAAAAACCCTGCCTCCACCGCCAAGGATGACGGCCGGATTATGCCCCAGCTCAACGACTCCTTTATATAAGTTTCCATGGCCTCCCACTCCGAAGCTGACAGACTGTAAAGCCGGCTAGATGGCAGTGGGGCTCCAGCACGGAGATTAATAGCACAGTCGTATGGGCGGTGAGGGGGGAGGGAAAGGGCCTGGGTCTTACTGAAGGTGGTTTAAGTCGTGATATTCAAGGGGAACCTTAGACAAATTGGGAGGGCGGGTGACGGGGGCACCCAAGGGCACGGATGGCGAGCACGCAGCGGACTGCAAACAGGCACTAAGGCAAAAAGAACTCCATGATAACACACTCCCAGAATGCCAGTCAATGGAGGGATTATGAAGACGGAGCCAGGGATAGCCGAGGATGACAGGGGAGGAAGAAACCGGCAGCACAAACAACCTCAGCTCTTCCCGATGATTACCTGACACTATGACTGACACCAGGGCAGTCTGATGGGAAACAACAGCAAGGGGGGCTCTGGACAGGGCAATAAGTTTGAGGGGGGTCTTGAGTGATTGACAGGGGAGCACCAGCCGGGTTGCCACTTCCCCCAAAATGAAGCTCTGCTCAGCCCCTGAATCAATCAGTGCATGTGTGACTATTTCTCTGTGATTGTGAATGAAGCGAATGGGAAGGAGACACCGAGAGAGGGGATTTGATTGAGGTGAGTCCGTGAGTCCCCCTACTGCGACACACGGACTCCCCCTTTTGGCCGAATGGGACATGATGTTACCTTGTGCTCCCCGCTCCCGCAGTAGAGGCACAACCCCAGCTCATGGCGGCGCTGCTTCTCCGCTAACGGCAGCTTAGACTGTCCCACCACCATAGGTTCTGGAGCATCCGGGGACTCAGGGGAGGGTAGGGCCAACGGAGGGCTGTAGGGAGCGGCAATACTGGGTCTCCCAGCGACCGGAAGTTTTACGCTCAGCCGCCCGCTCCCTCAGCCTGTTATCTAGGCTAATGGCTAGCGAAATCAACTCAGTGAGCCTAGTAGGTTTCTTTAAGTGGGCTAGCTCATCCCGCAGGCTAGGACTAAGGCTCCTAATGAAAATGCTACAGAGCGAGGCGTCCTCCCACCCCACCTTTGTGGCCACCACCCAGAAATCGACAGCATAATCGGCCACGGACTTGGCCCCCTGCCTCAGGTTTAACAGCCGGGAGGTAAGCACACTGTCACGGTCGGAGTGGTCAAACACCTCATTAAACTCACTGACAAACTGGGTATTATTCAAGGCAGCACAATTAGCCCTAGCTGTAACAGCATAAGCCCAAACTAGTGCCCGCCCCTCTAATAGATTAACTACGTAGCCTATCCAGCTAGGGTCTGTGGGAAAGTCCGCAGATACCCGCTGAAACACGATGTCACACTGGAGAATAAACCCCCTAGCCTCCCCTAATTTACCACTAAAGCGGGTGGGAGTAGGAATGGGAGTACGCTGGGAAGTGGAGCCCTGTACAGATTGACGAGCCGGAATGCTAGCGGGAGCAGAGGAGCTACTTGGAGCAGGAGGGAAGGCCTGTGGACTAGCCAGGCGGTCCAACTGATCGGTTGTGTGAGTTAACTGGGTAAGGATAATCTGTTGCTGATAAGCTAATTGGTCAACTCGAGCCTCCAGGTTATTAATTTTGCGCGCTAGCGTACTGTCTGCCGGGTCATTTTGGCAGAGTCTGCGCTGATCCCAGGACTGCACGGTTTAAATAACCCAGGCTGTGATGGAGAGCAGGTGTGCGCGCAGCTGAGGATGATAGGCAGCCATGACAATCAAAACCAAGAGGCGCGGCATGCTGACCAACGGTGTCCGCCTCCTGCTAGACATCACTCTGGTTCACAACTTGCATGTTGCCCAATTTAAGCATGGTCCTGCTGCTATGAGATCCTTCCTCACCTCCCTTACTGGAGTGGTGGCCTAGGGTACAGCATCCGCCCCACAGCCAGGAGGTTGTGGGTTCAAGCCCCGGCTGGGTCATACCACAGACCATGTCAAAATGGTACTCCCCATCTTCTAGCTTGGTGCTCAGTATAATAGAATGGGAGAAGAAAAAGATGTTTGTGGTGGCGCCTTGCATGGCAGCAGCCCCTGTGATTCGAGATGTGATTAACATTGTAGGTAGGAGACACGTAATTTTGTTCTACTGTATATGATTGGCTTTATGGATTGAATGACAATAAAAGTTGGTTTTTAACTCTCCCGACCGCGCACCATCTGACTTCCACCTCTTTCCAACCATCAAGCCATTTTTGAAACACATGCACTTCCAAAATAATGAAATGCTGATTTCTGAGGTCAAGTCGTGGCTTCAGAAGCAACTCGCAGACTTCTACAGGTGAGGTCTCCACAGCTGCATAAAACGATGGGAGAAGTGTGCGACCCTTTGTGGTACCTATGTAGCGAAAGACCAATTGTGCTAAGAGTCATTCCTCTCAGTTCATGGGAAAGGGATCATGGGAAATCTCTAGTGAACAGCCCTCCCGCTGTATGTGATATGACTCACCATCTGACTGTCATAATAGAGTTCCTATTATCATTCACAATGAAGAAATTAAACAGGTACCTTCCTACAAATACCTAGGTATAATGATCGACCAAATGTTGTCGTTTAAGGACCATATTGAATTGATCTGTAAAAAGACAAAAAGGATTTATTTGATGCCTTAGGTCTTTTGGGGTAAGTAAACAAATTCTTCTATTTTATCCTTCTATAATTATGAGTATTCTGCAGTATTGTAATACCACATGGTAGAAAAGTTTATTCATTGCTAATAAATCAAAACTGTTTTCATTCATTCATTCATCTTCTTCTGCTTAATCCTGTTCGGGTCGCGGGGGGGGGGGGGGGGCTGGAGCCTATCCCAGCATCTTTGGGCGAGAGGCAGGGTACACCCTGGACAGTTTGCCAGTCCATCGCAGGGCCAACACAGAGAGACAGACAACCATTCACTCTCACAGTCATACCTAAGGACAAATCCCCAGTTTTTGATGCCAGTTAACCTAACTTGCATGTTTTTGGCATGTGGGAGGAAACCGGAGAAATCCCGGAGTAAACCCATGCAGACACGGGGAGAACATGCAAACTCCACACAGATCACTGTTGGTCGGGGGCTGGGATCGAACCCAGGATCCCCCGGCCAAGGGTGAGTTGCTGTGCTGCTGCAGTGCTAACCACTCCGCCACCGCGCCACCCTCAAATGAAAATCTGTTCTAAGATTATAGGTCAACCTGTACAACAACTTTATGAATCATCCTACCACAATAACATGATAAGACTAGCCAAGAACATTAAATCTGATCCTGAACACATTCTGAATATTGAATATAGGCTGTTACCATCAGGCCAGAGATACAGGGGTCCACAGTTCAATAAGGTTAAACTGAAAAATTCTTCTGTGCACCAGTCAATTTTGAGATTGAACAAGGAGCTTTAATCACTGTGTTCAGCTGCTCTTGTGTTGTATGTTTGTCTTGTCTTGCCATGACATGAATGTTTTTGGACAACTGTAGGTGGGTGATGTACAGGTTTGTATTGTTAGGTGTTTTATGAGTTGCTGCAATTTCAAGCTGTAATGACACAAAACAAATTTCAGACATGCTTCTGACAATAAAGTATTATCGTATTGTATATATTAAAGTGGAGCCTTTTGTTATTTTCCAAATCTGTTTTTATTTTCAAACTCATTGTGCATACTTTACAGCATAAAATAATTTATCTTGTGTCTTTTAATGCATCCTCATTTAGGTCCTCTGCCTTCTAGGCCACTCTCCAAGCCAACTTTTTGACTAGACTTTGCAAACTTGGACCACATCTTGGACCAAAAAGTTTGAATAGGCAATTTTCATAATTGGGTACAAAAACCTCTTATATCAGTTTTGAGCCAAAGCAACAGAGATGCTAAAATTAGAGAATTATCATATAATAATACTAAAACCTAATCAGGGAGATGGACTGACAAAATATTTTTTCATTTAACACAGATCAGTTTTTTTTCCAGTAGTATGTTATCACCCTCACAGTCATTTCCATTTTTTTTTTTTTTCAGCTGTTCCCTTTCGGGGTCACCACAGCGCATCATCACCTTATATCGGGATGATCCACATGTTGATCTGGCAAGGATTTTTATGCCAGATGCACTTCCTGATGCAACCCTGCCCATTTATCTGGGCTTGGGACTGGCACAGAGAGTACACTAGCTTGTGCACCCCCTGTGGCTGGGTAACCAACTTTCCTTCCTCCATTCTAGTTTTGCTGAGCACCAGGTTCAGGTTCAGGTTGCTTTATTTGTACCTGTAGGTAGATATGTTTTGCAGTCAGGTGACATCCTTTTAGACACATATTTACAAACCACAATTACATTCAACATGAACACAAACACAGGCACACATGAAGCTGACTATAAACACGATAAAAGTACTCAAGGCTCCACCAATCAGGACATAAGACAAAGAGATAAGAGAAAAAACAAAGAGATAAGAGAGAAGGGTCATATTAAAAAAGTTAGAAACTAAGTCAAAGGGATTAAAAACTCAATAAAAGTCTAAAACCCAATAAAAGATTTAAAATCCAAATAAAAAAACCCTACAAAAATAAATAAATATAAAATAAAGATTAATAAATAGATAACTAAATTATGTGCAATATATTGCTACATCTTTTTCAACTCTTTGACAGCAGCAGGAACAAAGCTGTTTTTGTAGCGCTGGATTTTACATTTTGGGACAACAAACCTCCATCTGGAGGGAAGAAGCTGAAAGTGGCAGTGCAAAGGGTGGGAGTCATCATTTAAAATGGAGGTAGCAATCCTCTGTACCTGTCTGGTGTACAGGGATGTCAGGCTCAGCTGTGACTCACCAAGCAAACGACTGGACCATCTAACCACCTGGTCTAAGGATTTCCTCTGTTTCAGTTTTATCTGACCAAACCATGACACTAAAGAAAAGGATAAAACAGATTAAATAAAAGCCCGATAAAACATTGTCATTATGGTTTGGTCAGTTTGGAAGTGTGCAAGTTTCCTTAAACAATGCAAATGTTGCTGACCCTTTTTGCACACTTCAAAGTTTAAGTTACTATCAATAATCATCCCAAAATATTTGTAGGACTGCACACATTCAATGGTCTGGCCTTTTAGTACAGTGACTTTGTGCCTGGGAGTTTTTCTCCTTAAGTCAATAATCATATCTTTAGTTTTTGTCGTATTCAGCTGCAGGTAGGAATCCTCACACTAGTGAACAAAATCATCAACTACTGGGCCGTGGCCACTCTCACCATCCTGAAGGAGACTGACCATAACTGAATCATCAGCATACTTTATAATGTGTCTCTTGTCATGTCTGCTCTGACACATGTTTGTGTACAGGATGAAGAGTAGTGGTGACAACACACACCCCTGAGGAGAGCCAGTAGAAGAAGTAGAAGAACACTTTTGGTCAGACAATGTACCATTGACCTTTACTCTCTGTGTCCTGTTGGTTAAAAAATCCAGAATCCAACCCACCAGATTATTACTCAAATCAAATTGTTTCAGGAGCCTTTCAACTAAAATATGAGGTTGGATTGTATTAAAAGCAGAAGAAAAGTCCACAAATAAAAGCCTGGCATTTGTCCCATTAAAATCCAGATGTTTAAAAAGCATGTTAAGCAGAGTGACAGTGGCATCCTCCACTCCTCTGTGAGGCCTATAGGCAAACTGCAAAGGATCCAATGCATGCTCAGTCTGCTTTAGGACCTCAAATCTGACCAGTTTTTCAAAAATTTTCATTAAAATTTAAGTCAAGGCAACTGGTCTAAAATCATTTACCATTTTAGGACAGCTGGATTTTGGAACAGGGACAACCACAGCATCTTTCCAGACCTTAGGCACATGTTGTGTCTGTAAGGACTTATTAAAAATGTAGTGAAACACAGGACTCAATTCATGTGCACAGGACTTTACCAAGTGTCCACATACGTATATTATCAGGGCCCTGACTTTTGTTCACTTTTACAGCACAGAATGCCCTTTTAACATCCTGCACCTCAAAATTAAAGTGCTGATTGTCTTTGAGTTTCTGCTTCAAATCTTGGGTTTCTGTGCTAAAATCAAAAGAATCAAAACGACCATAAAACAATTAAGAGCATTAGCCAGCTCTGTGTCTGAATTAAAACCGTCTAAAAACACACGATTACTGCGCTCTGTGCTCTGAAGACCTGCAATAGCGTTCATACTAGCCCAGGCTGAACCAAGCTTCTTTGCTGCCATCTTGCTTTCCAATTCTGATTTACAATTCTGTTTTGTTCTTAAAATTTCGGATTTCAGCTCTTTTGTAGCAACCTGCAGCTCAGAAACAACCCCCTGTTTAAAGGCAAGTGTAATCTGTAAGCAGGCTTTAACTGATTTAGTAACCCATGGCTGTTGTTGGGATATATTTTGACACGTTTTCGTAGAACGATCATATCCCTGCAAAAAGCCATGTAAGAGCATGTCACGTCCACCAAAGAGTCCAAATCATCCCAGCAGGACAGTGTGAACACCTCCCAGTCCGTACAGTTAAAACATTCCTGGAGGCAGAGCACTGAATCATCTGTCCAGACCTTCATGTCCCTGGTCTTCGTCTTTTCTCTTCTGAGAGCAGTTTTATATGTGGGCAGCAAATGTACACAGTTGTGATCTGAGGATCCTAAAGGAGGAAGGGGAAGAGATTTAAAGGCTCCCTCGATAGATCCATAGCACAGGTCCAATGTCTTTTCTCGCCTGGTTGGGCTGGAGATGTACTGATAAAAGTTTTTAAGTGTCTTCTTTAAAGACACATGGTTAAAGTCCCCAAGGATAAAATTTGGAGTCTCTGGGGAAATCGACTGCAACCACTGTACCGCATCAAAGACGGTGCTGGAGGCGGAGGCAGCATCTGCCCTCGGGTGAATGTACACAGTCTTTATGAAAAGTTGGGGGAACTCGTGAGGCAGATAAAAGGAGCGTAGCGATATGGACAGAAGCTCCACATCTGGTGTACAGATGTGCTCTCTGACCGTGACAGATATACAGTACTGTTTATTAATATACAAACATACGCCGCCTCCCTGATGTTTCCCTGTTACCTCTTCCTGCTGATCCAAGTGAAGTGGGGCTCCAAAACCATCAATACAAAGGTCCGGGTCCCGGTCATGATCCGTAAGCCACGTCTCTGTGTAAGCCATGACACAGCAGTTCTTGAAATCCTTCTGATATCGGACATTTCCTTGAATTTCATCCACTTTATTTCTCAGGGATTGTACGTTCCCCATAATAATGGAAGGAAGAGGAATGCGGTTAAGCTGACGCCTCCTCAGGGTTAATCTTACGCCTCCACGCTTTCCGCGTTTCCTTCTCTTGTTCCTCTTTTCATTTCTGTGTCCATGAAAGTCTCTTAAAATAAAGTCCGGCAGTTGCAGCACAGACTCAAACACAGACGCTGGATTATCCATGTTTAGCTGCAGTAACATGTCTCTGGAATACTGCATTCTTACCAGCGTGACTGCGCTGACGTCCCAGACAAAGAGCCGGTAAAGAAAGAAGCCACAGTGCGAAAACAAGAAGAAAATCCATACTGATGAAACCAAAGAGCTCTTCGTTATATAGTCCACAGACATTCAAGGACAAAAACAGCACAGAGAATTACGTTAAAACACATTAAAGTGCATAAAAACAGAGACTAAGATGCCAAACTTTTTTTACTCACTGCCGGTCGCTGCTTGCGCATGCGCCCCAAACCAAGTATCATTTTTATGTAGTCTTTGGTATGACCCAGCTGGGACTTGAACCTGTGGGCGGATGCTGTACCTCTAGGCCCCCACTTGGGTTTTCCTCACAATCATTTCCATATTTACCAGAATTCAGAGCGAGGCAGACATAAGACTCCATTTTAGTACCCCCTGTCTTCCCCCAACACACACACACACACACACACACACACACACGCACACACACGCACACACACGCACGCACACACGCACACACACGCACGCACACACACACACACACACACACACACTCACACACACACACACACACACACACCTTTTAACGCAGAAAGTTTACTTTTGCTACAGGTGCACTAACAAAAGGCGTTTTAAGTCTGACTTGAAAATCTTTAGGAGAAATTGGCTGCTGCATTGAGGGGTTGAGGTATTGATTCTGGCCTCTGGCTCAGTCCAGGAAAGATGGATAGATTTCTTTGAAATGCACTCTGCGTGAGGATATAAAGACTATTGTGTGTTCTCACTCAGGAATAAATTGTTTCATGACATATCTAGGGCCACCTTTTTAGCTTCAAGCTACTTGCTTCTCTTGAAAGGGGAATGTTGACAGGGTGGAGCACATTCATCTGTACTCCCAGACGATGCACACCTCATAGACACTTTTATTGAAAGTTAAATCTCCTTCAGAGAGTTGGCAGCCTCTCGTTGGGATATCTATTTCAGCAGCTGTCGTGGCTGATTATACGGGGGTTGTGCCACACACTGGCAGCGATATAAACCTCCTACAGAGAGGAGAGCTATTATGATGCTATTGACTGATGTGTTCATCTGCATGAATGTGTACAATCTATTCACTCAGAGGCGCCCGTTTGTATTGATTACATTCAACATGCGCACAGTGATACATTTTGTTTTGATCTATGGCCCACCCTTACAATAGCAAAGCCTCACATTTAGAAAAGCATATGAAGCCAAGCAAATTTCATTGGACAACTTGCTTTAATGTTTGCCTGTGAAATAACAGTTTCATAACAGCTCAATAACAAGTTGTGGGCATTATTTGACTGTTGTCCAATACTGTATGAAGCTAAACAGCCTTGCAGATGGATTTATTTCTTTTTCACACCCTGTTACCTTGTTTTAATGGACCACGGCTTCTCAGCGGTCATCAGTAAAAAGCACCATAGGTTAGTTCCACCCACTGTTTTCAAATATCAGAACCTTATAAAATAAGTCAGAAGACATGGCGTACCTAAAGATTGCCTTTCAGAAGCAGGAGTACTGTCAATGTTTGAAATTTAAAAATAATTGTAGTTCAATGAAAACTTTTTAAATCAACTGTAGCCTAAGTTGTATTTTTTGGTCTTATTGTGACCCTCTTTAAATGTGGAAAGTAGGGGGTTTGTGATGTCTTTTGTGTCGAAATCCACCAGGGAGTCAGGGAATCATTAATAAAACAGAATTGTTAATGAAGGAATAAAGCTTTAAAACTAGAACCTTAGCCCGCATGTTTTTTGTGATTTATTATTAAACACAGTGGCATTAAAAAAAGTTACCCCCCTCAAAATTAAAGTAAAATGGGTTCTGCTTCGTGCGTACTTTTTTGAAGGGCTTTTTTCTTCAGCATTCAAAAGTCTCCCTCCTCTCCCACTGACTCTGAATATATTTTGTTCCTCACCAGTGCCATCGATTTGAATATCAAACACCAATAAAAGCCACCTCTCTGAGTTTGTTTGAGCTGTACCATGCTGTGAGAGGAAGGTGGGTGGCACAGGGTGAAGGATCTTGGAACTATTGAGTCAAAACATTGATGGAATGGAGCCAGTCCCTGTGACGCTGCAGCCAAAGACTCGTGTTAATGTTCTCCAAGTTAAATCTTGGCTTAACCAGCATTTATATTTACTTAGAATGCAAGTTTTATGAACATGAAGTCCATGCTCTTTTCCAGCACCGCCTTCATACGCCCAGAGTTTTTACAGTCACTCCAGGGAAGTGGAGGACGACTACAGCTTTCTACTGTTGGCCACTCAACAAATTTATGTAAACCACTGGGGATTTACTTAAAGTCCTGGTTGCGAGCTTGTCAGTGATGCAGTTTCCATCTCCGTGATTCTCAGCTAATCATGGAGAGAAGCCTTTCTGTCACCTGTTAATTTTGTGTCATGTTTCTGTGCAATAAAAGCAGACACAAAAGTTTCTCTTCAGTGCCACTATGAAGCAGAACAAGGCAGTAACTGACCTATTTATGTTCTGTCAGACTTTGAGGAAGTTGCCTGAGAACAGAGCAACCAATCAGAACAGAAGATAACATCCCTCTGGCTGATCCGATCTAGCAAGAACCATAAATTGTAATGGTGTTGCAGTGACAACCACTTGCTACATGCGGGAATGTTATACTGATGTGAACCATGGGCATTTTTCACAGCAGAAAATTCTGACTTGTCTTCAGGTCTTAGAGGTAACTTTAGCAATGAGTCTGTTCCTTTCCAGTGTCCCAGTAAGCCATGACAGGCATCATTAATTTTCTATACCTGTTCTTTATTTGTTCCAACAAAGGTCCATTGTTAATTGGTCTCATATGTTTTTTTAGCTAGCATGTGGAAAGGATAACTTCAACACAGTGGGTCATCGTTTATTTAAAATGCATCAAATTTATGTATGTATTTGTTTATTTGTATTCTCTAAAATAAAGTTGATTGTGAACTATAAACACAGCATGGCAGCTTGTTGCTGCTAACATGTTAGCAAGCACCTGCTAAATTAACTACTGGTGGGGGGGGGGTAGCTTAAACAGGGCTAGTGTTTGGACAAATGATGTAATCTATGATCTCTTGTGAACTTCAGGCTTGTGTAATGAGCAAAAGTATTCAGTATTGAATATCAGTCTGCATGTAAAAGAATTTCTGGTCAGTGTAGGTAATTATTTCCACACAGCAGTTATTTTTGGCTAACAGGCTATGCCATAGAAAGCACCTTTTGCCATAAATAGGGCTGTCTACACATCTGGGTACTTGCTCGTGAATGCGCAAACCGGGAGAGTGGGCAGGTGTGAAAAACCGGTGTAATGCTGAGAATCGCATCCCATCTACCAAAACTATAAGACAAAACAGCCAGTCTTGTAACCATTTGTGCATTTTTAGAAGTACCCATTATACATTTTTAGAGTTAAAAATTATTACCTCTTGTAAATTATCTTTAAATTATGTTTATTCGCCAGACGTTTTAGTGTTTCAAAGAGGGTTAGAAGTCATAGTGCTCCAACTCCACGTTTTACAATTTTCAAAGTCAAGATTTTGAATTTATGCATTGTAGGTAAAAAGGGTAATCACTTTTTCAAAGTATTTTCATAGTATACTGTAGTTGTATTGATTTTGACTTTCACTAAAGACCTGCTTGCAACAATGGGATGCAATTCTCGGCAAGCGAGCAATTCTTGTCATAACACGGCAGTTTACCATTGACGTATCAATATTATGACAAACTTTCACTGCAAGATCGGATCAGATATGATCAAAAACTTTAAATTTGTGGTCTCAAAAAGTGTCCCTACTGTTTACCAACCACTATGTGGAAGAATGGTCCAATAGAGTGGCCAGAAACAATATTTATTGATATTTTTATCTACGAATAGATGCACCAGCTTTGCTGTGCATTGGCAGAACACTCTAATAATAGAAAATAAATTGTACCTGCTGTGGAAATTCCCAAAAGCTGTCATGTTTAGGTTTGCAAAATTTATCCACTGGAGCTCACAGGGAAAAACGACCTCCTGTCTCCCATACCGGAGATGCTGTTTGTTTACACTCATTCGCCCTTGTTAATCCCGACACTTCATTTCAGCTCTACAAAGCTTCGGTTCATTTGTCAGCAGGTGAGTGTCAGTCTTATTTTTAAACTAGCTTAATTGCAATGTTGATACGTTTACTCTGAGGCTGATTAGCAGTACAAATTGGAAAGAATATTCCTACCGAGCCAAACCTTTCTATGCTAATCCTATTCTAGCTATTAACTCCCTCGGATGCAAATTTGGGTGTTTTTTGCATGTTCCCATTAACATTAAGTGTAGGTAAGTTACTTTTAATGATAAATAAGAGTCATAGTTTGGTAAACGGACATACCTAAACCTTTATTTATACAGGGTAGTTCCATTGAGGGGTAACCTCGCTTTTTCAAGGATGCCCTGTTCACATTCACACCAGGAAGCAGCCCAGTACAACCACAGACTGACCTGCGGCCACTGAGCAGCTCTACTGGAGCAGTTGGGGTTAAGGGCTTTGCTCAAGGGCACCACAGTGGGGTTTAGGAGGGTGGGGCAAACACCGCTACGCTATCTGTCCCACCCAGATCTGAACCTGCTGGGCCGGGGATTGAACCGGCGACTCTCTGACTCTCACCAGTCCACATCTCTGACCATTAGGCCACCACTGCCCCATATCATCCCTCAGCCAACTCATGAAAAGACAGCCCACAAAATCCTCCTTTGGTAATCTCTGCTGGTCGATGTGAATCTTAAAAAAACTTGTATTTCTGATTGCTGTCACCATCTTTCATAAGATGGTGATGGCTACATGCACCAGTTGCGCACAATTTTGGCATTTTCGTTGTTTAAATTTAGCTAACATTGCCATAGAAATGCATTGAAATCGTCGTTTGTTGATACATCGCCGTGCTGCTAGGGTGCATTCATGAAATCGATGACGTATGTGTAGACAGCCCTATGCATTAAAATTGTGTCAGGAATATCTGTCTTTTTGACATTTTAGAAAGGCACATGATTGTTTTTGGAATGATGAAATTACTCTTATTGCTAGATACTGTATGTAACAAATACTGTAAGTTTTGTTCACTAATGGCAGTCTAATTCACAGCCTGCAGTGCAGAGGTACCCATTCACCAGTAAATATTATTTTTTGTTGCTTTATTGTAGGGTTGGGGGAAAAAAATCAATGCTTTGAAGAATCGATACTTTGTGGTGGTGATACAGTATTGGCCCAGAGACCCTACTATCATGATACTTTATTAAGAATTATTAGCAGTTGTTGCAAGCACAAACTTACCTATTTAGGTAATAAAAAAAGCTCACATTTCAGTCCACTTGATCGTGCTAAGGGCCTATACATACTCTGCAAGAACAGAGAAATTTGTTCTCTCTCCCAGGGCTGCAAGAACAAAATGACATAATTTTGTTCTTGCACCTTGTTTTTGACACATCATCGTGGCAGAACTTTTTTCTTGCGTGGTGTCCAAGAGCTATTGTGTCAGAAATTTGAATTTCCTAGGAGTTCTGCGCTTGAGTTTCTTGTGAAGTATGAAATGTCCTGGCCAGAAAGAATTTTGTTCTTGTTCTTGCCATCTCAAGAAAAAGAAAAAATCCTCTGTTCTCGCAGAGTATTGTGGCATATGTAAAGGCCTTAAATCCTCACTGTCTGGTTAGGTCAACACAGCAAAAGATTGACTCGTGAGATTTAGCCAGAGTTGAACAAGACAAAGATCGAGATGGGAAATTGCAATATATGATATCACAATACTCAGTGTATCGCATGATAGCATCGCATTGCAGCTCACATATTGTGATTGTATTGTATTGTATCATGCAGCCTGTAATGATTCCCACCCTTACTTTTTTGCGTATGGTGTGTATAATAAAATTAAGGATTTTTATAAATCTTATTATCTTATACAGAGATACCTAAACCTAACAGCTGTCTTGCACAATATAGACTGATGTACTTCTGCTTTCCGATCTCCCCAGGAGTTCACTTCCAGTTCCATTATATTTGCCCACTATAGGGCTTTCTCATTAACACATCAGTTTTATTACATTCTCTTATCATTGGATATATTGGAAACGGTATATTGGCAGATGGTCTTTTGTTTATAAATTCAGTGTTTCACATTTTTTAATCATACTGTGCTGTTTAGTTGTTAGCCCATGTCTGTTACATTCCAAATACCACTGCATGGGCTGTAATGGACCTATGAAACTCAATGAAACATATATCTCACTCCCAGTGGTTACCTAACGTGTATGAATAGTACTGTGTGTATGTAACATCCCTTGATTATTGCTGTTAGCAATACTATTATTGTTATTAGCCTAGTTAGCTTTCACTTGCTTGTGTGCTATTTATTCTCTTATTAAACTTTGACTCCCTCCTAAGAAAACTGCATGGGATCAAATGAATGTGGGGAATAAAGTCACTAATAGTTGGTATGGTAAAGACCCTGATTTTACTTAATAAGAGAATCAAATCTGAAGTAGCATTGTGTTCCATCAGCGCATCAACAAAATTAGTTTCCTGATTCTGTTGTAAAGCGGATTGTGCAGATGGAGTTGTCTCATATTTGCATTCAGAAATTCTAAGGTGGTTTGTCTGCTCATGTCTCCTCATTAAGGTATAGCCTAGTTTGCTGTTATCTAACATCTTGGTGCCTCGTTATTATAAAGCACTGAATTTCTGGACAAGCTCTAAAAGCAGCATCTACAGCTTTCTTTTACCTGTAATACAGCCACTTTTTTGCATGTCCACCCCCTCAAAGAACAGAGAAAGCAGTAGAATATATCATCAGCTGTTGCCCTGTGGAGCTAGGTATTTATTATCTTGTGTTCTCCTCATTTGGCCACTCATTTGCACATGTACTGTAAATGTCACCAGAGAAATAAATGGGAAAACAAAAACCCCAGCTTGTAGCCTTTGTGCAGCAGAATGTCAGAGGGAGCTTGTAAGAGATGAGCTATTGGTTTTGGCCTGGCATAGATCCTGGCTCAAAGGACATCCCCAGAGGCAGTAAAATTTGTATGTCATCTGCGTTTAGAAACGTGTTAACAACGTGCCAGCAAATGTTTTCAGATTCACCATTTGGCTTCATTTCTGGCAAGGAACAAGATATTGTACTGTGCATCTGCTATCAACAAGCATGTAATGTAATTATGTATCTGAGACACCAAATTATATCTAATTTTTTTACGTTTCTTCTCTAAACCATCTGCTGTCTGAAAATAACCAAACTTGGTGTAAAATGTATCCTTACATCACTTTTTTTTCACCCAGTATGAGCTCCCTTCCAGCCACATATTCTTCTGACTTTGATTTTTTTTTTTGTAGATTTATGAGTGGATTGAAAAGCACTTTTTGGAGGGTGGAGAAAGCTCAACTATTACTTCTCTGTGTGGCCTTTTAAGGTGGGAGGAATAAAGGGGTATTTGTATTCATTGATCACACGCCAAGCCCGGTTGAAGTCTGGCCGTAATGGTTGCTTGCTGTCATTTTGCAAGCAGCTTGTAAAAAGGATTAGAGCGGCTTTGTGGAGTAAGGGCGCATGAACAGCAAAGTTCTGTGGTCGGCAAGGAAAATAAATCAATTTATCCCTGATGGTGGTGCAGTTTGGAAACATAATGTCTAACAATGATGGAGTTTGGACACTTCATACTTGTCATTGTAAAACCGGACTGTCGTGTTACTAATGATGGCAATGTATGTTGTGCCTCGGCTGCTGCAGTAATCTGTCACTCTGTCTCGCTTAAACACATCTCATTGTCTGGCATATTGCATTATGAGCAAAAAAAGGGGGAGGCTATAATTCATATATTCATTCATTTGAGCAGCAACTTAATGGAAAATTGTATAGCCATATAAATTTCTTCATTTTGTCACAGGCGACTGTAACTTCGAGAAGCCACTGGCAGCTTGTGGATACAGCCAAGGCAGAGATGACGACCTTGACTGGGAGCAGGTTAATACCAGAGAAAAGACTTCGTCATCTCCATGGATGCCCTCAGGTAAGGAAGGGTCCCACTCTGGCTTGGTAAAGGCAAGAAATTATTCCACTCAACTATTATTATTCCATTTGACTATTTTTTTGATTAGTCGACTAATTGTGATTATTTCTGTCATGTCCGCCAGCTCTGCTTCCTGCTGGCACAGCTCCTGTTCGGGGCTCCAGGTCATGTTTTACCTCACCTGTTTAAGCCTGCAGACCTGTGAAAATCACTTTGTTGCCAGTCTCTGCCTTAATATAATGTAGCCTATCGTAAAAGGTTCCCATAGCTAAATAAAATAATGACCTACCAAACCTGAGTTGGAAACTTGAACTTGACAGTTTAATCAGAAGTGTTTGTAGCGACACAATTAAATAATAGATGTTAAAGTGTAAAAACTCAAATAACAGCTTTGCTGCTCCAAAAAGGCTGTTGTAACTGCGTATTAAAAACAAACTAAGTAAAGTGAGTAATATTCAATTTTATTAAAGTAAAAAAAAGAAAATAACAAGCTAGTCCATCCTATTTGAAACCTTGTTGGATCTAGAAGTTTAAAAGTTAAATTAGGTTTCAGATGAAAATTAAAAGAACTTCTTCCAGTCTAAAATAATAATAATAAAAAAAAACTTTAAATATCAGTGCCGTAATGTGAGCCTTCACTACACATACAGTGAAATATTTAACCGTTTTAAATTTATTTGTGATGATTATGCTTATTTTTTTAAATTACAATTCATGATATTCTTATTTACCGAGATGCACTAATATTCAGAATGAACGCTGTTATTACGGTGACAATAATAGAGAATACAAAAAAGAGTAAGCTGCTCATGCACTTTACCCATTTACTGCAGTTAGCATATAGCTAGCATAATGGAAACAGCTCAGCTGTCATCAACCATCGTAAGAGAGATTATTGTCCGACAACAGGTAGACTATTTAAATGGCACACAGTAATGGAATGGGGAAAGGAAAGTTAACGCACAGAGCTACCAGAGGACTGATCCCCCACTGTAGCTTACACCACTTAAAGTAGCTGTGTGGCCTAGGGTTAGTGAAACAGAGATAGGAACCGCCCCATACACCACATGGTGTCCCACATGCTGTGGAAGGGATTAACTTAACTTGACTTAACTTAACACTAATAGTGTGGTCAGTTTTCTAAAGCTGAGAGAGTCGCTCATTGAAAATAAGAAGCGCTAACGTTACTTGCTAACCATACCAGTGCAGTCCGCTGACAGGTGGCTGGAGATGGAGGAACGGAGAGGAGGAGGGAATGGATGCATCGCTGTAGTGCAGCTGTGATATGACAACACTGCTTTACAATCTACATTTAACTTGTTTGATTTATTAATTTTTGGTAATATCCTCCCATACTTTGGAAACTTTTGGCCTTCTCCATGATTTTCTCTCCATGTCGCCATGATGCGTTCCTCTTCTTCTTCGCTGGAACAGTTAAACTCATCATTTCTGCGACATGCATTTAAACTTTAAAATTAAATGATTTGTCGACAATAAAAATCTGCGTCGACAAATTTATGATCGATGTCATCGACAACGTCAACTGATTGTTTCAGCCCTAGAGTACTCCTACCCCTGAAAGTCTGGTACGGTATATCAGGAAGAATCATCAAAAAAAGATCTATCTACGTTTCGAGTGGCCCGAAATGTAAATAAACTTATAATGGGAGCTATAATGGGAGCTTCTCGGTGTGTGGATCTTTTTCGATTTTTCTGGTATGGTTTTTTTGGGGGGGGGGATCCAGTATCCAGGTGGACTGTGTGTTGTGCATATCGTTTTTATAGTTTCTCAGTATGGAACTTCAGTAACGCAAGTGTACTGTACTTGGGTATCATGCCCGAGATTACCTCAAGTGGCTTTGGGCATGATTGGTACATGTCTACAGTCCAGGGGAGATGTGATTGCAGCCATGTTCAAACTAAAACGTGGGCTGCTCTGTTTTAACTATTCTGCTCTATAGTTTTAAAGAGCTTGTGGCATGTTTTCCCATTTTTTCTAATCTATAATGTTGCAATGATAATTTATCATCTAAAAAGTGACAAAAGGTGAAAAAAGGAGGCATATGTATTCTGTAGTAAATCTATTCAAATAAACTTGGTTTGCCCAAGTCTCATGTACCCTCATTTGGGAGATCTTTCTGGTGAGACTTGCACGCTATGATGTCCTTGTCATGAATGGCCCCTCCGGGGCAGAAAGACAGACCCACATGCTTGACTGCAGTAGTGACATTTAATAACAAAAAATCCAGAACAGTGCAAAAACACAAAAATACAAGCAAGGAAACTTACAAGGAATGGCACTCCAGAGCCAGAATCGCTCTGAAGGAGATGAGGAGACAACACAGTAGAATCAGTTCAATTCAGTTAAATCAGATCAAGACTGCCGCGATGAGAAGATAAGCTGGCAGTGCTTAAATACATGAACACAAGTGAGCAGCAGGTGCGGGCAGCTGAGCGAGCAGGTGACCTAATTATTCAACTACTCACAGCTGAGATGTCTGGGAACAGAGTGAGTAGTTGGTGGGAGTGTCTGGGAAGGAAGAAGGGCGCTCAGTCACAAAACCAAAAATAAATACAGAAACAGACAAAATAATCATAACAGACATAAAATACTCAGACATAAATTGAGAGTCTGTGAGCTCTGTGAGAACACTGAGCTCAGACTGATGACAGTCCTAGTGACTGATTTATTTGATTGGTTATATTTTCCAGACAGCATGTGCCAGTTTGACAGTGGGTGTATCCCTGTGAGTGTCTGAATCTCAATACTGACAGTGCTACTACCAAGTTAGCTTAGTGACCCACTGGACGATTTTATGACTCCTCTCCATAAAAATGTATTTGATCTACTTGACATCCCTCTTTTGGTTCATTAAATCACAGTTGATAATATATCTGCCATTATTATAGCCTGTTCTGCTGTTATTTGGCTGTAATGGCCTGGGACATTGTGAAATTAGCATACTTAGCAGCACGAGTAGATGCAACTGCAGTTTTTATACCTGATTAGCTTGGCATCAGACTGCTAGCATTGGCTTAGCTGGGCAACAGCGAAATATATCTATAGAATCTATTCACCCCACTAGACATCGGTGATCCCAAACAGATCAGTACTTGACTATATACAGTGGTGTGAAAAAGTGTTTGCCCCCTTCCTGATTTCTCGTTTTTTTGTATGTTTGTCACACTTAAATGTTTCAGGTCATCAAACAGATTTAAATATCAGACAAAAATAACACAAGTAAACACAAAATGCAGTTTTTAAATGAAGGTGTTTCTTATTAAGGGGGAAAAAATCCAAACATACATGGCCCTATGTGAAAAAGTGATTATCCCTAAACCTAATACGTAACTGGTTGGGCCACCCTTAGCAGCAACAACTGCAGTCAAGCGTTTGTAATAACTGGCAATGAATCTTTTACAGCTCTGTGGAATTTTGGCCCACTCATCTTTACAGAATTGTTGTAATTCAGCCACATTGGGGGATTTTTGAGCATGAACTGCCTTTTTAAGGTCATGCCACAGCATCTCAATCAGATTCAGGTCAGGACTTTGACTAGGCCACTCCAAAGTCTTCATTTTGTTTTTCTTAAGCCATTCAGAGGTGGACTTGCTGGTGTGTTTTGGATCATTGCCCTGCTGCAGAACCCAAGTGTGTTTCAGCCTGAGGTCAAGAACAGATAGCTGGACATTCTCCTTCAGGATTTTTTGGTAGACAGCAGAATTCATGGTTCCATTTACCACAGTAAGTCTTTCAGGTCCTGAAGCAGCAAAACGGCCTCAGACAATCACACTACCACCACCATATTTTACTGTTGGTATGATGTTCCTTTTCTGAAATGCTGTGTTACTTTTATGCCGGATGTAATGGGACAGACACCTTCCAAAAAGTTCAACTTTTGTCTTGTCAGCCCACAGAGTATTTTCCCAAAAGTCTTGGGGATCATCAAGATGTTTTCTGGCAAAACTGAGATGAGCCTTTATGTTCTTTTTGGTCAGCAGTGGTTTTCATCTTGGAACTCTGCCATGCAGGCCATTTTTGCCCAGTCTCTTATGGTGGTGTCATGAACACTGACCTTAATTGAGGCAGGTGAGGCCTGCAGTTCTTTGGATGTTGTTGTGGGGTCTTTTGTGACCTCTTGGATGAGTCGTCACTGCGCTCTTGGGGTAATTTTGGTCAGCCGGCCACTCCTGGGAAGGTTCACCACTGTTCCATGTTTTCGCCATTTGTGGATAATGGCTCTCACTGTGGTTTGCTGGAGTCCCAAATCTTTAGAAATGGGTTTATAACCTTTTCCAGACTAATAGGTCCCAATTACTTTGTTTCTCATTTGTTCCTGAATTTCATTCAATTGCAGCATGATGTCTAGCTTTTGAGGATCTTTTCATCTACTTTTCTTTGTCAGGCAGGTCCTATTTAAGTGATTTCTTGATTTGAGAACAGGAATGGCAGTAATCAGGCCTGGGTGTGGCTAGAAAAATTGAACTCAGTTTTCCAAAGATCTGATAAACCACAGTTAATTTATGTTTTAACAGGATGGGGGCAATCACTTTTTCACACAGTGCCATGTAGGTTTGGATTTTTCTTTTACCCTTAATAATAAACACCTTCATTTAAAAACTGCATTTTGTGTTTACTCGTGTTATCTTTGTCTAATATTTAAATTTGCTTGATCCGAAACTTTTAAGTGTAACAAACATACAAAAAATGAGAAATCGAGAAGGGGGCAAACACTTTTTCACACCACTGTATCTAGTTATTAGATGTTATTTTAGCTTTCTTTATTATAATGTATTAGCAGAGATAATCATTCTCTTATTCAGGGTTGTTTCTGTGCTTATTACACCAAAGGTACCAGTCATATCATATTGACTGCTCAAACCACACACTCCTGTCTCTAATAATGCTTTATCTGGGTTGTTACATTCCCACATAAGGCCAGTTTTTATCATTTAGTTAGCTTAGGCTAGGTTCATCACCAGAGCCATCAGCTAACCGCTAAACATGACCTCCCCAGTAACAGATGAAATAATGAAAGAAGGAGGGGTGGGTGGACTGGGGCTCTTTAGCATTTAAAGCAAAATGCACTTAAACAGGCCATTATGAGAAATGCTGCCTTAGCTGTGCGGAATATGGTGCTGCAATATTTAATCCTTGAGGTGTTTTGACCACAGCATGCCACCTCTGGGACCTGTGTCAACATAAATAAGATGGGTGTCATGGGCACTTCAACCTTTACAAATATGGCAGCAAAAGGCTCTCTGTGGAGTATTAAATAATTAAAATGGTTGCTCAAAGTTTGGGCTGATGAATGACAATTTAAAGATGCCCTCCGGCGGCTCTAAAACCACCTCAAAAACAAATGTGTATTGCTAAAGTAGTATATTCTGGCTGTTTATCCACAGAAAACTTTCATTGCCTTAGAATTGCTTGGAAAGAGCTTTTACACCTTCCACCTCCTTAAGTATGTGCGGATCTATGAATATTCTAATTAGCTTTAACAATACTCCCGCCCACCAGTAGCAAGGCCAGTCCTTTACTGTCCTCAGACCTGAGAGCACCGAAGACTGCCTCGCTAAACAATGACTAGTCAAAACATCGGAGTGATTCAGCTGTACATGTTTGAACCTGAGAGCGACTCACAAGAATAAGAATAAGAAGAGAACATTGTACAAGGCTCTGAGAAGGTGATCCAACTTGACTATCTAGACTCTAGATAGAGTCTTACTCTTTACTTCCTCTAGATTCTAGAGGAAGTAAAAGTCATAACAAGGTTTCCGTAGGTGAACATGCGGAAGGATCATTCTCGGTGGAGCTTGGTGGAGAGTTGCTACCCGGTTAAAGGGCTCCCCGCCAGTCTCTGGTTGCCCACTCGCTGAGGGTCTCCCCGGCTTGCTGTCCGAGTGGGAGTGAAGGAGGCGAGCTGGTGGGTGTGGCCCCCCGTCTGCTGCCGACCCCCGCCAAAGCAAGCTGGCTCTCGGTGGTCCCACTTGGGGGCTGATGGGTGCCTACCGGGCAGCTCACTGGGGGCTGGGGGTCTGGTGCGCCCACAGGCCGATGTGGAACCTTGACCTCAGTGCGGCGCGCAAGGCCTTGCCCCACCCGTTGTGCCACATGCCCCCCGGGTACCCAACTGGCCTCCCTCCTCTACAGGGAGAGGAGGTTTAATGTTTCCTCCTCCATCTTCCCTGGTGGGGATGGAATGGTGCGCCCAGGGAGTTTTGTGTCCCCCCCATACTGAAAACCCCTTCACTGAACCAAATCAAACAAATGTAAAATTGATGGGTGGTGGTCTTGGTGCCTTTATGCCCCTAAGACAAGGGTGTCCAGTCATGTGCATTGGAGGGCCAAGACCCTGCAGGCTTTACCTCCAACCTGTGTCTTCAACAACAGATTCCACTGAATTTCTTCCCACTGATTGGTGATCAGTGAAAACACCTGCTGAAGAGACTGGGTAGAAGGGAAAACCTGCAGGGTCTTGGCCCTCCATGGCACATGATTGGACACCCCTGCCCTAAGAGCAGACATCTCTCTTTGGTTTGGCCTTCCAACTGTGTGCCTCCCATTCCTCCATCTCTGCTGACTCCAGGCTGGTGGAGTAGGGTGCGTCCGGGACCTCACACATGCAGGCGTGGCAGCAGGTGGACTCCGGTCTCCGAGCTGACTATGCCTCACCTACGCTACAGGGTTACGGAATACTGTAGCCCCAGCTGTGGAAAACTACAGGTGGCCGTGGTCGGTTTTGAGCTGTCACTGGGAAGGGACGCTTACTGAGACCGTGAGCCTCCATCTGCGGAGCCACGTCGGCTTCTCCCTCTTCCCCTGGGGGAGTGAACTCAGGTGTTTAGCCATGCCCAGTGCTTAGCTTTATTGGTTAATGTTATAACCAATCAGGCGAAACATAAATGCTTACATAGCTAGAAACACTCTGTTCAAAGTTGCTTTTTTGGGCGGGGTGGAGCTTAACTGGACATTCACAGCAGAAAACACAGACTTGGGACTTGGGACTGATATGTCTTGTAAGTCACAAAAAATGTGTTACAGACATGTTAACAACAGAAAAAACTTGATTTTTGGCAGTGTCACTTTAACAATTATGAAAATTAAGATTTGTTTAAGTATACATCAGCATTTACTTACCACACAGAACATAAACAAATGTCAATCAGTTGATATCACTAGTGGTTGCTTCTTCATTCCTTTCTTGATGAATTACAAACCAACTACATGAATACACTACCATCGACTGTATCAGAGTGTGCTTGAGTATAGTGTGTAACAGTTATGCCTATGTGAAAATGCCCCCTAATATATACAACTTTGTTCTTGGAGACTGATAGATACATCAAGATTGTAGCTTCAAAACAATCAGTCACCATTAAAGTAGGCAAGTTGTTCATTATGAAAACCAACATTAAAACCACATATCTATTATAGTAGGTCCTGTGGTGTCTTGCAACGTGACGTTGGCAGCGGATCCTTTGGGTGCTGTGGGTTAAGGCATGGGGCCTCTGTGGATCAGGTTTGTTCCAGTACATCCAACAGATGCTTGATTGGATTGGGATCTAGAGGGTTTGGAAGCAGTGGCAACACCTTGGGCTCTCTGGTATGTTCATCAAGCCATTCTTATACTGTCTTTTTTTCTTTTTGGTCACATGATAGAGGGCATAAATTGATGGGATGAGGGCACTGCCTTCAGCATGCACTTTCCACAGTAATATACGCTTGAATGACAGCACTCAGGTTTTCCAGGTCAGTCATTGCTCTGTAATGAGATGATCAATGTTATTCACCTCACCTGTCAGTGGTTTTAATGCTGTGGAGATCAGTGTTTATGAGTCTGTCTGGTCTTATACCCAGTTGTCACGCACTACCATTTTGTCAAAGTTGCTGTTATGTAGCTTTTATGTGCGAAGGTGTTCTTTGGCAACGGTGCATGACGCACAAGGTTAAGGCAATAGTGAGACAGGTCTTTCCTTCCCGTGTGGGTGAGATTCTTCTTAAAAATGGCATATGGTATTGTAAGTCACATAATTTTTAAAGCTAAAGATAAGATAAAATAAGATAATCCTTTATTAGTCCCACAATGTGGAAATTTACAGTATTGCAGCAGCAAAGGGATAGTAGCACTCAGAGCAATAATAAATAATAACATAGGACAAAAAAGTACCTACACAGTGCAAGAAGTTAAAGAAAAGTAAAATAGTTTTTACAGTATTAGTATTTACAGTAATAGTATTTACAGTGCTAGTAAGCAATTAAATTATATTATTAAATTATTATTACTATTATTATTACTATTAACCTGTTGAACTCTGTTCAACTTCCCTAAAAACGCCTAAAAATAACGTACCCAAAGTAAATCAAAAGCTGTTCTTCAACCCTTTGCAGCATCTTCATGGGGTTAGTGTCTTTTAAAAGAAAACACTCTGAATTTTTTGGCAAAACAGTCCTAATCTCTGTAAGTGCTCCTGCCACTGAGTAACAAGAAAGTTCGCCTGGGTGTTTTTTAGATACAAATGCTTGCAAATAACATACAGCTGTCAGATACTGGCTGGAAAACACAACAGAAATGTGGAACCAAGTGTTTTCAAGCTCAGGTCAAAATTTTGTAAAAAATTCCACAAAAAAATGAATATATTACACAGCTTTTTTCTCAGGTTGTAACAAGGCTGTGTCTGTACTGGAAGACCGGAAATTTTTTTCAGTGCACACTGAGACGCACTAAGATGCAGAGACGTGACCACCCGCGGAATTCACAGAGTTCAAGGGGTTAAACTAAATCATTCGACAATATATATATACATATATACAGTATATATAAACAGTATATTTCACAGTTGAATGGGTACAGCATTGTTACATCCCTAATAACAATATTAAAAGTGGTTTGGAAAGAAATTTTCCTTATTTTGTTAAAGTAGCAGTGTTATATGCGGTTTCTTATACAACTGTTAGTTCCAACTGAGCAATTTGATTGGATAATAGGGACAGCAGCAGTGGCTCAGGAGGTAGAGCGGGTCGTCCAATAACTGGAGGGTTGGCGCCTTGAACCCCGCTCTCCCCAGTCTTCCTGCTGTTGTGTCCCTGGGGAAGACACTTTACCCACCTTGCCTGCAATGTCCACGACACTAGGTATGAATGTGTATAAATGTTCGGTAGTGGTCGGAGAGGTTGTTGGCACAAATTGGCAGCCACATTTCCGTCAGTCTGCCCCAGAGCAGCTGTGGCTACAGAAGAAGCTTACCACTATCAATGTGTGTCTGGAGTGAATGAATAATGGACACATTGTAAGCGCCTTGAGATGTCACTTTTTTATTTTTTTATTTTTGTATTTTGTATACTTTATTGACCCCCAGAGGGAAATTCAGGGCACCCACCTGGATGGATGAGGCAGCCATGGTGCGGCGCCAGTCCCTTCACCATTCACTCACACATTCACACGTAGGGCCACTTTAGAGTCTCCAGTTAACCTAACTTGCATGTTTTTGGCCTGTGGGAGGAAACTGGAGTACCCGGGGTAAACCCACGCAGACACAGGGAGAATGTGCAAACTCCACACACAAGGGTCACCGATGGTCAGGGGGTGGGATCGAACCCACTATGGTCAGGGGTGGAATCGATCTCATGACCTTCTTACTGTGCTGCCACAGTGCTAATCACTGCACCACCAAGCTGCCAACTTGCCACTTGACAAATAAAACGCCATGTAAATCTAATCCATTATTATTATTATTATTATTATTATTATTCCAGGAGTTACTATATTCCACAATAATTGCACTCAAACTTCACTGGCTATGTATCACTCTGCTTCAAAGGTGTTCATGTAACTGTTAATTACTAACAGTAATTTACCATCAACTCTCTGAGAATTTGAGTACTGTTTTGGATACCTTAATTTCCAGAGTGAGGCACTGTTTGACAACAAATTATACATCCGTGACCTGGAAGTCACGGATGTGATACGGGATGTATTACACATGCAGTTACTATATTCATTGATACTGTACTTCGCCTTGTGTAATATTGTTTAATTTGAGCACTGCAGATTGTAAAGTCTGACAGCAGCAGTTAGGAAGAACCTGCAACACCTCTGCCTCATGAACTTTGGATGGAGCAGCCTGCTGGTAAAGGAACTGCTCAGTGCAATCATCATGTCCTGCATGAGGTGGGACTCAGGGTGCTTTCACACCTAAATTTGTTTACTTTGGTCCGAATCAGTTGATAAGTTTGTTACTTTGTATCATTTTCTCCTTGTTCGGTTCCCTTTCACACAGGCAAAAATTCAAGCGGTCCAAACTGCGTCACGTTAAATCCGCGAGACTTATGTCAGAACATTCTCTGTTCTTATTGATTTGATTTTTTTGCCACGAGAACAGGAAAGCTAAATACAGGAAGTAGAATGACTACTGTGCATTTATCCATTTCTGGGGAGAAAATAATACACATCGTAGCGTAATCTACGGGGGTTTTTCATTGCCCTGGTTATCGTTTATTACATTATGTGCATATACCACTTTTGGCAAATTGTACAGTTTGAAAATGAAGTGCGGCTATGGATGGAAAATAACATGTTAATGTTCATTAATCCACCAGAACCGTGACATGCTCAGCCACAGATATTTTCAAAGATCCATCAGATATGTACAGTGGCATAAAATGTTTTACCGTTTGCCGCTGGTCCTGTTTTAGTGCGGTCCCTTTCTCACTTGCAGGACCACACCAGAGTTCGCCAGTTGATTCAAATTGAGACCACCTCTCTCAGGTGGTCTTGATTCAGTAGGTTTGGTGTGCACCTGAGTGTGATTACCATGTTCTCACCAGGCAAAACGAACCGCACGGAGAAAACGAACTCGCGTTTGATTGAAACAAACTAAAGCCTGTAGGTGGGAAAGCACCTTCAGACTCCAGCAGAGATGACAGTTCGTTTTGTGTGACCAGTCCAGTTTATTGTTCGGGTGAGCAGTCAGGTACTTGTAAGGTGTCATCATCTCAATGTCCATTCCCTGGATGTTTACCAGTACTGTGGGGGGAGCGTATATGCCATGAACGTCGACTGACAAAGTGGTAATATTTAATGCGCTGAAATAAATACTGTTGCTCTGATCTGAGCCTAATATGACTATAATTACATGAAAGAAACATCACCAATATTTAACATATGACAAACATTCACTAGAGGTTCAACACAGTTCTCCTTCCCATGTGTTATTGATGTGGAATATCGTTCCAACTCCTTTTCACAGAAGTGCTTGATATACAGGATATTTGGGACAGTCAGTTGAACCAAGACAAAAGTAATATATGATAAAATATCAAAGTACACCGATCCATTTTAATTGAAGAGGTCTATCCGTCAGCCACATATTGAAATTCATTAAAATGCTTTCCCCCCATTTTGTGTCTGTCGCACACAATTTGTCTCTTTAATGTTTCATTGATCGTATTTCATTTGATTTGAAATGCAGACACATCACCGCCACTGAGCAGAAGGCACCTAAGGAGTTAGATTAATGGAGTGACGTTTTCTTTTTTTCCCCATCTAATAACAAAGGTAGCATTGCAAACTAATGGATATTGTTTTCCTCCCTTATCTGATGCCTGATCTCACAAAGGCTGCATCACAGATAGATTGCACTGGGCCCCCCTAGTGACAGAGGGGGAATTAATTAGCAGCTCCTCACTAATTTTAAGCAGCCAGTGCCCAGACCTGTTTGTGTGTATATCAGGATGATGTGTGTGGAACTGCCCCGGAGAAATTACTTTTCATGGACGGGGAAGTCTCTACTTTTTTCCATCACAATTGATTAACGTCAGGACACACGGAGCCTGGGCAAAGAATAACGGGGAATTCTGGAAAAGCCTTGACCTACAAATTAACACCTCACACATGATCTAAATTTAACATATCTGATTAAAATCCCATGTCTGGTTAAGAGCTGTTCCTGATTGTGCTTCCTAGTCTGAGCACACTTCAGATAGGCTTGTTTTGCATCTTGAATTGTGCCTAATTAACAGGTTGTGGCTCTTTCTCCATTTCACAGTGTGAGCACTCAACCTGCTGTGCAAAATTGTAATCTGTCCTCTTTGACCACATTGAAAGGGATGTGAAATGTAGTGTACTTGACGGGTGAAATTGTTTTACAGCTACTAGAGTGGGGGCTGATGGGTAAAAATGCATTTAGGCGAAAGCCACACTAGTGGAAAAGCTATCTCACCTCTGATTGCTGTCTCACTCTCAACTTGCACTTATAAATCTTCACATAAACGACCTTATCATACTCAGAGAAAAGATTGTTATCCTACCTGGTGTGCCAGGATGGAAACAGAATTGAAGTACGTTCAGAGCAGAGAACAGAAGGCATTATTACTCCAGTACCTTTTCAAAATTGGTTGTAGACAATATCTGTCCAATCAGAGGTGTTGTCACTGTGAACGTATGATTTAAACAATTCTTTAAGTCTCTTTCTGGCTGAGTTTTACAACAAATCAAACCTAGAGGTTTAAATCACTACATCTCATATAAACTCCCATTCCAGTATGTTGGGGAATTTTGATTCCTCCACACTTCGTGGTTCAAATGCCATTTTTACATTTACTGCCTATGCTGGAAGTGGGGTTAGTGCAGGGGTCTGCAACCTTTGCCAACCAAAGAGCCATTTTGCCCCGTGCTGACTAAAATAGAATTAGCTGAGAGCCAGCTATTTTACCTTTGAAATAAAGATTATGCTGCTTATGAAGTTTTATATATAGTTTGGAATATACAAGAAATGTAGTTTGTGGCTTTTATGAATTCATACTACAGCAATGAAGAAAACTGGAACTTTATTGCTATTATGTGTTATGTGTAACACAAAAGAAAAAAAGCCAGACTCTTATGAGAAAATGTTACTGGGTGCAGTATGTAATTAGAAAGGCACTCAGAGAATGCATACCTCCACCAAGACTCCTTCTGTCCCTCATGGATCACCTCCAAATGTAATGGGTTTGTGTGTAGGCCTAGAGCCACTTCTGGTGAAAATTGCATCAAAGTCTGTCCATTAGTTGTGGAGTATTGTTACTAACACACTGTGAGAAGATAAAAGCCTTGGCTGAGGTATGCATTCTCAGATCATCACCAAAGTGTAATGGCTTTGTCTCTAGCCTAAGAACCATCTCTGGTGAAAATTTCATCCAAATCCATCCAGTAGTTTTTGTGTAATCCTGCAGCACAAATACAAACAAAGCCCTTGGTGGAGGTATGCACTCATAGGTCATCACCAAAATCTAATCATCTGTTCCCCGTACCATTACACACCTTTCCTGAAAATTTCATTCAAATCCGTTCATAACTTTTTTAGTTATTTTGTTAACAGACAGACTAACAGATAAACTAACGCCGACAAAAACATAATCTCCTTGGTGGAGGTAATAATTTAGTGTAATGTAGTTGTCAGACTTAAGAATGCCAATATTTTTCTTCATACTGGTCACTACTCCATTACTAAGCATTTACAATAACCTAAAAAGTCTTTTGTGTTAATGGAGTTATGCATAAAAACAGGCATTATTGTGATCCAAAATGGCCACCTACATGGAGACAGACCCTCTTCCTGTGTATAAAAAAAGTAATCTTGCAATACAAAAAAACCAACAATTTTACCTAAAATGATTATATAACTAGAGGGCACTCAGAGAGCGCATACTTCCACCAAGGCTCCCTCCCTCTCTCCCTCCCTTTGTCCTCAACCTCTGTCCCTTTGTCCGTCCATTGTGAGATGAGGTCTTGGCGGAGGTATGCAGTCACGGATCACCTCCAACATGTAATGAGTTCATCTTTGGGCCAAGGGCCACCTCTGGTGAAAATGTCATCCAAATCCATCGATGAGTTTTTGCATGATCCTGCTAACAGACAGAGAAATGACAGCAAAAACAACTAGAAAAGCACCTGGAGAGCACAGACCTCTGACAAGCAGCTTATTTCCCCCAAATGACATTGTTAGAAATGCAGCAGTGTTCTAAATGCAACATTTCTGCATCTGATACTGATTAAAAATACTAATTAATAAAGCCTATTCTATTCTATGTCAAGTTTCCTTCTATAAGATTTATTGAAATAACAAATAAATAGTATTAGGTGTAGAAGAGCTTGGAATAACGAGGCGATGTGACTAATAAACCAAAGTTTATTATCAGCTTCGCTCCTCTAATAAGTCTCATCTAGTGCAGCAGCAGAAGAAGTAAGAGAGTGAACACATTCGGCTCTATGTACTTATACTCACACATACAAAAGACATGCATATCAAAGCTGACATCCCTCATTATCTTAATCCCCCTCCTTTGTCTTGATACCCCTCCACCTGGCCCTGGGAGGTCAGGGCGACCTATCTGGTCTCCACCGCAGTGCCTCGGATGCTCTTTGATCTTCACTGGCAGTTGAGACCTTTTGTCCTGTTCTGAGGTGTGAAGTCGCTTTACATATGTAATCACCAAACATTCTCACATGCTTATACATATGTAGGTTATGGGATATATGATTAATATAGACCACAGCCCCCCCCCAAACGACTAAGAAAAGGACAATAGAAAAATTCACAGTTTAAGATAATTATTATGACATACTAACTGCTACACCTCTTGACAAGGAAGAAACTTTCCAGCAGCTATGCTCCTGTAGAGAATTCAGTGGTAAACATAACAGCATAGTAAATATCACAAGTTAGTCTTAAACTGTTACAGCACAATTAGTGAACAACTTTTGAGTAGTTTGCATCAGTCCCTGTGCCGTCTGGGTTTAAGTCTTCTCCCGAATCTGCTGTGGGTCCGCTTGGGCATCCTGGTGGGACCTTCCTGTAAGGAATCTGCAGCTTGGGGAGGAGAGTGATTATTCGTTCCCTGCAGGGGGGCTGAGTCTTTTCTCTTGGGGGATCTACCCTGCCGAGGTGCTCTCGCCAACCGTGCAGGCTCGTCTCTCAACAAGAAGGCAGGTTTAAGTCTGTCAGTGCTGACTGTTTCTTTTCTGTCCCCTAAATCAAGCACAAAATGCTTATCACCAGGTTCCAGCACTCTGAATGGTCCATCGTATGGTGGGCGGAAGGTTGGTTTTAAAGCTTCATGCCTAACAAAAACGAATTCGGCATTTTTTAGAGCTTGGGGGACAAAAACCCGCGGAAAAGAATGATGTGCCGGTCCGGGGAGAGTGTTAGGGCCGTTGCTGCCTAAAAAACTCGGGGCTGGAAGATGCCCTGGCTCTGGGTTCTCTGGTAAAAATTCACCTGGGAGCCTGAGAGGTTGTGCAAAAACTAATTCTGCTGGGAAGGCGTCTAGATCCTCTTTAGGCGCAGCACGCAACCCCAATAAAACCCAGGGAAGTTTATTTACCCAATTTGTATCCGTTAGCGAGGCTCTGAGAGCGGCCTTTAAAGATCTGTGAAAACGCTCGCATAACCCATTAGCCTGAGGGTGATAAGCGGTGGTGCGGTGAATTGTTGCTCCTAAGCTGCTGGCCATGGCTGACCAAAGCTCCGAGACAAATTGAGGCCCCCTATCGGACGTGATGTCCGATGGGACGCCGAAACGTGCCACCCAGTTTGTCAAAAAACCGCGAGCGACCTCCTCCGCTGTGGTTGACGCCAGAGGGACCGCCTCAGGCCAGCGCGTAGTACGATCTATCATTGTTAACAGATGTGTGAAACCTTGGGAGGAAGGTAGAGTTCCCACGAGGTCGACATGAACGTGGTCAAATCTTCTAGCAGGGATTCGAAAAGGCTCCAGAGGGGCTTTTGTGTGTTTGTGTACTTTGGCGAGCTGACAAGAAATGCAAGTCTTTGCCCATTCTTTTACGTTTTTGCGCAGGCCCGGCCACACAAACTTTTTGGCAACCATTTTAACCGAAGCGCGCACACCCGGGTGCGCGAGGGAGTGAATTGAGTCGAAAACACGGCGGCGCCATGCAGCTGGGACTACCGGGCGAGGTCGGCCGGTTGAGATGTCGCATATGAGGGGGGGCACACCGTCGCGTAAACCCCTTTCCTCCAGCCTTAACCCTGTTGGTCCAGACAGGAGTGCGCGCACGTCCGCGTCACTACTTTGCTCCTCTGCCATGGCTGTGTAATCTATCCCTACGTGGATTGGGGCTGCGTATGTGTCCGCGTTGGCGAAGAGTTCTGCGGCTGAGGTAGTATAATCTGTCTCCTCGTGCTCTGGCGATGTCACAGCGCGAGAGAGGCAGTCTGCTACCACGTTAAGTTTGCCTGCCATATGTCGAATGTCTGTGGTGAACTCTGAAATTGCAGCTAGTTGTCTTTGTTGCCTGCCTGACCACGGTTCGGAAATTTTAGCCATCGCAAAGGGGAGCGGTTTGTGGTCTACAAAAGCCGTGAAATGCCGCCCCTCTAACCAGAACTGGAAGTGGCGGATGGATAAATGAAGCGCTAGCAGCTCCCTGTCAAAAGTGCTGTATTTACGCCCAGATTGGTTTAGCGATTTGCTGAAAAATGCCAAAGGTTGCCAGATTCCGCCGACGTTTTGTTCTACAACCGCCCCTATGGCCAGGTCCGAAGCGTCTGTGGTTAGCGCAATGCGGGCCGAGGGATCAGGGTGAACCAACAATGTGGCGTTAGCTAGGGCACTTTTTACTTCCGCGAAGGCGCGTTCGCGCTCCGGGGTCCATTCGACCGCGTTGGAAGGTTTTTGTTTTCTGAGCGCATCATATAGGGGCTGCATGAGCTGAGCTGCGCGGGGGAGGAAACGAATGTAAAAATGAACCATTCCCAAAAATTCCTGCAGCGATTTGACCGTTTGTGGCCGTGGGAAACTATTTACTGCGCGAACTTTGTCTGGCAGTGGGACTGCCCCCTTCGGTGAAACTCTGTGTCCCAAAAAATCAATTTGTGGCACGCCGAATTTGCATTTGGCTGGATTGATTATTAACCCGTGCTCTTCTAGTCTCAGAAAAACCATAGTGAGATGTTGTTCGTGTTCTTGCTCAGACGAGCTGGCTACCAGCATATCGTCGAGGTAGACGAACACGAAGGGAAGGTCGCGTAATACCGCGTCCATCATCCGCTGGAAGGTTTGGGCAGCGCCTTTGAGGCCAAAAGGCATCCGCAAAAATTCAAAAAGACCGAAGGGGGTTATTATAGCTGTTTTAGGAATGTCTTCCGCTCGAACGGGGACTTGGTGATAGCCGCGGACCAGGTCTATTTTTGAAAAAATGCACGCACCCGCCAGATGTAATGAAAAATCTTGGATGTGAGGAATTGGGTAGCGGTCATGCGCTGTCGCATTGTTTAATCTGCGGTAATCGCCGCACAGTCTCCAAGAACCGTCGGATTTCGGGACCATGTGAAGCGGTGACGCCCAGGGGCTTTTTGAGCGCCTGATAATGCCTAGTTTTTCAAGGGTGGTAAACTCGTCCCGAGCTATGGCGAGCTTGGTCGCGTCTAAGCACCGAGCTTTGGCGAATACGGGTGGGCCCGTTGTGGGAATAAAGTGTTCGACCCCGTGCTTAGCCACTGTAGCTGAGAATTTGGGAATTGTGAGTGCTGGAAATTGGGTGAGGAGTTGATCAAACTTACCTCCTGCTGTAGTGACGCTGGCCTGCATGGGTTTTGGAGAAACTCAAGCTGAGCAGGGAATAGAAGCAAAGGACAATGCATTAACCAAGCGTCTGTTCGCTAGATCGACCAATAACCCATGTGCACACAAAAAGTCTGCGCCCAACAAGTTAAAACTCACCGCCGCTACAACAAATGTCCATCTGTAGTTGCGGCCATGGATGTGGAGGGGCAGGTTCCTTTCGCGATAAGTGTCGATGATGGAGCCGTTGGCTGCCACCGCTCCATTGCCCCGGGGGCCCATGGCCCGGTTTGCTTGGGAGGGCATGATAAAACTCAGTTGAGCTCCCGTGTCAATGAGGAACTGCTTGCCGGTGTGTCCGTCCGTCACATATAGAAGCTTGCTTTTTTCGCCGAGAACTGCCGCTGTTAACGGTTCTTGGCTTTGGCGTTTTCCCGAAATCGTGAATTTGCAGGGGGGAAGGCATTTGTAAGCCTTCTCGGCGATGCGGCGGTGGTAATAACAGACGTCGCTCAGTGTGTTACGTCTTGGCCGTGTCGCTGCCATGGCAGGCGGATTCTGCTCAGTGGTTCGTGGCTCCCCGTGGCTCCGGACATCGGCGTTGAGGTCTGCGGATGCTGCTGTGGGTGTCTGTTCCCTGCAGGCATTGACGAGTCGCTGCGCTTCGCGAGCCAGCGTGCGGAAGTCTTGCTGGGTGCTGCATCGCATGTTGGCAAGCGTCCCTCTCATGTGTGGCGGCAGCGTACTGAGGAATATAAATTGGAAGAGGAAGTTGTCATTGTCCTCTTCTTTGAGCTGCAGCAAGTCCTCCATGAGGGCCTTGGGTCTGCATCCTCTGTGGCCGTAGACCGCCAGGATCCTCTCGGCTCTCTCCTCAGCAGAGGGGACGAAATTCGCCACGATGGTCGCTTTCAGTTCTCTATATTTGTCCTGGGCCGGCGGCCGCTGGATTATGCTCCGCGCACATCTCGAAGTGGCAGCGTCGAGTTTGGCGACGATGTGATAAAACTTTGTATCGTCAGCCGTTATGCCCGCAAGTGCGAACTGGGCTTCAGCTTGCTGAAACCACGAGGTCGGGTCTTCCTGCCAGAAGTCCGGCAGCTTGACGGTGACGGCGTTTGTGTGGGCCGTCCCTGATGTGTCCGCAGGGTGAGAGTGCCTTCCTTCGGCTCTCGCAGCAGCGCTGGTGCTCGGTTGAGCCCTCTCTGTCACTTCTGCCGTGGGGGAACGTCGTCCATCTGTTCCCCTGTCTGCATGGGCGCCGGCGTCTGCCTGGGTCGCCACAGATGAGTCGATCGCGGGGGAACGCCTCTGGTCCATCCTCACGTCAGGGTCACCAGTGTAGAAGAGCTTGGAATAACGAGGCGATGTGACTTATAAACCAAAGTTTATTATCAGCTTCGCTCCTCTAACAAGTCTCATCTAGTGCAGCAGCAGAAGAAGTAAGAGAGTGAACACATTCGGCTCTACGTACTTATACTCACACATACAAAAGACATGCATATCAAAGCTGACATCCCTCATTATCTTAATCCCCCTCCTTTGTCTTGATACCCCTCCACCTGGCCCTGGGAGGTCAGGGCGACCTATCTGGTCTCCACCGCAGTGCCTCGGATGCTCTTTGATCTTCACTGGCGGTTGAGACCTTTTGTCCTGTTCTGAGGTGTGAAGTCGCTTTACATATGTAATCACCAAACATTCTCACATGCTTATACATATGTAGGTTATGGGATATATGATTAATATAGACCACATTAGGTAACTTAGCTACAGAAATTCTGGTGTTCCAGCAAAAGTAAAATTTAATGAAGTTGTCATGTTGAGAGAATGGTCAGCTCACGTGCAGGGTGCCACACCAGAGAAAACACACACCACAGAGAAGCTCCATTTAACCACAATTTATTAATTCAAAAGGGAACGCAGAGTTAGGGAAAGATGCCACTCGCCAGATGAGGACTCAGCCTGTAAGAAGGAGATGAGAGCTAGTTAGTAGGAGGAGGGAGATCAGGAAAGAGGAATGACAATTACACTTATGGGAGCTGAGCAGAGAACCCGACAGAGAAACCCAGCAGGAATAAACGAACCAGCGGGATGAAGCTGGCAGGGAGTAAGAAAGGAGTGGAGCTGGGTGAGGTGTCTGACCGGGTGGAGATAGGCAGCTGAAGCGGTGATGAGGGTGATGGAACAGGTGAGTGCACAACAAGCCCCGGAGACGCACCGCAAAGATGGCAGCAACCTGGGAAAAGGAGGAGAAGAGGAATAAAACACAGTTCTTCAGAATATTCATATAAACGTACTTGCTTGCTTAGAAGGCAGTATACCCAATGAGCCAGCACGGAAGCATTCACGAATTGGTCCTTATAAGCGCTGGCAAGGCAGAGACAGCAGGTGCGTCCACTCACGCAGGTGTGATGATTACCTGTGGAGCCGGGGAACCTCTCGCAGGAAGGGAGGGGGCCACGTGTTCACCTGATCATGATAGTGACCCCCCCCACAAGGGGTGCCTCCTGGTGGCCCACTGGGCTTGTTGGGATGGGCTTTGTGAAAGGCCCGGACCATCCCTTTGTCGTGAAAGTAGGAGCTGGGGATCCACGACCTTTCTTCGGGGCCCTTTCAGTGGACCAGATATTGCAGGCCCCAGCCCCGACGGTGAACCTCCAGAATCCTCTGGACAGTGTAGGTGGTCTGGCCATCGAGGATCCGGGGAAGAGGAGGCGGCTTCGGGGGGTAGGGAGTGGGGGGACAGAGAGGCCTGGTGGAGAGAGGCTTGATTTTCGAGACGTGAAATGTGGTGTGGATGCGAAGCATCGGAGAAAGCTCCAAGTGGACCATCACGTCATTGACAACCCGGGAGATGGTAAATGGGCCCAAGAAGCGAGGTGATAATTTTCTGGACTCCGTCTTTAATGGCACCTGGTCTGCTGACAGCCACACATGCTGCCCGACTGTGTATTTTGGTGATGGGACCCGCCTGGGGTCCGCATACTGATGATTCCGCTCTGTAGAGTGGAGCAGGGTGGCTTGGGTAGCCCTCCAGAGCAAACGGCAGCAGCGGGCGTGGGCCCCTACAGATGGTACAGCAACTTCCCTCTCCGCCATAGGCAACGGGGGGGGGGAGTATACCCCATGGAGGCCTCGAAAGGCATGAGTCTTGTAGAAGAGGAGACTGTCGAGTTGTGGGCATACTCCACCCAGGTCAGATGGGTGCTGCAAGTATTTTGATTTTTGATTTGATTTTGTATACTTTATTGATCCCCAGAGGGGAAATTGAGGGCATCCACCTGGATGGATGAAGCAGCCACGGTACGGTGCTATCCCTTTACCATTCACATACACATTCACACCTAGGGCCACTTTAGAGTCTCCATTTAACCTAACCCGCATGTTTTTGGCCTGTGGGAGGAAACCGGAGAAATCCCGGAGTAAACCCACGCAGATACGGGGAGAAATGCAAACTCCACACAGATCACTGTTGGTCAGGGGCTGGGATCGAACCAGGGATCCCATGGCCAAGGGTGAGTTACTGTGCTGCCGCAGCGCTAACCACTGCGTGAACCGCTGTGGAGGCCGGCCGGGACAAACAGACGATCACTAGGTTCCCCCTCGGGTCTGGGCTCTGTGGACTGGGCCTGCCAGACCCTCTGCTCAGTCTCCCAGGTAAGGGCTCCAAGGATACATGAGGGTGGCACAGTGGGTTGGGGGAGAGAAGGAGGGGCTGGAAGGTCAGGGCTGAACTGGCGGGAGAGAGCGTCCGGTTTGATATTACGAGAGCCAGGCCTGTAGGTGATGGTAAGATTGAACCTATGAAAGAATAAGGCCCAGCGGGCCTGTCTGGCATTTAATCTGTGGGCCAACCAAAGATACTCTAAATTTTTATGGTCGGTCCACACTACGATGGGATGGACTGCTCCCTCCAGCCAGTGCTTCCACTCCTCAAGAGCCAACTTAATGGTTAGGAGCGCTCGGTCCCCTATGTCGTAGTTCCTTCGATTGACGTGAGCCACCGACAGAAATACACGCATGGGTAGAGCTTCTAATCGGAGGTCGAGCACTGTGAGAGGACCGCACCCACCCCCAAATCAGAAGCGTCCACCTCCACAATAAACTGGAGCTGAGGATTGACCTGGGCCACAATGGGGGTGTTAGAGAACAGGCCCTTCAATTTGGAAAAGGCCCGTTCGGCCGCCTCGGACCAGGTAAAGGGCACCTTGTCCGAGGTCAGCTGAGTGAGAAGCTGTGCTACCCCACTGTAATTCTTGATGAATCTGCAATAAAAATTCCCAAACCCCAAGAAGCGCTGGAGCTCCTTGTGGAAATGGGGCATAGGCCAATCAAGCACAGCCTTCACCTTGGTCGGGTCAACCCTTAGCTCCCCCTCAGCCACAATAAACCCTAGGAAGGAAGAGGAACGGGTGGAAAACTCGCACTTCTCAGCCTTCACAAAGAGCTGGTTTTCCAGGAGCCACTGTAACACAGTCCTGACATGGACTACATGCTCCTCTGGCGTGTGTGAAAAGACCAAGATGTCGTCAAGGTATACAAAAGCAAATTGATTTAGCATATCGCGGAGGACGCCATTAATCATGCGTTGGAAGACGGCAGGGGCGTTGGTGAGTCCAAAAGGCATCACGAGGTATTCAAATTGCCCCAAGTGTGTTTTAAAGGTCGTCTTCCACTTGTCCCCCTTGCGAATACGGACCAGATGGCCCGCGTTGCGTAAATCCAATTTGGTGAATACCCGCGCACGCTGAAGGAGCTCAAACGCAAAGCTGATTAGGGGCAGAGGATATTTGTCTTTGATGGTAATGACATTCAATTCATGGAAGTCAATACAAGGGCGCAGAGATCCGTCCTTCGGCCAAGGAGGGCTGAATGAGACCGGCGTTCAGAGAGTCCTTGATATAGCTCTCCATCGCCTCTCTCTCTGGCCCGGAAATACTGAAGAGCCGGCTGGACGGCGGTCGCAAACCTGGGAAGAGATCGATGGCACAGTTGTATGAGCGATGAGGAAGCAAAGAGAGCACTCTTGACTTGTTAAAGACCTCCCCAAGGTCATGATAGACCTCAGGTATGAGGCTGAGGTCTGGCGGCTCTGCCAGAGGGGAGATAGACAAGGACGGTGAACACTCAGCTGAACTAAGACAGGATGCCAAACAAAAGGGGCTTCAGGAAGAGATTTGTGCCCAATTAATAATGGGGTTATGCTTCTGGAGCCAAGGGTACCCCAGAACCACCAAGGAGGTTGAATTAGGGAGAATAAAGAACGGTAAAGTCTCCCGGTGGTTCCTGGAAAGGAGGACGGGGATCGGCACCGTACATTCGGTAACAGAAGCCATGTTACCACCAGATAAGGCCGTGATGTTTAATGGAGTAGACAATTTGGTCATGGGGATGCCTATTTCCCACATGAGCTGTGAAGAAATGAAATTTTGTTCCGCCCCTGAATCAATTAATGCCATTACCCTCCTCTCGACCCCCGGCAACTGAATGAGGGCCAAAATGGAGAAATTACCGGGAGGATGAATAAGAGTCCCGCCTGTCAGACCCCCCACAGCTACTGATGGGCTGCGTTTTTTGGGCTTCAGGTGGCAGTTGTACAGCTTGTGCTCTAAAGAGCCGCAGTACATACATGCGCCGGCTCTCCTCCATCGCTGGTGCTCCTCTGGAGCCAGATGGGCTCAGCCGAGCACCATAGCTTCGGAGGAAGAGTTGGCTCCACCTGCATCCATAGCCAGGAGAGGCGCGCGCGAAATGGGCGGGCAAGAGGAGGTCCTGCGCTCCTTTGCGCGCTCGCAGTATTGGTTGTCAAGACTGACAGGCTGATCGATGAGTCCATCCAGAGAGGAGGGAATGGCATGAACCGCCAGGTTGTCACGGCGGTTGGTATTTAAACCCTGGAGGAAGACACTGCGTAAAACAACATCATTCCAGCCAGAGTCCGCCGCGACGACCCGAAACTCCACAGAGAAGTTGGCGGCAGACCAGCTCCCCTGATGGAGTGATATGAGACAACTCATGATGTTGCCCTCACTCTCCGTTTGGTCAAATGCGCGGGAGAATTCACTGATAAACCTATCAAACATATAACTTGGACCCTCCGGGCTGTCGAGAATGGACTGACCCCAGCTAAGGACTCGATCTCGCAGTAGGAGGGTCATGAAATGAATTTTGGATGTATCGTTCGGATACTCCCCGCCCACCTGGTGCAAATAAAGCTGAACATGACAAAGAAATCCCTTACATTTCCCCACCTCCCCCACGTACGGGGCCGGTGAGGGAACGGAGGTAGTTTGGCAAATGGTGGAAGAAGCAGGGGCAGCAGGTGGAGGGGCAAAACCCGAACAAGACATGTGGGCGAGATGATCGTGACCGTGCTCAGCTGCTGCATAATCGTCTGCAGCTGCTGCGTGAGCATGGCCACCTGCCTCACTGTGACATCGAGGTGGTGTAAAGTGGAGTGCTCCACTGATGCAGTCTCCGCTGAGCTCACATTGGCTGGCTCGTTCTGTCATGTTGAGAGAATGGTCAGCTCACGTGCAGGGTGCCACACCAGAGAAAACACACAGACAACACAGAGAAGCTACGTTTAGATAGATAGATAGATAGATGTACTTTATTGATCCCAAACTAGGAAATTACAGTGTAACAGCAGCATGACAGTTAACAGCCAAACAACAGAAACACACACGACAGACAAAGGGATTACTCATGGAAAGTAAAAAAGAAACTAACACGACTATAGAACCTATATACATCATAGCTTAATATATGATGACCCGTATAAATACATGAATCATCATCCCATTGCACAAAGAAGGACTATCAGGAGCAGAGTGAAAATGTGATGTACCAGTTAGTCTGTAAGGTGCAGTGTGGCAGCATAGCTATGACCAGAATACAACATCATAGTGAGTTATTGTGCAGTGAAATTGCATGTGGCAGGAAAGATTTCCTGTACCTGGCCGTTCGACAACGAAGCTGTAGTAGTCTACTGGAGAAAGTGCTTCGCTGCCTATCTAGTGTGTTTATTGTTTAACCACAATTTATTAATTCAAAAGGGAACGCAGAGTTAGGGAAAGATGCCACTCGCCAGATGAGGACTCAGCCTGTAAGAAGGAGACAAGAGCTAGTTAGTTAGGAGGAGGGAGATCGGGAAAGGGGAATGACAATTACACTTACTGGAGCTGAGCAGAGAACCCGACAGAGACACCCAGCAGGAATAGACGAACCAGTGGGATGAAGCTGGCAGGGAGTAGGAAAGGAGTGGAGCTGGGTGAGGTGTCTGACCGGTTGGAGATAGGCAGCTGAAGTGGTGAGAGTGATGGAGTAGGTGAGTGCACAATGAGCCCCGGAGACACACCGCAAAGATGGCAACAACCTGGGAAAAGGAGGAGAAGAGGAATAAAACACAGTTCCTCAGAATATTAATATAAACGTATTTGCTTGCTTAAAATGCAGTATACCCAATGAGCCAGCACTGAAGCATTCACAAATTGGTCCTTATAAGCGCTGGCAAGGCAGAGACAGAAGGTGCGTCCACTCACGCAGGTGTGATGATTACCTGCGGAGCCGGGGAACCTCTTGCAGGAAGGGAGGAGGGGAGCGCGCTCACCTGATCATGACACAAGTTGGTACTGATTTTTCCTAAAAATTCCTGGATCCAGGTAAAAATTCCTGGATTCAGGTGGTGAACCGGATCACCACAAAAATGTAATAACCTGTTCCCAATGCCATTACACACCTTTCCTGAAAATTTAATTAAAATCTGTTCATAAATTTTGGAGTAATGTTGTTAAGAGACAGACGGACAAAGCAATGCTGGTGTTGTGGCCAAAAGTGATCAGCTGCCAAAAATTGATCACCAGGTGCCATATTGTAGTTATTTTTTTTTTTTTTTTTTACTTATTTGTACCCGTAGGTAGATTTGGTTTGCAGTCTGGTGACAAGCCACCGGCTGCCGGTCGCTGCGTGCGCGAGCGCCCTAAACCTACATGTTTTTAGTATGCAGGAGGAAACCGGAGAAATCCCGGAGTAAACCCACGCAACACGGGGAGAACATACAAACTCCACACAGCTCACTGTTGGTCGGGGGCTGGGATCGAACCCACAATCTCATGATCCCCGCAATCCCCCGGCCGAGGGTAAAACTGTGCTGCCACAGTGCTAAACCACTGCGCCACCGTGCAGCCCCGGGGTTATATTAGCCATAAAATATATATTTCAACAAGTAAACAGTAATGAGTTAGGTATAATAAGTTTTATTTAACACTTATGATGCAAAAAGCAATTTGCTTGCTTTTTGTTGGTGTCTTCAGATGAAATAATGTCAACCATCACATACTGTGTATGAGTACGGAGGTGAAGGTAACTCCATGGACACGTCTTAAAGGGGAAGTTCCATTTTATTATTTTCCCCCAAAAAATTCCTGCATGCACATCATGAGCTGGATCACCACCAAAATCTGATCATCTGTTCCCCGTGTCATTACACACCTTTCCTGAAATTTTCATCAAAATGTAGCATCATCGTCTCCTCAAACCAAGACAGAAGATCACTTCTCTCCATTTTACAGGAATTTCACTTTATTCCTTATACAGGAATATTACTTTTCTGCATGTTACAGGAATATCACTGGCTTTCATGTCGACTCATCTAGGCCTCTTCCAGGCCTGACCAAAGATGCTTGCTTTCCCAGGACCCCAATGTAAACAGTTGCCTCTTGCAGAGATTGTAAGGATCAGAATTTGCTTTTAAAGGCTCAAAGGAACATAAACTCAAGAGACCAGACCTCCAACGTGAACACTGCATTTGGATAACGCATCTTTTCACAGGAAACCAATGTTCTTAAATGAGTCGTAAACAGCTTAATCCGACGGGTTTATAGCCCCACAATACTACCCAGGTTTCCTCCCCAGATACCATGGACCTAAAGGAAATCATCTACAGCTCAACACTACCTCCTAGTGGATACCTACGAAATGTGTTTCAGTACTTAGGATGACTTTTTAATTTGTTCTAAACATTGTTTCGTTCAGCTTATCCTTATTCTTGGATCCTAAGGACACTGAAAATCATCCCTCTTTTATCACCAACCATGGTTGCTGTACTACATTAAGTTTTGATCTAAATATGAATGCATGTATTATAATTATGTATAAGAAATGTTGTATTCATGAGTGTTATTCAAACAAATGTAATATTGGAGTAATGGTATAAATGCATGATCACCAAATATTAACCAAGTCATTTAATCTAGTTAGATTTTATATTGAGCACCTAATGTCATAAGATCTGACTGAGTGTTGATTTTCCCTCTGCAATTTCATGGGATGGTGTCTTCATTTGATTGGCTGCTCTCAAACAAAGAAATGTTTTCACATTGGATGGCAGCCATTTCAAACTGCTTCTGAAAAAGTCGATTGGTCAGTCTTGTGATCGACATCATCAGTTTTACGACCCGGCGAGGTAACTTTAAAAGAGAAGTTAGATTTGAGTTTTAGTAAGGCAAAAAGACTAGAACAGAAGTAACAATGTAACAAGAACAGCAGAAAAAGAGAACCGTGAGAGAATTAAGAATTAGAAACACAGAAAGAAGAAAGAAAGAGATTTTGAGAAAGATTAGGAACTAAATTAAGATTAAAGAAGCAGAATAGTAATCTAGATCTCAGAAGAAGATTTTATTCCACTGTTTCAAGATCCTGTGAAGTTTTATTCTTTGTGTTTGTCAAGTCTTTCGTTATTTTCTGGTTACTGAGGAGAAACCATTTTTTTCTTTAGAGCTCGTCCTTTTAGAGAATCAAATTCTCAAACTTTTTCCTTCACCTCAGAAGCCATTCTTATCCTAGTAAATGTTTTTCTCATTTTTTTTAAATGACTTTTCACGCCGTTAAAGTGGACCTTTAATTTGCCTAGTTTAAAGTGAACAGAGACTGAGACGTTCCTCCTTCAGTTTTTTGGTCTATCCCACTACAAGAGACCTCAAATTTGGACTCTTTTCCAAGGACTTTTCATGCCGCTCGGGGCCGATCACTCTGCTGCCCCCGTCCTGAACGAGCCCCCGGCTGGGTCAACACTCCTGACTGCTGTGAGGGAGCATTGCAGCAGCCGCTTCCTCCCGACGTCCCGATCCTGAACTTGGCTGGCATCGACCCGCTGAACACGTGGACCTTCAGCTGTCTTGTGAGTGAGGCTCATTTTACTATCTGCTGGGTTAAAACGTGATGTCCTAACAATTAAATTACAATTGAATATGGCCCGTATTTCAGGGCTCAATTAGTCCCTCAGCCACAGGATAAAGCTGTAAACTGAAGGAAAACTCTTAGTCATTTTTAAGTAACTGCCCTTAAATTTTTGTAGATTAATTCAGAAGTCATTTTTAGATAATTAGCTTATGAATTTTCCCCATAAAATTGTGTTGTTTTGTTAAAACATTTCAGCCTCATTTACCGTTGAAACATAAGTCTGGTTCCTCCTTGGTTCTACAGAGGTGTAACGCTGGATTTTATGTTCAGGAATCCAATATCAGTTGATGTGATATATTACGCTGTTATCATTTGAATCTGCTTATCCATCATTTGAACGCCATGCCATGTAACCTGAATGAGTTTAATAAAAGGGTGAATGATAGAAGTTGAAGCGTTTTCCTTTCGCATATACATGTTTCCTAATCACGGCAGGAAAAGAACTCACTGAAATTTTGAGACTGATTCATTAACTAATTGAAGGTACAAACTTAATTAAAATTAAAGTTAATATTATTGTCCGTTAGGACTGGTGCCCCTTTTACGAGTGCTTTTATTTAATTTAGCGGGTGTAGAAGTGACGGTTTAATGCCGCCCCCTTTCACACCCACTATTAAATAAAATAAATAATTCCTGTACCTTATGACAAATATTTTATTTAGGCAATTCACGCGACAAAAATCCATTCATAACTTTTTAGTTATGTTGCTAACAGACAGATAAACCAACAAACCAACTATTGCCACAAAAACCATTTCCTCCTCCCCTTGGTGGAGGGAACAATGAAATAAAATGGTAAATGGCGTTCACTTATATAGCGCTTTTTTACTCTTCTCTGGATAACCAAAGCTCTTTATAGATCCTGCTATTCACCCATCCACACACACATGAAATGAAAGGGTGTAGCATGTTTGACCTTTTCAGAATTAGAGGTCCATGAGGTTTAGTATTGGCTTTGATGATCAATTGTTTATTTGACTTTCCCCTAAAGTCCTGAAGAGTGTTTTATTTTTAAATCTTGTATGTACACGTTATTGTCCTCTACGCACAAATTAGTCTTTGGTACTACACCTTCTTTTTCTTTTGGCTGCTCCCTTTAGTGGTCACCACATCTTCCTCCATCTCACCCTATCCTTTGCATCTTCCTCTGTAACAGCAAACCTCTCATGTCCTCCTTCTCTACATGCATGAATCTTCTTTGTGGTCTTCCTGGTTTCCTACTGCCTGGCAGCTCCATCTTCAACATCCTTTGTCCAATATATCCACTATCCCTCCTCTGCACATGGCCAAACCATGCCAACCTTGCCTTCTCAACCTGAGCTGTCCTTCTGATATACTCATTTCTAATCATGTCCCTCCTAGTCACTCCCAATGAGAATCTTAGCATCCTTCAACTCTGCCACCTCCAACTCCGCCTCCTGTCTTTTTGTCACTTTCACTGTCTCCAAACCGTACATCATAACAGGTCTCACTGCCATCTTGTAAATCTTCCCTTTCACTCTAGCTGTTATCCTTCTGTCACAAATCACCCCTGACACTCATTTCCACCCACTCCACCCTGCCTGCACTCTCTTCTTCACCTCTCTTGTGGATTTTCCATTGCATTGAATGGTTGGCCTCAGGTATTTAGATTCAAAGTACAAAAAAGTTATCTACAATATGTATTTTTGGGGGGACAAAAGATGGTTCATTGCTGTAATAAATTTTAGTTGAACTGTTATTTCATTGTAACCAAGGTTTTCATTTCACAAAGGCACATGGTTAACAGAGGCATTGTTGTAAAGAACATTGGCATATTGCTCCTGTTGCTTCTCCTTCATGTCTCTTTCCATCTCTTTGATAGACAACTCAACATGAAGGATTTTCATCTTGAGTTTGTGTTCTTCTTTTTAATATATAGTAATTTACGCTCATGGTAATTGTATAGCAAGTTTCTCAAGAATGGTCTGAGCTGATCTTCTGGACTCTGCTAAGGCTCCTCCAACATCTGGTTCAAGTTCAGGTCATGTTTTTCTAGAAAAGAATTCCAGTATTAGACATAAGAGTTCAAGACTTGAGGCGATAACATCATTTTTATTACCAGAGTGCAAAAGATAACACTATTTACCAGGCAGGATAGCTCATGCTAAATTTAATGAGTCCTAAACCAAATCAGTATTGGACAGTTTCTCCACCTGAACATTCTAGATCAAAGATGGGCAACTTGTGGCCAACGGGCCGCATGCGGTCTGCCCCCTCATCCACTATGGCCCGCCAGTCCATTTTCAACAATCACTTATTTATATCACGTTTGCCATATTTGGAACCACATTCTTAAATGTAATTATAGAGTCCGACAGCAGAGGGAGCTCTAATCGAACCCTAGGTTCCGCTCTGTGCAAGTGGTCAAGCAAGAGAGCAAAAGTGAGGGAGCCACAGAGGGAACAGTACACCGGCGGAGAATGTGTTTTTAAGGTATGTTGCCTGCTAAGACCACATTAATAAGCTGTAAACAGCAGTAAATGTACAAAACAAGAATAAATACTACTGAGGCGCTGTAGCATTTATTCTTGTTTGGAAGGTGAAGCCTCATTGAGCTTGGAGGCTTTTCTTCTAATTGTGCAGAAAAAGATTCAAATCTTTGAGGTTTCTTTCTAAAGGGCACGACTGAAGCACTGTCAGCAGTAAAAGTTCAAAGACTGTGGTTGTTGTAATCTGCTGTTTGTTTGTTTTTTTGTTCATTTATACCAGTGGCTCTTAAAACTTTTTTAATTCCCCATTTTGGGGAGCCAGACGATTAACAAGCCCACCTACCCACAGCTATTTCTCTGCCCCACAATGAATCCAAGAGCAAGCTAAGCCTCATCATATTTCCTTTTCTTCTTGGCTTTTTTATTAATTATCGTTCAGAATTTCTCTTTGCTCATCATTTTGATAGAGAAAGTTTTAAAAATTAGGTCGTGATATAATTTTATCCATCCATCCATCCATCCATCCATTGTCTACTACTTAATCCTTTTTTGGAGGGTGGTGGGGGAACTGGAGTCTGTCCCAGCATCTTTGGGCGAGAGGCAGAGTATATACTGGACAGATCGCCAGTCCATTGCAGGGCAGATATTATCTTATCAGTAATTTTAATTCTAATATGATAAAACACTGAGTAGCTTTTATTTTCATTTGTGTTTTCAGTTTTAATTATGAAACTTTTGACTTTGCTGGAAATAATAACCCTTCCCCCACAGAAGCTTTCCATGTAAATTTGGCCCTGGGGGAAGTGAAGAAAAAATTTTGTGGCCCTCACTACCATCAAAGTTGCCCATCCCTGTTCTAGATGGTCATCATCTGGAATACCTTCCAAAATACTAAACATACTAACAATTAAGTAAGTTCTGACACTGGCCACCATCTCACCATGTTGGGTTTTTTTTGTTAATTGCTGCAACAAATACCAACTGATAGCTAGCTACTGTTTGCATGTATTAAAAGATGATGTGTACTCCAAAGGATTTGCTCCTGCACTTATTCTCTTGTTTCTCATGGATTAAACTGTCAGTGTTTACATATATACAGTTGCAATTAAAACTATTCAAGCCCCACTGTATTTTAGGTTTATTAGCAAAATTTATTTTTTTTCAGGTGTTTGCAATAAACACATTACACAAGAATAGTTTAAATAGTTAAATAAACTAATATTGCAAGCTTATCATCCAAATTCAACACCAAAGCCTACTTTCAATGACCACTGCAGTCTCAAAATTATTCAACCCCTGAATAGAATTCCTCATAAGCGCACACAATTGCAAATCAGGAGTGTCTTCTGATGCACACCTGATGCAACCAATCAAGGGCTTCATTAGTTGCATTAGGTGTGCTTGAGATAGAACACCTCAAATACCTGGACTGTCGATGGTGACATTTAATTGCATGTTAGAAATATGGCTAAGAGAATTGTGCAAAATGTACAAAGAGATCATTGCCTTGCACAAACAAGGAAAAGGATACAAAAAGATAGCAAAGGCACTGAATGTTCCTCGAGATACAGTTGGAAGCATAGTTCACAAGGTTAAAGTTATAGGAACAGTGGGTAGGCCTAGAGCAGGGGTGGGCAATCATGTACCATGGAGGGCCATTCCACTGCAGGTTTTCTGTTCCACCCAGTCTCTTCAACAGATGTTTTCACTGATGAGCAATCATTGAAGCTGATCAGAGCATACACCTGCTCAAAAGCATGGGGGGAACAGAAAACCTGCAGTGGAATGGCCCTCGCTGGCCACCCCTGGCCTAGAGCCACTTCTGGTGAAAATTGCGTCAAAGTCTGTTCATTAGTTTTGGAGTATTGTTGCTAACACACCGTGAGAAGGTAAGAGCCTTGGCTGAGGTATGCATTCTCATATCATCACCACAATGTAATGAGTTCTTCAGTAGCCCAAGAAGCACCTCTGGTGAAAATTTCATCCATATCCAATCAGTAGTTTTGAAATATTGTTGCTAACACTCTGTGAGAAGATGAGAGCCTTGGCCGAGGTATGCATTCTGGGATCCTCACCAACCTGTCAACCTGCTGTCAGATCCTGTCAATCGGTGGATTTCTGTGTTTTGGTGCTTGGTTTTTGACTACTTTTTGGCTTCTGATAACTGAATTTGGATTACGGACTGGACATCCTCGTTTCAAGACTCGTTCCCAAGTGGTGGACACCAGTGATGAGGGGGGCCATTAAGCTGAAGAAGGAGTCCTATCAAGCTTGGTTGGCTTGTGGGACTCCCGAAGCAGCTGAGGTGTACCGGCATGCCAAGCGGAGTGCAGCTCGGGTGGTTGCTGAAGAAAAAACCCGGGTATGGGAGGAGTTTGGTGAGGCCATGGAACAAGACTTTCGGTCGGCCTCAAAGAGATTCTGGCAAACTGTCCGGCGGCTCAGGAGGGGAAAGCAGCTCCCCGTCCACACTGTGTATGATGCGGATGGGACACTGTTGACTTCGACTGGGGATATCGTCGGGCGGTGGAAGGAATACTTCGAGGATCTCCTCAATCCCACTGATACGCCTTCCACAGAGGAAGCAAGGTTTGGGGACGAGGGGGATGACTCGCCTATCACAGGGGCTGAGGTCGCCAAGGTGGTTAAAAATCTCCTTGGTGGCCGGGCCCCGGGAGTGGACGAGATTCGCCCTGAGTACCTCAAGGCCCTGGATGTTGTTGGGCTGTCATGGTTGACACGGCTCTGCAACATTGCGTGAAGGTCAGGGGCAGGGACCGGAGGGTGTGCTCCAACTTTAGAGGGATCACACTCCTCAGCCTCCCTGGGAAGGTCTATGCCAAGGTACTGTAGAGGAGAGTCCGGCCGTTGGTCGAACCTCGGATTCAGGAGGAGCAATGTGGTTTTCGTCCTGGTCGTGGCACATTGGACCAGCTCTTTACCTTCTTGAGAATTCTTGAGGGTTCGTGGGAGTTTGCCCAACCAGTTTACATGTGTTTTGTGGACTTGGAGAAGGCATTTGACCGCGTCCCTCGTGGATTTTTGTGGGGGGTGCTTCAGGAGTATGGGGTATCAGGCTTGTTGTTACGAGTTATTCGGTCTCTGTACGACCGTTGTGAGAGTTTGGTTCGTATTGCCAACACTCAATCGGAGTCATTCCCAGTGAGAGTTGGACTCCGCCAGGGCTGCCCTTTGTCACCGATCCTGTTCATAATTTTTATGGACAGGATTTCTAGGCGCAGCCAGGGAATGGAGGGTGTCATGCTTGGTGACCACAGGATCTCATCTCTGTTGTTTGCAGATGATGTTGTCCTGTTGGCTTCATCCAGCAATGACCTACAGCTCTTGCTGGGATGGTTTGCCGCTGAGTGTGAAGCGGCTGGGATGAGAATCAGCACCTCCAAGTCCGAGTCCATGGTCCTCAGCCGGAAAAAGGTGGATTGTCCTCTCCGGGTTGGGGACAGGCTCCTGCCCCAAGTGGAGGAGTTTAAGTATCTTGGGGTCTTGTTCACGAGTGAGGGGAAAATGGAGCGAGAGATCGACAGACGGATTGGAGCAGCATCTGCAGTGATGCGGACGTTGTACCGGTCTGTTGTGGTGAAGAGGGAGCTGAGTTCTAAGGCAAAGCTGTCGATTTACCAGTCAATCTGTGTTCCTACTCTCACCTATGGTCACGAGCTTTGGGTAATGACCGAAAGAACGAGATCGCGGATGCAAGCGGCTGAAATGAGTTTTCTCCATAGGATTGCTGGACTCACCCTCAGAGATAGAGTGAGGAGCTCAATCATCCGGGAGAGGCTCAGAGTAGAACCGCTGCTCCTCCACATTGAAAGGAGTCAGTTGAGGTGGTATGGGCATCTGATTAGGATGCCTCCTGGACGCCTCCCACTTGAGGTGTTTCAGGCACATCCCACTGGGAGGAGACCCCGGGGCAGACCCAGGACTCGGTGGAGAGACTATGTCTCCCAGCTGGTCTGGGAACGCCTTGGTATCCCCTCTGAAGAGCTGGAGCAGGTGGCTGGGGAGAGGGAAGTCTCGGCTTCTCTGCTTGAACTGCTGCCTCCGCGACCCGGACCTCCGGAAAAGCGGTAGAAGATGGATGGATGGATGGACATCCTCGTTTCAACCCCTGCTTGATTTAAGACGCTGATAGCAGCATTTATGGACTGGGAAAACAAGAGCGGAGCAGCCCACCATTCAGCTAGCTAAACAGCTGTTCAGCAGCTGTTTTGTCAACATAAATCGTCCGGGATCATGGGTCCCAAGAAAGCTCAGACTGAGGAGGTGGACGATATTAAAAGATTGCTCGACTTCTTTGCTGAAGAGATTTCTGTTGTTAAGCTGCAGCAAAAAAACATTCTGGGCCTGGTCAAGGCGGTGAAAGCGCTGTGGATCCAGAATACCGAGAAGGACAAGAGGCTGGCCTATCTGAAGAGCAGAGTGTCGGACCTGGAGCAATACACCCGGGTGAACCACGTGATCATCACTGGGCTCCACATTAAATCCTGATTGTATGCTTGGGCGGTGACCGTGGACAGCGGAGGGGGGCTCGGTGAGCTGGAAGCCGAATCCACCGAGCAACAAGAGGCGCCCTTCCTGCAGTCTAAAGGAATCCAGCTGGACTGTAACACCACTGAGGCCTGCCACCCTCTGCCCAGGAAAAACAGCAACAAAACAGCTGTCATCATGAGGTTTGTCAACAGAAAACACAAGACTGCGCTGCTAAAACAAGGTAGGAAACTGAAGGGAACGAACAAACATTTACATAAACGAGCACCTTACAAAAGAAAACGCAGAAATAGCCAGAAAAGCAAAATACATGAGAAAGCAAAAAAAGACTCAAAACACCTAGACAACAAACTGTAAAATATACACATCAGATTAAATTGATCACCTGAAGAAGCCAAGGTCATTAACATCTGAAATATTATGGAACTGGACAAATATCAATGAACATTATGAACTGGAGTCAACAGCAACAAGAGATAACTGTAGGATACTGAAGGATTATACTCATCTGCAACTGGACATATAACTACATGAAACGAAAGATCAACAAACAGGAACAACAGGAACTGAAAGTTTTTCAATATACGGATCACAACCCACAGGATGTGGAATATGACATAGACCCTGACAGTAATTTATTTGCCTCCATCAATAATAACTGTAGTGACTACACGGATAAACAGTTTAACACAATGGTCATATCTGATTTTAATATATCAATGATCCACTTCAACAGCAGAAGTCTATATGCTAACTTTAATAACATTAAAGATTATTTACATTAGTTTAAAGAGCCATTCAGTATAGTGGCAATATCAGAGACATGGCTCAGTGAAGAGAAAGGAGTGGACTTTTCATTGGATGGCTACCAATTAAATTATATGAATCGAAAGGTGAAAAAAGGAGGAGGAGTTGCAGTTTATGTTGACAAGAGCTTGCAATACAAGGTTGTTGAAAATTTGTCAGTGACTGGATGATTTATTTGAATGTATTGCAATGGAAATCTGTTTGGACAATATGAAGAATGTAGTAGTGAGCTGTGTATACAGAACACCTGGATCAAACATTGACATATTTAAGGACTGGATGGAAAAAATGTATGCAAAACTTACTCATAAAGTTATGTTTATCTGTGGGGATCTCAATATAGATCTTATGAATTCAAAAAAAAATAATTCGACAGAATTTATCAACAGAATGTACAGTGTGGGCTTACATCCAACAATCACCAGACCTAGCAGAATCACGTCACACAGTGCCACACTAATAGATAACATATTCACAAACATTATGGAAAATAATATCGTGAGTGGGCTTTTATTGAATGATATCAGTGACCACCTGCCGATTTTTGTTGTCTATCAATGTGATTATAGGAAGAAAAAGTATACCAAAAATATTAAATATAAAAGAATAAGAACTGAAGAATCTATGTATTTGCTGGCAAAGGAATTATTAATGCAAGGCTGGAAGATGGTTTGTGATGAAAATGATATAAATAAAGCATATGATTAATTTTTTACAAATATTTCAATCATTGTACAATAAAAATTGTCCTATAAAACAATACAGTGACAGACAACAACAAAAAATATATTCCATGGGTCACCAAGGGGCTAATAAATGCATGTAAAAAGAAGAATATGTTATATAAACAATTCATTAAGTGTAGAAAGGTAGAGGCTGAGATTAAATATAAAAGATATAAAAACAAGCTAACTAATATAATGAGGACTTGTAAGAAGGAATGCTACAACAGAATATTAGAGGATAATAAGAATAACTTAAGAGGAATATGGCAAGTGCTAAATGGAATTATTAGTAACCGATCAAAGAATGCTAATTATTCAGAATATTTTATTGAAAATGACAATTTGATCAATAATATGGAGGGTGTGGTTAGTGGTTTCAATAATTTTTTTGTAAACGTTGGTCCAGAATTAGCAAAAACAATAGTGACCCCAGAAACAAACGATAGTGGGCCTGTAAATGAAATAGAAGATAGAAATCCAAACACAATCTTTTTGGGTGCAGTTACTGAAAAGGAAATTATCGAGACTGTGAGTAAATTCAAGAACAAAAAATCAGCTGACTGGAATGAAACTGACATGACAATAGTGAAAAAAGTAATTGAAGGAATTGTTAAACCACTCACCCACATCTGTAACCTGCCATTTCAAACTGGTAAATTTCCAAACAAAATGAAAATAGCAAAAGTAATTCCACTATACAAAGCAGGAGACAGTCATCATTTCACAGATTACAGGCCGGTCTCTTTACTCTCACAATTCGCCAAAATACTTGGAAAAAAAATCTTCACTAAGAGACTGGATGATTTCATTGAAAAACACAACCTTCTTACAGACAGTCGGTATGGTTTTAGAGGAGACAAATCTACATCTTTGGCACTGATCAAACTCACAAGAAATTATCAGTTGTATAGATAAAAAAAAGTTTGCTGTAGGAGTATTTATAGATTCAAAGAAAGCTTTTGACACCATTGACCACAGAATTTTACTGAGGAAATTGGAAAGGTACAGTATGGGGTAAGAGGGGTCAGACTGAGTTGGGTGGAAAGTTATTTAAGTAACAGACAACAATTTGTACAAATAGGTGAGCACAAATCACCCTTCATGAACATCTCTTGTGGTGTGCCCCAGGGGTCAGTTTTGGGACCCAAACTCTTTATCTTGTATATAAATGACATATGCCAAGTATCAAAAATTCTGAAATTTATTTTGTTTGCGGATGACACAAATATCCTTTGCACTGGTGAGAATTTGCAACAGGTTTTAGAGGTGGTCACAGCTGAAATGAAAAGGTTAACACAGTGGTTTAACAAAAATAAATTATCTCTAAATCTGAAAAAAAACAAAGATTATGTTGTTTGGAAATTTTAAAATAAATCATGAAATAATGATAAAGATAGATGATACCAGAATTGAAACAGTACAGGAAAATAAGTTTCTGGGGGTGATGCTAGACAATAAAATCTGCTGGAAACCTCACATCAGTCACATCTGGGCCAAGCTGGCAAAGTGTATCGCGATACTGGGGAAGACAAGACACATTTTGGACTATAAATCATTGTTCTTACTGTACAATTCGCTGTTTTTACCATAGCTTAACTACTGTGTATAGGTCTGGGGAAACACCTACAAGACCAACCTACAGCCAATATGCACATTACAAAAAAATAAGATATAAGGATAATAAATAATGTAGGATATAGAGACCATACCAACTCATTGTTTTAAAAGTCACATGCCATAAAGTTCATGGATTTAGTTAAATATAAGACAGCACAAGTAATGTACAGGGCAATTAATAATTAACTTCCAACTAATATACAAAAAATATTCAAAAAAAGAGACAATGATTATAATTTGAGAGGAGACTTAAACTTTACAAAACCTAAGGTACGAACAACTAAGAAAAGTATGTGCATGTCTGTCTGTGGGGTGGATTTGTGGAACATTCTGGAGCTGGAACTAAAACTATGTGTCATGTCCGCTGTGTAATTTCGCAGCAAACATATAAATTGGCAGCGAGCCCAAAATGCAGTGTAAGTAACGTGTTTATTTACAGTGGAAAAATGTACAAAAAAAATGTCCAAATAACAGTTACTTATGAGAATGGGGGAGACAACCCGTTGCAAACCTCGTAGGCTTAAAGGAAATGCCTAACGTGCTCTGAACAGTCAGGAGCGGAGGAAAAAGGCACAAAAATAAGGACTTACACATATGTTGGAGCGAAAAGGCTCAATGTAGCAGCACAATACGTCCAGGGGAAGAAAGCCAAACATCGGTGAGTCAGGATGTCCATTGCTGACTTTAAGCTGCCACAGTGACTGGTCACACTGCCTCCCTATGAGCACACAAAACCCTAATGAAGGCAAGTGGACACAGCCGTGTGGCAAGCTGGTGTGTAGTTAATTGGATGAATGTGTGTATGCGTGTGTGTGAGTGTGTGTGTGTGTGTGTGTGCATGTGTGCCTGTGTGCATGTGGTGATCTCAAACAGCTGGTGAGTGTCTGGTAAGAGGAGGAATGCATGACTGTAGGACCGGCAGAGAGCAAGGCTCAATCTGCCAGCTGGAATTAATAAGACGTAATCAAAACCTACAGCCACAGGTCATGGATGGGGTGAACAACCCTGAACATGACACTATCATGTTACTTATCTTTGTTAGGACGTGGACTAGGCCCCAGTTCTTCTCTCTGATTTATTATTCATTCTCTTTGTCTCCTGAACTTGGGGTCCCAGGCCACGTCCTTCCTTTGAGTTTACATCGTTGGATTTTCTGCATTTATTATTTGTTACATTAGTCGTGATTCTGTTCTTGGTTTTCAGTTATTATTATTATTATTATTATTATTATTATTATTATTATTATGGGGTTAGTATGGTCATTTTTAGTGTTATCATGGCTTGTCTGTCCTGATCCTCTGTTCATGTTCTGTGTGTCCTCCATCTGTGGTTGAATGTGCAGCCCTGCCCCATCCTGTCACCTCTGTTTCCTCATGTGTCAGCTGTCAGTCATGATTGGTCTCCCCCACCTGTGCTGTATTGTCTTGATTGCCCCCCTGTCTATTTATATTCTGTTCCACCTCTGTTTGTCTTGGGTTCCTTTTGTCATATTGGTGTGAACAACATGCTTCATGTTCTTGCCTGTATCCTGCCTTGCCTAGCCTGTTTTTGCCTCAGCATTTTGGTGCAGCTTCCGAGCCACATATTATTTTCTGTTGTAAGCCCTCGAGCTGCATCTGGGTGACCAGCTCACAATAAACACTGTAAAAACTCATGTCCAGCATTTGGGTCCAGTTCACCGCACTGTGACAGTAGGAACACAACAGTATGGATTAAGCGGACGGTGAGTTTTTTCAAATGGGCCTTGATCAGGAGGAAATTTGGGCTGCTTCCCGCATCAAGGCCCTCATCAAGGATGCCTATGCCGCCGACACACCGGCGAAAGCCGTCAGATGCCTCGGAGGCGCCGCCAAGGTGATTGAGGCTTTCCCTACGCTGCAGCGTTATTCCCAGCTCACCGGACTCCTGCATCTGGTCCCATCCCTGCAGTGAATGTTCTGGGGGCTGGGAGGTATGTCGCTGGCAGCCAGAGAGGAGCAGAAGGAGGAGAAGCCACAGTGAGCCGTCAGGAGATGCAGCTTGTTCCGGCGTCGACAGACACGGTGACCCGGCTCTTCTTCTTCCACGGAGGCTCTCCATACCTCCATGTCCCCCTCCCTCTGCTCTACACCAGCACCACACTATCGTATTACGGCTCCTTATCAGGCGAACTCTGTCATATCCCGGGAGTGATTGTCTGACTCTTCAGTGGCAGCAGAGCAGGAACAGAGGCAAGTACCTTTTCATTTTTTAACGCCATTCAATGAAAGATCTTGTCCTGTTCCTGGTGAAGGAGCTCAGCATCAGCCACCTACTACCGCTGAGCTATCGCCACCCATTTGTTGTCATTTCTTCTGCCGCTTCCATCCACATATCCTCACCTGTCTCTCTCCTCTCCTTTTTCGTGACTATTCTTGGGTTTGGAGTCCCACGGGATTGCCCAGTACCTGTTCCATGCTGCTCCCTAGCTCCAGTACCTGCTCCACGTCATTCCCCAGCTCCAGTACCTGCTCCACATCACTCCCCAGCTCCAGTACCTGCTTCACAGCACCATCCAGCCCAAGTACCTGCTCCACAGCGCCTCCTAGCTCCAGTACCTGCTCTACGGCATCTCCTAGCTCCAGTGTCTGCTCCACGGTGCCTCCTAGCTCCAGTGCCTGCTCCATGGTGCCTCCTAGCTCCAGTGTCTGCTCCACGGCGCCTCCTGGCTCCAGTGCCTGCTCCACGGCGCCTCCTGGCTCCAGTGCCTGCTCCACGGCGCCTCCTGGCTCCAATGCCTGCTCCACGGTGCCTCCTAGCTCCAGTGCCTGCTCCACATCACTTCCTAGCTCCAGTGCCTGCTCCACGGTGCTTCTTTGCTCCAGTGCCTGCTCCACATCACTTCCTAGCTCCAGTGTCTACTCCATGTTGTTCTGTAGCTCCTGTACCAGCTCCATGCTCCTCTGCTTTCTTGCCTGTCACCATGCCTGCTGCTTGGACTGCAGCAGCAGAGTCACCGGGGTCCTCGTCGGCAGTGGAGCATGAGCTAAGGCAAGTCCTCTTTGTACTTTTAACATCAATCTTAGAAAGGTCTTGTCTAGCTCCTAGTGGGGGGACCCGGTTGCAGCTGCCATCTGCTTCTGGGCTCTCCCCGCCGAGCTCCACTGCCACCAGTTGTAGTGACCCAGGTGTTGGTTTTTCCTCCCCGTCTGAGGTGGCTGTTTCAGGGATGGATTCCCAGACGTCAGGGCTCAAGGACCACCAGCCTTTGTCGTCTGTCTTCACCGATGGTTGGCTCCCTCCGTGCGTTCCAGAGGTCAGGGGACCTCCAGCCATTGTCCCAGAGATCAGGGGACCTCCACCTCTTGTTCCAAGGGTCATGGGACTTCAACCCATTGTTCCAGAGGTCAGGGGGCCTCCTTCGTGTGTTACTGAATGCAGTACGCCACTGTCAACCATTTATGAAGTGCCTCTTAAGCTCTACACACCCTGTCCTCCGGTCAGGTGGCCCAGAGACTCTGGTAGGCCAGCCGACCCATCTTGTACTCTGATTTGAGGTCTGGTGGACTCAGGCAGACCCCCTGAACTATTTTGTCCCATGATCTGGCGGCTCAAGGACTCTGGGGGGCTGCCAGATCCACTTTGTTCTGTCGTCCGGTGGCCCACGGAATAGGGTAGACCACCCAACCCGTTTTGTATTGACCTTTGGGGTCATGGACTTTGTTTACCACATGATGATGTTTGTTTTGGACTCTGTGGGGGGTAAGAGTTTGTTTTGGCCTGCCTGGCCTTGTACCCCCCCCCCCCACTCTGGGAGGATGATTTTTTTTTTTTTTGTTTGTTTGTTCTTGTTGTAATCGTGTGGGTCATCTGGAAGCTGCCCCTTAACAGGGGGGTATTGTCAGAATGTAGACTGGGACCCAGTTCAACTCACTTCCAGCATTTGGGTCCAGTTCACCTCATCTTGACATCTTGGTCTCATTTTTTACATCACAAAAACCTGACATTTGAACAGGGGTATGTAGACTTTTTATATCCACTGTAATATACTGTATATAGTGGTGTGAAAAAGTGTTTGCCACCTTCCTGATTTCTCTTTTTTTGTATGTTTGCCACACTTAAATGTTTCAGATCATCAAACAAATTTAAATATTAGACAAAGATAACACAAGTAAACACAAAATGCAGTCTTTAAATGAAGGTGTTTATTATTAAGGGGCAAAAAATGCAAACCTACATGGCCCTGTGTAAAAAAGTGATTGCCCCCTAAACCTAATAACTGGTTGGGCCACCCTTAGCAGCAACAACAGCAATCAAGTGTTTGTGATAACTGGCAAGGAGTCTTTTACAGTGCTGTGGAGGAATTTTGGCCCACTCATCTTTGCAGAATTGTTGTAATTCAGCCACATTGGAGGGTTTTCACGCATGAACCGCCTTTTTAAGGTCATGCCACAGCATCTCAATCGGATTCAGGTCAGGACTTCGACTAGGCCACTCCAAAGTCTTTATTTTGTTTTTCTTAAGCCATTCAGAGGTGGACTTGCTGATATGTTTTGAATCATTATCCTGCTGCAGAGCCCAAGTTTACTTCAGCTTGAGGTCAAGAACAGATGGCCGGACATTCTCCTTCAGGATTTTTTGGTAGACAGTAGAATTCATGGTTCCATTTAACACAGCAAGTCTTCCACATCCTGAAGCAGCAAAACAGCCCCAGACATCACACTACCACCACCATATTTTACTATTGATATGATGTTCCTTTTCTGAAACGCTGTGTTACTTTTACGCTGGATGTAATGAGACACACACCTTCCAAAAAAATTCTTGTCTCGTCAGTCCACAGAGTATTTTCCCAAAAGTCTTGGGGATCATCAAGATGTTTTCTGGCAAAACTGAGACGAGCCTTTATGTTCTTCTTGCCTAACAGGGGTTTTTGTCTTGGAACTGTGCCATGCAGGCCATTTTTGCCCAGTATCTTACTTATGGTGGAGTCATGAACACTGACCTTAACTGAGGCAAGTGAGGTCTACAGTTCTTTGGATGTTGTTGTGGGGTCTTCTGTGACCTCTTGGATGAGTTGTTGCTGCACTCTTGGGGTAATTTTGGTTGGCTGGCCACTCCTGGGAAGGTTCACGACTGTTCCATGTTTTCGCCATTTGTGGATAACAGCTCTCACTGTGGTCCCAAAGCTTTTGAAATGACTTTATAACCTTTTCCAGACTGATAGGTCTCAATTACTTTGTTTCTCATTTGTTCCTGAATTTCTTTGGATCGCAGCATGATGTCTTGCTTTTGAGGATCTTTTGGTCTACTTCACGTTGTCAGGCAGGTCCTATGTAAGTGGTTTCTTGACTGAGAGCAGGTGTGGCAGTAATCAGGCCTGGGTGTTGCCAGAGAAATTGAACTCAGCTTTCCAAAGATGTGATAAGCCACAGTTAATTTATGTTTTAACTTGGGGCGTGGGGCAATCACTTTTTCACACAGGACCATGTAGGTTTGGATTTTTTTTACTCTTAATAATAAACACCTTCATTTAAAAACTGCATTTTGTGTTTACCTGTGTTTTCTTTGTCTAATATTAAAATTTGTTTGATCTGAAACATTTAATTGTGACATACAAAAAAATGAGAAATCAGGAAGGGGGCAAACACTTTTTCACACCACTGTATGTATAGCATAGAATAGGCTTTATTGTCATTGTACAGTAGTACAGAACAACAAAAATGTGGGTGCTCCACCAGGCTACTGTGCAATAAAGTAAGAGAGAAGGATTAGATAGAACACATTTACAGAACATACAGTTAAACACACAACTGAAATAGAAATAAGATAAAAAATAAAAATGGCCCAGGGTTATGGAAATACACAGGAGTATTGTAGTGGCTACGCGGGTGGAACTATGTACATAAGAGTGCAGAGTGCAGACAGACAATTGAACACACAATTGAGTAAACTGGCCCAAGGATTATGGGAAATATGCACAGTCGTGATTTCACGGATGGGTCAGTATACATGAAATTAAGGAGAGCAAAGACAGATGAGTTATTGTGATAATTAAAAGGTCCTCAGTTCTGTGTATGTGAGCGTTCAGAGGGAGGGGAGTGGGGCCTCTGACTGTTTGCAGTTCGGATGACCGAGGGGAAGAAACTGTGCCAGTCTGGAGGTGTGGGACCTGACCGATCTGAACCATCACCCAGCGGGAAGCAGGTCACACAGGTGGTGGGCGAGATGTGAGGGATCTCCTGTGATGGCCTATCGTTCTGAGACAGGAGGAGCTGGAGATGTGTTCCAGGGAGGACAGAGGGCTGCCGATAATCTTTTGGGTGGTGTTGATGACCCTCTGCACAGCCTTCCTGTTCTCGGCTGTGGAGCCGGCGTACCACACACCCAGACAGTAGGTGAGCACGCTCTCCACTGAGCAGTGATAGAAGGCCAACAGCAGCTTCTGGTCCAAGTTGTGCTTCCTCAGGACATGGAAGTGCAGTGGTTGCTGGGCTTTCTTCACCAGGGCCTTGGTGTTGACAGTCCAGGAGAGGTTAGAGGAGATGTGGGTGCCCAGGAACCTAAAGGCGGGGACGTTTTCCACATGGTCGCCATTTATGGTGGTGGTGGTGGTGGTGGGGGGGGTCCTGTCTGTTCTTCCTGAAGTCCAGAATGAGTTCTTTGGTTTTTTTGGACAACACCCACATCATGAAAAATGGCCTTGGTTGTACAATACTTCAAGTAATAAGTTCCATATGCAAAGTTACTGTGCAAAATAAAAAAAAAGAAATGGCATAAAATGAACATGTTCCGGTTACAATAGTGTCATGTGTTTTCTGCCCCCCCCCCCTAAAAAAATATGTTGCCACCGTGTTTAAGACAGAGGAAACACTAAGAACACTTTTGAAGGGGAGTGATACATATACAGTGAAACTGGAGTGCAGTTATCAGGGATTATAATAACTCCTGGAATCCCTATATTCCAATCAAATTGCTCGGTCGGAACTAACTGTGGTGTATGTATGTATGTACACACACACACACACACACACACACACAGAGTATATAAGAAGTACTATAATTGAGCATGCCAGAAAAATAACCACAAGTTCCTAGACAGGAGAAACCTAGTTCATTATGAAAACATTTCTGCATATAAAAACTCAAAATAGAAAGCTCCACAGTTACTGTTTTGCAAGAATATGAATCAAAGAGTTGTGGAATCAATGGGAGACATCCTGAATTAATGTGCCACAGTTGTAGCTGTAAGGAATTAACTCACGAGAGGGACTAAGCAGAATTTGATGTCACCATGCTGTGAACTTTTTTTTATGCTTATGCTGTTATCACAAACCAAACTGACTTAATTCTATCCCAGCATGTAAATAAGTGTACCAAAATGGAAAAGTGAAATGAAAAGCAACAAGAAAAACAAGTCCTCTGGTCACATCAAGAAGAGACTGACAGTGCTTGAAACTCTTGGTTGTTTACGATGGTCTGCTTCCTACCTAATTGCTATGTCTGCATGAAGAGTCGCCTTATTTGTACCACTGTGCAACACTGATTGCATGCTTTGGTTGATTTTTGGGTGGGTTCAGCCCAGTTCTGAAGCGATGTATGTCTGTTTGGGTGCTCCCAAGTGTGTTCCTCTCTTAAGGTACTTAGAGTAACCCATGGCAAAACTGTTGCTTGCTGTTCAGTTGTTGCAAAAGCATCATTTGTCAGAAACAATACAAACAAACATTTAGGGAGATGATCCAGCTTTAGAGAATCATGCTGGACACACTTCTGTCATTGGAATTGGCTTGGATTCTCTAATAATTTAGTCATTTGCCAGACTTGAATCTGAGACATATTGGGCTTGTCCCCTGAGAAGAATAGATATGGAGGTTTTTGCCATCGTGTTTTCCATTACTTAAACTTTTTCATCTGTGTGAATACATTGAGGTTTATAGCCAGCCCTCTCTAAATCTTATCAAAGACACTTGTTCCTTATGATAGTAAAGAAAATCACATATTATGGTTTACTTAGTTTGGAAAATGACTAAAGTGGAAAGGTACATAAGGAACCAAAATCATGAAGGATTCCTTACGGATCACATATGCTATTAAATAAGCAGCCATCTTGTTACTGCATGGTTGTATTGAAGCAGTGCTAATGACATATAGCTATAGGTACACCCACCACTGACCATCTAGTGATGGATGTCCAAAGCATGACTACGGAATCCCCCCCCCCCCACAAAAATAACAAAAATCACATACTCTAATATTTTGCTGGATTTTAGGCTTTATTTTTGACTACGGTGCACATTCGCTATGGAGAGGCTTCGATAAGCTTATGCAATGTCACAACACTGTTTTCTTTACCATTGGTATCTTGGTTATGAGCCTTATGGTGGTTATGATCATGTCCTGGTTTTGGTGCTTACATGGCACAAGAGAAACCTGTCTAATTATTGTACAGTGAAACCTAGTGAGTTATTGTACAGTGAAATGGCATGTGGCAGGAAAGATTTCCTGTACCTGGCTGTTCGACAGCGAAGCTGTAGTAGTCTACTGGAGAAAGTGCTCCGCTGTCTGTCCAGTGTGTGGTGGAGGGGGTGATCAGGATTGTCCATGATGGATCACAGTGTGAACGTGTGGCAAGAGAAGGCGGGGCAAAATCTTCTTTTCAATTAATCCAGTTTATTTTAATTTACAAGTAATCTCCAGTTTCTCAGGAAAAATCATCTGACACAGTCTTTCCAAAACAAAAATGTACTTCCTCAGCCAAGAAGCATATCAAGCAATAAAGCACTTTGCAATCAGCAATACAATGCCATGCAATCCAATATCATCAAATACCACCTCTCACTCGATATCTTACACCTGTTATATAATGGACAAGATAATTAGAGGTGATTAGCCCCTACCATAATCCCAGGTAAAACAGTCATCATTCCTATTCTAAACACATACCCACTAACATCTAAAATACATAAATACTTTCCCCAAACATACACAATATAAATATAAATAACATACAATAAATAGTAATATAAATAGTTCAATACATAACTTTAACCCCTATTTACAAATATTAAACCACCCCTCTGACTTACCATACATGTTTGCTCCCTGCTGGGGTCCTATATAAGGCCCTCAACCCCTAACGGAGTCTTTTGCCTGGACACGCACAGGAAGCATGTTGGCAAAGGTATGTGCAATAAATCCTTTAACAATTATTTTACCAAATTCTTAATCATACTAATTATCTCCCAGGGCCTTCAAATTAACAAAGACAAATCCTAAACTACTATGTGCATCTTAACAAACAATCATACAGACATTACAACAATACAAATACAACATAATCACACAATACAACCAGACATACAGTGGTGACATCCCATCGTCACACACAGTTTATTTAGTGTTCTCCTCTCCACCACTGTCCTAAAGGTCTCAGGTCTGACACCAATTACAGAGCCAGCCCTATTGATAATCTTGTCAAGTCTGTTGGTGTCACTGGCCCTGATACTGCTACCCCTACAGACAGCAGCAAAGAAGATGGCGCTGGTGACAGTGGTCTGGCAGAAAAGCTCCAGCATCCTGCTGCACATGTTGAAGGATCTCAGCTTCCTCAGGAAGTAGAGTCTGCTCATCCCCTTCTTGTGCACAGCATCGGTGTTGGATCTCCAGTCCAGCCCGTTGCTGATCCTGACACCCAGATAATTGTAGTCCTCAACCACAGCCACATCATCCCCCCAATCTGCAATGGCTGAGAAGGCGTACTCTTCTTCCAGAAGTCAATCACCATCTCTCTGGTCTTGCTAACATTCAGCCTCAGGTTATTCTACTCTGTCCACTCCACAAATCTGTCTACCAGTGCCCTGTACTCCCCCTGTTATACACCCCACAACAGCTGAGTCGTCAGAGAACTTCTGCAGGTGGCATGACTCAGTGTTGTACTGAAAGTCAGTGGTGTATAAGGTGAAGAGAAAAGGAGAAAGCACAGTCCCCTGTGGAGCTCCTGTATCACTAACCACCACATCAGACAAGACACTGCAGTAGGTAGTCAGTAATCCAGGAGATCACAGAGCTGTTGACCCCATCACTTGCAGCTTCTCACCCAGCAGCAGTGGCTGGATGGTGTTAAAGGCACTGGAGAAATCAAAAAATGTGATTCTAACAGTGTCTCCTCCGCCATTCAGGTGCAGATGGGCTCGTTGCAACAGATAGATGACAGCGTCTTCAACTCCTAAATGGGGCTGATATGCAAACTGCAGAGGGTCCAGCCATGTCTTCACCTGCGGCCTCAGGTGGGCTAAGACCAGTCTAAGATCATATATGGTCACTTATACAACAGTTTGTTCTGACTGAACAATTTGATTGGACAATAGGGATTCCAGGTATTATGATATTCCACGGTAATTGCACTCCAGTTTCACTGGATATGTATCACTCCGCTTCAAAGGTGTTTATGTAACCATTAATTACTAACAGTAATTTGCTATCAGCTCTTTGACAATTGCAGTACCGTTTTGAATACCTTAATTTCCACAGTGAGGCACTGTTTGACAAGAAATTATACATCCTTGACCCAGAAGTCCCACCCTTTCGAAAAGGTCTACCTCCATCTACCCCAGCCTTGCTGTCATTTTAAGCTCATTAAGCACTTGTTTAGCTCAGTGGTTACTTCTCCTAACAATTCTTTGCTCCAGAATTTGTTACTCTGTCTCAACAGGGGTTCACACCACCGGTGTAGTCTAGTGCTTTTTTGGGCAGCTCGGTGGTGCAGTGGTTAGCACTGTGGCAGCACAGTAAGAAGGTCACAGGATCGATTCCACCCCTGACCATCAGTGACCCTTCTGTGTGGAGTTTGCATGTTCTACCCGTGTCTGCGTAGGTTTGCTCCGGGTGCTCCGGTTTCCTCCCACAGGCCAAAAACATGCAAGTTAGGTTAATTGGAGATTCTAAAGTGGCCCTAGGTGTGAATGTGTGTGTGAGTGGTGATGGGATTGGTGCCATACTGTGGCTGCCTCATCTATCCAGGAGGATGCCCTGAATTTCCCTCTGGAAATTGATAAAGTGTACAAAAAAAAAAAAAAACTGATTTCACGTCTGTCTAAAAAGTAGGCAGTGCTAAAATTTGATTTATTGCCTCAATTAACAAATCAGTACCTTTGTGGTGATGGGCTCTTTGTTTCATCTGAAAGCGCAAAGAAAAGTAAGCAAACTGATAAATCACTAGCATACTAACTACTTGCTCCCCAGCTATCTACCTACCGGTGGTTCTGATCACCAGCATTGGATACGTTTTTATCTGGGGTCTTCTGCATTACCAACTCAACAGGTAAGTTTTATAAACACTTATCACTTTTGCACTTTTTGCACTACTGCTAAATCTGGCATACTGAGACTTGTATTAATGTTCATTAGTATGTAATGTCCCTTTCAAATAAACATTAAACTAAACTAAACTTGACAATATTTAATTCATTTACATGTGTGTGAAATGACAATAGATGTCTTCATGCTGATTGAAATGTTTACTGGCTACATTGAGAAGGAACTATTTTTTCTCAGTTGTGCAAAATAACTGGTTAAACTAACAAATCAAAATATTTGTCCAGTATTGCAGTATTTAATAAATTGTGCTTGCCGGAACTGTTGTATAAAAGCAATATTACATTCGAGTTCATTACGGTATCATGAATATACCAACTCTGTTACTATATTCATGATACATACTCACTCTCGTGTAATATTGCTATATTAAGTATCCCAGTTATTAAAAATATTTTGTTGCATTTGCTCATTCTTTTGCTCACACTCACCAAGTGCAACATCAGTATAGGATATGGGAGTATGTGTGCACTTCACTGAAGAAATCTACTCACACCTTTTGGCAGGAGGGGTGCCCCCTCCCCCCATCATCACATCAACCTCTTCAGTTCTGCTGCTCTTCACCTTGCAGAGACCTTTCTAGGTTTGGCTAGTGAAATGACTCATCTGTTGGTGTCATTAGGCTGCCCACACAGCACTGGTTAGTTGCTGAGCTTGTTACTATAAGTACTAGGGGAAGAAGACTGCTACTCTATTTCGTCATTATTTCTGAATGGAACCACCAAAAAGCCTGTCCCATCTGCCTGGGTCTGTTGCACGAGATGCTTGGAAATGCTGGTCAGTAATCCCTGTGTAGTGAGAGATGGCAGTCCATCCTAGAGAGGCGGATCTCATTTGGTGAGAAGAAACTGGGGACATTAAAGGCTACTCCACTGCAGCTGCCCCCATTGTCCAAATACACGACTCCATCTTGCTCTCAAGACAAGGATTTCTGGTGCCACATTCCTCCCTGCACATTTACTGGTTCACAGCTGGACAGATACTACCACACTCAGGTGGGAACACCCTGTGGGCTGAGCACCTCCACTATGCTACTACACCTGTCAGGCTGTGCATCTCGCCAAGCTCCCTTCTGCTTTGCCACCTGCCAGCCCTCACCCTGTGATCCTCATTTAAGAATGAGTGTCAGTCAACAACCTTCTTTGTGCCTCCAATATGATGGCTTTACCCTTCAGAAGAGTGATGGCAAAAAGTGTTGTGAAAGTGTCACCTCTGGCTCAACCTCTCTGACATTCTGGACCACTTCTTAGACCTTGACAAGGCTGTGTCCTCTGTAAGACTCTTTTTGGAGTTTATTGAGGCTGTTCAGGAGAATTTTGAAAATAAGAAAATGTTTTCCAACCCTCTCCTTTACACCTTCCCTTCAGTCAAGCTCATTCCTCTGGTACTGGAGAAGGAGTGCTGCTATTGCCACACCCTCATTCTAGTTGCCTTGCAGCCCCTTCTTTGGTACGGGTTTTGCACCTACATCGACTGTGTCTTTGAGGTGCGCTTTACAGAGCAGCTCTTTGTGGGCTTCACTCACCCAGCCAAGGGTAAACAGTGGTTACAGGCAAAACTAGTATCCATGTGTGTGTAACAGTCGTGGCTAAAAATGAGGCACGTTTGGCTAGTGCGTTTACTAAATATTAACACTGCCTTTCGGGTTTAGCTTACCCACCTCATTAGGGAGAAAGCAGCAACTGAGAATTTCACTTGGTTTGGCAGCTGTCAGTGTGACAGTGTTATTCCTATGAAGGACTAGAGAGTGGAGATGAAGTCATGACTGATGGGTCAGAAACGTCATGATGGAGTTTGGTGATTGTGAGAATTTTTTTCTCCTTTTATTTCATTGTCACTCCAAAAGTGAGAAATTTTTCCCACAACCGGTACAGTGTTTGCATTTTTCTTGCATCACCTGCTGTAGTCCCACACATGTACAGATAATCTGCAACTATCAATCCACTTAATTCCTAGCATCCATGATACCTTGTGTGAATTACGGGCACAACTTCTGGTACCATTTTGGAACATAGAGTTGTCATGGAAACAGGATGCTTTTCCTTATTAAAAAACAATGACTCTGGCATCAAAAATGTGGGAACACAACCTTTTTTCACCACCACAAGAGTAATGTAATCATACCACTTCCCACGACTGTCAGGGAATGGGAAGATGACCTTAAAAGGTGGCCGCACATTACATACACTAGTTCCGTTATTTAGCTGAGACATATCAATATCTCCGCTGCAATAAAGTTGTGTTTTGTTAAGATGTTGGACATAATCTGATTTACTTTAGATCAGATTTATAATCTAATCAGAGCCATGAAGAACCACAACACTGTGCTTGGGTGTTTTAAAGGGCCTATATCATGCAAAATCGACTTTTTTTTAGCTTTTAAGCATGTTATAATGTTAATTCCTCACCAAAAACACCCCCAAAGTGGTATTTTGCTCCATTCACGCATCTCTGAGTATTCCTCCTCAACCCTGCTCTCTGAGCTGCTGCTCCGCCCTGTCCCTGATAATGACTGGTCCCCACGTTCATACGTATGAACGTGGGTGAGCCGCCCACTCCAGGAAGTGCCTGTGCTGCCAGCAACGCCCCCAGGCTAACGCACACACCCACTTTCTCCGCGCAGCAAACGGAGCGGTGATCGGCAAAACTCTTTCACTTTAGCATTGACGCTGTGAAGAAGTAGTTCCTCTCGCACCTAATCTGCTCAGTGACAACAACTGCTTGCTTTTTTACGTAAGACAATGTCTTCTAAGTGGCGTAAATGTGTCTTTGGCTGTGAGAGATTTAGGAGTTTGTTCAGCCTTCCTAAAGAAGAGCCTACTCGTCAGAAATGGTCAAAACAGACCAGAATGCAGAGGCTAAAATCACAATATTAAACGTGATTAACCATACACTACATAAAAATAATATTATAGGCTAAAATAATAACAGGAGGCTAAAGAGTTCAACATGCTCATCCATCTTTTCTAAAGTTTATTGTAGATGTTGTTTTCGTGGGCGGAACCCAGCGACACGCTGCAGCAGCCGGCTCAGGGGTTACGTCATGAAATGGGCGGCAGCCACAAGAAGGAGAGGCAGAGCCTCAGAGATCGAGGCATCTTACTTCCGGGCTCGCGAAAATAACTCATATTTCATAAGAAATTCATTCTCCAGTGTACCAAAGGTAATATACTATCACATACATGCATATAGTTTACTCTGAAAGGCTTAAAATAGCATGATATAGGCACTTTAATGTTGGGGTAAATACAGATAATTGCAGCACCCCAACATTAAAATACACATGCTGCTGTTCTGCTATGAATGCTTGTTATTACGTACAGCCTTTTTCTGACAATTGTTCACAATTTTATTGATCTATATTTTGTGATAATTTAAAAATTAATTAATGCATACTGAAGAAGATAATATCAAGTCCATATCACTATACTGCAATAAAGGGCAGTTGACAGACTGATGACATTTTGCAATAATGACCCATTACACTTTATTTTATATTAAGAACTTTGAACTCAGTCTTTTCTTGTACAGATTTCACTGTTTTTTGCAAGTAAATTTGAAAAGCTTACAGATCAAATATAAAATTTTAAAAAATGACAATATTTGTGACACTAATATATTTTCTAAATCATTAAGCCTTAGGAAGCAAACTGGTAACTATTTTTATTTATTATTTTACTTCATGCAGCCTTGCACTTGGCAACTTATATCTATATATCAGACATAAATGTCAGATCTGTGACATTCATACAAGGGAAAACGTACCTGATGCTCTTGTGTCTGTCCTGTGTCTGTCCCACTGATCACACAAATAATCATTTTTAGTTTGCAGTGCATGATCTACACAATGCTGTTGAAGCCACAGATTTAGCTTTTCTTGGTCGTGAGCTAGCCTACATTTATACAGTCTATGGTACAACCACGAACAGCAGCAACAAGTACCAGAACCATGCAAAAACATTCAAACATACAAAAACTACAGCTGCGGAAATTAACTGCCACTTCACTGCAAAAGACATATATGGACTATACAGGTGCATCTCAATAAATGAGAAAGTCAACCAAAAGTTGATTTATTTAGGTAATTCAGTTAAAAAAAATTATACTTCTATATTATATAGAGTCATTACACAGAGAGTGATATATTTCAAGTGTTTATTTATTTTAATTTTGATGATTATGGCTTACAGCCCATGAAAACCCCCAATTCAGTTTCTCAAAAAATTATAATATTACATAAAATTAATTAAAAAAAACCAAACAGGTTTTGATACTTCTGGCAGTGGGGAGGGGGGGTGCCAAGTCCTGCTGGAAAATGAAATCAGCTTCTCCATAAAGCTTGTCAGCAGAGGAAAGCATGAAGTGCTCTAAAATGTCCTGGTAGACGACTGCGCTGACTTTGGTCTTGATAAAACACAGTGGACCAACACCAGCAGATGACATGGTTCCTCAAATCATCACTGACTGTGGAAACTTCACACTAAACCTGAAGCAACTTAGATTCTGTGCCTCTCCACTCTTTCTCCAGACTCTGGGACTTTGATTTTCAAATGAAATGCAAAATTTACTTTTATCTGAACAGAGGTCATCTGCTGGTGTTTGTCCACTGTGTTTTATCAAGACCAAAGTCAGATCAGTCGTCTACCAGGAAATTTTAGAGCACTTCATGCTTCCCTCTGCTGACAAGCTTTATGGAGAAGCTGATTTCATTTTCCAGCCGGACTTGGCACCCCCCCCCCCCCACACACACACACACACACTGCCAAAAGTATCAACATCTGGTTTAATGACCATGGCATCACTGTGTTTGACTGGCCAGCAAACTCTCCTGACCTAAACCCCATAGAGAATCTATTGCATATTGTCAAGAGGAAGATGAGAGACACCAGACCCAACAATGCAGACGAGCTGAAGGTCACTATCAAAGCAACCTGGACCTTCATAACACCTCAGCAGTGCCACAGGCTGATCACCTGCATGCCACGCCACACTGATATAGTAATTAATCCAAAAGGAGCCCTGACCAAGTACTGAGTGTGTACATGGACATACTTTTCAGTCAGCCAACATTTCTATTAAAAAACTGTTTTTAAAATTAATTTTATGTAATATTCTAATTTATTGAGAAACTGAATTTGGGGTTTTCATGGGCTGTAAGCCATAATCATCAAAATTAAAATAAATAAACATTTGAAATATATCACTCTCTGTGTAACGACTCTATATAATATAGAAGTTTAATTTTTTTTAAATTGAATTACCTAAATAAATCAACTTTTTGTTGACATTCTAATTTATTGAGATGCACCTGTACATTCAATTTGAAAAACTTTCAAAAACGCTATTTGGTCATTGAAATTGTTAAATCGTTCAAAAGTAAAACATCTACGGACTGTGATGGTATTGACATGCTATTAGTCAAAACTGTTATCGAATGCATAGTAAAACCACTGACGTATATCTGTAACCTGTCTCTCCAATCAGGTATATTTCCCAATGCAATGAAAATAGCTAAAGTAATTCCGATATACAAGACGGGCGACAGAGGGGAACTCTCAAACTATAGACCAATTTCACTATTACCGCAATTTTCCAAGATACTTGAAAAAATATTCTGTGAGAGAATTGACAACTTCATACTGAAGAATGATTTATTGTGTGAGCAGCAATATGGGTTCAGACACAAGAGGACAACTGCATATGCCCTAATGGAATTTACAGAAAAAATATCAACAGCCATTGAAAATAAAGAGTATTCAGTTGGAGTATTCCTAGATCTTAAAAAAGCATTTGATACAGTAGATCACAATTTATTATTAAAGAAACTACAAAATTGTGGTATTAGAGGGGTAGCACTGTCCTGGTTAAGTAGTTACTTAAAGAATAGATATCAGTATGTATGTGTTAGCAACAAAAACTCAGAGTTACTGAAGGTCACCTGTGGAGTCCCACAGGGTTCAGTTTTGGGACCATTATTATTCAATATGTATATAAACGATATATGTAAAGTTTCAGAAAAAATGGACTTAATATTGTTTGCCGATGACACTAATCTGCTATGCAGTGGAAACAATTTGGAACAACTTCTGGATACACTCGGAAAGGAATTAGGAAAGCTTAAACTGTGGTTTGATTCAAACAAATTAACGCTCAATTTAAGTAAGACAAAATTTATAGTCTTTAACAACCATCACAACAACCCAGTACCCAAACTCAGTGTAAATGGTGTAGAGATTGAAAGGGTATCTGAAACCAAATTCCTTGGAGTAATAATTGATAACAAACTGTGTTGGAAGTCACATATTAATTATATTAAAGGTAAAGTATCCAAATCAATTGCAATATTACACAGAGTGAAATATTTGCTGAATCAACCCACACTATACACCTTGTATCATTCATTAATACTCCCATACATGACATATTGTAATGAAGTATGAGAAAATACATATAAAACAAACATATATCCACTCTTTATGCTTCAAAAGAGAGCTATTAGAATAATAAACAAAGCAGCTTACAGGGAACCAACAAACCCACTTTTTCTTAAACAAAAAACTCTCAAGTTGAAAGATCTGGTTGACTTTAAAACCGCAATAATAATGTTCAAAGTGAAGAATTTATCACTGCCCGCAAATATCCAAAAGTTGTTCCAAACAAGGGAGAAACGATATCACCTCAGAGGAACATGTATATTTCAAAAGCCTACAGTGAGAACAACCACCAAGCAACACTGTATTTCAGTGCAAGGAGTCAGATTATGGAACGATTTTGGACCTGAATTAAAATCATGTACAACGCTTGGACAATTTAAACAAAAACTAAAGGAAGAAATACTCCAAACATATTTACAAGACAACATGTAAACTCACATAAGGATTGACATATCCAGCCTGTGTTGTGTTGTAGCTTAGTTTTTTTTTTTTTTTCTTTTTTTTCTCTGTGACATTTTGTCTTAGATTTGTTTTTGAATAGTAACCGCTTAACTTAGCCTAGCTTAGTTTTCTTTTTTCTCTCAGTCACATTTTGTCTTAGCTTTGTTTTGAATAGTAATCGCTCTTGTCTTGTTTTCTCTTTTTTCTCTTTTGAATTCTTGGATGGAATATGGGTGGGCAATATAAGCTGCGGCTTCAGCCATCACCCATTTCGGATAACTTACGTGGAATTGTATAGTAGGAGGAGTCTTTGTCTAATTTGACCTTGTTGTTATATTATTCAGTTTCTTTTAACCTGTACTGTACTATCCGAAATAAATTCATTCATTCATTCATTCATTCAAAACGCTATTTTAAATGCCCTGCTACTCCACTTGCTGACTGACTTGCTACTACTTCCGCCCAAAAGTGTAAGTTGTTTCTCAAGAATAAGGTGAATAACCAGAATAAGGTGCATATATTCAATGATTGGATTATTCCATGTAGCATATTTGGATTTCTCAGAATTAGGATATCATGTTTACATGGATAATCACATAAATGAGGGACTTAAAAAACTGATCATAATTGGAATACTGGTTCACATTCAAATACACTCTTTTATTTCCATCCACAGTTGCAATAATTAAAAAAAAGATTTTACATGAGGTTGTATTGATGATGAGAGTTGATGATGAGCAAAAGGGTTCACCACTATTCTTCTATTTTTTTAATAATGTGTTGGACAGTTAGTAACCCAGTTTTAGTAGCTTCAGTTTCCTTAGTTGTGCCTCAGTGAAACGGAGGCATACGGTAAACGGTGTTTGTGGATGTGTGTGTGTATCTGTCCGTCTATCCGTCTCTCTGTTTCAGCTCGCCTGGTCAAAATTAAGTGGAACTAAAGGCTTGTATCATTGTTATCACCATATTTTCTCGATTTTTAATTTGTCAGAATTCCGAGATAAGGCTTTGCTTTCAAAATAAACACAGATTTAACTCACCTTTAATGTCATTGAAGCCAAGGAAAAGGGTATTGTAATAACTATTCCAGGCCACTAGAGGCGGCAGTGTGACTTTTTTACAGCACAGCACAGCAGGTTTTTTTTTTTTACAGTATGTGGAGATGAAGTGTTATAAAATAGCGATTACTGGAAAACCCCCCCACATATTCAGCAACTACACCATTTATTCATCACATTGATTGTTTTCACTCTGGTTTTGCTGTTTAGTTTTGCAGAGGAAGGACGAAGTAAAACTTGTTAATTAATGTTTCTCGCCCGCAAATAGTTGCAATGAACTGCGCATGCGCCTGGAAACTCCCGCCACAGGGAAGTACTGAGCAATCCACCAACACTGGGTGAACAAATGTCCATCTTTTTGCCCATCTGTTTTCTTTCTCTGTCGCTAAACAGCAAAAGCTCCTGTTCGCCTTGATTGTCTTGGATTCACGTACCTCCATCGCTTCCACCATTTAGTGTTCTTTTTTGTGTTTGGATTGCAGCTGTTCAACTCAGGTTGGTGGCTCTTGGCTGCCGCCAACAGTACGGGCATGTGAACTGCAGAGTATTTTCACTGCGCACGCGTGTACTCCTAAACTACTGGATGGATTTGGATGAAATTTTTACCAGAGGGTGGCCCTTGGGCTAGAAAGGAACCCATAACATTTTGGTTATGATCCGAGAATGCATACCTCCGCCAAGACTCTAGCACTGAGGCATCAGCAGCTTGGTGCTTTCATTGTTTTCTGTGTTTGGTACAAGCTAGTAATTTGACCTATTTGAAACAGAGCAACATATTTTTCATGACATGGGTGTTACTCACTGCATCAGTTAGAATTAAATAACTTGTTACCAGGTGAAACATTAATGACTGCAGTAATTATCCAATGAAAGGCTATCACCAGTTTGCTTAGTTGCATCCAGGTGGTGACTCTTTTTTTTTTTTTTTTTTTTCTTTTTGGAACTGCAGAGTGCAGTTTTATTGTCAGTCCCCCTCAATATTTCATAACTTCACTCTTTAAGTCAATTATTTATAATTTATATATGTATTTTCAACTATAAATATTCACCAGTAATTGCAAAATAAATATCCTCTATAAGCAGTATTCTCATCCAATAGTTTAGTACCATTATGGCCAGTGTGCCACCAAGGAGGGAGCAGTTTTCAGTATAGAGATTGCCTCTTCTTGCATGGTGTCATGGATACTGCCAGCTGTAGGTTCTCCCCTGAGACTCGTTGTGGGAAATAATGGCAAGAGGAGGAGAAAGGAAGTCCTCTAACTGAGATTAATTAGGGTTTTTGTATTCTGCCAGGAACAATAGCAAATGGAGCTCCAGCTAAATGACTTATTGTTTTATTCCTAATGCCTGCTCTAAATATGTTGCAGGAGAGAAATTTAATGTTTTTGTCTCACTCTTGCACGGGTTCTTTGTTTTGATAGCACATCAGTAGTTAATAATGACACCTAGACAATGGTGAAGGATTGGCAGGATGAGGTTCTTCATATAGTGATGTTGATCTTCTTTTCTGGCTCTTTCCTTGTCGGCTTCATGTGTTGAGGCAGCTGCAGCTTACACTGACACCCTTTTCTTAATAGTGGTATATGGCAAGATACAGTGGTGTGAAAAAGTGTTTGCCCCCTTCCTGATTTCTCATTTTTTTGTATGTTTGTCACACTTAAATGTTTCAGATCATCAAGCAAATTTAAATATTAGACAAAGATAACACAAGTAAACACAAAATGCAGTTTTTAAATGAAGGTGTATATTATTAAGGGTAAAAAAAAATCAATCCAAACCTACATGGCCCTGTGTGAAAAAGTGTTTGCCCCCCCGTTAAAACATAAATTAACTGTGGTTTATCACATCTTTGAAAAGCTGAGTTCAGTTTCTCTAGCCACACCCAGGCTTGATTACTGCCACACCTGTTCTCAATCAAGAAATCACTTAAATAGGACATTCTTGACAATGTGAAGTAGACCAAAAGATCCTCAAAAGCTAGACATCATGCTGTGATCCAAAGAAATTCAGGAACAAATGAGAAACAAAGTAATTGAGATCCGTCAGTCTGGAAAAGGTTAGAAACCCATTTCTAAAGTTTGGGACTCCAGCAAACCACAGTGACAACTGTTATCCACAAATGGCGAAAACATGGAATAGCGGTGAACCTTCCCAGGAGTGGCTGGTCGACCAAAATTACCCCAAGAGTGCAACGACTCATCTAAGAGGTCACAAAAGACCCCACAACAACATCCAAAGAACTGCAGGCTTCACTTGCCTTAGTTAAGGTCAGTGTTCATGACTCCACCATAAGAAAGAGACTGGGCAAAAACGGCCTGCATGGCAGAGTTCCAAGACAAAAACCACTGCTGAGCAAAAAGAACATAAAGATTTGTCTCAGTTTTGCCAGAAAATATCTTGAAGATCCCCAAGACTTTTGGGAAAATACTCTGTGGACTGACGAGACAAAAGCTGAACTTTTTGGAAGGTGTGTATCCCATTAAATCCGGAGTAAAAGTAACAAAGTAGACTTCCGGTTATGGCTGCCACGTAGGACGGACGTGTCTCGCTCTGCTCTACTCCTGGAGAAAAAAAATCGGCAAATAACTCTCTCATTTGGGACAGAACGTATCCCAGCATTTGGGCGAGGATATGTCGGCGAAGCCTAAGGCTGGAAAACCAGGAAAAGGAAAAAGCGAGCCGCCGAAACAGTCCAAATTAACGGACTTTCAGGTCTGTGACGCAGCAAACAAAACTCCATATATGGCGGAAGAGGCTGGCAACGGTGCGATATCTGCGGGGAATGGCGCAGATGCGCTGATGGCTGCCATGAGTTCAATGAGAGCGGACTTTTCCTCTAGATTTGATGGGATTATGACAGCGTTGGAAGGAATAAGAAAGGAATTGGGTGACTGTGTAGAACGAACGGCGCAGATGGAGCTCCGTCTCGCTAGTGCTGAAGATGACGTCACCCGTCTTCAATTAAAGGTGCGCACTTTGGAAAAAAAAAATAAATCTCTGGAAGATAATATTTTGGATTTGGAATCTCGGTCGAGACAGAATAATTTGAGGCTGGTGGGTCTTCTAGAGGAATCAGAAGGTCGGGACGTATGTTCCTTTCTGGAAAAGTGGATTCCGGAGGTGCTGGGCAGCGAGGAGTTGCAATCAGCAGTGGTTCTGGAAAAAGCACATCGTATTGGCCCACGGAGAGATAAGGGACCGCCGAGGACCTTAATTATGAAGTTTCTTAGCAACAGAGACAGGATAAAGATCTTCAACGCTGCACGTGCTAAAGGAGAGATTAAACACCAGGACCAGCAGGTGCGGTTCTACCCAGATTTGGCCACAGGAATCCAGCAATTGAGGAAGCAGTTTGATCCCGTACGTAAGGAGCTGCGCAACCTTGGGATTCGTCATGGTGTAATCTATCCTGCGAGACTGCTGACCACGTATGAGGGCAGAACCCACATCTTCAAGACCCCAGAGGAGGCGCAGGAGTTCATCAAGAAGATCAAAGAAGAAGAAGAGACTGGTGGGAGCTAAGCATGAACAAAATATAAGGTAGAATAATTAAGCATTTGCACAGGCATCTGACTGACTTGAAGTAAATAGTAAGTTTACAAAATATAGATTGTATTATATATTAAAAAAACAAAACAAAAACAAAACAAACAAACAAAAAAAAAACTATGATGTACAAAGTTGTTAAAAATTTTGGAGTTAAGTTGGAAAACTACAGAGGAGAGTTAATGTTACGTCATTAAAAGCAGTAGAGTTAGGGTGATTGGGAGGATGAAGAAGGAGTGGCTTAGGCTGTTCCCCGTGGGTGTGGAACGGTCGATGGCTATATCGGGAGACAGAATTTTTCTTTTGATTTTGGGGGGTTTGCCACAAGTGTGGGAAGGGGAAATTTGTTTGTGTGTAGTTTGTAGGATGAATGTTCAACCACTCATGTTTTTGCTTCTCTGTATGAGCATGTTTACACTGCAAGGTAATCCCAAACTCTCTATTGATCATGGACCAAAGTGTTAATCTTAATTTAACTTCATGGAATTGCAGAGGTCTACAAAATTTAAAAAAACTTAAACAAGTTATGAATAAAATAAAGGACATGGGTTCAAGAATTGTGTTTTTACAAGAAACTCATCTGATAGAGGAGGATGTTAAAAGAATTAGGAGTAGATGGCAGGGAAGTGTATTCACCTCTTCATTTTCATCCCGAGCCAGGGGAGTTATGACTCTCATACATAAATCAGTTCCTTTTCAAGTGAAAAATGTAATTGGAGACAAATTTGGAAGATATGTAATCATTCAAGGTTCTTTGCTATTAGAAAATATAAATCTTGTGAACTTATATGGTCCCAATATAGATGATCAGAAGTTCTTTGCTAATTTATTTCTCATCTTATCATCACTTACAGGGCAACATATAATAGCAGGGGATTTTAATTGTACATTGAATCCAGGTGTGGATAGATCAACAGGACTGGATTGTACGCACATTGGATGTAGGATGACTATTAATCATTTTATGAAAGAATTGAGATTGTTAGATATATGGAGAGAAATGAAACCACAAGTTAAAGCCTATTCTTGTTATTCCAGTACCTACAAGACATTCTCACGTATTGATTATTTTTTGATTTCCACAGAATTAAGGTCCAAGATTCAAAACTGCTTTTATGATAACATCGTGATCTGTGATCATGCACCCTGTTGTCTAATATATGTAGATAAAAAATTGACAAAGGAATCAGGTAGATGGCAATTTCAGCATAAATGGCTTCAGGATGAGGAATTTGTCAAGTATATAGAAAAACAGATAGACGAGTTCTTTGACATCAATACTACACAAACATCAGCATGTGTAAAGTGGGAGGCTTTCAAAGCTTTTATTAGGGGACATATTATTAGTTATACAGGATCAAAATCTAAGAAGACTCGAGAGGAGAGAGCTAAATTGGAACATAAAATAAAAAATCTTCAGGAAAAAGTGTATGCAGGAAGTGACCCAAGGTTGGAGAATGAATTACTGATTTTGAGAGCTGAATACGACAAAAAATCAGCGAATAGAGCTGCCTCGAGTCTTCTAAGATTGAAACAATCTTTTTATGAACAAGGTGAAAAATCAGGAAAATTATTAGCATGGCAGATTAAACAATTGGAAATTAAAACACCAATTACCAGTATTATAAGTAACGGACAGGTAGTTATAGATCCTTTAGAAATTAATAGAGCCTTTAGAGATTACTATGAAAAATTATATGATACCAAAAATGAACCTGATTTAACAAAACTAAATGGGTTTTTGAACGAACTATCTATACCATGTATTCCAAATGAAAACAGGGAGATATTGGAGTCTAAAATTAGTCAAGAAGAAGTTGGGCTAGCCATTGATAATATGAAATCAGGAAAAAGTGCAGGACCAGATGGTCTTCCAGTTGACCTTTATAAAAAATTTAAGAATAAATTAATAAAACCTTTTTTGGAAATGGTTTTAGAAGCATTTCAAAATAATAATTTACCATCATACATAAATAATGCCTTAATTATACTGCTGCCAAAACCAGGTAAGCCCTCTAATAAATGTGAAAATATGAGACCAATAAGCCTATTAAACGCCGACCTTAAGATAATCTGTAAAATTTTAGCAAGACGAATACAAGAAATTTTACCAAATATTATTAATCGAGATCAGAATGGCTTTATAAAGGGTAGACAAGGCTTCCATAATGTAAGAAGACTATTTAATATTATTTATTTTAATAAAGAAGCACCGGATACAGCTCTCCTATCATTGGACGCCGAAAAGGCCTTTGATAGAGTTGAATGGCCCTTTCTTTTTGAAGTCCTACAAAGGTTTGGACTTGGAAATAATTTCATAAAATGGGTTCAAATAATATACAATAATGCTACAGCAGAAATCCTAACAAATAACAATATTTCAAAACCAATAAAAATCAATAGAGGATGTCGACAAGGCTGTCCACTTTCACCTTTACTGTTTACTATGGCAATTGAACCTTTAGCGATAGCGATACGTTTACATTCACAAATATATGGAATTAAAGTTGGACCAACAGAACATAAAATCTCCCTGTACGCCGATGATATAATTTTGTTTATGTCGAATCTAAAAAAATCAATTCCAACCTTGTTGAATTTAATAAAGAATTTTGGGGAAATATCAGGATATAAAATAAATAAAACTAAATCGTCAATATTAATGCTAAATGAGACCCAGAGAAATTACCCAGCCCCTGAGGTAAATCAATTCAATGTTGTAAATCAGTTTAAATATTTAGGAATCCAAATTATGCCTAAGCTAGAATCAGTCGCCAGTGTCAACTATGAAGCCTTAATGTCAGATATCAGTGAGTTAACTCAGAGATGGATGTCACTACCAATGTCGATGATCGGGAGAATCAATATACTTAAAAGTAATATTTTACCTAAAATACTTTATTTATTTCAATACATTCCCTTATCACCACCTTTAGATCTATTCTCAAGAATAAAAAAAAAGTTAGTGGAATTTATATGGAACAACAGGAGGGCTAGATTACGTTTGTCTTTATTATATTTACCATTTGATCGTGGAGGTCTGAAATGTCCAAATTTTATGTTGTATTATTGGTCGGCACAACTGAGGTCTATGACATATTATTTTTCATCAAATGATCTCCCTCACTGGACTGAAATGGAATCATACAATTTACCTTTACCTCTTCCCATATTCATATACTCAGATTCGGCAAAAAAATTACAAAAACAAGTTAAAAATCCATTTGTAAAGCATATGATCAAAATATGGTGTGAAGCTAAAAACTATTTAAAAGAACCACAGTTATTGTCACAATTTAGTCCAATATGGGGTAATCAATATTTTAAACCAGGGAGAGCGGACGCTGTATTTAAAGTATGGAATTTAAAAGGGATACAAAAGATTCAGGATTTATATTTGCCATGTGCAGACAACATAATGTCTTTTGAAGAGCTGAGGATCAAATTTAATCTCAATAGAACACATTTTTTTAAATATCTTCAACTTAGAAACTTTATTCGATCAAATCAAAATAAAGCTCTCACTCGACCTATTTATTCATCCTTTGAAAAAATGATGATGAAAGATAGTAAAAGAAAGGGTATTATTTCAGAGTTTTATAACTCATTGACACTATCTTCAAGTGAAAATTCACTGAAAAGATTAAACTACTGGAAAGAAGATCTGCAAATTGAAATTTCAGAGGAACAATGGGAATTGGCTTGTACAGAAGCTCAAACCAAATCAATAAATGCACGCCTTAAATTGATACATTTCAAATGGTTAATGCGGATGTATGTTACACCGGAGGAGTTAAATAGATATAACAAAAATATACCAGATACATGCACAAAATGCATGGAAAGTAAAGGAACCCTATTTCATTGTTTATGGGAATGTAGATTAATAAGAATGTTTTGGGAAGAGGTGAGGGTAACAATTGAAAAAATAATCTCAAAACAAATCATATTGAATCCTAAACTGTTTTTGTTGGGTCTGTACCCAGAAAAGCATAATTTTAATAAAAGTGAAAGAACATTCATAGACCTCAGTTTGCTTAATGCCAAAAAATGTATTGCACTATTATGGAAAAAGACTCATAGACCAGATGTGACTCAGTGGTTAAGACAGATGTTAACAAACCTTCCATTAGAAAGAATAACATATATACTAAAATCAAAGGAAATTGTGTTTGAGAATATATGGAGACCTTTTATTGATTATGTAAAAAATTTAAACATAACTCTTGAAGAAGAAGGTGAATGATGTGTGTGGACCTTGTAAATTCCAAACTGGTGAACATAATATGTATACTTATGTATTGGATTGTCTAGACTAAACAGAGGAGCATTGTTGAAGACTTGATTTTGTTGGTGGTTGTTGGTGTTTTTAGTGCATTTTTTTTTTTTGTAGTACTTTAGTGTTAGTGTTTGATTGTTTGTATCATGTTTGTTAAAAAAAAAAAGGTTCAATAAAGATATTGTGGAAAAAAAAAAGTAACAAAGTAACAACAAAGTAACAAAGTAACAGCATTTCAGAAAAGGAACATCATGCCAACAGTAAAATATGGTGGTGGTAGTGTGATGGTGTGGGGCTGTTTTGATGCTTCAGGACCTGGAAGACTTGCTGTGGTAAATGGAACCATGAATTCTGCTGTCTACCAAAAAATCCTGAAGGAGGACGTCTGGCCATCTTTCTTGACCTCAAGCTGAAGCGCACTTGGGTTCTGCAGCAGGACGATGATCCAAAACACACCAGCAAGTCCACCTCTGAATGGCTTAAGAAAAATAAAATGAAGACTTTGGAGTGGCCTCATCAAAGTCCTGACCTGAATCCGATTGAGATGCTGTGGCATGGCCTTATAAAGGCGGTTCATGCTCGAAAACCCTCCAATGTGGCTGAATTACAACAATTCTGCAAAGATGAGTGGGCCAAAATTCCTTCACATTACTGTAAGAGACTCATTGCCAGTTATCGCAAACTCTTGGCTGCAGTTGTTGCTGCTAAGGGTGGCCCAACCAATTATTAGGTTTAGGGGGCAATCACTTTTTCACACAGGGCCATGTAGGTTTGGATCTTTTTTCCCTTTCATAATAAACACCTTCATTTCAAAACTGCATTTTGTGTTTACTTGTGTTATCTTTGTCTAATATTTAAATTTGTTTGATGATCTGAAACATTTAAACATACAAAAAAATGAGAAATCAGGAAGGGGGCAAACACTTTTTCACACCACCGTAAATCATTTTAAGAGTCAGCTATTCACCTTCTTGACCACTGCCATCGAGAGGTAATGCATGTTTGTTTATGGTCTAAAGCAGTGAACGCCAACTGGTCACCCATGGGCCACATCCGGCCCTCCAGAGCACTCCATCCGGCCCACAGAATATTGCTGAATTCAGGAATAATTTAGTTCAAACTTTGTTTCATTAATTAATGAAACAAAAGTTCAGATTCAAATTTCATTCCGATAGACTCAAATTTCTGAGTGTAAGTGAGTGCAGTGTCAGATTACTGACCCCTCCCTTCCCGGACAGTGGGAGAGTGTGAGGAGGAGGAGACAGGCCAGCTATTGCTCTTCTATAGGTAACCTATGCCTTGGCTTTTACTATTTTTATGCAAAATGCTGAATATTTCTGTGTTTTTTCTGAAATTATTCAGTATAGTGGAGAATGTATACCTGCCAATGTTTAGGTTTTTAAAAAAATGGGAGCTTTTGACCGTGATGGTGGGGGGTTTAGGCATAAAAACTTGTATATTATAACAGAAAGGACTGTATCTTTGGTCATTTTAATAATTTTTTGAGGAATTTAGTTTTATTTTAATTATTTTTTTGAGAATCATAGTTGATATCATTGTTCTATTCTGGCGCTATATATTAAGTTTGAGATACATTATGTGAAAAAGTTACAATTTTATCACAAGCTTTCCAAATTTGTTTGGAAAAACATAGTAAATTCAATCCACAGATTGATGTGGGAAAATGTAATAAATTTACAAGAAAAATGTCAAAAATTTGAGAAAACCCTCACAAATTTATGAGAACAAATCTCAAATGTAGCATAATCTTAAATTTACAGTGGCAATAACAAAAACAATGAAGAAAAAAGTTCAGAATTTAAGTGACAGAAATTTGCAACAGAAAAGTCCTTGATTTACAAAAAATTATGTCATAAATTTATGAGGAAAAAACCCTCAGACTGTCAAGAATAAAATCACATCTCAAATTAGTTTTTAAGTACAAGCTTTCTTGCTCTTACTCATACTCATCTAAAAAAATAACATGCATTTGGAAGGAACATTAATATATCAAATAATAATATATTACTTAGGATACAATATTTATTTTATTTTTTGAGAGCACGTGGCCCTCACATTGTCTGCCGAGAAAAATTCTGGCCCTTGGGCAAATATAGTTGATGACGCCTGGTCTAAAGCATGCTTTCTAAATGGTACCATTAAAGGCTAGCTACTGAAGATATGAGAGGTTAGAACACCCATTGATTGATGGACGTTAGAAATTAAATCAGAATTTTAAATCAGATCAGTAAAAGATCGGATTTGCAGTTGCAGAGGCAGGGCAGTGTATTGTGAAACTGAGCCATTTGCTTTGGAGCTCTTTTTTATGTGTGGAATCACAGCTTGCACAGCAATTGCAAGGTTGCAAGGTTAAGGATAAACTCCAGTATGAATATGGGAAGAAAAAAAATCTATTTGTGTATTAATTCCTATGCATGAGGGAGATAATGAATTTTACTTTACCATTTTTGTGGCGTTAAGAAGCATCCTGTGGTCTGAGCACATAACCCATTATGATAAACAGGATTAAAACAACACACTCCACAGTCAGGATGGAGGACACATTAGCATACATTTCCTTTATCTTGAGTGTGCAGGGTGCAAACAATTGAGGCGAATGACAGATGACTCGCATGACAAGACTTTTGTGTTGTTTGTAAGGCAAATGGGCCGTTATATGAACCATTTATTGCAATGGAGCAGCGACAGAGCGTATGGAATATTAACCTGACATATTAAACCCTTAAGAACTGCTCTTGATTGACATGCAGAAACAAAAGATGCTGCCGGGGAACATAATAAGGGTCAACTGCTCCACCTGACTGAAGTGACAGGACTAGAACGTGTTTGGCATGATGGCTCACTCCAGGTGAACCTGTTTGACTCTGTCAAAGGAACCTGCCAGGTCCTCTATATGGAGCGCCCAAACTTATTCAGTGTTATTTTATCGGGGTCCTTTCGTGTTTCAAAGGACACAGGGAAAAGTTCTGGAAAATTGAGTTGAGGCTGTTCACATTAACTGCCTTACCCTCACAGCGAGAGTATTTTTGATTGGAAGCAGACAGTGAGAATAGCCCTGTCTTCATTGACATTTCCGAAGCGGCAGCCGTTCTTTTCTGCGGTGGTGACCTCTGTGAATTTTATTAGCAAATGAGACCTGGAGGGTTTGGGTTTAAAGAGCACCCCTTCATTCTGATTTCCCCCCACATAATGATTTTCACAGGGTTCAGGACCTGAATGGAGGAGAAATAATGAGCAGTACTCATTATTGCAAATTATATCTCTCGTTCAGGCCATCACTCAACTCATAATTAATCCAAGTACCTTGAACCTATAGGCTTTAATGACTGGGATTATGCAGTTATTTTAATGTGGTAAATTTTATCAGACTTTGTTCCAACTAAAAAGACTTTATTCTTTTTTTCTTTCTTTTAAATAAAAGATACCAGGCTTGAAAAGATGATATAGTACAAACATGGCCACTTAAGCAGCCTTCTAGGGGTATTTTTGTGTACTTTTTTATTACAGTGTGTCCCCACCCTACAACACATTTAATTTCAGTACTTTGTTAGTTTTGTAAAATCATTGTAGATCTGTTACTCTATTTTCGTCTGCCATATTTGGCTTCTTACGTCTAGCTTTGCATGTTTCACTATTTAAATGACTTTTTTGTGTTCTTTAGCCTAGCGCTTTGTTGTCTGGCCTATACAAGCCTTTTTTTTTTTTATCCCCCACGGGTCGAAAACCAAAGGGGTTGAAGACCCCATTTGAGTGAAGACTGAAGAGGGATTATGGTATGGGGCCATCCATCCATCCGTCCATCTGTCCCACTTTTATGAAATCAACTCTTCTTACAGTTTTGCTCTCATTGTTTTGAGACTTGGTACCAGGGTTTGATTTGCACTGATGATGTGTATAGTGGTCAAGGTCAGAGGGCAGTTTTTCCTTTAATCTTGTCAATGCGATAACTACTCAAAGAAATGATGTAGTCTTTTCAAACCGATTCTGTAGTCATATCTAAGACGAATCTTGGACGGCTGACACCCTGACCTGACTATGGGTTTGGGATCAAAAGGTCAAAGGTCAATGTTAACATTCCCTTTGCACTATTACTATAGAACGAGTAAAGCTAGGGTCACCAAACTTTGTACACAGATTTACCCTGTGACCCTGAACTGTTACTGTGCCTTGGGATCGCAAGGTCAAAGGTCAATTTCAAAATGCCAACTATATCTCAAAAACAAAGAAAGCTAGGGTCACCAAACTTGGTACACATTTCACCTTGGGATCCTGACCTCTGACTATGGTCTTGGGGAGAAAAGGTCAGAGGTCAATGCTAACATTCCCTTTGCACTATTACTATAGAACAAGTAAAGCTACAGTCACCAAATTTGGTACACAGGTTCACCCTGAGACCATGATCTCTGACTATGGGTTTGAGATCAAAAGGTTAAAGGTCAAGGTTAGTATTCTCTATGCTCTATTACTATAGAATGAGTAAAGGTCTCTAGGTTCACCAAACTTGGTACACAGGTAAACCTTAGAATCCTAACCTACAACTGTGGGTTGCATACAACTAATTTTGTTGGCTATTCACGGATGATAGGCTTATCATAATTTGGTTCTGCCCCAGTAATTATGTGGGGAAGTTGAAAACTGCTGTCCTTCAGTGACATATTGGGATCTTTGAAGAAAACAGAAATGGGGGATATTGCATTTGCCTCAGAGTGTTCTTGTTTCTCTTCTCTCTCTTTTTTATGTGCATCCTACCCTTAAACTAACTGTTCTGTGATAGGCTATCCCTCACAAACAGAAGGTGCGACTGCTTGTACTTGTTATCAGCTGAATGTTTGAATGCATTATCCAGGTTTAACATGAGCATACATCATTGTTGCTGTACAAATAGAGGCAAGCAGAGTATCCAGAAACTGTGCTCCAGTAAAATTAGCATTACTCAGATATAAGTAAGAACTGGCTAGAGCAAAATTGCGTAAGTATCAATTTAAAAAAAATGCAGGAGTAGTAAGTGACAGCTTTACTCACCACTTTCTGATTCCACTCTTGAATTTTGACCCTTTTTATAAATTAGCATTTTTATTTCTCATAAATCTGTGACTTATTTCTCAAAACATTCACTAAAAAGGCTAAAAACTGGCTGAAAAATAAACAAGAATGTACCCATGTATGAAATGATTGTCTGCAGGGTGAGAGTGAATGAAGGGAAGGAATGAATGTGTTTGTTTATAGTGAGTGACGAAGGGAGGGAGGCCTGAAATAGGTAAATGTGTGTCAGGTTGTTATATTTGTGTATTTATAATATTTATAATATTTATAATTGTGTATTTATAATGTATTTATGTTTTTTGCATTGATGTATGTGGTTATTGTGTATTCCCTTTTCTTTCCTTTTTTTTTTCTTTTTACTTGTTTCTCCTTTCTAAAGCCCATCCAGGGACAAGAGTTGCAAATTAGCTAATAGCTATACACTCTGTGCAACACATCAGATTGATTGTCATTGATTAATTGTCTATGTTTATTGCACTTATTTATTTATTTAGCGAATGCAAAGTCCTTAAGCCAAGCAGTTGCCTCCTGGTTTGCTGTATGGAGAGTGTGTAATCCTCCTTCCAGTCTTTGGAGCGGGCAAGCCTCTATGATGTGTTCCATTGTTTGCTCCTCTCCACATGCGCACAGTGGGCTAGGGCTACTGCCCCATCTGTGAAGGCTGGCCAAGCAGGGGCCATGTCCAGTCCTGAAGCGATTGAGTGTAGACCACTGTCTCCTTGGGAGGTTGGTGCCCGGGACCTATTGGTTGGGGTTTATCACCAGCTGTTTGTTTGGGACCTCCTTGGTCTCCCATTCCTCTTGCCAAGCTGTCTGGATGGTAAAGTCAGCTGGGGGAGGGTTTTTCCAAATCGGCCGTCTGGATGAAAGTTGGGCAGTGGGTGGGGTGTAGATATCTGCATGGATTGGTAAGTGAGGAGAATCTTTAACTTTTTGGAGCATCCTTTGAGTTAATGCTGCTCGCCGGATGTGTGGAGGGGCTATGTTTGACAGTACAGAGAGCCAGGGGAGTGGTGTTGAGCGGATTGTTCCAGTTATAGTTCTCATGGTTGAGTTGAGCTGGGTGTCTACATGGTGTGTGTAAGATGACCTGGACCAGACAGGGGCACAATATTCTGCTACAGAGTATGAAAGGGCCAGTGCTGAGGTGCGCAGGGTGGAGACTGCCGCCCCCATTTTGCACCAGCGAGCTTGCAGAGCAGGTTGTTTCGTACCTTCACCTTAGCAGCCGTCCCCTTTAGATGTTCCTTGAAGGATAAGGTCCTATCAAGGGTCACTTCAAGATAAGTTGGATTTGGGGCATGCTTAAGCTTGAGTCCGCTCAGGTGGATGTTTAGTTCTCTGGCAGCTTTTGCATTGTGGAGATGGAATACACTGGAGACGGTTTTTGCTGGGCTTGGTTTTAGGCGCCAGATTTTGCAGAACTGGTCCAGTTTGGCAAGATCTTCCGTGAGCACCCGTTCCAGTGGTTCAAAGTCTGGTGCTTGGAATGCCAAACAGATGTCGTCTGCATAGATGAATTTGCGGGATTTTGTAGTAGGCAGGTCGTTTATGTAGAGGTTGAACAGAGTTGGAGCTAGAACTGAGCCTTGTGGGAGTCCGTTTTTCTGCATTCTCCATGCACTTGTGTTCTGACTGAGGTGGACTCTGAACCTTCGGTTGGTCAGCAGGGTTTTTATAATTGCTGTTGCCCAAGCAGGGATCGCCTTTATAAGTTTCAGGAGGAGGCCTTTGTGCCAGACCGTATCATAGGCGGCTGTAAGATCGAGAAACACAGCCCCTGTCTTCAGTCTGCTCTCGAAGCCATTTTCGATGAAGGTGGTTAGGGCCAGTACTTGTTCTCCTGTACTGCGGTCCTTGCGGAAACCTGCTTGATCCACACTTAGAATATCCTCTATTTCTGGGGAAATGCGTTGCAGTATTAGGCGCTCCATGATTTTGTAAGGAACGCTGAGTAGGGAGATTGGGTGGTAGCTTGCTGGTAGTTTGTGGTCTTTGCCAGGTTTTGGGATGGCAATGACCTTTGCTGTCCGCCATTTCTTTGGGATCGAGTTTGTTTGTGTGATCCTTGTGTAGAATTGTGTCAACCAGGTTAGGGCTCGGGGGCCAAGATTTTTCATGAATTCTGGGAAGATGTTATCGTATCCTGCTGCCTTTCCACATTTCAGGCCCTGTAGGACTTTCTCCAGTTCAGCAGCCTCGAAGGGTTCAGGGTTCGTTTCCTCTACAGGCATTTTTTGGTATTTTTTTAGCTCAGTTGTAACTGCTCTTCTGGTGTCTTTGTCTTGGGGTGCTTTGGCGATAGTCAGTAGGTGGGATGCAACTTGGTTGGGTGTGACGGATGCTCGGCTTTGGCTAGGGGGATTCTGTGCAGCTCCTAGGCGATGGATGAGGCTCCAATATTTCCTGCTAGAGTGGGTAAAGCTCCGGTCAGCAACTGTCTCCTCCCATTTCTTTCGCCGGGCTGTATTTAGCGATTCAATGAGATGGTCTGCTATCTCTGGGTCCCCTGATGTTTGATAGGATTGTAGGAGGGCAGCACTTTCTCCGTCCAAACATGGGACATAGAGGGGTCGGTAGCCTCGTGGGATTGCAGTATTGGCAGCCTTGAAGATTGCGCTGCAGAAGCGGTTGTATGCTTCATCTACAGTGATGGTGTGGAGTGGGATGGTAACAACGCTCCGGTCCAGAATTTCACTGAATTTCTTCCAGTTGGCTTTGCGGAAGTTCCAGCGCATCTTCCTTGGGCTGTATATGACTGGAAGTTGTAGGCCAATGTGTACAAGCAGGGGCCGGTGTTGGCTGTGTGGAAAATCATCAAGAATGAGGATCTGTGTAGGATATGGCTCCCCATTCAAAGAGCTGGCCCAACACAGGTCAGGAGAATAGTCCTTCTTCCACCTAGCAGAGTGGAAGGTTCCTCTTTGTTTGGGGTCGTATATCAAAGCGAGGTCATTTCTGGATGCCCAGTCTGAAAGTGCCTCCCCATCACTGTCCACTGCTGGGTACCCCCAGTCAGGGTGATGGCTGTTAAAGTCCCCCACATAGATGGCAGGGTGGGGTAGGGTGGGTAAGACCTGCAGATCCCAGTTGGCATTAGGGGGCTTGTACACATTGACAATATGGAAGCCACCAATGATTATGGTGTCTGAGAAATGTGTTGTTATCAGGTGATTTGCTTCAACTATATCAGAACGCACATAGGTGGCACGTCCATGTTTAGCATGTAGAACATAGCACAGGAGGTCAAAGCCTTTGATGGTGAAGCGGCCAGCTTCCTCTGTGCCAGTATGAGTCTCTTGGAGGCAGATTACATCAATCGAATGTTGGAAGGCGAGGACTTCGATAAGGCTTCGCTTGGCTGCAGATAGGCCTTCAACGTTTAGTTGTAATATGCGAAGGGCAGATCCTACCACAAAGTGCTCTTGGGGCTGTTTGCTTTCGGCTTTAGGACTGTGACTAGGATTCTTCTTTGACTTGGCACAGAGGCGTCGTCTCTTCGAATTTAGTCTGCTGGTAGGATCATTAGCTTCCCCAGGCAAGCCCGGGTACTGGCGGAGGGCGCGACGAGAACACTGATCCATTGCCCCCTATTTATTGCACTGTCCCTGTCAAATAAACAAATCTATCTATAAATGTTCTGTTTTTTTATTTAAGCCTTTTTTCCTCATACATGTTAATATTTTAAATTTTTTCTTGTAATTTTGTGACTTTTTCATTGAAAATTTGACATTTTGTCTGGTAAATGTTTTTGTTTTTTTTTCTCCTTATAAATGCATGACTTTTGCCTGATTAACGCACTGCTGTTTTCTTAAAAAGTTCCAACTTTTTATGATAAATTTGTGACGTTTTCACACACAGTTTTTAGGTCATAAAAATAATACTTTTTTCTTGTACATATTTATTTTCTTAGATGTGTTAGTCTGAATAAAATCAAGTTTAAATACATCCATGCCTTAATCCAACTCATCCAAGTTATCTTCGGATAACTTTTGTTGAACTGTATAATCAGAGGAGTTATTGCCTAATTTGACCTTGTTGGATTTTATTTCCCCCTTTTGCTATACTATTCAGTTCCTTTTAACCTGTACTGTCCGAAATAAAGATTCATTCATTCATTCATTCATCCTGCACTGAAACACCTGTACAGCCTGGTCTGTAGTCTGGAGAGAGTACCAGTGCTGTGGAAGACATCCTGCCTGGTTCCTGTCCCCAAGAAATGGTCGCCATTGGACCTGAACAACTATCAACCAGTTGCTTTCACATCATATGTGATGAAGGTTATGGAGAGATTTGTTTTAGCCCACCTGAGGCTGCAGGTGAGGACGTGGCTGGACCCTCTGCAGTTTGCATATCAGCCCTATTTAAGAGTTGAAGACGCCATCATCTATCTGCTGCAATGAGCTCATTTGGCGCCACACCAGTCGGCTGCCTTTTGCAACAGCGGCTTGATTCCGAGTTTTTTTTTTTTTTTTTTTTCCCTTCCTCTCTCTTTTGATCACTTTTTTTTCACCCCACTTATATCACGGACACACAGATCATCCCAAATGTCTCCTGAGCCGGTGGACGGAGCCACTGTTTATAGCAGGATTCGATACAACAGGGAAGAGCTGCTAGCATTTAACCGCCACCCGGTCCCACTGGAAAAACTCGACATACCGAGAGAACTGAGGCGAAAACGCCGCGGCTGCCGGGCTGGAGTAAGGCGGAGGACAAAAAATATAAGGTACAGACCCTCCCTTCCATCTGTTGTCATAGGAAATGTACGGTCGATACTGGGAAAGTTAGATGAGCTAGCGGCTATCTCCCGTTATGATAGCACTTACCGGGAGTGCTCTCTCCTTTTGTTTACTGAGACGTGGCTAACTGAACTAGCAGCAGATGCTAACATTGAGCTGGAGGGTTTTCACATGATACGAGCTGACCGAACACCAGAGAGTGGCAAAACTAGGGGCGGTGGAGTGATGTATGTTAACAACAACTGGGGTAGACCGGGACATATCACTGTTAAACAACGACACTGCAGCAAAGACATTGAGTTGCTAGCTGTTAGCATGAGGCCTACATATCTCCCGAGAGAACACTCACACGTGATCTGCATTGTTGTTTATGCAAATCCGACGGCGAACGCTGGGACAGCGCGTGACGTCATCCATTCAGTAACCAGCAGGCTGCAGACAGAACACCCAGATGCTCTTCTCCTCATCTCAGGCGATTTCAACCACGTTTCACTGTCTCCCATTCTGCCCACTTTCACCCAGTATGTCACATGCCACACTAGAGACAATAAAACACTGGATTTGTTCTACGCAAACACTAAGGAGGCGTACACCTCATCACAACTCCCCCCACTTGGGAGATCGGATCACAACTTGGTTCATCTCCGACCGGTGTACAAACCCCTAGTGCACAGACAACCTCCGGCCATGCACACTGTGGAGTTATGGTCTGAGGAGACAATGGACACTCTAAAGGACTGTTTTGAAGCCACTGCCTGGAAGCAGCTCTGCGATCCACATGGTGAGGACATCGATGGCCTCATTCACACCTTCATGGGCTACCTCAGCTTCTGTGTGGACAAATCCGTTCCCACCAAGACCATACGGCGTCACTCAAACAACAAACCCTGGATCAACCCTGAGATAAAAACACTTCTGAGAGAGAAGAAGAGGATCTTCAGGTCGGGGAACAGGGAGATGCTGAAGTCCGTACAGAGGGAGCTGAGGAGAAAGATCAGAGAAGGCAAGGACAGCTTCAGGAAGAAGATGGAGGACAAGCTGCAACAGAGCGACATCAGCGGGGTCTGGAGAAACCTCAAAACCATCTCGGGGCTCCAGAATACCTCCCCCCAGGCCACGGGGGGCAGTGAGTGGGCGAACAACCTGAATCTGTTTTTCAATAGATTTGACCAACCGCCCTTCCCCCTGTCTGCACAACAACCACTGCTGCCTCTAAGAAATCAAGTCCTGCTGCCCACTCCCCACTCCACCGACACCCCCCCCCCACTCCCAACACACAGCCCCCCATCCTGACCCTGACCAAGACCCAGGTGAGGACGGAGCTGAGGAAGATCAAGGCGAGGAAGGCGTCGGGACCGGACGGCATCAGCGCAAAGCTCCTCAAGTCCTGTGCAGACCAGCTGTGTGGGATTGTGACGTATATCTTCAACATGAGCCTGAAACTGGGGAGGGTACCACAGCTGTGGAAAACATCTTGTGTGGTACCTGTACCAAAAACTTCCCACCCCAAAGACCTGAACAGCTTCAGACCGGTGGCCTTGACGTCCCACTTGATGAAGACCCTGGAGAGACTGCTCCTTGCTCATCTCCGCCCCCTGGTGGAACCAGCGATGGATCCACTCCAGTTCGCCTACCAGCATGGCATTGGGGTGGAGGATGCGGTGATCTTCCTCCTTCACCGTTCTCTGTCCCACCTGGAGAAGCCCGGGAATATGGTGAGGATCATGTTCTTTGACTTCTCCAGTGCTTTCAACACCATCCAACCGATGATCCTGAAGGACAAGCTGCTGCGCGCAGGGGTGGACCAGCACCTGTCATCATGGATCCTGGACTACCTCACGAACCGGCCTCAGTTTGTGAGAACCCGGGACTGTGTTTCCGACACGATCATCAGTAGTACGGGGGCCCCCCAGGGAACGGTGCTGGCTCCCTTCCTGTTCACTCTTTATACTGCGGACTTCTCACACAACACAACACATTGCCATCTACAGAAGTTCTCTGATGACTCTGCGATCGTTGGTCTCATCTCCAGCGGAGATGAAGCTGAGTACAGAGGGCTTATCCAGGACTTTGTGGACTGGTGCCATCGGAACTGCCTCCAGATCAACGCAAGGAAAACTAAGGAGCTGGTGGTGGACTGCCGCAGGCATGGGCAGCCCCTCACAGCACCAGTAAATATACAGGGAACAGACATCGAGATGGTGACATCCTACAAGTACCTGGGTATTCATCTGAACAATAAACTAGACTGGTCACACAATACTGACGCACTCTACAAGAAGGGACAGCGCAGGCTGTTCCTGCTGAGGAGACTCAGGTCTTTTGGTGTACAAGGGGCGCTGCTGAAGTCATTCTATGACACGGTGGTGGCATCAGCCATCACTTTTGGAGTGGTCTGCTGGGGCAGTGGCATTACTGCAGCCGATAGGAAGAGACTGAACAAACTGATTAAGAAAGCTAGCTCTGTCCTGGGGCAACGCCTTGATCCGATGGAGGAGATAGGAGAGAGAAGGACGGTGGCTAAACTGTCATCTCTGCTGGAGTCCGAGTTCCACCCTATGCAGGACATACTGGATGCACTGAGGAGCTCATTTAGCAGCAGACTACATCATCCCAGGTGCACAACCGAGAGGTTTCGTAGGTCCTTCCTACCAACGGCTGTCAGACTGTACAACCTAAGCAGGGCTGCTCGCAGAGATAGCAAAAAGACGTAACAAACTAATAGTTTTTTTTGAATGCAAAAGATGCAATAGACTTACACAATGGTCCTCTCCGGCATACAACTAGGAACATACCGGTCGCTATGGAGGGTGAGAATATGTATGGGCACATACCATGTAGGATAACTAAATAGACGGTTATGCTGTTTCATCCCACCTAGCAACAATGCTCTGCACTGTGTGTGTTTATATATTTACATATTTATTCCATCTAGCTACAATGCTCTGCACTGGGTGTGTTTATATTTATATATCTATATATTTATTCCATCTAGCTACAATGCTCCGCACTGTGTTTTTATATATCTACATATTATTCCATCTAGCTACATTGCTCCGCACTGTGTGTGTTTATATACTTGCATATTTATTCCACCTAGCTGCAATGCTCCGTACTGTGGGTGTTTATATATTTACATATTTATTCCATCTAGCTACAATGCTCTGCACTGTGTGTTCATATATTCATATATTTATTCCATCCAGCTACAATGCTCTGCACTGTGTGTCTCTGTGTGTGTGTGTGTATATATATATTTTATAGTAATATGTACATATGTATATTAGCTGCTCTTGCTTGCTTGTTTTTTTGTTTTTTTTTTCTTGCCTTCTGATTGTTGCTCTGAGTGTTGCTATCCCTGTGCTGTTGCAATCCTGGAATTTCCCCGTTGTGGGACTAATAAAGGCTTATCTTATCTTATCTTATCTTATTTGCACCTGGATGGAGGAGGAGACACTGTGAGAATGACATTCTTTGATTTCTCCAGTGCATTTAACACCATTCACCCGCTGGTGCTGGGTGAGAAGCTGCCAGTGATGGGGGTTGACAGCTTTGTGATATCCTTGATTACCAACTACCTGACAGGCAGGGATTCACCAGTCTGTTAGTGTCTTGAAATTTAGTACAGGTGCTAACAAAATCTAAGAATGGTCACTACCAGTTGTAAGGTTTTTTTTTTTTTTTTGTAAATAGTTTACTGTTATTCTAACCTTAGTTTTCACTCAGTGGCTCTGCATTTGATTTGTCTGAATCAAGTATAAGACTGTAAACCCTATGCAGTGGGACAAAAAAGTATTTTGTCAGCCACCAATTGTGCAAGTTCTCCCACTTAAAAGATGAGAGAGGTCTCCAATTTTCATCATAGGTATACCTCAACTATGAGAGACAAAATGAGAAAAAAAAAATCCAGAAAATCACATTGAAGGATTTTTAATGAATTAATTGGTAAATTCCTCAGTAAAATAAGTATTTGGTCACCTACAAACAAGCAACATTTCTGGCTCTCACAGACCTGTAACTTCTTCTTTAAGAGGCTCCTCTGTCCTCCACTCGTTACCTGTATTAATGGCACCTGTTTGAACTCATTACCAGTATAAAAGACACCTGTCCACAACCTCAAACAGTCAGACTCCAAACTCCACTATGGCCAAGACCAAAGAGCTGTCAAAGGACACCAGAAACAAAACTGTAGACCTGCACCAGGCTGGGAAGACTGAATGTGCAATAGGTAAGCAGCTTGGTGTGAAGAAATCAACTGTGGGAGCAATTATTAGAAAATGGAAGACATACAAGACCACTGATAATCTCCCTCGATCTGGGACTCCACACAAGATCTCACCCTGTGAGGTCAAAATGATCACGAGAACGGTGAGCAAAAATCCCAGAACCACACGGGGGGACCTAGTGAATGACCTGCAGAGAGCTGGGACCAAAGTAGCAAAGGCTACCATCAGTAACACACTACACCGCCAAGGACTCAAATCCTGCAGTGCCAGACGTGTCCCCCTGCTTAAGCCAGTACATGTCCAGGCCCGTCTGAAGTTTGCTAGAGAGCATTTGGATGATCCAGAAGAGGATTGGGAGAATGTCATATGGTCAGATCAAACCAAAATAGAACTTTTTGGTAAAAACTCAGCTTGTCGTGTTTGGAGGAGAAAGAACACCATACTTACTGTGAAGCATGGGGGTGAAAACATTATACTTTGGGGCTGTTTTTCTGCAAAGGGACCAGGATGACTGATCCGTGTAAAGGAAAGAATGAATGGGGCCATGTATCATGAGATTTTGAGTGAAAACCTCCTTCCATCAGCAAGGGCATTGAAGATGAAACGTGGCTGGATCTTTCAGCATGATAATGATCCCAAACACACCACAAGGAGTGGCTTCATAAGAAGCATTTCAAGGTCCTGGAGTGGCCTAGCCAGTCTCCAGATCTCAACCTCATAGAAAATCTTTGGAGGGAGTTGAAAGTCTGTGTTGCCCAGCGACAGCCCCAAAACATCACTGCTCTAGAGGAGATTTGCATGGAGGAATGGGCCAAAATACCAGCAACAGTGTATGAAAACCTTGTGAAGACTTACAGAAAACGTTTGACCACTGTCATTGCCAACAAAGGGTATATAACAAAGTATTGAGATGAACTTTTGTTATTGACCAAATACTTATTTTACCGAGGAATTTACCAATTAATTCATTAAAAATCCTTCAATGTGATTTTCTGGATTTTTTTTTTCTCATTTTGTCTCTCATAGTTGAGGTATACCTATGATGAAAATTGGAGACCTCTCTCATCTTTTTTTTTCCACAATATTTTTATTGAACCTTTTTTACAAACATAACACAAACAATCAAACACTAACACTAAAGTAATAAAAAAAAAAATGTACTAAAACACACCAACAACCACTAACAGGAACAGGTCTTCAACAATGCTCCTCTGTTTAGTCTAGGCAATCCATTACATAAGTATACATATTATACATTCACCAGTTTGGAATTTATAAGGTCCACACACATCATTCACCTTCTTCTTCAAAAGTTATGTTTAAATTCTTTACATAATCAATAAAAGGTCTCCATATATTCTCAAACACAGTTTCCTTTGATTTCAGTATGTATGTTATTCTTTCTAGTGGAAGGTTTGTTAACATCTGTCTTAACCACTGAGTGACATCTGGTCTATGAGTCTTTTTCCACAATAGTGCAATACATTTTTTGGCGTTAAGCAAACTGAGGTCTATGAATGCTCTTTCACTTTTATTAAAGTTGTGCTTTTCTGGATGCAGACCCAACAAAAACAATTTAGGATTCAATATGATTTGTTTTGAAATTATTTTTTCAATTGTTACCCTCACCTCTTCCCAAAACATTCTAATTTTTCTACATTCCCATACACAATGAAATAAGGTTCCTTTACTTTCCATACATTTTGTGCATGTATCTGGTATGTTTTTGTTATATCTATTTAATTCCACCGGTGTAACATACATCCGCATTAACCATTTAAAATGTATCAATTTTAGACGTACATTTATTGATTTGGTTTGAGCTTCTGTACAAGCCAATTCCCATTGTTCCTCTGAGATTTCAGTTTGCAGGTCTTCTTTCCAATAATTCAGTCTTTTCTGTGAGTTTTCACTTGAAGATAGTGTCAATGAGTTATAAAACTCTGAAATAATACCCTTTCTCTTACTATCTTTCGTCAAGATTTTTTCCAAGGATGAATAAATAGGTCGAGTGAGAGCATTGTTTTGATTTGATCGAATAAAGTTCCTCATCTGAAGATATTTTAAAAAATGTGTTATAATAATAATATAGTAAGGATAGACGTAATCTAGCCTTCCTATTGTTCCATATAACCTCCACTAACTTTTTTTTAATTCTTGAGAATAGATCTGAAGGTGGTGGTAAAGGAATGTATTGAAATAAATAAAGTATTTTGGGTAAGATATTACTTTTAAGTATATTAATTCTCCCAATCATCGACATTGGTAGTGACATCCATCTCTGAATTAACTCATTAATGTCTGTCATTAAGGCTTCGTAGTTGGCACTGGCGACTGATTCCAGCTTGGGCACAATTTGAATTCCTAAATATTTAAACTGATTTACAACATTGAATTGATTTACCTCAGGGGCTGGGTAATTTCTCTGGGACTCATTTAGCATTAATATTGAAGATTTAGTTTTATTTATTTTATATCCTGATATTTCCCCAAAATTCTTTATTAAATTCAACAAGGTCGGAATTGATTTTTTAAGATTCGACATAAACAAAATTATGTCATCGGCATACAGGGAGATTTTATGTTCTGTTGGTCCAACCTTAATTCCATATATTTGCGGATGTAAACGTACTGCCATTGCTAAAGGTTCAATTGCCATAGTAAACAGTAAAGGTGAAAGTGGACAGCCTTGTCGACATCCTCTATTGATTTTTATTGATTTTGAGATATTACTGTTTGTTAGGATTTCTGCTGTAGCATTATTATATATTATCTGAACCCATTTTATGAAATTATTTCCAAATCCAAACCTTTGTAAGACTTCAAAAAGAAAGGGCCATTTGACCCTATCAAAGGCCTTTTCGGCGTCCAATGATAGGAGAGCTGTATCCGGTGCTTCTTTATTAGAGTAAATAATATTGAATAATCTTCTTACATTATGGAAGCCTTGTCTTCCCTTTATAAAGCCATTCTGATCTCGGTTAATAATATTTGGTAATATTTCTTGTATTCGTCTGGCTAAAATTTTACAGATTATCTTAAGGTCAGCATTTAATAGGCTTATTGGTCTCATATTTTCACATTTATTAGAGGGTTTACCTGGTTTTGGCAACAGTATAATTAAGGCATTATTCATGTATGATGGTAAATTACTATTTTGAAATGCTTCTAGAACCATTTCCAAAAAAGGTTTTATTAATTTATTCTTAAATTTTTTATAGAGGTCAACTGGAAGACCATCTGGTCCTGCACTTTTTCCTGATTTCATATTATCAATGGCTAGCCCAACTTCTTCTTGACTAATTTTAGACTCCAGTATCTCCCTGTTTTCATTTGGAATACATGGTATAGATAGTCCGTCCAAAAACCCATTTAGTTTTGTTAAGTCAGTTTCATTTTTTGTATCATATAATTTTTCATAGTAATCTCTAAAGGCTCTATTAATTTCTAAAGGATCTACAACTACCTGTCCGTTACTTATAATACTGGTAATTGGTGTTTTAGATTCTAATTGTTTAATCTGCCATGCCAATAATTTTCCTGATTTTTCACCTTGTTCATAAAAAGATTGCTTCAATCTTAGAAGACTCGAGGCAGCTCTATTCGCTGATTTTTTGTCATATTCAGCTCTCAGAATTATTAATTCGTTCTCTAACTTTGGGTCACTCCCTGCATACACTTTTTCTTGAAGAATTTTTAATTTGTTTTCCAATTGGACTCTCTCCTCTCGAGTCTTCTTAGATTTTGAACCTGTATAACTAATAATATGTCCCCTAATAAAAGCTTTGAAAGCCTCCCACTTTATACATGCTGATGTTTGTGTAGTATTAATATCGAAGAACTCATCTGTTTTTCTATGTACTTAACAAATTCCTCATCCTGAAGCCATTTATGCTGAAATTGCCACCTACCTGGCTCCTTTGTCAATTTCTTATCTACATATATGAGACAACAGGGTGCATGATCAGAGATCACAATATTATCATAAAAGCAGTTTTGAATCTTGGACCTTAATTCTGTGGAGATCAAAAAATAGTCAATACGTGAGAATGACTTGTAGGTATTAGAATAACAAGAGTAGGCTTTAACTTGTGGTTTCATTTCTCTCCATATATCCAGCAATCTCAATTCTTTCATAGAATGCTTAATGATCATCCTGCATCCATTGTGTGTACAGTCCAGTCCTGTTGATCTGTCTATACCGGGATTCAATGTACAATTAAAATCCCCTGCTATTATATGTTGCCCTGTAAGTGATGATAAGATAAGAAATAAATTAGCAAAGAACTTTTGATCATCTATGTTGGGACCGTATAAGTTCACCAGATTTATGTTTTCTAATAGCAAAGATCCTTGAATAATTAGATATCTTCCAAATTTGTCTCCAATTACATTTTTCACTTGAAATGGGACTGATTTATGTATGAGAGTCATAACTCCCCTGGCTCGGGATGAAAATGATGAGGTGAACACACTTTCTTGCCATCTTCTCCTAATTCTTTTTACATCCTCCTCTATTAGATGGGTTTCTTGTAAAAACACAATTTTTGAACCTATGTCTTTTATTTTATTCATAACTTGTTTAAGTTTTTTTAAATTTTGTAGACCTCTGCAATTCCATGAAGTTAAATTAAGATTAACGCTTTGGTCTATGATCAATAGGGGGTTTAGGATTACCTCGCAATATAAACATGCTCATACAGAGAAGCAAAAACATGAGTGGTTGAACATTCATCCTACAAACTACACACAAACAAATTCCCCCTTCCCACCTTCGTGGTAAACCCCCCAAAATCAAAAAAAAAATTCTGTCTCCCGATATAGCCATCGACCGCTCCACACCCACGAGGATCAGCCAAAGCCACTCCTTCTTCATCCTCCCAATCACCCTAACTCTACTGCTTTTAATAACGTAACATTAACTCTCTTCTGTAATTTTCCAATTTAACTCCAAAATTTTATAGCAATTTTGTACATCATAGTTTTTTTTTTTAAATATATAATACAATCTATATTTTGTAAACTTGCTATATGCTTCAAATCAGTTAAATGCCTATGTAAATGCTTAAATATTCTACCCTATATTCTGTTCATGCTTAGCTCCCACCAGTCTCTTCCTGGATCTTCTTGATGAGCTCCTGCGCCTCCTCAGGGGTCTTGAAGATGTGTGTTCTGCCCTTATATGTGACCAGAAGTCTTGCAGGGTGAATCACTCCATGACGAATCCCAAGGTTGCGCAGTTCTTTACGGATGGGGTCAAACTGCTTCCTTAATTGTTGGATTCCTGAGGCCAAATCTGGGTAGAACCGCACCTGTTGATCTTGGTATTTAATTTCTCCTTTAGCTCGCGCCGCGTTGGAGATCGTCATCCTGTCTCTGTAGCTGAGGAACTTCATAATTAGCGTCCTCGGTGCTGCCTTGTTATCTGTCGGTGGACCTATTCGGTGGGCGTTTTCCAAGACGACTGATAAATTTAGCTCCGCGTTGTTCAGCGCCTCCGGGATCCACCCCTCCAAAAAGGAGCATGGATCACGACCTTCGGCTCCCTCCGGTAAACCCACCAGCCTCAGGTTGTTCCGTCTCGACCGGGACTCCAAGTCCAGGACATTATCTTCCAGACATTTTTTTTTTTTTTCCAAAGTGCGTACCTTTAATTGAAGTCCGCCGACGTCATCCTCCGCACTGGAAACACGAAGCTCCACCTGCATCACTCGCTGCACGCAGTCACCCAATTCCTTTCTCATTGCATCCAACGCTGCCATAATCCCATCAAGTTTAGCGGAAAAGTCTGCTCTCATTGAGCTAATGGCAGCCAGCACTGCACCTGTGCCGCCATCATCAGCAGTCACCGCACCACCGCTAGTTTCATCCACCATATCCGCAGCTTTTCCTGCTGCGCCACAGACGTGAAAGTCCGTTAATTTGGACTGCTTCGGCGGTTCAATTTTTCCCCCGCCTGATTTCCCAGCCTTAGGCTTCACCGGCATATCCTCGCCCAAACGCTGGGAAAAGTTCTATTCCAAATGAGAGTTATTTGCCGAATTTTTATCTCTAGGAGCAGAGCAGAGTGATACGTGTCCTTCTACGTGGCCACCATAACCGGAAGTCCCTCTCTCATCTTTTAAGTGGGAGAACTTGCACAATTGGTGGCTGACTAAATACTTTTTTTTCCCCACTGTAGCCTTAATAATTAGTTGACAAGATTTTATACTTTGATTCAAGTTCTAATTAAAATTAAAATAATTAAAAGCAGTGTCATTCCATCTATGTCCAAATCATATCAAATGCAGTATATAAGAGTCTAAACATCACCGGGGCAGCACATGGATCCTTTATACTGCATAACAGTGCAGTGGGGATGCATCTGACATAAGGAGATGGTGATGGCTGTCTGACCGGTGAGTGACTTATCAACTGTCACATTGCAAACCACATCAGATAGATATACAGTGCATCTGGAAAGTATTCACAGCGCTTCACTTTTTCCACATTTTATGTTACAGCCTTATTCCTAAAGGGATTAAATTTATTTTTTCCCTCAAAATTCTACACACAATACCCCAAAATGACAACATGAAAAAAGTTTTTTTTTTTTTTTTTAGATTTTTGCTAATTTATTAAAAATAAAAAACTAAGAATTCACATGTACATAAGTATTAACAGCCTTTGCTCAATACTTTGCTGACGCACCTTTGGCAGCAATTACAGCCTCAAGTCTTTTTGAATATGATGCCACAAGCTTGGCACACCTATCTTTGGGCAGTTTTGCCCATTCCTCTTTACAACACCTCTCAAGCTCCATCAGGTTGGATGGGAAGCGTCGGTGCACAGCCACTTTCAGATCTCTCCAGAGATGTTCAATTGGATTCAAGTCTGGGCTCTGGCTGGGCCACTCAAGAACATTCACAGAGTTGTCCTGAAGCCACTCCTTTGGTATTTTGGCTGTGTGCTTAGGGTCATTGTCCTGCTGAAAGATGAACTGTCAGTCCAGTCTGAGGTCAAGAGCGCTCTGGAGCAGGTTTTCATCCAGGATGTCTCTGTACATTGCTGCATTCATCTTTCCCTCTATCCTGACTAGTATCCCAGTTCCTGTCACTGAAAAACATCCCCACAGCATGATGCTGCCACCACCATTAGCATGGTTATGAGCGGTGCCTGGTTTCCTCCAAACATGACACCTGGCAAAGAGTTAAATCTCTGTCTCATCAGACCAGAAATTTTTGTTTCTCATGGTCTCAGAGTCCTTCAGGTGCCTTTTGGCAAACTCCAGGCGGGCTGCCATGTGCCTTTTACTAAGGAGTGGCTTCCATCTGACCACTCTACCATAAAGGCCTTATTGGTGGATTGCTGCAGAGATGGCTGTCCTTCTGGAAGGTTCTCCTGTCTCCATAGAGGGACACTGGAGCTCTGACAGAGTGATTGTCAGGTTCTTGGTCACCTCCCTGACTAAGGCCCTTCTCCCCGATCACTCAGTTTAGACGGACGGCCAGCTCTAGGAAGAGTCCTGGTGGTTCCGAACTTCTTCCATTTACGGATGATGGAGGCCACTGTGCTCATTGGGACCTCCAAAGCAGCAGAAATTGTCCTGTACCCTTCCCCAGATTTGTGGCTCAAGACAATCCTGTCTCCGAGGTCTACAGACAATTCCTTTGACTTCATGTTTGGGTTGTGCTCTGACATGCACTGTCAACTGTGGGACCTTATATAGACAGGTGTGTGCCTTTCCAAATCATGTCCAATCAACTGAATTTACCACAGGTGGACTCCAGTTAAGCTGTAGAAACATCTCAAGGATGATCAGGGGAAACACGATACACCTGAGCAAGTAGGACTCAGTTTCAGTACACTACGCATGGATGGTACACTGGAGCCTGCAGTTCTAAAACAGTAAAAAGTATGCTTTACAACATACTAGTGGATACCCGTGCATGCCCGTAGAAACCCGTGCATGCCCATAGAGGGGATGCATTGGAACAGAATTCTTGCCAGTTACAGGACAGTTGGTATAGCAACACAGCACTAAGTGGCAATCACATGTGATGGCTTTTGTATGCAACAAAACATAAAAATCACACAAAGTATGCCCTGCCATCTGGGGCTGTTTGCCCCTGCTTGTTACTTCTTCTGCCTGTCACTGTTCTGTGTTATGTTGCTTGCACAGGCAGTGGGCGGAGGGCCCTGATGGGGCCGCGGATGGTGCCGGCGGCGAGTCCTCCACTCACGCCGCAGCTGCGGATGGCGGCGCGGCCTCCGCTCACGCTGCCCCAGCTCCGGAGCCTGCCGCTGTGTCTGTGGACGGCCCGGCTGCGCCGCCCGCGGCCCGGCTTGTGGTCGGGAGCGTGGATGGCGATGTCGCCAAAAAGGTCACTGATGGTGCGTCACAATCATCTCGCTGTGTGACGTCAGCGGCTGTGCCTCCGCCAGCTGCTGCCGCTTCGGTGGAGGGGACGGAGCACCGACCTGATGGTACGTCAGAATCTCGCTGTGTGACATCAGCGGCTGTGCTTCCGGAGGCTGCTACCGTTACACAGCGGGGGATGGAACAGCGACAGTCAGCTGCTGAGGGTGGCGTCCAGGAAAATGTGGCCCATGATGAATCCACTGGCCCGGGAGAACCAAGCAGTCAGCTGAGTTGTGCTGCCGAGGAAATGGAATCTGATAACGACGCTGTGTCTAATACTGGGTCTATTGAGGCAAAATGCAGTACAAACACGAGTTTGTATTCACTGGAAGAAATAAATGCTTTTCTGGATGAAACCTATAACAAAGCCATTAGGGTTGCCGACTACTTCAGTGACACTGATAAATTCATTAAGTCTGTGGATGTGCTAAGAAGGCAGGTTGGTCTGGACCTCCTGGATGAAAGGAAACGTTATCGCCTCAAGAAACACCTGACGGCCCTGCGTAAAGCAGCAGGGGGAACGCCGGTCAAGCGCGCCCGGCAGGAGGAATGAATGGCGGTCGTTCCTCTGCCTGTTTCACACATTTTTGGGATATTGTTTGAACAGATTTGTATATGACATTTAATTGACTGTAATTGACTGTCACAGAACTGGATCTTTGACTAGGTGGGCTGCAAGGAATGCTCTGTGTGGTGTGGGGGGGGGAACATTTCAGTTTGCACTTTTTCCAATGTGACACACTTGGTGGAATGATGTTGGTGTGCTTACTTTTTTTGGAAGTGTGCAATAAAGGCTTATTTTAAAGGTCAAAGGTCTCTCTCTCTCTCTCTCTCTCTCTCTCTCTCTCTATATATATATATATATATATATACAGTATATACAGTATATATACAGTATATACAGTATACTGTGTATATATATATATATATATATATATATATATATATATATATATATATATACAGTATGTGCCTTGTAGGGAGTCATGTGCTCTGTCTATGTGCCGTCATATAGACATCATTTGGTGGGTCTTCTTCTTCTTTCAGACCACTGGAGGGTCTCCTCCTGTCTCAGACGGCTGTGTTGTTCAGTCATGCCTGCGGCGTACTGGTGGAACCTGAGGTGTTTCATGTTCACGGCATCCTTTCTCATGTGCAGCAGTTCTCCTCATTCTATTGCTCTCCATCTGGTGGGTCTTCTTCCTCTTTATTCAGACCACTGGTTGAGGGATAGGTGCGTCGTAAATCCAGTTCATGGGCACGATCCTGAAAAAGTGGCTTTTGACCCTGTTCAGGAAGGCCCATGCATACCCGTAGAAACCAAGAAACCGGAGCACCCGGAGAAAATCAGCGCTTTGCTTGGCATTTTACACATTTGTAGTATAGACTGGCATTCGTCAAGGTTACACATTTGCCGTCACGTAGGCATGGCGAGTCATCCTATGATGCCTGAGTTCATAGGACACGCTATGATGATGAGGCAGAGATCATAGGGTCTTCTTCTTCGTTCAGACCACTGAAGGGTGTCCTCCTGTCTCAGACGGGTGCGATGTACTGCTGGAACCTCAGGTGTTTTATCTTCATGGCATCTTTTCTGACGTGCAGCAGTTGTCGTCATTCTATTGATCTCCATCTGGTGGGTCTTCTTCTTCTTCTTGTTCATTGAGACCACTGGTTGAGGGATAGGTGCGTTGTAATCCCAGTTCATGGACAGGATCATGAAAATTGATCTGAGCAAAAAGAGCCTTTCGGTCATGGACTCACTGTATATGACATCATAAAGACATGAGAGTCCTACATGACATCATAAAGACACATTTGTTTATGTTCCGTCATATAGGCATCACATAAGAGTTCTATATGACATCAAAAAGGCATCGCATAAGAGTCCTATATGACGTCATAAAGACACATTTGTCTATGCGCCATCATATAGGCATCGCGAGTCCTATGATGCCTGAGTTCATAGGACGTCCTATGATGTTCAGGCAGAGATCATAGGCCGTCCTATGATGTCCTATAAACGTCTCTCTCTCACACACACACACACACACACACACACACACACACACACAGATTTCTTGCTTTAATAGAGTGATCATCATCAACATCAACATCACTGTCTGGAGGAACATCCGCTGTAGCAACTAATTCAGTGCTTACATTATGTTTTTAATTTTTATTTTTTTGGATCTCAGACAGGAGACCCACAATTTAGCTTGAAAAGTTTTTTTCTTAAACTTCGAAGCCATTTTTGTGAATATATCTTCTGTCATAAGCCATGGAAATGTGGCCTCATATGTTAGTTTAAGGACGTTAATTATTTAAATCTTCAGTTCTTGTGAACATGTGCTAACTTGACACAGGTGAAATTCACCATTCTTACGCATGTTGTTTGCACACGTTTGAAGAACATACCGTATGAGTGTGTGTTGAACCTGGAATGGCTCGATCCTACTAACAGGGGTTACGAACAAAGTAAGCATGATTTACACATACTAATACTGGCACGTTCTTGTATGAGGGCATTGATTTAAAATCTAATGGTAAAGAAAGACTGACGAAAGAAAAAATAACATTGCTGCCATACCATTTTATTTCAGATCAGTGACAATCAAAAATGTACTCAGGTAGGTGTTAACTGTATCTTGCAATGAAATTACTTATAAAAGTTCAATTTTGTGAAAAAAGTTATGAGTTCTTGAGTAAATGTAACTTGCTACTACTATCCACCTGTGTTAAACACAAAATAAGGCTTTAAGGAAATGAAACAATTTGATATTTTCTTTTCAGAAAAGGTTTTCCATTCAAACCATCAAATATGGAGAAAAAGGTTTAATAAGGTTGAATACAAATAATATGACATTCATTTTAAAGTCCCCTTTTCTCTGTGTGCTTCTCTGCCAACACCACCTGCTTTCCCAGTGATAATAGACAAGCACAAAAGATGTGCGACTTTATTTAGAACATAATGAAATTAGGATGAGGTCTTTTCACATTGTTGAAACCTTGAAAAAGCTTTCATTTAATAATCAAGTTTGTTTTGTAAAAGAAAAAAATCATATTCTGTGAGCTTTCAACAGAAAAGTCATTACTTTTTCATATTAAATTAAACTATTTCTGTAGTCAAGATCGCTTTCTCACTCGCTTCTTCTTTTTGCACAAGGAATTTTTCTTCCCATATGGACTAATGTTAGCTGTTGCCAACTGTTCACTGCACTCCCAGTTGAGTCGAGCTGTTGGGGCAAAGGATTAGACTAATGGAAGCCTTCCTCTGGAGTGTGCCCATTTTTCTTTCTCTCTATTGCTCATAATACCATTAAATCACAAAGTCTGTTATTTTGGAATACATGATGTCCAGTTGACCCTGAACATTTGGGTGTATATTCTTATTCAAAAAAGTATTTGTATTTATGCAAATGTATTGCAGTTTTTAATTCCATGCAGCTTCCGAAGCTGCAGCGTTGTAATGGTTTGTTTATTTTTGTGTTTTAGTTTCGCTTTTTGAGACAATACTTCATGCATTAAGCAGCCAATTAAAAAGTTTTTCATGTCCTTAGTCAAAAAAAGAACAACTCACTAATGAGGAAAAGCTGCTGAAACTGGTCAACAAGATCGATCAAGTCAATTCTGAATGATTTTTGTGACTGGCTATCACAATTAGTTGGCTTCTGCCAACTAATTGTCTGATAATCAATGATAGAATATTTATGAGATGCAATCATGGATGTTTTTTTTTATTGTTTTTTTTTTTCCGTGGAAAAGCCCTTATTTAGGCACAGCGCCGTTATTGATAGTGACAAGATTATTCCCAAATAATGGAAGTCACACATTTCCGTCAGGGTGTCTGTTCTTCATTTCCGAAGAGCAGCATCATGAATGCATGTGACTTCTGAAGCAGGAACACTTCATCTTCGACTCATTCATTTTTCACACCAGCCTCCATGTTCTCCACATCCGGCCATCATTGTAATGGAAGGTGAAGGTGGCCTACATTGGAATAATAATAAATCTGTTCCCTTGAATACCTTAGACAATAGCCAAGCCCTGGCCTTTACAGAGTTGCAGAGATGAGCTCAGAGTGTACCAGAGAGCTCTCTATTTTTAATTGGTCTTGAACATGCCATTGTTAAGGCATGAGAGACAGAGAAAGATGAAAAGAGAGCTTTGCCGAGAAAACGCCCCTGTGCATCACTGGCACATTAGCACAGCACTAACACAGTGGCATTATAATTTGCTCTTAGTCTCTCTGGCTAATTAGCTTGTCATAGTGCAGCAGGTCCTGCAGAGTATGTGGTCATTAGGCTCGGATGCCAATTGCCGTTCTCCTGTCATCCTCTTCACCTTGTACAGACTGACAATGGCTATGCGATGAGATGGCACACTGTCACTTAAAATATTGTCTTTATATTGTATGGTGTTCAGTAATGAGGAATGGATAGTTTCCCCTTGTTGTGTTCAGGTTCACTGGCTCAAATCAAGACAGTTTGTAAGGCCTCAAATATGGTGACAGAAATTCCACAGCTTCACTGCTGAAGTCAGAGGTATTACACCATATATTTGTATTACTATCAGGACACTTTTCATATTTATTGCTACTGAATTAGGCATAATTAAACAAAAGTGATTTCTTACACAATGTGCCCATTGTTTTATTAATATTTCTTTGAACATTGTAGTAAAGAAATGCTGCTTGAGGGGTCTGATATTTTCAAATCTAATTATCAACAAAGAGCGGGGCGCTGCATAAATCTCCCGTGCAACCGCTGTCACAACGTGGCTGTTTGAAATGAATAGCAAACAGCCTGTTTTAATCATAGAGGAAAGCTGTGATGCCAGCATCTTTGTCTCTGCAACATGAGCTACAACTGAACAATTCATCAACTGATTATTAGTGCTGGTTCACATCACACCAGGGGATGTGAATGCCTCAAAGGGGGAATACAAAAATGTTCTGAGGACCTGAGCAGATGGCTAGATGTTATTAAAGAGACCTTAAAGCCCTTGGATAGAGGCACCTGACTGAGGCTGGACAAATAAATGCTTCAAAGTTGACTCAACTCCTGCCCTTCTTTGCGTACTTCACACAACTTCGTGGCTAGCCTCAGAAATAATTAGCCTCAGAACTTGAATCAAAGACACATTGAAGATTCAAAAACACTCACAGAGCAGCAGTACACCGTTTGCAGCAATGATTCTAAACAGGGCAGCCAAGACCTATACATGGTATAAGAAAGCAACAGTAATAATTAGGTAGTCACAACTTTAATTATAAAACTTTATTTAATGTCTTGTCACATGTATTTACAACAGCAAAACAAAAACACAATGTAGCTACAAACAAATTAAAGAAAAGCAAATGATAAAAAGGAGTTGATTCATATAATTGGAATGGTGACTTAGTGGTACAGCATCCACCCCACAGCTGGAAGGTTCATGACTGTGTCATAGCAAAGACCATATAAAAATGGTTCTTGCCCCCTTCTAGCTTGGTGTTCAACATAATAGAGTGGGGGAAGGGAAGTTAGTTATCCAGCCACAGGGGGAAACACAAAACCAGTGTGTTCCCCATGCCAGTTCCAAGCCTATGTAAATGGGGAGTGTTGCATCAGGAATGGCAAACTCCTTGCCTAAACAAATATGCAGATCATCATGATATCAGATCGTGATACGCTGTGGCGAGACCGAAAGGGTCAGCAGCTGAAAGATGAAGATAACATAACATATGCATATGTCTTGTGTATCAAGTTTTTAGGTCAAAAACTTTGATAAATAAAATTTTATATAATTTTTAACCTTATTTATAATCTTATTAGTGAGTACTTGGTTGGGGTTCAGATCACAAACCCCTCTGATTCGGATTGCGATACTTAGGTCAGAATCCAATACTATCACAATCTGTCACAATTCTATCAGTATTACAATTCTTCATGATCCCATATATCGTCTCTCCCATTGCAATGTCAAATTTTGTTCCTAAAGTACACTGTCAATATCTGTTTTATATGTTTTCACTCTTTTCAACTCACAGCACACGCTTTTGTTTTGGTGACTGCAGGCTCTCAGTCCTTCATGGGATTTGGGGCTGCTGTGGTCCTTTCTCAGTCCATCCAGGATTTCGCGGGATGTTTTTATGATTGTTGCGGCCCAAAAAGCCTGAATTTGCGGGAGCTTTTTTATAAAGTTGCGATGTTTTGAGAGTTTATTTTGTACTAAAAGTTGTGGTGTGGCGGGTTGATTCAACCCCCCCCCACAACACACAGGACAGTCAGCTCTCTTCTCTTGGTTTTTCTCTCTGCACTACTGAGATGTAATGTGCCATTCATGTATTGTGATGTAATGTGCCATTCATGTATAGTGTTCATGCGTCCTGTCCTTACTGTGACCTAGAGGCTGAGATCAATATGTAGATGTGCCTTGTAACCTCTTTGTCCTGCACCTGGAGCAGAGGCTAGCAAATCTGCCTATTGTTATGTAGGTCTCTTAAATGCAAATGTCTCATGCCTGTTCTGCAGTCCCTTTGATCGTACCAACTGCTGTGAATCCGCTTTGATGTATTGTCTGAGTTGGGTATAAATACTGCACAGGTTCTCACTTCTGCAACTGCTGCTGCTGGACACAGACTTTGTGTCCTCCTTCTCTGAGAGCCGCTGAGCTCGCTCCCGGCGCGCATGTACGGCGCCGGGAGCGGAGCTCTTGACGGCGGTATGATTTAATAAACTCTGCTTAAAACCTTCAACAACATCGCTTATTTTTTCATGCCGCTGCAGTGGGAAGAATTACAGATTTTAAAGCAGATGGTTTTTCCATATTTTACTGCAGTGATATTCTATATAACACCACAAGAAAAGCACAGGATTGTCAAAAATTTCCTATTAAACAGTGATTTGTAAATTAAGCAGAAACTTTTGCTGTACAGAAAAACTCTTGTGCAACAGCAAATATACAGTAGACTTTAACACAATATCCATTACAACAGGTAAATTGCATTGAATGCATGTTAATGAGTATAGATTTGGAAATTATTCAGAATCAGAATCAGAAAGAACTTTATTGCCAAGCACATTTACAAGTAAACAAGTAAACATACGAGGAATTTGACTTGACATTGGGCGCACACGAAGGCGCATCCAATGACGCGGCAGCCATGAGGTGCCTGTCATAACAGTAGGGAGTAAAGAGGGGAGGGGATGGATGGGTAGATAGGGAAACACAATAGGCAGAGAGAAAAAAGCATTGTTAATCAAAATAAAGGTCCTTTTATGACCAAAATTGTGATTACAAGAAAAAAACTCTCTAATGCACAATTAGCAGACAATAGAGATCACACAATGACAAAGCAAGTTGAGCGAGTCAGTGTATTGTAAATATATATCAGTAATTGTATCAGTGGTGTAATGTTGAATGCAGTAGTGTAGGTGTGTCAATTGCTAGTGAACAGCAGAGGGCGCCTCCTGGCAGTGGATGGATGTTATAGTCATGTGATCTAAAGCAGTCCAGAGTCTCTCTCTTGCTTGCAGATGGTAAGTTGTCACATGGTGCACTGTCCTTGAGCGTCCATCTGTTGAAACAACAACAATTGTGTCGATTGTTTGGGTTAGCAGAGCCGTTCCTTCCGCTTATCTTCATCAAGGAGGAATGTAAACAGACAGGGCGCCGAATTCAAGGTCGAATAGGCACAGATCACTCAGAGCAAAGAATTTTCATCTCTTGCGATTCTGCGCTTCATAATTTCCATGCTTTCCAAATCCATAATTTCCGTTTAGATTAAGATTCAGCAGAAGAAGAGCGACTAAAAAACACAACATTGCAAGCTGGAATCAAAGGGGAGAGGATTAGAAGGGAGAGGAAGAAAAAAATGCGTCTGCTCTCTCTGAAGGGCAGGAAGAAAAGAAGCACCTTGAAAACCTAGCACCTTGAAAACTCCTTAACCGCAGCGGTCCCCACCCACTTGGTACCGAGTGCAGAGAAAAAAGAAATAATTTATTCTGCTACTCTGTATTGTCTATTGGAGTCTGTGTTTTTCTGAAAAAAAAAATATAGACAATATTCTCTTTCTTTCCATGCCTGAATCCTACCTGTCAATCTGCTGCGTGTCTTGACACACACCTGTCTCATCAGATACTCAGCTTTCATTTACCGGGAGTCCTACTGAGGAAGGTGGGGGGGTGGGGGCTGGTCCATGTCCAGACCGGAGATTCACAGCATTAAGCTCATTGACAAGATGTAGTAATGATTTTACCTCTAAAGATGTATAAAATGTTCAAACATCGGCTGTAGTGTTAGATTTGCTCATTTGTTTGTGGTTTTATGACGTTTCGCTTTACGCATGCTCGTGTGACTGGGTGGTTTTCAGACAGGCAGACATTTTTCAACACAAACCCAGCACTTTGTACACGCAGTCAAGTTGGAGAAGTGGTGAGACGTCCACGGGGTCGGGGGGGGGGGGAACCTTGCAGGTGAGTGTTTTGGGTTTTTTTAAATCACACACACAGTTTTTTGTTGACATGTTCTGTTAATACTCAGTGTAAACACCTAAGTGAGCACAGTGCAGCGACGCATTTGATTCGTTAGACTGAGCATTTGAGCGCTACTCAGGGACAAATTTGGTTGGCGAAACTGGCGAAGTTGACGAGGATTGGCCAAAATTGCGGGAAAGTTGCAGTGATTGGACAAAGTTGCAAGGTCGCGAAATAGGTGTGCTGATTGGCTGATTTCGCGGGACTTTATTAAATATAACTTGTTTTGTGATCACAGTTGCCTTGATTTCTTTGTATGTATGGATTACTTGAGTTGTTGCTGATATGTGGTGAAAATCTCAGGTCAATCTCTATGGCTCCATCAGAAATATGTTTAATGAGAAAAATGTTGACATGTTCAATACTTATTTTCCCCTCTGTATATACAGTAATTAATAAAAGATCACTCCATGCATTTAGGGATTGGTGCATCATCGCTAAGGCCAAGTATTGTGATCCATCACTGAATCAATCTTTTGTCCCACTTTTAGTACTTAGCTTTGTTATCAACAGTTCCACAACTAAGTGGGGCTCATTTGAAAATGTAAGTGACCCCAAAAATAACAATGAGAAAAACATAGTTTTCACAGTTTTTTATATTATGTGGAGGGCAGCAATGTGAGCGAGACAGCACATCACACACTAACAGTTTCCAGTCCCAGTCAGTAGTGCCATTAGGGCTGCAATTCATGATTATTTTGGTAGTTGAATAATCTAACAACTATTTTTTCAATTAGTCGACTAATCATAATTATTTCGGTCATGTCCACCATGTCTGCTTTCTGTTGGCATGACTCATTTTTGGGGTTCCAGTGCATGATTTATCTCACCTGTTTAAACCTGCACACCTGTGAAAATCACTTTGTTAAATGGCCTTAATAAAATGTAGCCCATTATAAAAAGTTCCCATCGCTAAATAAAATAATGACCCATGAAACAAGTTGGAAACTTGAACATGACAGCTTAATCAGAAAGGTTTGTAGCAACACAATTGAATAACAGAAATTAGAGTGCAGTCTTTTTTTTTTCCACAATATTTTTTATTGAACCTTTTTTTTTTTACAAACATAACACAAACAATCAAACACTAACACTAAAGTAATTAAAAAAAGTACTAAAAACACCAACAACCACTAACAAAGGCAGGTCTTCAACAATGCTCCTCTGTTTAGTCTAGGCAATCCATTACATAAATATACATATTATACATTCACCAGTTTGGAATTTACAAGGTCCACACACATCATTCACCTTCTCCTTCAAAAGTTATGTTTAAATTCTTTACATAATCAATGAAAGGTCTCCATATATTCTCAAACACAATTTCCTTTGATTTCAGTATGTATGTTATTCTTTCTAGTGGAAGGTTTGTTAACATCTGTCTTAACCACTGAGTCACATCTGGTCTATGAGTCTTTTTCCACAGTAGTGCAATACATTTTTTGGCGTTAAGCAAACTGAGGTCTATGAATGCTCTTTCACTCTTATTAAAGTTATGCTTTTCTGGATACAGACCCAACAAAAACAGTTTAGGATTCAATATGATTTGTTTTGAAATTATTTTTTCAATTGTTACCCTCACCTCTTCCCAAAACATTCTAATTTTTCTACATTCCCATAAACAATGAAATAGGGTTCCTTTACTTTCCATACATTTTGTGCACATATCTGGTATGTTTTTGTTATATCTATTTAACTCCACCGGTGTAACATACATCCGCATTAACCATTTAAAATGTATCAATTTAAGACGTGCATTTATTGATCTGGTTTGAGTTTCTGTACAAGCCAATTCCCATTGTTCCTCTGAAATTTCAGTTTGCAGGTCTTCTTTCCAATAATTCAGTCTTTTCTGTGAGTTTTCACTTGAAGATAATGTCAATGAGTTATAAAACTCTGAAATAATACCCTTTCTCTTACTATCTTTCGTCAAAATTTTTTCCAAGGATGAATAAGTAGGTCGGGCAAGAGCATTATTTTGATTTGATCGAATAAAGTTCCTAAGCTGAAGATATTTAAAAAAATGTGTTCTATTAAGATTAAATTTGATCCTCAGTTAGAGTGCAGTCTTTTAACACAAAAATAAAGTGCAAAAAAAAAAATCAAACAGCAGCTTCTGCTGCAGCGTGGAGGGCTGTTGTAACTCTGTATGTTCAAAACAAGCTAGAGTAACATTCAAATCCATGAAAGTAATATCTTATTTAAAACTTTTCAGGGTCTAGAAGTTTAAAGGCTCAGTTAGACTTCAGATGAAAATTAAAAGAACTTCTTGCAGTCCAAAATAAAAGTTTACAGATGCTTTAAATTGCAGTTCAGGAATGTGAGACTCCACTGCACATACAGTGAAATATTTAAGCTGTTTTAATTTATTTTTGATGATTATGGTTACATTTTTTGTAAATTAAATTACAAATCATGATATTGTAATTTACTGAGATGCACTAATATTCAGAATGAGGGCTGATATTGCCACGACAAAAAGAGGGGAGATAAAGGAGAGTATGCCACTCCCGTAATTCACTAATTTACTGCACGTAACATGTTTGCCACCATAACTGAAACAGCTCAGCAACCATCATCCAAGAAAGATTATTGTCCAACAGGTAAAATAACATAAACAACACATGCTAACAGCTTAATTAGTTTTCTAAAGCTGAAACAGTTGCTCATTGAAAATAAGAAGAGCTAACTTTCCTCGCTAAAACTTGCTAACCTTACCTGTGCAGAGTTTAGAAACGACCCCACTTCAATCATTCATCAACAGGAGGGAACACAGCAGAGGCCCGCTGACAGGCGGCTGAGCTGGGGGGCAGAGCGGAGGGAGGAGGGGAAGCAGATGGACGTCGCTGTAGTGCTGCTGTGATATGACAACTCTGCATTTAACTTGTTTCATTTGTTTATTTTTGGTAAAATGCTCCCATACTTTGGTAAGTTTTGGGCTCTTCTTCTCCATGATTTTCTTTCTTCTGTGTCACCATGATGCACTCCTCTCCTTCTTCCCTGGAACAGTCACAACTGACTGAACATTTCTGCGGCATGCATATAAATGATGCGTGAACATTAAAAATCTGCGTCAACAAATATTTATGATCAACGTCATTGATGTCGTTGACAAATCGTTGCAGCCCAAGGTGCCATACAATAACAGGTGACAATATCTGTGAAAACAAGTCCCCATAATATGACCGCATGCACTTTTAGGGCCCTATTTTGATGGTCATCAGCACACTTTTCTGACAGACTTCCCGCCGTACGCCATTATTTTTGTTAGTTTCTGTCAGCGTATTGTCCTTTTTTTACGCTTTGTGTTACGCCATCAAATTACCAGTAGACAGTGCGCCAGCTATGCGCTCGGAGGAGGCGCCTCATTTCACGCTTTGCACAATCTAATGCGTATTACTATTATAGTGCATTCCATGAGAATCCGCTTTTGATCAGGAAAAAGGAGGTCTATCGTCAGAAGTGCATTGTTTAATGATATTTCAGTGGCGTGTTTTGACATCGCACAGCTCCGGAGCTCATAAGGAGCATGCACTGATCTTATTTTAATAGAGAAGAGTTGTAACAGTCATAATTGCCTGTCATTTTAATTATATGATGATCACACACAAATTCCATCCACGTTCTCATTTTAATTGCGGTGTTACCGTTGGAGTCTATAGATTAGGCATTAATGTAGGATTTTTTTAGGGGAATGAATGAATGAATGAATGTATGAACAGGGAGCATGTGTGCCAGTGTGTTCCATTGTAATGCGCGACACACGGGGGGTCTTTTCATTTCATCACAGACATTTTAGGCATTAATGTGTTTATTTTTAGGGGAATAAATGAATGAACAAGGAGTGTGCAGTGTTTTACTTTTCACTGTAACTCCCCACAGAGACAGGAGATGTACCCACATCTGTCTTGACCGTGCGCCCTGGGTTTCCAGCCCAGCAAGCACCCCGACAGCCACCCGTCAGTCCCTGGTAGAGGCTGCTGAGAGTGGGCTTGCTTCTTGGTGGGGCCTGGTGGCGGACGGGAAGCCATGCCAGATCACCTTCTTTCCTCCTACTCAGGAAATCATGGCACAGAGCGACTTCCGTGCCGTTGTTAATGAAAGTTTATGAAAGTTAATAAAAGTTTGTAGAGGCATTATCCTCTTTTCCTGAAGTTTCAATCCCATTCATGTGTTGTATACGTGCACACTACATTTTATTAATTTTATTTTATTGACTGGTTTATTTGACAGGGGCATTGTACATTAATTCACATTAGTGTTAAATGCACCAGAATTAGTCAAAATGGCTACTTTTCATCCGCAGTCCCCAGACAGATGTTAAATTGGCTTCCTAAAAAATAAGGCAAGGTTACATTATTATTTACAAAAACTATTAAACCATTCAGCTGATTTTTCAGCACGTGCTTCATCGCTTGTTCTTTCTAACATAACTAACTGGACATCAACTGTGACTGATGTCTTCCTTATTACCAAGCAGCATTATGATTGCATGCATTTTGGCTCACACACATGGGCTTTGGTCAGTGCAAAACACGTCTTAAACCGTCATGATCTGAATTCACTTTAGATACTGTAATGCGCCTCTGTGCATTAAAGGGATGGGAAGGAGCGCTTTGGATTGGATTATCTAAAACACACCTCTGAATGATTAGACCGGCCTCTTTGCGTCATGCACTGGCGGAAAGTTCGTTTTTACGCCATTGTGATAAGGAAAATAAATGTGTTCTGTGTCACTGACAACTGATCAATTGACCCTGTCATTGTAATACGGCCCTTAGTCTAACTTGCACCAACAGCCCCAAAAATTGATTGTTAATGAGTTGAACTGCTGACTCTGGTTCAGTATGTCATGGTCAAACATGATTTTTAGAATAAAAATAATAAGACGTGCAACACTTTTTGTCTTAAATCAGCTTCCTTTCTGATTGAGTATTGTCTTATTCACTTGATATTAATGACAGGGTGCATCATTATCTGAATTTATTGAAATATTCAACATATTGGATATTTATGATTTGAGGTTGGAATAGCCTGAAATTCTTCCGAGCAGATTGGATCACTTATAACCCACCCCACACCACAGGAAAATCTGATAGAAGATAATTCATAGAACCATCAAGATGATCAAGACTTTACCTATCATTGGCGGAAGGCTAGAATTGGGTTCAAAATTGACCAGATTATCCTGTGATGTGTGGCTGGCTTAAGATGGAAAACTTGGCTTATTGGTCCCATCCACCTGCTGTCACAAATCTTTGGTGCGAGGGACAGGCAGTCAGGTAAAGGATGTATTGCATTAAAACCGTTGTGGCCTCAAAAGTCAAAGTCTGCGTCTTTAGCCAGTACCGATACAAGACTTTACCACAGCTCCACTCCTTCATGGGAGATTTATTAGCAATATACAACTCCACATCATGCATGATCCTCCTGGTGACCCAGAACATGTTAAGATAATTCAAATCAACAACTGTCTGTACCCGACAGCAAACAAACCTGATGTGGCTGCCTCAGTGTCATCACAACTCGCTGCTTCTCCTCCTTCTCCTCCTCCTCTGCTCCCTCTCCTCCCGTTTCATCGTGTAAACATGACAGAGCCCCGCTCTCATTATCTGAAGCTGGAGACAGATGGAATTTGGTGAGCGTTACAAGTGCAACACAACAACACGAGTGGGCAAGCTCGAGTCGTTGACGGAACAAATAGGGTTCTGTGAGAGGCTGTTTGTCTGACACACTCTGGGACCATGGCTGCTGATTTAGTTGACATTATTCGCCCTTTTAGCGCCATATCTGAGCGGGTTGCCACATGTTGAATTTAATGACAGAGATGCACAGCTCTGCCTCACATGCACAAATGCACAGATTTTTTTTCCTTCTAGGTTGGTTGTCTCACCTCAAAGCAAAATGTGCCTTTCAATCATTAGCACACTACCATAAATTGATTTTAGCATAAACTGAATCTTTTTTGGCAGCGTCTCAAATGCTGTTAAGATTTGTGTCGTCTCATTACCGAGCCAAGCTAAATAAGATGATGACAAATAGAATGTGTTCTGCATTCCCTTGAAACTTTGCCAATATAATAATTCTCACTTGTGTTTTATTGGCAAAAGGGTAGAGAATTAGATTAACCTTTAATATTGAATCAGAGTGATAAAATCTAAATGGGGCTTTCTTGGCAAATAGATTTTGCCTTATTGATTTCTCATCATTTCGCTTTGCTCTGTCATTGAGGAAAAACACTCTTCTCCAATAGTTCTGGAGTGTTAGTCCTTCACATTTTTGTATAATGATGAATAATAATTATTAGAGTTTCTATCAATCCAAGGATAAAAGCATTTCCTCACCAAAGGTCACACGCTGCAGTTGTCCCTAGTAATAGGCAAAGTTTTAGGACATTCATTTACCTGCTGGCTTGTGCGTACTTGTGCAGGGTTACTAGTTTTACTTTTTACTTTTAGACCTTTGGACTAAAATGGTTAATTGTTACCAGAGATGGAACAAGACTGACTATTTAACAACATGAATTAATTATTTTACCACAAGATTACCCCAAGTATCCAAGACAGCAGACACATTTGTGGCCAATTTCAGAATCTGTTACCAGTTATGGTATGTGACTTAGGGGAAAAAAATCCAGTAATAATAACTTGTCAGCTGTAGTGGCCAAGATCCAAGTGAGTTTTTGCACTGGCAAATGTTAGATGTTTCCCAGATACCCCCCAACACCTGCTATGTTGCCCATATGAAATCAGCCCATATCTGTGTTAGCCAGATTCTCCTAACAGCCATAGTTTAGTATAAATGAGGTGGTGCCACTTTACAGTAAGACTACTCAATAAGATACCAGATACCATCAGATACCAGTTTGTTTAGATTACTGTTTTCTCTTCAGCTAAATTTTCACTATCATATCATATATTTTTCAGTAAATGGCGTTCACTTATATAGCGCTTTTCTTCTCATCTAGGATGACCAAAGTGTTTTGCAGATCCTGCAATCCACCCATTCACACACACATTCACACACTGATGGCGGCAGAGCTGCCATACACACAGGCTCTAACCAGGCCACCGGGAGCAACTGGGGGTTCAATGTCTTGCTCAAGGACGCTTCGACAAGCGGACAGCAGACGGAGCGGGAATCGAACCCATGACCCTCCGATCAGTAATCGGTCACACTACACCTGCACCACCTCCACCCCAAGGCTAGTAAGTTACTAGCCTTTAAGCACTGTCAAGATTTCAGGGCAAAAGGTCCCATGATGCTGCTAAATAGTGAGACTGCATCAAAATATGACATATGTGTTAAAACTAATTTATTATTGCTTGTTTAGGGTTTGTAAAGCTTTTATAGCCAAATTAGTAAACTACTTATAACCGCCACCGGTGCTGTTAACCCACAGGGTGCCGGTGGAAATTGGGCTACTGTTGGTTGAAGATCAAGGAGGAGGAGAGGAGGAAGGTGTGTTAGGAGGGAGAGAGAAAAGGAGAGGTAGAAGTGTGGAGGTGAGAGTAGGGACGTTAGATGTAGGGACTATGACTGGTAAAGGCAGAGAGTTGGCTGATATGATGGAGAGAAGAAAGGTAGATATACTGTGTGTTCAAGAAACCAGGTGGAAGGGAAGCAAGGCTAGGAGCATTAGAGGCGGATTTAAACTGTTCTACCATGGTGTAGATAGGAAGAGAAATGGAGTAGGAGTAATTTTGAAGGAAGAGTATGTGAAGAGTGTTCAGGAGGTAAAGAGGGAGTCAGACAGAATCATGAGTTTGAAGCTAGAAGTCAAAGGTATGATGTTGAATGTTGTCAGTGTGTATGCCCCAAAAGTTGGATGTCAGGTAGAAGAGAGAGAGAAATTCTGGAGTAAGTTGGATGAGGTGGTAGAGAGTGTCCCCAGGGGGGAAAGAGTGGTGATTGGAGCGGACTTGAATAGGCATGTAGGTGAAGGGAACAGAGGTGAAGAGGTTCTGGGTAGGTATGGTCTTAAGGAGAGAAATGTGGAAGGACAGATGTTTGTGGATTTTGCTAAAAGGATGGAAATGGCTGTGGTGAACACATACTTCAAGAAGAGAGAGGAACATAGGGTGACTTACAAGAGTGGAGGAAGGTGCACACAGGTTGACTACATCTTATGCAGAAGGAGAAATCTGAAAGCGATAGGCGACTGCAAGGTGGTGGCAGGGGAGAATGTAGCTAGACAACATCAGATGGTAGTCTGTAGGATGACTTTGGAAATCAAGAAGAGGAAGAGAGTGAAGGCAGAGCCAAAGATTAAGTGGGGGAAGTCACAAATGGATGAAGATCGCACAGACTTCAGGAATGAGTTGATACGGGCTCTGGGTGGTAGGGAAGAAGTACCAGATGACTGGGAAAGTACAGCAAAAGTATTGAGGGAAATGGGTAGAAAGGTGTGTGGTGTATCCACTGGACAATGGAAGGAAGACAAGGAGACTTGGTGGTGGAATGAGGAGGTACAGGAAAGTATTCAAAGGAAGAGGTTAGCAAAGAAAAAGTGGGATAGTCAGTGAGATGAAGAAGGTAGACAGAAGTATTTGGAATTTGGCAAAGAGAGAGGTGGCAAAGTAAAAGGCATATAGTGAGTTGTATGAGAGGCTAAACACGAAGGAAGGAGAAAGGACTTGTGTCAGTTGGCTAGACAGAGAGATTGGGCTGGAAAAGATGTGCAGCAGGTTAAGCTGATTAAGGACAGAAATGGTGATATACTAACAAATGATGAGTGTGTGTTGAGAAGGTGGAAGGAGTACACTGAAGAGCTGATGAAAAAAGAAAATGAGAGAGAGAGAGAAGGATGGATGAAGGAAAGATGGTGAACAAGGAATTTCTGAGGATTAGCAAGGCAGAAGTGAGGGCAGCTTTGAAGAGGATGGAGAATAGAAAGGTGGTTGGTTCAGATGACATACCAGTGGAGGTATGGAGAAGTTTAGGAGAGATAGCAGTGGACTTTTTAAGCAGATTGTTTAACTCAATCTTGGAGAGTGAGAGGATGCTTGAGGAGTGGAGAAGAAGTGTTTTGGTACTAATTTTCAAGAACAAGAGTGATGCTCAGAGCTGCAGTAACCACAGAGGCATGAAGCTGATCAGCCACACTATGAAGATATGGGAAAGAGTTGTTGAAACCAGGTTAAGAGGAGAGGTGACAATCAGTGAGCAGCAGTACGGTTTCATGCCAAGAAAGAGTATTACAGATGCAATGTTTGCTCTAAGAGTGCTGATGAAGAAGTATAGAGAAGGTCAGAAGGAGCTGCACTGTGTCTTTGTGGATCTAGAGAAAACATATAATAGGGGTACCAAGAGAGGAAGTGTGGTACTGTCTGAGAAAGTCAGGAGTGGCAGAGAAGTATCTGAGGGTGGTGCAGGACATGTATGAGGACAGCGAGACAGTGGTGAGGTGTGCTATAGGAGTGACAAATGGGTTCAAGGTGGGGGTGGGGTTACATCAGGGATCAGCTCTGATCCCCTTCTTGTTTGCCATGGTGATGGACAGGCTGACAGATAGGTCTCTGTGGACCATGATGTTTGCAGACGACATTGTGATCTGTAGTGAGAGTAGCAGTGTTTCCTCTGGCTTAAAAACCTTGGCGCGGTGGCAACATATTTTTCCGGGGGGGGGGGGGGGGGGGGAGTAAACATACTGTAACATGTTAATTTTTGACTTTTTTTCACATTGCTAATGTGGTAAATGACTATTCTAGCTGCAAATGTCTGGTTTTTGGTGCAATATCTACATAGGTGTATAGAGGCCCATTTCCAGCAACTATCACTCCAGTGTTCTAATGGTACAATGTGTTTGCTCATTGCGTCAGAAGGCTAATGGATGATTAGAAAACCCTTGTGCAATCATGTTAGCACAGCTGAAAACAGTTTAGCTGGTTAGAGAAGCTATAAAACTGGCCTTCCTTTGAGCAGGTTGAGTATCTGGAAAAAATTATTATTTCAAATACAAATCATTATTTCTAACCTTGTCAATGTCTTGACTATATTTTCTATTCATTTTACAACTCATGGTGGTAAATAAGTGTGACTTTTCATGGAAAACACAAAATAATTGTCTGGGTGACCCCAAATTTTTGAACGGTAGTGTAGAAACCTGAGTAATGACTTCAGTCTTGAAGGTTTGAGGTTTTTCTCAAAAAGTTATAACAATTTTCTTATAGTTTTCTACTTTTCACTGTAAATTTTTATAAATTTGAAACCATTTTCCTCAAATTTGTAACTTCATCTTGTAAAATTGACTTTTCTTGTACATTTGAAACTTTATTATAAATTTGTGGATTATTTTATGACTAATTTTTGTCTGTTTTTTAAAATAAAATTACTGTTTTTTAAATAAATAAATCTTTTTCCAAGATGGCGCCCACAGTGGTCGCCATGGTGTTTCGCTGCCCTTTAATTTTTTTAATTTGTTTGTTTCTGTTCATCGATTGTGCGTCTGCCAGCTCATACACCCGTGAAGAGTTATTAATTTTTAACACCACCTTTATAACACCTCCCTTAAGCAATGTCACGTGCCGACCTGCCTCAAATCCTCCACCATCATCCCTGTCCCCAAGAAGCCACGGATTGCTGGACTTAACGACTACAGACCTGTAGCGCTCACCTCTGTAGTCATGAAGTCCTTTGAGCGCCTGGTCCTGTCTCACCTCAAGTCCATCACCACTCCCCTCCTGGACCCGCTGCAGTTTGCCTACCGTGCCAACAGGTCTGTGGACGACGCAGTCAACCTGGCCCTCCACTCCATCCTGCAGCACCTGGACTCCCCGGGAACCTACGCCAGGATTCTGTTTGTGGACTTCAGCTCTGCATTCAACACCATCCGCCCCGCTCTGCTCCAGGACAAGCTGACCCTGCTCGATGTGCCTGACTCCCTCTGCAGGTGGATCACCGACTTCCTGACGGACCGGAGACAGCATGTGCGGCTGGGGAAGTCTGTCTTGGACTCTGTTAGCATCAGCATCGGATCACCCCAGGGCTGTGTACTTTCCCCCCTACTCTTCTCCCTTTATACCAACTCCTGCACCTCCAGCCACCAGTCTGTCAAGCTGATCAAGTTTGCAGACGACACCACCCTCATCGGGCTCATCTCCAATGGCGACGAGTTCGTCTACAGGAAAGAGGTGGCCCAGCTGGTGTCCTGGTGCAGCCACAACAACCTGCAGCTGAACACTCTGAAGACAGCGGAGATGATTGTGGACTTCAGGAAAGTCACAACCCCCCTGCCCCCCCTCACCATCACAGGCTCTCCCATCACCATTGCAGATTCCTTCCGCTTCTTGGGCACCACCATCACCCGGGACCTCAAATGGGAGCCAACCATCAGCTCCCTCATCAAAAAGGCCCAGCAGAGGATGTTCTTTCTGCGGCAGCTGAGGAAGCTCAAGCTACCCACCAAGATGTTAGTGCAGTTCTACACGGCCATCATCGAGTCCATCCTCACCTCCTCCATAACTGTGTGGTATGCAGGAGCCACTGCCAGGGACAGACTAAGGCTGCAGCGCGTGGTGCGCACTGCTGAGAAGGTGATCGGCTGTAAGCTCCCATCTCTCCACGACCTGTACATCTCCAGGACCCGGAGGCGTGCTGGCCGGATCATAGCCGATCCTTCACACCCTGGTCACGTACTGTTTGCCCCCCTCCCCTCAGGTAGAAGACTTCGGTCCATTCGGACTAAAACCTCCTGGCACATGAATAGCTTTTTCCCCTCTGCCATCAGACTGCTGAACATTAAGTGACTTATTGACTCTCGTGCACTATGTACAGCAGCTCAACCAGACTCATGTCAATCATCACTGTTTTTCTGTTGCATTATCAACAGCACTGTGGTACCCCATATTATCTGCTACTTGCTAATTTATTTAAAACTGCCTTGACTAGTATTACTCATTATTACTATTATTACTATTATTATTATTACTTATTTTTCTACACTTATTGCACGTTTTTAGTCCTTTAGTTTTTTAGTTTATCTCTTTACCTCATCATGTTTTTAATGTTGCAGCATGGCACCGAGACAAATTCCTAGTTTGTGTACTACATGAACAATGGCAATAAATCTGATTCTGATTCTGATAAATTTGAAACAGACTAGGGCGGCGGAGTGGTTAGCACTGCGGCAGCACAGCAACTCACCCTTGGCCGGGGGATCCTGGGTTCGATCCCAGCCCCCGACCAACAGTGATCTGTGTGGAGTTTGTATGTTCTCTCCTTGTCTGCGTGGGTTTACTCCGGGATTTCTCCGGCTTCCTCCCACATGCCAAAAACATGCAAGTTAGGTTAATTGGCATCAAACTGGGGATCCTAAATTGTCCTTAGGTATGACTATGGGAGTGAATGGTTTTCTGTCTCTCTGTGTTGGCCCTGCGATGGACTGGCGATCTGTCCAGGGTGTACCCTGCCTCTCGCCTAGTGATGCTGGGATAGGCTGTAGCCCCCCCCCCCCCCCGCGACCCAAAAAGGATTAAGTGGAAGAAGATGGATGTGGTCATTTTTTTTTTTACTTTTTCCTTATAACAGTTTACATTTTTGACCACAATTTTGCAGTCAGAACAGGACAATAATTTAACTCTCATTACAAAGAAAAAAATAGTAATAAAATTGTATTTAATGAAATAAATTAAGTGACCAAAGATGCACTAATTTCTGTTATAATATTTCTATATATTTATAGTTTTTTTAGAAATCTCCTCACCACCCAGACAGCAGGAAGAACCTCCCTTATTTTGAAAACCAAATGTTGGCACGTTTAGTTTGTCTGAAGGCTGCTGACGGATTAAAGTCACTGACTTTGTGAATTTCGGTCATCTTAACTTGCCAGGTACATAATTGGGAACATAGCTTAATATTGTAGTGGCTGGTGAAATATATCCTCAGCAATTCATCAGTCCCCTTTGCCTTTCCCTTCATATGAAGCCGGCTGCATATGAATTCTTACCACATCTCTTAGCTAAGCGACTCCTCCATTATTGCTCCTGTTTCCAGCGGGTTAAAACCATGATAAATGCCTCCAGTGCTTACATACCTCTTCTGATTTTTTTCCGCTTTTAAAGTACTTTAATAAACTCATGTTTCTCTCGGACAGTTACACTAGCGAGACACTTTGCCTGGTGACTGACTGGAAAGCTTACGTAGGTGGGGCGCTTCTAAACTCCGCGCGGATGACAGTCACGCACGTTGTTCGTGTTTGCGCTTGTGGAAAGTCATTGCTTCATATATTTTTCTTAAATTTATATCTCCTCATAAGCACGGTGGAAATTTTTCTGGCGTGGCGGGCCGCCACCCAGAAATGTTGCCAGAGGAAACACTGGAGTAGGGAGCAGATAGAAGAGAACCTGGAGAGGTGGAGGTATGCTCTGGAGAGAAGAGGAATAAAAGTCAGTCGAACAGAGGCAAGATGGAATACATGAGCGTGAAGGAGAGGGAGGCAGGTGTAACGGTGAAGAAGGAAGGAGTAGAGGTAGTGAAAGTACAGTCATGTGAAAAAATTAGGACACCCCATTAAATATTCAGTTCTTTATTAATAAATGCTCACATATCTATGGCTAACCTTGTTTTTGTTTTTATTTGCATTTTTTAAACATTTGTTTTAGCCATTTTAGGTGGGAATGAATGTGGGTTGTCCTAAAAAAAGATGGGGGGGGGGGGGTCCTAATTTAGTCCCCACTCTTTGTTTAGAATTATATTTTACAGAAAATTTGAAAAAAGTCTTTAATTCATTTTTAATTGTTCAGTTGTATTACATGAATCTTCCAGTATTTTTTAACATTGACATTTAACATCCATATGTCCAAATACTGTATGTTCAAAAAACACAGGCTTATACGGGATGTCCTAATTCTTTCATATGACTGTAGATGAGTTTAAATACCTGGGGTCAACCATCCAAAGCAATGGAAAATGCACAAGAAGGCAAAGAAGAGAGTGCAGGCAGGGTGGAGGGGGTGGAAACAAGTGTCGGGGTGATTTGTGACAGAAGCGTAGCAGCAAGAGTGAAAGGTAAGATTTACAAGATGGTAGTGAGACCCGCGATGATGTATGATTTGGAGATGGTGGTGCTGACAAAAAAACAGGAAATGAAGTTGGAGGTGGCATAGTTGAAGATGCTAAGATTTTCATTGGGAGTGACTAGGAGGGACAAGATTAGAAACGAGTATATCAGAAAGACAGCTCAGGTTGAGTGGTTTGGAGACAAAGTAAGAGAGGCAAGGCTGAGATGGTGTGGACATGTGCAGAGGAGGGATAGTGGACATACTGGACAAAGGATGTTGAAGAAGGAGCTGCCAGGCAGGAGGAAGAGAGGAAGACCACAGAGAAGATTCATGGATGTAGTGAAGGAGACATGGAGAGGGTTGGTGTTACAGAGGAAGATGCAAGGTGGCAAGCTGGTGGCTTGTCACCAGACTGCAAACCAAATCTACCTACGGGTACAAAAAAGTAACAAAAAAAAAAAAAAAAAAGGGATAGGGTGAGCTGGAGACAGATGATCTGCTGTGGTGACCCCTAAAGGGAGCAGCCAAAATAATAATGATAAGAAGAGTAACTTACTTATAAACTATTTATTAATTCTTTATTAGATTAGTGTCATTGTAAAGTAGGACTACAACTAACGATTATTTCTGTTATCGACTAATCTGCAGACTATTTTTTCGATTAGTCATCCATCACAATATTCCAGAGCTCAAGGTGACCTCATCAAATATCTTGGCTTGTCAAACAGACATTACAAAACCAAAATGTATTTAACTCATAATGCAAAAACAAGAAAAGTGGAATTTTTCCCATTTCAGAACCTGAAGTATTCATATATTATAGAATTTTTCCCAGAAATGGTACATAGGCAATAGATCGGCTATCGTATTAGTTGTTGATTAATTTTCTGATGATCGACTAGTCGATTAGTTGACTAACCAGTGCAGCACAATTTTTTTTTATCTTATTACAAGACCTGATGTTGCCATCATTTCTGATGGAAAGCTATTGAATGAAAAACTATTACTAATGGGGCTAATTGTCATGTTCACTGTGCAAGCTGCGCAGCGAACATATGAGATGGCAGCGAGCCCAAAACGCAGAGTAAGTAATGTGTTTATTTACAATGGGTGGATGTGTAGAATGTCCAAATACAGTCACACTGGCAAGGGGAAGACACCCGGCTACAAACTTAGTTGGTTCAACAGGAATGCCTAATGAGCTCCAGTTAAGCAGGAGCGGAGAAAAAGGCACAAGGAAGGACTTACTACGGTGTCGGAGCGGAAAGGCTCTGAGGGAACACCACAATTCAGTCCAAGGGAAAACCAACAGAAGCGAGTCTGGATGTCCAAGGTTGACATTGCTAAGTTGTCACAACAGCTGGTCACATTGTACCCTATAAATACACAACCCCAGAATGAGGGCAAATGGACACAGCTGTGTGGCCACCCGGTGAATGACTGATTGAACAATGTGTGTGTGCATGTGTGAGTGTGAATGTGAGTGTGTGTATGTGTGCGTGCGTGCATGAGTGTGTGAGTGTGTATGTGGTGAACCATACCGCTGGTGGATGCCTGGTGAGGAGGAGGCATGGCTGTGCGACTGATGGAGAGCAAGGCTCAATCCATCAGCTGGAATTAATAATCAATAATTAAACCCAACAACCACAAGTCATGTTCGGGGTGACAACCCCGATCATGGCAGTGCCCCCCTCCCCAAGGGGTGGGTACCAGAAACCCAGCGTACCATCAAAGCAAAGAACAAAACCTGCCCCCCACACCCCACTCAAAAGACCAACACACCGAACCAGGGCGGGAGGTGAGGGGAAACAGGTTAGGAGGGATCAATCAAAGATGGGGAACACCACAAAACAACAGAATGGCAACACACTCCCCAACCCCAAAACTAATTAATCCACCTGACCCCCAAGAGTCCCATGGTTCAGGGGGCAGACCAGAGTCCAAGGCCCAGCAGGTTGCCATGAGTTCAGGGGGCCAGCCAAAATCCTAGGGCCAGCGGGCGGCCTGCAGAGCAGTGTCCGGCAGCCTGCCAGGGCACACGGACCACCCGGTGAGGGAATCCTGTTTTTCGGGTGGCCTGCCCACACGATTAGGCCACCAGGACCGGAAGGGCAAATAAGGCGGTGGCCTACCCACTGGAAGACTGAGAGGTGGGTGGCCGGGCAGAGGAAGTTCTTTCCCTTCCGCCGCCTGCAGTCGCTGGCGGCGGAAGGGAAAGAACCCCGACGGTGCTCAGCAGAAGGAGAGGAACACCCACAGGGCCTCCAAAAGGGAACGGAAGACCCCGGCGTCCCCAAGCTGTCCTGTGGCACCCCTGGTGGTCCCAACGGAGGGCTGGGACTCTGTAGAACCCGCGGTGGACCCGGGCTGGGCCATGGCTGCTTCCGCGGTGGTCCCAACCTGGGACAATGTTGCACCCACGGTGGGCCCGACCGAGCCATGGTTGAACCCACGATGGAGTCCAGCTGAACCCCTGTTGCACCCGCGGTGGGACCCGGCTGGGCCACTGCTGACTCCAACGCCATCTTGGCCATGGGCCATCCGACCCGTATGAGCACCCAAGCAAGGAGGCGATCAATCACGGGCTCCCTGGACTGGGACTGGGTGCCCCCGACAGCCACCTCGTCCGGAACCTCGGTGACCTCCGGTTGCGAACCTGGATCCACAGACTCGTCCAACAATGGAGGACCCTCTCCGACGACTCTGGAAATGGACTCAAAAGGAGTGGGGGAATGGTCAGAGTCGCCGGCAGCAGCAGATCCCAACAAGGCGATCTCAGGTGCAGCGTTTGGCTGCAGCTGGCTCTCCTCACCTAAAGCTAGGCAAAAATGCTCAATAATAGAAAGGAGAGACTTCCGGTCTGGACGCCATGGCGACTGCAGCTTAACACTGAAGTTCTCAGACCCAATCTAGGATAACACCTTGAAAATCAAACTTAACGGATTTTTGGAGGAGTGAAAATCAAAAGACAAAATCATCATGTCTAAAGGAAAACAGAAGAAACTGAAATTCTCCAGGCCAGGACACGTATCGGCCGGAGAATCCGAACTGGAAGATCTCCGTTCAGAAGACGAGGAACTGGTGATAGCTAACAAAAGGGTTAGCCTGAAATCACTATTTGAGGAGCTACGACGATTTCGCCGAGATGTTACGGCCGAATTTCGGGAATTCAGAGAAGAATTGAAAAGGACAAACAGCAGAGTGGACCAGGCCGAGAACCGAATCTTGGAAACAGAGGATCGAATAAAAGTGCTCGAAGATTCTGTGCTAGACCTACGCAAAAGACAAGCAGCTATAGAGGCTAAGCTAACCGACCAAGAAGGAAAACAAAGAAGAGACAACATAAGAATTCATGGTCTGATAGAAGGAACCGAAAATGGTTTTAACTCAATGGCAGAATGCGTGGAATCCTTACTAAGAGAGAAATTGGATATTCCACAAACCACCGACTTGAAGATAGAAAAGGCACATCGTTCATTAGCCGCTAGGCCGGCGGCGGAAGCGCCCCCACGTTCGGTGTTGGTAAGATTTTCGAATTTCAAAATAAAACAAGAGGTTGTAAGACTGGCCTGGCAGAAAAAAGGATTTATGCACCAGGAGAGAAAAGTCTACGTGGAACACGATTACGCCCCGGAGGTCCTTAAAAAGCGCAGGGAATACAATGACGCGAAAAAGGTGTTAAGAGAGAAGAAATTGCGCTTTCAGACACCATTTCCTGCGAAGTTAAGGGTCTTCTACGGCGATGAAACGTGTCTCTATAATTCGGCGGAAGAAGCAACAGCTGACATGGCGAAAAGAGGCCTCCCGGTAACGGTATTTAAACCCCCAGCAGACCCGAGTGAGAAGATCAAAGCGCAAACATGGACAACACAAAGACCCTCAAAATCCACGGACCAGCAGCGGGAAACCCAGCACCAGAGCGTCGCGGATAAACTATCCGTTTTCAGGTTGGAATAGCGACCTTTTTTTTTTTTTTTTTTTTCTCTTGAATCAATCCGCACATCCATCCCCCCTCATACAAGGTAACAAACATTAAAGGAGATGCATATTCAGCATGTGGTAAAACATTTCATGGAACAATCATATTATTTGAAACAAATAAGTCTTTGTAATAAAAAAAAAAAAAACTTGTTAAAATAGAAATGTGACAATAATCCACATGTTCTCCTCATACTAACAAATACTGTTTTTGCGTGAATGTTTGATGTGATGGGGGTGGGAGGGTGCACACAATTTCACAGGGTTTAGGCATAAAAGGAAAAAAAAAAAATCATTACAAGTTTGGATTGGGTTCTGAAACTCACGTTAAAAGCATGGGACTACTTTCAGTGGTAAGAGAGGGCCCTCAACACGTAACAGAGTTTGAGGAATTTCCCTCAGAGCCTTCACTCCATCAAGGCTCTTACAGGGTCTTTAAAAAGACCTCAGCTCAGGAAGTTCTTATGACAGCTTTTTGTTTTAAAGTTTTTTACACTATGTTCTTAATGTTTTTCTTGTTTTTAATGTTCTTTCAGTTTCTGAGTAGCACAAAAGAGGGCCACCACACAGTTATACTAAACAAAACAACACAATGGAGAAACAGGGTGTAACCAAAATAATTTCATATAATGTAAAAGGAATCCTGAATCCAGTTAAAAGATCCAATATTCTAGGCAAAATGAAAAAAGACAAAGCAGGAATAATACTTTTACAAGAAACCCACCTAACAGACGTGGAACACAATAAACTCAGTAGACAAGGGTTTAAAATGATCTCTTCATCTTCATATAAATCAGGGAGGAGGAGGGGAGTAGCGACATTGATATCAACCAAAATTACATTTGAAAAAAAATCAGAACACAAAGATAAAGAAGGGAGATACAGTTTGGTAACTGGGCGGCTAGAGGGAGAAGATATCACCCTGCTGAATGTGTATGCTCCCCCAGGGGCTAACTGGAAATTTTATAAAAATGTATTCGACCTAATGATAACTAAAGCTCAAGGTTTAGTGATATGTGGTGGGGACTTCAATCTTAGACTGAATCCATACTGGGATGCTTCTGGTAATTCCCCACATCAAAATAACACCCAAAACAGGAAGACTCGGATGCTACTAAAAGAATTGGGAATCTGTGACGTGTGGAGGGAACTCAACCCCAGTGTAAAAGACTATACATTTTACTCAACTCCACATTCATCTTACTCAAGGATTGACTATTTTTTTATGTTTAATAGAGACATTGGAAGAGTAAAAACATGTAAAATAGGACTGATGGATCTCTCCGACCACAGTCCGATCTACATGGACTTAAATATCCAAAAATACACAAATAATACATTTTCTTGGAGGTTAAATTCAAATGTCCTGAAAGGACCATTGAAAGATGAATTGGAATCAGATATTCTCAGATATTTGGAAGATAACGATAATGGAGAAGTATCCCCTTTAATACTGTGGGATGCATGTAAAGCTGTAATAAGAGGAAAGATTATTGCAAAACTGGCAACCCAAAAGAAACTAAGACAAGAAAAACTATCCACATTAGAGTCAGAACTTAGGAACCTAGAAAAAGAACACAAAGGCAACACTCATTCTACTGACTCGCTCAAGATTAAGGAAATTAAAAACCAAATAAATGAGATCTACACAATAGAAATCCAGAAGAAACTTACATTTCTGAAACAAAAATACTATGAAGCAGGCAGTAAATCGGCAAAATTGCTAGCCTATAAATTGAGGAAACATCAAACAGAAAGAGCAATCTACAAAATCAGAGACCCAGTATCAAAGGAAATAAAATTCAGAATTCAGGATATTCTTAAAAACTTCGAGAATTACTATAAGAACTTATACTCCCACAAAAAACATAAAAACGCATCCGAGGCATTCCTAAACACATTAAACCTTCCCCAACTTACGGAGTCACCAAATAAAACACTACTGTCAGAAATACATCCTAAAGAATTGGAAAAAGCAATTATGAAACTTAAAGCTAACAAATCCCCAGGAGCTGATGGCTATTCAGCAGAGTGGTACAAAACCTTTAAACAGCAACTATCTCCTCTCCTCCTGAAAACATTTAATTATGTCCTCCACACAGGGGAAATCCCCCCCTCCTGGAGAGAAGGGGTCATTGCAGTTATACCTAAACCTGAAAAGGATAAACTAGAGTGCTCCAACTACAGACCAATCAGTGTACTAAATCAGGACTATAAGCTTTTTACCATTATCCTTGCCAAAAGGTTAGAAAATATACTGACAGACCTAATTCATTTAGACCAAACAGGTTTTATAAGACAAAGACAGACACAAGACAACATTCGACGCACTTTACACATAATTCATCATATAAAAAAATATAACTTAAATGCAGTCATATTGGGATTAGATGCTGAAAAAGCATTCGATTCGGTTGACTGGTCTTTTCTATATAGAATCTTATCCAGTTTCAATTTTCATAACAACTTCATTAGAACTATACAGGCATTATATAAAAAACCAACAGCTAAAATAAGGATTAACGGTAATTTATCATCATCTTTTGAACTGGAAAGAGGATGTCGTCAGGGCTGCCCCCTGTCTCCACTGCTCTTTGCAATCTTCATAGAACCTCTGAGCCAATGGATAAGACAAAACCAAAAAATTCAAGGTATTACACTTGGTCAGAAGGAACATAAAATAGCACTCTTTGCTGATGACATTTTAATATACCTAGGGCAGCCGGACACTTCTTTACCAGAACTAACCTCAGTTTTTTCAGAGTATGGAGATTTATCGGGGTACAAATTAAATATGCATAAAACCCAAGTTTTAACATTCAACTATGACCCAAATCATTATTCACTAAGCAAACTCAAAACTAACTGGGAGTCGGAATCTATGAAATATCTGGGGGTCAATATCCCGAAACAACTCAACAAAATTATATCACTAAACTATGATCCACTGGTGACAAAAATAAAATCTGACCTAGCAAGATGGAATATGATACCATTCTTGGGTACTGCACAAAGAATTGAAGCAGTCAAAATGAATATACTTCCACGTCTTCTATACCTTTTCCAAACAATACCGGTAGAACCTCCCAAAAAAACATGGCAGGAGCTGGACAGAAGGATCTCAAGATTCATATGGCAGGGCAAGAGACCTAGAATCAGATATAGAACCCTACAGCTAAACAAAGACAAAGGTGGGCTCGCGCTGCCAAATATCAGGGACTACTTTAAAGCCGCACAAATTAAAACTTTAGTAGAGATATGTAACCCAGTCTACACTGCACAATGGAAGGAGATCGAATGCCAAATAACAAGTGACATCCCCCTACAGGCGATAATAGGGAACAATGTCTTACCTAAGCTTTTGAATAACACTAACCCGTGGATAGAGACCCCGCTAAAAATTTGGTTTAAGATAGTCAGAGAGAATCAAACTAAAGAGCCCTATCGACTTCTGCAATGGATCGCCTATGATCAGGACTTTACTCCTAATAAAACAGACACCAGATTTAAAAAGTGGAAGGAGAAGGGGCTGATAAAATATTACGATTTTTTTAAAGGGCAAATCTTAAGAAGTTTTGAAGATTTGAAAAAACAAGGCCTAATAAATCAAGACCTTTACAGGTTCTTCCAGCTTAGACACCACATAAACAATATACTTAAAAAGGAGGTTTTGGAAAGGGCCCAGTCAGGTGTTCTGAAGGTCTTCTTAATGGCATATAAAGGGATCCCAGGGATCAGATACATTTCTAAAATATACCAAGGTCTTCAAGACTTAAAAGGAGACAACACATCTTATATAAAAGAGAGATGGGAAAAAGAGGGGAATTTCACTTTACAACTGGAAATATGGGAAAAGCTAAATAAACAGCAATGGAAAAGTACCTCATCCCTGCAGTGGAGAGAATTTGGATGGAAAAACTTGGCAAGATTTTTCAGAACACCTGCACAAAACAAATTTACCCATAAGGGATTGAACTGTTGGCGCTTGTGTGGTGAAAAGACTGCAAATCATTTTCATGTGTTTTGGTCATGCCCAGTTATCCACCAATATTGGACCAAGGTACAGACAATATTGGGGAAAATATTCAAAATTACAGTTCCCTTTTCTTTTGTAACTTTGTATTTGGGTTTACTAACGGACTCACTGGAAAGACGAGGAGAAAAATACTTATTCAATGTTTTAATATTGGCAAGCAAAAAAGCTCTAACTAAAAAATGGATGTTGAAGGACTGTCCTACACCTGAAGATTGGACTAACGTGATCCAAGACATTTACTCGATGGAAAAGTTGACATTCGCACTGAGACAGGACATGGATGTGTTCATGAACTTTTGGCAACCCTGGACCGCATATGTGTCTTCCATTAGATCTAATCTTTGACAAATACCATTTCAATAATGGTTCCGCTCTCTGTTCCAACGCTACTCAGATGCTCTTTTATCTTTATTTACTTACTTTTTCTTTTTGTTTGTTTTTTACTGGTTTGTTTGTTTTTTTTTTGTTATTTGTTTCTTGTTTTTTTTTCTCTTTAATTTCACTTTTTCTTTCACTTTAAAAAAAAAAAGGGGTGTTGTAAGAATTAATCTTCCAATGTTGTCAGATATCTGAAAATAAGGGAACGTGATGAAAATGTAAACACTGCATTGCTGTAACGACCTGTATACCCTTTACAAAAACTTAAATAAAAAAAATAAAAAAAATAATAGAAAGGAGAAAGACAAAAGAGAGCACTTGCCTTAGCTCCAGCTCTACTGCTGTCCAGGACTTTGGCGATCCAGGCGACGTCCTCCCAGGTTCGGCCTTCAAGAGTTTCCGCTTGAGCGCTGACTCTGCTGTGGCGGCCTCCACAGCAGGCGTGATGGTCACTGCAGTCTTAACTCTCCCAGCTGTCATGATCCACACTGGTGACTTCTCTGGCGTGGCGGCTGGGACCTGGTTCACCGTGGCTGCGGGGGGACCCCCCCCCCCCCCGGACCTCTGGCTCCTCCTGATCCTTGCTGCTCAGCTCCGGCAGGCACACAAAGGGGAGAGGGGAGAGGGCTGGTGAACAGTTTTTAACAGCAGCAGGCCGGGAGAGCTCAGGGGACTGCTTTCCCCGAGCCTCCCTACCGGGGATCAGGCAAGACATTTCATTATTAATATGAGTCAAATGAAAATGTACTTGCCTGTTCCCTTGGTTTATGGTGTAAACTGCAGCTGCTGCTCTTCACCCGTCCGTCCGGGAGGGGCGGTGCTTGGCTCCTTGGAAGGTCTGGGAGCCGCCCCCCTAGCCATAGAAATGGGAGACCCCTGTGAGGAAGGCAAGTGCCCCACTGCTGCCGGCAAACAACCCGAGGAAGAGGACCTTGCAGCGGATACGGAGGGAGATCCTGCAGACGGGACTGCTCGGGACTGATGATCCGCTGCGGAGATGACTGAGCTCGGTGTGGAAGCAGTTGGCGGGGCTGGAATGTTCCTTTGGGATTCCGGGTGCCGCCAATGTTGCCGACCTGGTGGACGCCGTCTTGGAACGAGCTATGGAGGAGAGGAGAAGATGGCCGCCGGCGGAGGAGAGCGTTTCTGTTGGGGCTTCTTCAGAGATTTCCCTCCTTTGCCACCATTCTCGCGTTGAAGCGCAGCTATCAGAGAGAGCCTCTCCCGACCCTCAGCGTGCTCCTGGAGCTGAGGGCACCGATGAGCTGCAGCTTCAGCGAGTCCCAGAAACCATGACATGTCTCTCGGGGTGGAATATAGGCGCACCGTGGAGATCAGGCCATCCACCTCCCTGAGTGCACGGCAGCATTCCCACCCAAGACGCATTGGATAGCCACGTCCTCCAGCTGTATCCATCCTGGACTTCAAACCAGGTAAGGGCAATACACAAAAATGAGTAACATGTTACTTACTACTTGGGCTCCTTTTTGGTGGCAACTTTCTGTCATGTTCACTGCGCAAACTGCGCAGCGAACATATGGAATGGCAGCGAGCCCAAAACGCAGAATAAGTAACGTGTTTATTTACAATGGGTGGATGTGTAGAATGTCCAAATACAGTCACACTGGCAAGGGGAAGACACTCAGCTACAAACTTAGTTGGTTCAACAGGAATGCGTAACACGCTCCAGTTAAGCAGGAGCGGAGAAAAAGGCACGAGGAAAGACTTACTACGGCGTCGGAGTGGAAAGGCTCTGAGGGAACAACACGATTCAGTCCGAGGGAAAACCAACAGAAGCTAGTCTGGATGTCCAAGGTTGACATTGCTATGTTGCCACAACAACTGGTCACATTGTACCCTATAAATACACAACCCCAGAATGAGGGCAAATGGACACAGCTGTGTGGCCACCCGCTGCATGACTGATTGAACAATGTGTGTGTGCGTGCGTGAGTGTGAATGTGAGTGTGTGTGTATGTGTGCGTGCGTGTGTGTCTGAGTGTGTATGTGGTGAACCACATACACACAGGCTGGTGGATGCCTGGTGAGGAGGAGGCATGGCTGTGGGACTGATGGAGAGCAAGGCTCAATCCATCAGCTGGAATTAATAATCAATAATTAAACCCAACAACCACAAGTCATGCTCGGGGTGATGACCCCGAACATGACACTAATAGAAAATTGAGTTTATTAATCAGTTGTTATCAGGGATGCAATTTGTGTGCATTGCAATCATTGTGTTTCTCTGTAAAGTTATGTCTTTTTTTCTACTTACTTTAACAAATTAGTCTCAACCTATTCTTAAAGATAAATTAACTCTTATTTGATATAGTCAAATTTTGTCAGATCCTATGCATTCTGGCCATCTTCTTCTGGATATCTCTTGGGAGCCGAGAAAGACGATGTGTTGTGCCTTCATCAGTGGGTGTGCATGTGGCTTCGGAGTCCCATGTTTGAAGCACACATGTAGTTGCAGGCAGGGCATGGAATACCAGTGGTCAGGGCAGAGGTGGATGCAGCATGGTGGCGCTGATCCCGTGCAGCTGCAAGACGTTGGTGGCGGTCATCTTCGAAAGAGTTGGCTGCCTTCCTTCTTAGGGCACACCAGCTGGTTCTGTTGGCTGCTGCAGTCTCGAGCTATTGGGACTGAAGGCCAGCCCATTTGAAGATGAAAGCACAACGTAACCTGTGCGTGAGAGATATTGTAGTGGAAAAGCCGTTGCACAGGGACGATCCCACTATCTCGGCCTCAGAAGTCCTTGTCCAGTGGCACGGAAAAAGTATTACGTCTGGGGACTTCTTTGGCTGCAGTGGATGGCCAGGTCTTCTTTTGTGCTTTTGTGTGTTGCTGCAGTGCCTTTTCAGCCGCTGAATCCTTGCGGATTTCATCCGGTTGGTCTGCCAAAGCATTCTTCAGATTCAGGATGAGCAAGTCCCTGACTCATCGGGGGTTTCAGACCAGTCGGCTACTCTCACTGGGTTTAGCCGGCCAGTGGAAGCCGTCGCCTGTGGTGTGGCTGCTGTTGCACGCAAACAGCTTTGAAGAGCTACTGGTGAGAGCTGGGTGCCAGGTGAGGACCAAAGCAGGCAGCCTACTCTGAAGAGCACCACATATCCTCTCGTCAGGGTTACTACCCCTCTCTGACACCCCATACACCCCATTCTGGTCATCAAACAGACGATAAAACAGGTATTTAACACGCAAAGCTAGTGGTATAGCCTTTCAGGTTGACCTTTGACATCTCATAAATAACACTGTGTTGCCTTTGATGTTAATGTTAGTTACAAATGGTATTGGTCTATGGAAGAGCTAATGGCACAGCTTAGCTTTGTGTTAAATGTCTATGCCTTTATGTCAGGATGCTCATAATAACATTGTTTGTGTTTCAAGTAAAGTATTACTGTGTATGACATGCTCTGCCATGACTGTCTGTTCAAAATTTTATTCATTACTGATAAATATAGGTTCAGTATCACCAAGCTTTGACTTAAAAGTCTTAATGCTGTACCTTTAAATAGTTACTGTTTTACAATAACAATATAGGAATCATTGCCAGTACTAAAAAGAAGAAAAAGCCAGGGTTGAGAGATCATTATTTTTATGCATATTTTTTCCACACAGAAAGGTTTCCAGTTACAGGGCAATTTTAAAGCAGTGTTTCAAAACCTTTTATATCAGTTGTAACTTAAAAACTCTATTAGTTGAACTTGAAATCTCTTCATCAGCACTGCAAAAAATGAAAGTAAGAGGAGATGTTGTAAATCAATGCTGTATATGCTTGTTTTTTGTCTCATATTTCTTCTTGCAGTGCAGTTGTCTGTAAGAAAATTGTACTTCCTTTAAGTTCATAGTAGTTCATATTAAGCAATTTGATCTTGCTCTGTTTGCAGACATTTTTTTCTTATTGTAAGTAAAATTATCTGCCAACAGAGTAATATAATTTGGCTTATCAAATTGTTTAAAGCAAGTAAAAAATATCTTAAAGCAAGTGAAATGTTCTTACAGAAAACTGCATGGCAAGAAAAAAAAATCTGGTGAAACAAAAAACAATCACATACAGTATATCCCGGACATTTCATCTTAGATTTATCTTTTTGCATTGAATAATCCCTTTTGTTTAAAGTGAACTCAGTTTAAATGGCGTTCACTTACTATTGTATATAGCACTTTTCTTACTCATCTCTGAATGACCAAAGTGCTTTACAGATCCTGCTATCCACACATTCACACACTGATGGTGGCAGAGCTGCCATGCACAGGCGCTGGTGTGACCCACCAGGAGCAGTTGGGGACAGTTTAACATGCAGACGGCAGAGAGAGTGGGAATTGAACCAGTGATCCTCTGGTCAATAGTCGGCCACACTACACCTGCACCACAGCCACCCCCTGGCTAATTTAAACTAAATATAATTTGTTTTCTGTTTTACAGTTGTAGTTATGATTAGCAAGCTGTTTCACCCTTTCAACCGTTTTTGCAGTTATTTGACAAAAACTATATAATTATATACAGTGGTGTGAAAAAGTGTTTGCCCCCTTCCTGATTTCTCATTTTTTGTATGTCACACTTAAATGTTTCAGATCCATCCATCTTCTACTGCTTAATCCGTTTCAGGTCGCGGGGGGGCTGGAGCCTATCCCAGCGTCTTTGGGCGAGAGGCAGGGTACACCCTGGACAGATCGCCAGTCCATCGCAGGGCCAACACAGAGAAACAGACAACCATTTACTGTCACAGTCATACCTAAGGACAGTTTAGAATCCCCATTTTTGATGCCGATTAACCTAACTTGCATGTTTGTGGCATGTGGGAGGAAACCGGAGAAATCCCGGAGTAAACCCACGCAGACACGGGAAGAACATGCAAACTCCACACAGACCACTGTTGGTCGGGGGCTGGGATCGAATCCAGGATCCTCCAGCCAAGGGTGAGTTGCTGTGCTGCCGCAGTGCTAACCACTCCGCCACCACGCTGCCCACGATGTCTGATGTTTCAGATCATCAAACAAATTTAATTATTAGATAAAGATAACACAAGTAAACACAAAATGCAGTTTTTTAATGAAGGTGTTTATCATTAAGGGGAAAAAAATCCAAACATGGCCCTGTGTGACAAAGTGATTGCCCCCTAAACCTAATAAATGGTTGGGCCACCCTTAGCAGCAACAACTGCTATCAAGCATTTGGGCTAACTGGCAATGAGTCTTTTACAGCGCTGTGGAGGAATTTTGGCCCACTCATCTTTGCAGAATTGTTGTAATTCAGCCACATTGGAGGGTTTTCGAGCATGAACCGCCTTTTTAAGGCCATGCCACAGCATCTCAATCGGATTCAGGTCAGGACTTTGACTAGGCCACTCCAAAGTCTTCATTTTGTTTTTCTTAAGCCATTTAGAGGGGGACTTGCTGGTGTGTTTTGGATCATTGTCCTGCTGCAGAACCCAAGCGTGCTTCAGCTTGAGGTCACGAACAGATTGCCGGACATTCTCCTTCAGGATTTTTTGGTAGACAGCAGAATTCATGGTTCCATTTACCACAGCAAGTCTTCCAGGTCCTGAAGCAGCAAAACAGCCCCAGACCATCGCACTACCACCACCATATTTTACTGTTGGTATGATGTTCCTTTTCTGAAATGCTGTGTTGACTTTTACTCCGGATGTAATGGGACACACACCTTCCAAAAAGTTTACCTTTTGTCTTGTCAGTCCACAGAGTATTTCCCCAAAAGTCTTGGGGCTCATCAAAATGTTTTCTGGCAAAACTGAGATGAGCCTTTATGTTCTTTTTGGTCAGCAGTGGTTTTCGTCTTGGAACTCTGCCATGCAGGCCATTTCTGCCCAGTCGCTTTCTTATGGTGGAGTCGTGAACACAGGCCTTAACTGAGGCAAGTGAGGTCTGCAGTTCTTTGAATATTGTTGTGGGGTCTTTTGTGGCCTCTTGGATGAATCGTTGCTGCGCTCTTGGGGTAATTTTGGTCGGCCGGCCACTCCTGGGAAGGTTCACCACTGTTCCATGTTTTTGCCATTTGTGGATAAATGGCTCTCACTGTGGTTCGCTGGAGTCCCAAACCTTTAGAAATGGCTTTATAACCTTTTCCAGACCAATAGATCTCAATTACTTTGTTTCTCATTTGTTCCTGACTTTCTTTGGATGGCAACATGATTTGTAGCTTTTGAGGATCTTTTTGTCACGGTGGCCCTCGTGAGCCACCATAAGACGCCAACAAGTCACCGGTGAGTTTGCAATGATGTTTTATTAAGGGTAAAGGAACAGAGGATAACACAAAGTAATGGAAAGGAACGAGCCTCGATGGGCTAAAACACACTATGGTGAAAAACAGGATCACAACAGAGTAACTTACAATTGTAGACAATGAAAAGACCGTGTCTGAGCCGGGGGATGCCCGATGCGTCAGACCATGAGGAGTCTTGACGGGAGTTTAACAGAGACTGCTGCATCAGGCTGCATTCAGCATCCAATCTTTTATGCCGGACGCTAATGAACCCTGAATGCAGCACAGCTGTTTGGCTTTGACAGCAGGAAGCTTCCCCGAGCGCTGTCACAATAAGAGCCCGGGGAGCCAGAGGGGACACACTGCTATCAAAGCCTGAAGGGGATGATGTATGACCCGTGCGTGGATGAGATCGGTGCTCGGATCATAACACTTTTGGTCTAATTCAATTTGTCAGGCAGGTCCTATTTAAGTGATTTCTTGATTGAGAACAGGTGTGGCAGTAATCAGGCCTGGGTGTGGCTAGAGAAATTGAACCCAGCTTTCTAAAGATCTGATAAACCACAGTTAATTTATCTTTTAACGGGGGTGGGGGACTTTTTCACATAGGGCCATGTAGGTTTGGAATTTTTTTAACCCTTAATAATAAACACCTTCATTTAAAAACTGCATTTTGTGTTTACTTGTGATGTCTTTGTCTAATATTTAAATTTGTTTGATGATCTAAAACATTTAAGTGTGACAAACACAAAAAAATGAGAAATCAGGAAGCGGGCAAACAATTTTTCACACCACTGTAATTTGTTAATGTCTGCTCCTACTCTGTTTCACATCTTTTAGAAATTAATCTATTAATTTAAGCTAATTTTAACTACTCATGCATAACAATAGCATGCAGCCTTTTCATACCTGACAAAACTGCATTTAGTTTGATTTTCTTTGCATATTTTTTTTTTCCTTTTTGTACCACTGAATATGAGTTATGCATTAATTGTAGTGCATATATCAGTTTTATCTATGAAAATCTATTCCATTCTTGAAGAAATTGTGTATTATGACATTTGATGTGTTTATCAGTTCTTTACCCCATGGCCTGTGCAGAAGTTCCCCTTGGGATACATTTACTGTTGTAGAACAGGTTGTTATGAAACTCTAAATGGTCATGATTGCTTCTGTCTTTTTATACCCTCGTCGATGGCTGTCTGTCTATCCGTCCGTCCGTACAAGTTTTCCTGGGTAAAGCGTCCCAAAATTTTCAATTGAGTACTTTTTAAAAATTTCACACAGTTTTTGTACACATATTGAAGATGTGCCAAGTGAAGATATGACAAGGGTTTTGATTTTAGATCATTTTTGCAAAAATTACAGGTTTTAGAACTTTTTTTTGTCATTTTTTTCATTGACATTTTGGTACATGGTTTGTCCGGCTAAACTCTTCTACAGTTTTCAAACTAGGACATTTTCATTTCACACAGTGTACATGGATTAAAGATGTGCATATTGTAGGGGGTTAAATGATTTTCTGATATTTTCTCTAAATTGGTTCTACTTTGGGTTGTAGATTGCTTGCTTTGTGTAAACTCCTTGCAATTACATGCCTATTAGTTTTATTACAGATCTAGAGGACAATGAATCTTGAATTTGTAATCAATTTTTATCCCCCACCGGTCAATGCCCAAAGGGGTTGAAGAGCCCTTTGTGTGAAAACCAAAGGAGGATTTTATTATGGGTCAGTCCGTCCATTCGTCTGTCCCATTTTTGTGAAATCAACTCCTTCTCCAGTTTTGTTCTAATTGTTTTGAAACTTGGTGCCATGGTTTGATATACTCTGATGATGTGCATATTGCAGTTTGGTTTTAATCAGATCATTTTTGCAGGAGTTGTATCCCCTGACCCCTGACCTCCTGTTTCACCTCACTTCATAGACAATAACTAGTGAAATCAACTCCTCCTACAGTTTTGTTTTGATTGTTTTGAAACTATCAAACCATGGTAGTAGTTTGATTTGCTCTGATGATGCGCATATTGCAATTTCACTCTCATCAGGTGACCTTGAGGTCAAAGGTCAGAGGTCAGATTTTCCCTAAATCTTCTAAACACAATAACTACTGAAAAAAAAATGATGTAGGCTTTTCAAATTGATACAGTACAGTAGTTGTATCTAATACATATCTTTGATAGATAGATAGTTTATTTCGAACACAAAAAATATAACAAAAAACAAGCAAATGGCAAATGCAATAAAGTTACAGTATACACTGTTCGAAAGGGAGAAGGAAGAAGTGAACACTTATTAATTCCAACTCCTCTTTTCCATCGATACACCCATGTGAATTTTATACAAATTACCACCTTTAAGACCCCAAGTAAACAATTTACTGTGTTTTTTACAGATCAACATTAACACCCGTCCATTCTAACATACAATGAAGTCCATATATCAAAACCAGTCTCAAACGACACAGATACACACAGTGCTGTCCCACCCACCATTCCATAGTGTCCCATAATGTCCCAGAGTGAACATAATGAATCGTACATATAAATTCTACCCTTCTAACATATATCCTTTCAACAAATGGTGCTTATACCTCTTTTTTTTTTCCACAATATCTTTATTGAACCTTTTTTTTTTTTAACAAACATGATACAAACAATCAAACACTAACACTAAAGTACTACAAAAAAAAAAAATACCCTAAAAACACCAACAACCACCAACAAAATCAAGTCTTCAACAATGCTCCTCTGTTTAGTCTAGACAATCCAATACATTAGTATACATATTATGTTCACCAGTTTGGAATTTACAAGGTCCACACACATCATTCACCTTCTTCTTCAAGAGTTATGTTTAAATTTTTTACATAATCAATAAAAGGTCTCCATATATTCTCAAACACAATTTCCTTTGATTTCAGTATATATGTTATTCTTTCTAATGGAAGGTTTGTTAACATCTGTCTTAACCACTGAGTCACATCTGGTCTATGAGTCTTTTTCCATAATAGTGCAATACATTTTTTGGCATTAAGCAAACTGAGGTCTATGAATGTTCTTTCACTTTTATTGAAATTATGCTTTTCTGGGTACAGACCCAACAAAAACAGTTTAGGATTCAATATGATTTGTTTTGAGATTATTTTTTCAATTGTTACCCTCACCTCCTCCCAAAACATTCTTATTAATCTACATTCCCATAAACAATGAAATAGGGTTCCTTTACTTTCCATGCATTTTGTGCATGTATCTGGTATATTTTTGTTATATCTATTTAACTCCTCCGGTGTAACATACATCCGCATTAACCATTTGAAATGTATCAATTTAAGGCGTGCATTTATTGATTTGGTTTGAGCTTCTGTACAAGCCAATTCCCATTGTTCCTCTGAAATTTCAATTTGCAGATCTTCTTTCCAGTAGTTTAATCTTTTCAGTGAATTTTCACTTGAAGATAGTGTCAATGAGTTATAAAACTCTGAAATAATACCCTTTCTTTTACTATCTTTCATCATCATTTTTTCCAAGGATGAATAAATAGGTCGAGTGAGAGCTTTATTTTGATTTGATCGAATAAAGTTTCTAAGTTGAAGATATTTAAAAAAATGTGTTCTATTGAGATTAAATTTGATCCTCAGCTCTTCAAAAGACATTATGTTGTCTGCACATGGCAAATATAAATCCTGAATCTTTTGTATCCCTTTTAAATTCCATACTTTAAATACAGCGTCCGCACTCCCTGGTTTAAAATATTGATTACCCCATATTGGACTAAATTGTGACAATAACTGTGGTTCTTTTAAATAGTTTTTAGCTTCACACCATATTTTGATCATATGCTTTACAAATGGATTTTTAACTTGTTTTTGTAATTTTTTTGCCGAATCTGAGTATATGAATATGGGAAGAGGTAAAGGTAAATTGTATGATTCCATTTCAGTCCAGTGAGGGAGATCATTTGATGAAAAATAATATGTCATAGACCTCAGTTGTGCCGACCAATAGTACAACATAAAATTATTCTTGAGAATAGATCTAAAGGTGGTGATAAGGGAATGTATTGAAATAAATAAAGTATTTTAGGTAAAATATTACTTTTAAGTATATTGATTCTCCCGATCATCGACATTGGTAGTGACATCCATCTCTGAGTTAACTCATTGATATCTGACATTAAGGCTTCATAGTTGACACTGGCGACTGATTCTAGCTTAGGCATAATTTGGATTCCTAAATATTTAAACTGATTTACAACACTGAATTGATTTACCTCAGGGGCTGGGTAATTTCTCTGGGTCTCATTTAGCATTAATATTGAAGATTTAGTTTTATTTATTTTATATCCTGATATTTCCCCAAAATTCTTTATTAAATTCAACAAGGTTGGAATTGATTTTTTTAGATTCGACATAAACAAAATTATATCATCGGCGTACAGGGAGATTTTATGTTCTGTTGGTCCAACTTTAATTCCATATATTTGTGAATGTAAACGTATCGCTATCGCTAAAGGTTCAATTGCCATAGTAAACAGTAAAGGTGAAAGTGGACAGCCTTGTCGACATCCTCTATTGATTTTTATTGGTTTTGAAATATTGTTATTTGTTAGGATTTCTGCTGTAGCATTATTGTATATTATTTGAACCCATTTTATGAAATTATTTCCAAGTCCAAACCTTTGTAGGACTTCAAAAAGAAAGGGCCATTCAACTCTATCAAAGGCCTTTTCGGCGTCCAATGATAGGAGAGCTGTATCCGGTGCTTCTTTATTAAAATAAATAATATTAAATAGTCTTCTTACATTATGGAAGCCTTGTCTACCCTTTATAAAGCCATTCTGATCTCGATTAATAATATTTGGTAAAATTTCTTGTATTCGTCTTGCTAAAATTTTACAGATTATCTTAAGGTCGGCGTTTAATAGGCTTATTGGTCTCATATTTTCACATTTATTAGAGGGCTTACCTGGTTTTGGCAACAGTATAATTAAGGCATTATTTATGTATGATGGTAAATTATTATTTTGAAATGCTTCTAAAACCATTTCCAAAAAAGGTTTTATTAATTTATTCTTAAATTTTTTATAAAGGTCAACTGGAAGACCATCTGGTCCTGCACTTTTTCCTGATTTCATATTATCAATGGCTAGCCCAACTTCTTCTTGACTAATTTTAGACTCCAATATCTCCCTGTTTTCATTTGGAATACACGGTATAGATAGTTCGTTCAAAAACCCATTTAGTTTTGTTAAATCAGGTTCATTTTTGGTATCATATAATTTTTCATAGTAATCTCTAAAGGCTCTATTAATTTCTAAAGGATCTATAACTACCTGTCCCTTACTTATAATACTGGTAATTGGTGTTTTAATTTCCAATTGTTTAATCTGCCATGCTAATAATTTTCCTGATTTTTCACCTTGTTCATAAAAAGATTGTTTCAATCTTAGAAGACTCGAGGCAGCTCTATTCGCTGATTTTTTGTCGTATTCAGCTCTCAAAATCAGTAATTCATTCTCCAACCTTGGGTCACTTCCTGCATACACTTTTTCCTGAAGACTTTTTATTTTATGTTCCAATTTAGCTCTCTCCTCTCGAGTCTTCTTAGATTTTGATCCTGTATAACTAATAATATGTCCCCTAATAAAAGCTTTGAAAGCCTCCCACTTTACACATGCTGATGTTTGTGTAGTATTGATGTCAAAGAACTCGTCTATCTGTTTTTCTATATACTTGACAAATTCCTCATCCTGAAGCCATTTATGCTGAAATTGCCATCTACCTGATTCCTTTGTCAATTTTTTATCTACATATATTAGACAACAGGGTGCATGATCAGAAATCACGATGTTATCATAAAAGCAGTTTTGAATCTTGGACCTTAATTCTGTGGAAATCAAAAAATAATCAATACGTGAGAATGTCTTGTAGGTACTGGAATAACAAGAATAGGCTTTAACTTGTGGTTTCATTTCTCTCCATATATCTAACAATCTCAATTCTTTCATAAAATGATTAATAGTCATCCTACATCCAATGTGCATACAATCCAGTCCTGTTGATCTATCCACACCTGGATTCAATGTACAATTAAAATCCCCTGCTATTATATGTTGCCCTGTAAGTGATGATAAGATGAGAAATAAATTAGCAAAGAACTTCTGATCATCTATATTGGGACCATATAAGTTCACAAGATTTATATTTTCTAATAGCAAAGAACCTTGAATGATTACATATCTTCCAAATTTGTCTCCAATTACATTTTTCACCTGAAAAGGAACTGATTTATGTATGAGAGTCATAACTCCCCTGGCTCGGGATGAAAATGAAGAGGTGAATACACTTCCCTGCCATCTACTCCTAATTCTTTTAACATCCTCCTCTATCAGATGAGTTTCTTGTAAAAACACAATTCTTGAACCCATGTCCTTTATTTTATTCATAACTTGTTTAAGTTTTTTTAAATTTTGTAGACCTCTGCAATTCCATGAAGTTAAATTAAGATTAACACTTTGGTCCATGATCAATAGAGAGTTTGGGATTACCTTGCAGTGTAAACATGCTCATACAGAGAAGCAAAAACATGAGTGGTTGAACATTCATCCTACAAACTACACACAAACAAATTTCCCCTTCCCACACTTGTGGCAAACCCCCCAAAATCAAAAGAAAAATTCTGTCTCCCGATATAGCCATCGACTGTTCCACACCCACGGGGAACAGCCTAAGCCACTCCTTCTTCATCCTCCCAATCACCCTAACTCTACTGCTTTTAATGACGTAACATTAACTCTCCTCTGTAGTTTTCCAACTTAACTCCAAAATTTTTAACAACTTTGTACATCATAGTTTTTTTTTTGTTTGTTTTGTTTTTGTTTTGTTTTTTTAATATATAATACAATCTATATTTTGTAAACTTACTATTTACTTCAAGTCAGTCAGATGCCTGTGCAAATGCTTAATTATTCTACCTTATATTTTGTTCATGCTTAGCTCCCACCAGTCTCTTCTTCTTCTTTGATCTTCTTGATGAACTCCTGCGCCTCCTCTGGGGTCTTGAAGATGTGGGTTCTGCCCTCATACGTGGTCAGCAGTCTCGCAGGATAGATTACACCATGACGAATCCCAAGGTTGCGCAGCTCCTTACGTACGGGATCAAACTGCTTCCTCAATTGCTGGATTCCTGTAGCCAAATCTGGGTAGAACCGCACCTGCTGGTCCTGGTGTTTAATCTCTCCTTTAGCACGTGCAGCGTTGAAGATCTTCATCCTGTCTCTGTTGCTAAGAAACTTCATAATTAAGGTCCTCGGCGGTCCCTTATCTCTCCGTGGGCCAATACGATGTGCTTTTTCCAGAACCACTGCTGATTGCAACTCCTCGCTGCCCAGCACCTCCGGAATCCACTTTTCCAGAAAGGAACATACGTCCCGACCTTCTGATTCCTCTGGAAGACCCACCAGCCTCAAATTATTCTGTCTCGACCGAGATTCCAAATCCAAAATATTATCTTCCAGAGATTTTTTTTTTTTTTCCAAAGTGCGCACCTTTAATTGAAGACGGGTGACGTCATCTTCAGCACTAGCGAGACGGAGCTCCATCTGCGCCGTTCGTTCTACACAGTCACCCAATTCCTTTCTTATTCCTTCCAACGCTGTCATAATCCCATCAAATCTAGAGGAAAAGTCCGCTCTCATTGAACTCATGGCAGCCATCAGCGCATCTGCGCCATTCCCCGCAAACATCGCACCGCCGCCAGCTTCCTCCGCCATATATGGAGTTTTGTTTGCTGCGTCACAGACCTGAAAGTCCGTTAATTTGGACTGTTTCGGCGGCTCGCTTTTTCCTTTTCCTGGTTTTCCAGCCTTAGGCTTCGCCGACATATCCTCGCCCAAATGCTGGGATACGTTCTGTCCCAAATGAGAGAGTTATTTGCCGATTTTTTTTCTCCAGGAGCAGAGCAGAGCGAGACACGTCCGTCCTACGTGGCAGCCATAACCGGAAGTCGCTTATACCTCTTTTTAAATTGATTTCTGTTTGTACATAGTTTCAGTTCCCGCTCCAGACTGTTCCACAAATCCACCCCACAGACAGATATGCACATACTTTTCTTGGTTGCACGTATCTTGGGTTTTGTAAAGTTTAAGTCTCCTCTCAAATTATGATTGTTGTCTCTTTTTTTAAATATTTTTTTATATTAGTTGGGAGTTGATTGTTAATCGCCCTGTACATTACTTGTGCTGTCTTAAATTTAACTAAATCGATGAACTTTATGACATGTGACTTCAAGAACAACGAATTGGTATGGTCTCTATATCCTGCATTGTTAATTATCCTTATAGCTCTTTTTTGTGATGTGCATATTGCTTGTAGGTTGGTCTTGTAGGTGTTTCCCCAGACTTCTACACAGTAGTTAAGATAAGGTAAAAACAGTGAATTGTACAATAAGACCAATGATTTATAGTCCAATATGTGTCTTGTCTTCCCCAGTATGCCTATACATTTTGCTAATTTAGCCCGGATGTGACTGATGTGAGGTTTCCAGCAGATTTTACTGTCTAGCGTCACCCCCAGAAACTTATTTTCCTGTACTGTTTGTATTCTGGTATCATCTATCGTTACCATTATTTCATGATTTATTTTATAATTTCCAAACACCATAATCTTTGTTTTTTTTAGATTTAGAGATAATTTATTTTTGTTGAACCACTGCGTTAATTTTTCCATTTCAGTTGTGACCACCTCTAAAACCTGCTGCTTTGCACCCTGACCTAACTATGGGTTTGGGATCAGAGGGTCAAACGTCAAAGTTCAAAGTAGGGCTGGGTGATGCAACGAATATATTTGTTATATTGATACAGTCTACTACGTATAGGGTTTTATATGTGTAGTTTATTGTTGGTACAAGTATTAATGTAAATATGCTGGTGAATAGGAATGAAGATTTCTTTTCATTACCAACACACATAAGCTCGTGGGGCACCAGTCCAAAAGAATGGACAATTTTATTAATAATTCTGTATTTGTACCAACAATGAATCGGTCTCAAAAAAACAAACAAACTGTGAGTTCTTGTCTGCTTTTAATCAAGAGGATAGACATGAAATCAAACAGTAACTCCCATATGTCTTTTTAGTAGTTTAATAACAAATTTCAGGATAGATGAACACATTCAGATGACTTTTAAGACCATGAATTCAACATGTATTATGAGCACACTAGACTTGTTATTGGATTACTGAACATAAAGTGTATTATCAAACATTTGTGGAACCAAAGAAAACCATAGCTTAAATTGGCACTGTAATGGAAAATGAGGAACCATAAAATAGCATTTGTTAAGAAAAATGGATTCTATTTCATGAAGAAAATGATGATTAAACTATTTCATAAAAAGGAAAATTTGTGTTACTCTGAAAAGGAACGGAGATTAATGAAAAGACAGATGCATTTGAAGTTCTGAAAGGAGTTTGAGGATATTAGGTTTACAGAACTTATACCAGGAATATTCTGAAGAATTAAATCTAATCTGGACAATAGACCTTCAGCACAGCAGAGTCAGATTGTGTCCCCTGGTGGTAGCAGGCAGTCTGGAACCATCTTGATCTGGATGGATGTGATTGGATTCTGTTGAGAGAAAATGGCAGGCAGGTTCTGCCACATGGCCCTGCTCCTGGGGATCACAAACGTAGAAGCTGGATGCTCATTCCGCTGGCCGATGTCTTTTTATGTACAGAAAAAGGAATTTGGCCAGGTTGCCAAATTCCAGACAATATTTGTTTATCGTTTAAAATCCGATCAGAAAATCAAACTTGAAAAAAGCAAACCACAAATCTGTTTCTTCCAATGTGTTGTGGTCAGAACAAAGTTGATTTAAGCTTGGTAAAAATCAAACAAAATCTTCTTAGCACAGTAATTTAAGAAAAAGGAGTAAAATAGGTAAAAAGGGAATTTTAAAGAAAAAGTTTACACAGAGCATAGGCTCTGGGCCTGCTTAGAAAAAAAAAAAAAAAAAAAAAAGGAAAGCAGAAAACGGCTCCCAGTCTGCAACTGTAAATGGAGACAAAGGAAAATTTTTGCCCAACTACATTCAAAGATCAAAATTGGATCTGCTCATTAGCGTAAACTTTTGACCAATAGCACTGAGTTTCTTTGTTCAGCAGAGGTCGTAAAACTCACTAAAAAGGAGATGCGTGGAGACTTGGAAGCTGATTGGTCAGTTCACAGTTTTTGGAATGTACCCGGGGATGGATAGAAGGATGCATTAGATTTGATATGAAAAGTGCAATCATCCTAAAACATATATGCTGCCTATTAAAGCATAAATTCTTTAAAACTTTAGTGACTAAGATATTCTACTTAATAAAAGAACAATGTGTCTACATTGTAAATGTGATTTCTTTATAGTAGGCATGCAAAATTAATCCTCCCTGAAAATAAAGAAACACAAAAGCATTTCAAACCATAAGTGTCCATCACAGGGTCCCGCCATAATTTTCAAAAGTGGATGTTGTCTGTGGGGAAGGATGAGTTATTTCATTGTTCACAATTAATAGTTTTAAGCTTCAGAGAGAAAACATCCAATCCTAAATAGAAATATTCCTGTGTTATCCATTGGAGGGCAATGTTGGACTTTTGAGTTTCAATGAGGAATCTTGCTGGTCAAGCACCTGTGGAACGTCATTGTAAACCTATCACTTAGGCATTCTTGGTAATGGATTGGAGAGGATTTGACTCCTGGTCTTGCAGCAAAGAGTAACTTATTCACTCTATGGCCGATGGCATAGGGTTTCACAGCTCCGGTCTTGGGTTAAGAAGAGCGGTTTATGACCAGACTTTTGGGTGAAACAATTTCTCCTCAGCAAAGAATAATTTTATAAATTGGAGTCCTGCTGTTCAAGCTACATACATGTGATACAAAAAATGTTTTTATCTCAAAGCTCAAGCATTTTAGGGGCTGTCAGCATCTCTCCCCTCTCCTCTCACACAGGCACTTACTCCCTCCTCCCTGTGCAGTGTTTCATTTCAGGGTCGTTGCCAGGTCTGTCTTTATTTCCCACAATTTTGTTCTTTAGAAACTGCTTCTATTGAGCCTGTTTTCGTGGAGCAGAGACACTTGTTTTTTTTAAGCACAATCTTAAGACGGGGAGAGGGGGGAAAATTGAAATGACACTCATACATACTGGCTGCAGTGTAGTAGTCTTGAATGAAAGGAGAAAAAGGACCAGCTCCGAAGGTAAAAATTGAACAAATTGCAGTTTTGTACAAATTATGTCACACTAACACTAATTTATTTCACCACTTGAGATGTCATCCACAATAATACGAACAATGGATTAAGAATCACTCTCAACATCCCAGGTAGCCCCTACAAATTTGAAAAATAAATAAATAAAAGAATCAGCCCTAAGAAAATGACTATCTGGCTTGGCTCTTATTGTTAAAAAAAAATTGCCATTGTGGGACTAATAAAGGCTTATCTTATCTTAAATAGAAAAAGTGGACTTTAATTTGTATGGTTTTAAAATATCTTTCTCTAGAATTCTTGCTTAATGCACTTTTTATTGTGTTGAGTTCTTTTTCTGTTTTGTTTGTAATTGTTTAATTACAGGCCATTTTATTTATTCTGATTTGTTGCAAATTTATGAGGGGGTTTTCTGATTGGTTCAGTAAAGTTTGATAAATTTAACTTGATTTTACCCTGTTTCTATTATCATGCCGGTGTCGTTTTATGCAAATGTTTTACATTTATTCAGTGGTTTGGAGGAGATCGCAAGATATTGTGATATACATTGTATATTGTGATAAAACCCTAAATGTATCACAATACATGTTAAAAGCCATATCACCCAGCTCTACAGTGCATCCGGAAATTCTTCACAGTGCTTCACTTTTTCCACATTTTGTTATGTTACAGCCTTATTCCAAAAGGGATTACATTTTTTTTTCCCTCAAAATTCTACACACAATACCCCATAATGACAATGTGAAAATAGTTTTGTTTTTGTTTTTTTTGAGATTTTTGCAAATCTATTGAAACTAAAAAACTAAAAATCAAATGTACATAAGTATTCACAGTCTTTGCCATGAAGCTCAAAACTGAGTTCAGGTGCATCCTGTTTCCACTGATCATCCGTGAGATGTTTCTGCAGCTTAAAGGGAGTCCACCTGTGATAAATTTAGTTGATTGGACATGATTTGGAAAGGCACACACCTGTCTATATAAGATCCCACAGTTGACAGTGCATGTCAGAGCACAAACCAAACATGAAGTCAAAGGAATTGTTTGTAGACCTCTGAGACAGGATTATCTCAAGGCACAGATCTGGGGAAGGGCACAGAAAGATTTCTGTTGCTTTGAAGGTCCCAATGAGCACAGTGGCCTCCATCATAAGATAAGATAAGATAAGATAAGCCTTTATTAGTCCCACAATGGGGAAATTCCAGGATTGCAACAGCACAGGGATAGCAACACTCAGAGCAACAATCAGAAGGCAAGAGAAAAAAAGCAAGAGCAGCAAGTATACATATATATACTCCGCACTATGTGTATACTATACACATAGTGCGGAGCATTGTATAGATAGATATATAAATATATAAACCCAGTGCGGAGCATTGTAGCTGGATGGAATAAATATATGAGTATATAAACACAGTGCGGAGCATTGTAGCTTGATGGAATAAATATGTAGATATATAAACACACACAGTACGGAGCATTGTAGCTAGATGGAATAAATATGTAAATATATAAACACTTAGAACTAAGTGTTTATATATTTAGCTTAGCTTATATATTAGCTTAGTTCTAAGGCAAAGCTGTCGATTTACCAGTCAATCTACGTTCCTACTCTCACCTATGGTCACGAGCTTTGGGTAATGACCGAAAGAACGAGATCGCGGATACAAGCGGCTGAAATGAGCTTTCTCCGTAGGATTGCTGGACTCACCCTCAGAGTTAGGGTGAGGAGCTCAGTCATCCGGGAGAGGCTCAGAGTAGAACCGCTGCTCCTCCACATTGAAAGGAGTCAGTTGAGGTGGTATGGGCATCTGATTAGGATGCCTCCTGGACGCCTCCCACTTGAGGTGTTTCAGGCACGTCCCACTGGGAGGAGACCCCGGGGCAGACCCAGGACTCGGTGGAGAGACTATGTCTCCCAGCTAGTCTGGGAACGCCTTGGTATCCCCTCTGAAGAGCTGGAGCAGGTGGCTGGGGAGAGGGAAGTCTGGGCTTCTCTGCTTGAACTGCTGCCTCCGCGACCCGGACCTCCGGAAAAGCGGTAGAAGATGGATGGATGGATGGATGGATATATAAACACAGTGCGGAGCATTGTAGCTAGATGGAATAATATGTAGATATATAAACACACAGTGCGGAGCATTGTAGCTAGATGGAATAGATATATGAATATATAAACACAGTGCGGAGCATTGTAGCTAGATGGAATAAATATGTAGATATATAAACACACACAGTGCGGTGCATTGTAGCTAGATCGTAAATGGAAGAAGTTCGGAACCACCAGGACTCTTCCTAGAGCTGGCCGTCCATCTAAACTGAGTGATCGGGGAGAAGGGCCTTAATCAGGGAAGTGACCAAGAACTCAATGGTCACTCTGTCAGATCTCCAGCGTTCCTCTGTGGAGTGAGAAGAACCTTCCAGAAGGACAACCATCTCTGCAGCAATCCACCAATCAGGCTTGTATGGTAGAGTGGCCAGATGGAATCCGCTCCTTTGTAAAGGGCACATGGCAGCTTGCCTGGAGTTTGCCAAAAGGCACCTGAAGGAGCCTCAGACCATGAGAAACAAAATTCTCTGGTCTGATGAGACAAAGATTGAACTCTTTACCGTGAATGCCAGGCATTATGTTTGGAGGAAACCAGGCACTGCTCATAACCACGCCAGTGGTGGTGGTAGCATCATGCTGTGGGGACGTTTTTCAGTGGCAGGAACTAGGAGACTAGTCAGGATAGAGGGAAAGATGAATGCAGCAATGTACAGAGACATCCTGGGTGAAAACCTGCTCCAGCATGCTCTTGACCTCAGACTGGGGCGATGGTTCATCTTTCAGTAGGACAGTGATCCTAAGCACACAGCCAAGATATCAAAAGAGTGGCTTCAGCACATCTCTGCGAATGTCCTTGAGTGGCCCAGCCAGAGCCCAGACTTTAATCCAATTGAACATCGCTGGAGAGATCTGAAAATGGCTGTGCACCAACGCTTCCCATCCAACCTGATGGAGCTTGAGAGGTGCTGCAAAGAGGAATGGGCAAAACTGCCCAAAGATAGGTGTACCAAGCTTGTAGCATCATATTCAAAAAGACTTGATGCTGTAATTGCTGCCAAAGGTGCATCAACAAAGTATTGAGCAAAGACTGTGAATACTTGTGTACATGTGATTTCTTAGTTTTTTATTTTTAATAAATTTGCAAAAATCTCAAAAAAACTTTTTTCACCTTGTCATTATGGGGTATTGTGCATAGAATTTTGAGGGAAAAAATGAATTTAATCCCTTTTGGAATAAGGCTGTAAAATAAAATGTGGAAAAAGTGTAGTGCTGTGTGTCACGCCGCGCCGCTCATCAGCGGCGCCAGCTGCACGCACACCTGCACATCATCAGCGGCGAGGGATTTAAGCCGCCTCGCCCTGGGCTTCGGCCTGAAGCCGTCAGACTTCACTACGGATTGCTGTGAGTTCCCTCTCATTCTCAGCAAACATTGCGGTAAGAAGATCTTACCTTTTTCTTCTCCAAGTCTGCTCCCCTGTGCACAGGTGGATTTCCCGGCGGCGGACTATTCCTCTCCATCGCCTGTTCCTCGCTGCTGCACCGGACTCTCCAGGTGGCTGTCTACCGGACCTCGTTCCTTGCTGTGCCAGTCATCCGCCCTTTCCAAGTAAGCTCCTTCCCCACTCGTATATCTCCTGTGTTGGTGTGTGCCCGTCACCCTTCTCCCTGTGCTTTTCCCATAGGGTTGTCCGGCTGTACGGTCTCCTGCCTCTGTGCCCGAAGCAGATGCCGCCACCAACACATTCACATCTCGCAGACACACATTCATACACCCTTGTTGTCAATAAAGCTATTTGAGCTACTCTGAGCCTGTGTGTGTGCGTCTCCTGAGCCGTGCATTATGTCAGTACGGCTTCAGCCGAGCGGCTCGGCAGACGGCGGGCTCGCACACCGGCTTACCACTCTCGAGGCTCGAGTGGACCAAATAGCTTATCAGCAACAGGTGATACTCAATCAGTTGATAACTATAACTAACCGATTGGACCGCTTGGACCCCCAACAGCCGTTCCCCCCGGCTCGTCAGGGTGGCGCGGCTCCTGCTGCTCCAGCGGCCGTCCAGCAGGCTCCGGGAGCACCAACTCGGCTCATGCCCATTCCAACCCCCGGCCGCTTTAGCGGTAAGCTTGGCGGAGCGCGGGGGTTCATAATGCAGTGTGAGTCCGTGTTCCACCGTGTGCCCGGAGACTTGCCCTCAGATCATAGCCGAATTGGTTATATCGGGAATCTCCTAGAGGGGCGAGCATTAACCTGGACTTACGCCATAATGGCGAGGCCCAGTTATGCCACCCTCACGTATGACCAATTCGTGAGACGCTTCCTGGAGGTCTTTGACCACTCTCGTACCGAGACGGTCCAGGTCGATCGGCTTCTCAGCCTCCAGCAGGGAAGCCGGTTGGCAGCGGACTATGCGGTCGACTTCCGGGTAGCGGCGGAGGAATTGGGCTGGGAGGAACGCTCCCTCTGTGACCTTTTCCTCCGCAGTCTCAACGATGATCTGAGGGATGAACTGGCTGGACGGGATATCCCGGAGACTCTAGCGGAGCTAACGTCTCTTGCCATCAGTTTGGATAACAGGCTGCGCGAGCGCTCCTCGGGGCGGAAGTCGTCTTCTTCTCGCCCTCGTGGAGCCTCGTCGCGCCCGTTCCAAGCTCGCCCCCTGGCGACGCCGCCACCATCGCGCCCCGAGGAGTCGGAGCCGATGGTGACGGGCTGGACAAAGCTCTCTCCGGCGGAGAGACAACGCTGCCGTGAGTTGAATCTCTGCATGTATTGCGGAGATAATCAACACACGGTAGAGCTTTGTCCACAGAAGCCAAACGGCGGGGTCCGCGAGTCACTGTAGGGGGCCTCGCGGACGTCAATCGGTTAAGTCCCCTCACCCAATTGAAGCTGCCCGTCCGATTTTGTCACAACTCCACTGGGCATCTCACTCACGCACTGGTGGATTCGGGCGCAGAGGGCAGTTTTATTTCACAAAGCCTGGCAACCCGATTGGGCATCCACTGCCAGGCATTAAAAACCCCTATCTCCCTGGTCAACCTCTCCCGTGTTTCCCTGGGGAGAGTAACACACCAGACCGTCCCCATTCCGGTTATCATCTCTGGAAACCACCGGGAGGAGATAACCTTCTACGTCCTGCCCAACTCTGTGTCGCCCGTCATCCTGGGGTATCCCTGGCTACGCCTCCACAACCCCGTTTTGGATTGGAAGTCCGCCGGGGTGTCGGCATGGAGCACATTCTGCATGAGCACCTGTCTACAGTCCGCTGCCTGCTCTCCGTCCTCTCCTCCTACACCTACGGACGCAGCGCCCCCGGACCTGTCCCTGGTGCCATTGGAATTTCACGACCTGGGTATGGTATTCAGCAAGTCCAAGGCGATGTCTCTTCCTCCTCATAGGCCCTATGACTGCGCAATTAACCTCCGCCAGGGGGCACCCTTACCCTCTGGGCGACTCTACAGCCTGTCAGCGCCGGAAAAGGAGACCATGAACGCTTACCTCAAGGAGTCGCTGAGTGCTGGGATAATCCGCCCATCGTCATCACCTGTGGGGGCAGGATTCTTCTTCGTGGGTAAGAAGGACGGGTCCCTCCGTCCTTGCATCAACTATCGCGCCCTAAACGACATTACGGAGAAGGATCGCTACACCCTGCCCCTCATGGACACCGCCTTCCACTCCCTCCAGGGGGCGACTTGGTTCACCAAGCTGGATCTACGCAGCGCATACCACCTCGTCCGGATCCGGGAGGGAGATGAGTGGAAGACAGCCTTCCGTACCCCGAACGGCCACTTCGAGTACCTGGTGATGCCGTTCGGGTTGACCAACGCTCCAGCCGTCTTTCAGCGCCTTATCAACGACGTCCTCCGGGATTTCATTGGCTTTTTTGTGTTCGTCTACCTGGATGACATTCTCATCTTCTCCAAATCCAGGGACGAGCACCGGGTCCACGTGAGGCGGGTCCTCCAAAGACTGCTGGAGAACCGGTTGTATGTGAAGGCCGAAAAGTGCGAGTTCTACGCGAAGACAACATCCTTCCTCGGGTTCATCATCTCCCACGACCAGGTGCTTCCGGACCCAGAGAAGGTGAAGGCGGTGGTGGAATGGCCCACACCTGCATCAAGAAAACAGTTGCAGCAGTTCGTCGGGTTTGCAAATTTCTACCGCCGCTTTGTCCCAAATTTTGGCACCATCGTCGGCCCGCTGACCCGCCTCACGTCCCCTAAGGTCCCGTTCCGGTGGACCGAAGAGGCCGTGGCTGCCTTTCAGGCGCTGAAGGCGGAGTTCTCCTCCTCCCAGGTCCTTAGCCAAGTCAACCCTGCGCTGCAGTGCATCGTGGAAGTGGACGCTTCGGACACAGGAGTGGGGGCGGTTCTATCCCAGCGGTCGCCAGATGACGGAACCAAGCGGCCCTGCGCCTTCTTCTCCCGGCGCTTGTCCCCGGCGGAACGGAATTACGACGTGGGGGACAGAGAGCTCCTCACCATCAAGCTCGCGCTACAGGAGTGGCGTCACTGGCTAGAGGGGGCGAACCTGCCGTTCGTGGTCCTGACGGACCACAAGAACTTGGAGTACCTAAGATCTGCCAAGCGCCTGAACGCCCGCCAGGCGCGCTGGTCCTTGTTCTTTGCCAGGTTCCAATTCACCATCACCTTCAGGCCTGGCTCCAAGAACGGCCTGCCCGACGCCCTCTCTAGGCAATTCGCCCCTGAGGAGTTGGAGGACACGGTCCACACCATCCTACCCAGGTCTTGCGTCGTGGGAGCCGTCACCTGGGACATAGAAAGCAAGATCCGGAAGGCGCAGGAAGTGGAACCTGACCCTGGCGGCGGACCGGAGGGGAGGCTGTTCGTGCCATCCACGGTTCGGGGGGAGGTAATCCACTGGTTGCACACATCCAAGCTCACCTGCCACCCTGGCTCCTCCTGGATGATTGACCTCCTCCAGCGGTCCTTCTGGTGGCCGGGCCTGTGGAGGGATGCTGCCCACTACGCCCGGGCCTGCCCAGTGTGTGCCACCAGCAAATCAAGTAATGCCCCTCCAGCGGGTTTGCTCCAGCCTCTGCCCGTCCCTGGCAGGCCCTGGTCGCATATCGCCCTGGATTTCATCACCGGACTCCCAGTCTCTAACACCTTCGACACCGTCCTGACCATCATGGACCGCTTCTCCAAGGCGGCACACTTCGTCCCCCTACGAGGTCTCCCAACTGCCCTGGAGACGGCGGACCTCCTAATCCAGCACGTGGTCAGGCTGCATGGGATTCCGGTGGACGTGGTCTCAGACCGGGGGCCCCAATTTTCTTCAGAGGTTTGGAGGTCGTTCTGCAACGCCCTGGGAGCCAAGGTGAGCCTCTCCTCCGGCCATCACCCCCAAACCAACGGGCAGTGTGAACGGACCAACGAGGAGCTGGAGGCTGCGCTCCGCTGCGTCACGGCGTCCAAACCAACGTCCTGGAGTAACCACCTCGCCTGGGTTGAATACGCCCACAACACCGCTCGCTCTTCTGCTACAGGGATGTCCCCCTTTAAGGCGTCCCTGGGTTACGACCCCCCGCTGTTCCCGGCGCAGGAGAGTGAGGTAACTGTCCCCTCAGTACGGGCGCATCTCAGGCAGTTCCGCTCCATCTGGGCGTCAGCGCGCAATGCGCTTTTACGCACGGCGGAGCGCAACAGAGCCGTGGCGGACCGGAACAGAAGACCTGCCCCGGCGTACAGAGTTGGTCAGCAAGTCTACGTGTCGACCCAGGACGTGATTTTAAAGGGCGAGAGGAGGAAGCTGGCACAGCGTTTTATGGGCCCATACCCCATCACCAGGATCATCAACCCGGTGGCTGTGCGTGTAGCTATTCCCCCCTCCCTCCGCATCCACCCCACCTTCCACGTGTCCAAGGTGAAGCTGGCAGTCTCCGACCCCCTTTGCCCTCCTCCTGCTGTGCAACCCGCGCCCTGGATGATTGATGGCCATCCGGCCTGGCCTGTCTCCTCCATCCTGGACTCCCGGCGCCGGAGTCGTGGGTTGCAGTACTTGGTGGACTGGGAGGGCTATGGGCCTGAACATCGGCAGTGGGTACCCTCGTCGTTTGTGTTAGACCCATCGCTCATCGCTGAATTCCACCGAGCGCACCCAGAGAAGCCATCGCCAGGAGGCGCTGCTAGAGGGGGGAGTACTGTCACGCCGCGCCGCTCATCAGCGGCGCCAGCTGCACGCACACCTGCACATCATCAGCGGCGAGGGATTTAAGCTGCCTCGCCCTGGGCTTCGGCCTGAAGCCGTCAGACTTCACTACGGATTGCTGTGAGTTCCCTCTCATTCTCAGCAAACATTGCGGTAAGAAGATCTTACCTTTTTCTTCTCCAAGTCTGCTCCCCTGTGCACAGGTGGATTTCCCGGCGGCGGACTATTCCTCTCCATCGCCTGTTCCTCGCTGCTGCACCGGACTCTCCAGGTGGCTGTCTACCGGACCTCGTTCCTTGCTGTGCCAGTCATCCGCCCTTTCCAAGTAAGCTCCTTCTCCACTTGTATATCTCCTGTGTTGGTGTGTGCCCGTCACCCTTCTCCCTGTGCTTTTCCCATAGGGTTGTCCGGCTGTACGGTCTCCTGCCTCTGTGCCCGAAGCAGACGCCGCCACCAACACATTCACATCTCGCAGACACACATTCATACACCCTTGTTGTCAATAAAGCTATTTGAGCTACTCTGAGCCTGTGTGTGTGCGTCTCCTGAGCCGTGCATTATGTCACTGTGAATACTTTCTGGATGCACTGTAGTTCAAAGTTAACATTGCAGTTGCACTATGGTAAATGCTACATTTACTATTACTATAAAACGAGTAAAGCTAGGGCCACAAAACCTGGTAAACAGGTTAGCATTCCATTTGCATTATTACTATAAAATGGATAAAGCTAGGGCCACCAAACCTGGTACACCGGTTAACCTTGGAATCCTGACCTCAGGCTATGGGTTTGGAGTCAAAAGGTCAAAAGTCAAGGTTAACATTCCCTATGCCTTATTACTGTACAACGAGTAAAGTTATGGTCACCAAACTTGGTACACAGGTTGGCCCTGTGACTCTGAAGTGTGACTATGATTTTGGGATTGCAAAGTCAAAGGTCAACATCAAAATGGCTTATAAACTATATCTCAACAACAAAGAAAGCTAGGGTCACCAAACTTGGTACGCAGGTTTACTCTGAGACCATGATCTCTGACTACAGGTTTGGGGTCAAAAGGACAAAGGTTGAGGTTGGCACTCCCTATGTGCTCTTACTATAGAATGTGTAAAGCTCTCTAGGGTCACCAAACTTGTTACATGGGTTCACCTCGGGATCCTGCCCTACAACTATGGATTACATACTTTGTTGTATATTCATGGATGATAGGCTTATCATAATTTGGTTCTGCCACAATAATTCCATTGAAAAGTTGAAAACTGCTGTCTGTCAGTAAGTATTGGGATCTTCAAAGAAAACGAAGGTGGGGGATATTGCACTCGCCTCAGAGTACTCTTGTTAGGTTGAAGATGCTACTTATGCACTATTGATAACTGCGGTAAATAGACATATAATGTACTGAGTTCAGTGCTCTTGCTTTGTTTTTGTAAGATCACAGGATGAATTAAGGACTTATCCTGGGATAGTGGCTCATTTTCTCATAATCATTAGCAAAATCAATGCATTATCAAGGGAAAAAATTAATGCGTTATCACAAGAAAACAGCTCATTTTGTCATAGTCATGGGAAGAATTATTGCAGTATCCCAACAGCGATGACCCAATTTGGCATCATCACTGGACAAATTAATGTGTTACCATGGGTTTTCTCATAATCTAGAGAAAACAGAATTGAAAAAAGACGATGGCCGCTCTTGGCTTCCCTATTCAAGACTTTTTTATTAAGGTGTAAAAATGTGTTTGAACTGGATAACATCAGCTCACATGATATGATGTTCACTTTCTGCTTATTTTGCAGGGTCGGCCTTTATGATGTTGAACACATCCGGACGCTTCCCAGGGCAGAAGGCATTACTGCTGACACCCCAGCTAAGGGAAAATGACACCCACTGTGTTATCTTCCACTACTATATAGGAGGCAGAGACAACAGCCACCCCGGTCACCTTAATGTCTACATCAAAGAAAACAATAGTCCCATGGGGATGCCTGTTTGGAACGTGTCAGGCCCAGCCTCTCGCTCCTGGGGCCAAGTCGAGTTGGCCATCAGCACCTACTGGCCCAACTTCTACCAGGTAAGGGTGAAATCAAGCCATCTTTTGCATAATTTCTCATTGCAGAACTAGGTTGCTCATTGTAAGCATCCTCTATAGTTTAGCCAAACTCTTTAAATCCTTTTCTTTTGGTGGAGCAATACAAATGTATTATTTGAGATGGTCTAAACAATTGCACAATAGCCTATTCAAGACCCGTATGGTTATTGATTTCTGGGCCTGCCTCAGTATCCATGGTAATGTGTTCTCTCTCTCTGTTCCATCTGAGCCTGTTCTCTTTTTCCAATTCTGAAAACTCATTTTCACTTACCAATGCACATGACTGCTGGCCGGGGCAAGGTGATTTCACACTTTCCTGACTATTAGTCTTCACCAGGCTTGTTCCACAAGTCCACCAAATGTTAATTGATGCAGAGAGACCTCTTAACCTCCTGGTGGGAGGCTGCCCCTCTGTGAATTATTTCATCATGGCCTGGCAGAACCCGGCTGCAGTGGAGCGGAGGGGAGTCCTCTTGCCTGTTCATCGCAGCCACTCTGATAACTTAGTTAACAAGGGACACCACTGAGCTTCTCACTGCTGATGGGAGGTTTAATGAAAGGCACAGGGAAAGAAAAGAAAAAAAAAAAGAGAAAGGCAACAGTTGAGGAGGACAGAATGTGCTGCGGATACCAGTATTATTCACTGCTCTCAGTTGACAGCATGGTAACTTTTGTGTGACATAATGGTGCAAAGAGAGTTTGGTCAAATATTTGCAGTGTGGCTTAAGACATACAGTATAAAGACTAAGAGTCTGCCTCAGAAGCACAGCTTGTTGTGTTTGGATTCGTCCTACAGGCAGACTAAGTCTAAGACCCCTCACTGATGCTCTTTTTAAGTTACAAAATGTCAGATTCAGCAAGTTCAGACATTTGGACAGTCTTTTCTTTACTACTGAATGTGTTTATATTGTTATTGAGGATTTGCAAGTGATGACACTGGTCATGTGGATCGTCACATTGGTTGACAAGTTTTGTGAAAGGAACAATGACAGAAATGGTTCATCATAGCATGTAACAACATTATTTTATTGGAATATGCAAAATCTCTCGCTAAAAATTTACAGAAAGAATATGGGTGATTAAGGGCAGCTCTCTCTGCCTTGTTCCACAGAGGTTTGAAGCAAAGTGGAGGCTGTCATTCAGCTGAGCAGGCTGCATGCATTTTAATAAAAATTGGTAATTAATAGTTAAAGAGTGGCAACCAAATATGTATAAAAATAGTTTTTAAATTAAATTGAGGATATTTAGTATTTGAAATAGTTGAAACTGCTAAACCCACACTTTACGATGACGGAACTCTGGGGCAGACCTCACTATTCAGCCTCCTGATGCTGTTCACATTTTTTTTTTACCTTCCTAAGTTTATATTATATTTAAATTGTACTGCTAGAATATTACTTTCAAGTGAGCAGAGATAGTCATAGATCATATCAACACTGGCTTTCTCTGACATAGCCAGCAGTGATGAGATTGATCTCTGAGTGCCTCCACTGGCTTTAATGTGGCCACTGGAGCTTTCCGGCTAGTGCAGACAACTAAACAGCTTGTCTCTCCATTTCCCGGCAATGGGCCATGTTGGTTTCAACTGTTCAATAGGAAAATATTCTAAATTTAATGAACAGACACAAGCAGCCTCAGCCAGCGGGAGGTGGAAAGCAGTTAAAAAAAAAATCCTGCCAACTTTTTTAGTTGATAATTTATTTAAAATATAGACACATAAATATAAACTTAACTCATTCTTGAGGGGGAAATATTTCTCCCCTCTGGCCTAAACAGTTACCCCCTACCACAGATCCAAAACAATAAAATAACCTACCTAATTTCCTGTGTTTGCTGATGTGCCTGTATGAAAAATATCCAGGGTCAGTGTTGCTGTTCTTTTTTGAGGTGAATCTGTATGTTTAAATAACAAGGGGACGTAGTCGGGATAATGCAGGAAAACCCTGCTTAATAAAACACCAAATATAAATCCGAGACCCATCATTGCTAACCCTGGGTCATCATTTGTACATGTACTTACCCTTGACGAAATGATCGCTGCAGTGGTGGTGGAAGGCTGGCAACCCTCCATCTACCTGCACACTTGTCTCTCTGAACTAGATCCAATGGAAAGCGATTAATAGACTTTCCTGTGGTTTTATCTAGCCTATCATAACAACCTTCTGCCATGCATGTAGTGACCATGGTCAGAGTTGAAATTTATGCCACTCTAATCCATAGACTGTATAAAAAATTTGGTAAAAGTATAAAAACTAGTGCTGTAATCTAACAGAAATGCACTGGCAGCAATATGTTCATCAAGGGGCGTAGACAGAACGTCATGTAATTTGGTAACGTTGCTGCAATGCCTCAATAATTTAGCACAGAGTATGCATTAGATTAGGGATGCAAGTTATTGATTAATTCATTAATTGATAATTGATTCACCTTATCGATTGATTAACGATTAACTGATAAGCAGCATTTTTCCTAAGAATCTGAATTTCCCTCGGTACAATACAGTCTATCTTTAACATATAAAAAGTTGCTGTTTCTTCATATACTGAATAAAACATGAACATTGTATTCCTCAATGATTTATTGTACCATTTGCATTTTTTACTACAGACAATGGCATTTTTTGTAGTTTAACAAATTTTACACTGTATAATGTGTACTATGTGCTGGTACATCTCAGTAAATTACAAATGTCATGATTTTTTATTTATTTTAAAAACTACTACCAGTATCATAAAATTTATTTAAAAAAAACGTTCACATTCTAATTTACTGAGATGCACTGGTAGACTCATTTAACAGGAAAATAAATTGTGAGCTGCTTCATCTGTTGCATGTTAAACATCACAGTACCCCAGCAGTCCAGGCTAACCAGTACGATCTGGGCTCCTCTGTTGTCTGTTGCCTCAGTGGTGACTTGATTATGACCTGCTTTCAGGTCTAGCGGGGATAGGTTTTTGGGCTTGTGTAGCCTGTTGCAGTCCGTTTATTTGCCCTGTTGATTTGAAGTAGGCGGGTGGACACTGGAACATGCCATTGGAACTTGTTGTTATTCTCCAACGTACTGTAACCCGGAAGGACGAGGTGTTTTTTTGCTCTGCACAGCACATGCGCTCTGGGGGCTTAGTGTCTTCTTCTGCTTTTTCGGTTGAAAGGCAGCAGTGGGTGACTGCGTGCGCCCCCGCCTGGACAGCGAAACCACTACATTTCATAGAATAAGCTCCCTTTGAAAAGGACTCCTGAGTTATCAATTAATTGACGACTAATTTAATTTGGTCCTCTAAATTCTTATCAACAATTAATCAAAAGTCAATTAATCATTAACATCCCTACCTTAGATACAATAATTTTAGTACTCCTGCCAGAATAAATTTAAAGTTCCCTTACAGTAGATGTTTCTGGTATTAATCTTAAGTTTTGACATCCTCAAGTACATATTGATTACAGGTGTGATTCTACAGTGGCCTCATGATTTGACTTGATTATGATTCTGCCATTAACAAAGACATTCAGGATTCAAATGCAAAAACGATTCACAATGCATCTTGGTGCTTCTCTGTGCTGCAGCTTCAATTTTTAGATACTTTCTGTGTAATGGCTTTTTTAGATTTCAGCATTTATTTTTGTAAGTTATGAATGAAAAGCACTGAATTCAAAACCCACTTTTGTGTTGTTTTACAGCTCATCAGAAAGCTATATTTATTAATGCTTTGTTTGAAACCATTGGTTTTCAGCCTTCTTGTGAATATTAACCCATAAGAACCCAGACCCCTTTTTCTTTCAAGGAAAATTATGGGGTCTGGGTTCTTATGGGTTAATGAGACCCTAAAATGACTGGGCCAAGGTTTTCTGAGTAGGTCTGTTGCAAGTAACAAGGCTGTCAGGGTGCTTTTGTTGTGCTAACTTAGAGAACTGAAGCCTGGGCTTGTTGGTTTGTGACATCATAAAACACAGGAAGTGCAATTTTCTAATTTCTTTAAGCTTAATTAAATGAAGACAGTGTATATTTCTTTGTGAAGTATGTATTTTAACATTTCAAGTGACCTATGGCTATATTTTATAAGGATGAAATATAAAAACACCGTTTTGCACAATATGGGACCTTCAAAAGGAACTAAACCAGATGACTAACAAAAAAAAAAGCTTTATTACAGAAACTCTAATTAGATAATACAGTCGATAGTAATTTCATTTATACATACAGGTTATTTATTTATCTTTAATTGATTATGTTTGGCCAAGTCCTTCTGGAAGCAAGTCTTGTCACATGGCAACCATCTTGATTAAGCCAATTGGTGCTTGGTTGAGATAAAAATTTTAAACATCTGTCTACATTAAAAGGGTCACTGACTGAAAAATGGTATGTTTGTAGGTTTTAAGTATCTGAAATGAGTCTTCCCCTTCCATAGCATGTGGGACACCATGTGATGTACGAGACGGCACCTTTCTCCACTCCACTGACCCTAGGCCACACAGCTACCATGAACATTGAAAGCTACAGTCGGGGGTCAGTCCTCTGGTAGCTCTGTGCGTTAACTTTCCTTTCCCAGTTCTATGCTGAGCATCAAGCTAGAAGGCGGAAAGTACCATTTTTATATGGTCTTTGGTATGACCCGGCTGGGATGGTGGCCCGGTTGGTAGAGCATCCTCCCCACGACCGGGAGGTCGGGAAATGAGTCTACTGGTCACCTAGTTTTCCCAAAATTTTCCAAACAGTCAATTCTCTTAAAATAACACATAGCCTTTATCTCGTTTTTCTCTCCCAGAAATGCCAGAAACGTTTTTGACTTTTTTGTGGAAATTGTTAACATCACATTTAGAAAAAGCCAACCCACTGCCGTCCTTGAGACCAGCCCACTGCTCTATTATTGGCCTGCCTAGCTGTCTAAAATGTAGATACAAGGGGTGCTAAAGGTAGCCAATTAGCCCCCAAGCCAATACTGGTAACAGGAAGTTCGAACTGAGCGCGAGTTATATTGTTATTGTCTTCAGATCTTAGTTACCTTGATAACCATCCCTGTTACCACCTGGTTCACCGGTCCATGGTCCATAATATGCCTCGCATTGCTCTGGCCCGAAGATGCAGGCGCATGCGCAAAGATGCAGGGTAGCATGTCTCTATAAGTTCTCAGGCCTCCGTCGGTCAGGTTGACCATGGGTGAAGCTTCCTAGTTCTGGTTGTCTGCTCGACTGGGGCAGTGTCGTCTGTGGCTAAATAGACTGATGCAGAGTGGCAGTCTCTGTCGCAAAGGTCACACTTGTGTGTAGTCACTGGTCTGTTTGAGCTGCTGGTCTCCTTCTTGTGTGCTCGTTTTTCCGCAGCAGTGGTCATCCTTTTTTCCTCCCCTGATTTCAGGTGTTGCTTCAAGGTCCCTTTCCACTTTGCACGGTCACCTGCTAGGCTCTCCCAGGTCTCCGTATTGATGTTGGCGTATTGATGTTGGTGGCCTTCATATCTCTTTTAACAACATCTTTGTACCGGAGCTGGGGGCGACCAGTGGATCTCCTCCCAGATGCCAGTTCTCCATACAGGATATCCTTTGGGATGCGCCCATCATTCATGCGGTAGACATGGCCTAGCCAGCACAGCCTGCCTGTCTGAGGAGAGTGAACATGCTGGGAAAGCCTGCGCAATTCAAGACGTCTGCAGTGGTTACCCTGTCCTGTCAGGATATGCCCAGGATGTGGCGGATGCTTCGCAGGTGGAAGGTGTTGAGTCGCTTCTCCTGTCTGGCATATGTTGTCCATGACTTACTGCCGTACAGTAGTGTGCTGATGACACAGGCATTATACACTGCCATCTTGGTGTTCACCGACAGCTTGGGATTTCCACACTCTGATTGTGAGGCGAGCGAGTGTTGTAGCTGAATTCCCGATCCTCCTGTCTATTTCTGTGTCAAGGTAGAGGTTGTCGGTTATGGTAGAGCCAAGGTAGGTGAAGTGGTGGATGACGTCGAGTTCATAGTCATCGATGATGATGGTAGGTGGTGATTCAGTGCCTTGTCCCAGGACATTGGTCTTTTTCAGGGTAATGGTAAGTCCAAAATCCTTGCAGGCCTGTGAGAAGCGGTCCATCAGTGCCTGCAGCTCCTGTTGGGTGTGTGTTGCAGTTGTTGTGTCGTCAGCAAACAGCATGTCTCTGATGAGCATTTCGTGAACCTTCGTCTTGGCTCTGAGGCGAGTGAGGTTGAACAGCCCGCCATCTGACCTGGTGCGTAGGTAAATTCTTTCAGTTGCAGTGTCAAAGGCATGCTTTAGGAGAACAGCGAAGAATATCTCAAAGAGTGTGGGAGCAAAGATGCAGCCTTGTTTGACACCATTGCAGATGCTGAAGGGGTCGGAGGAACTCCTGTTGAACTGCACAGTCCCCTTCATGTCTGAGTGAAAAGACTTGAACATGCTCTGCAGCTTTGGTGGGCAGCCTATCTTTGGGAGAATCTTGAACAGGCCGTCTCTGCTGACAAGGTCGAACGCCTTGGTGAGATCTATGAAGGTGACATACAGGGGCATCTGATGTTCTCTGCACTTCTCCTGGAGTTGGTGGAGGGAGAAGACCGTGTCCACCGTTGATCTCTTGGCACAAAAACCACACTGTGACTCTGGGTAGACGCGTGCTTCCAGTTTCTGCAGGTGACTCAAAATGACCTGATCAAAAACTTTGCCGATGGTGCTGAGTAGAGAGATGCCGCTGTAGTTGTTGCAGTCGCTTCTCCAGTCCTATCTAAGGTTCTTGAAAAAGTTGTAGCTACACAGCTGATAGACTACTTACAAGACAGTCAACTTCTTCATCCACATCAATTTGGTTTTAGACCAGGATACTCAACAGAAACAGCAAATTGTTGCCTTATTGAAAACGTCAAACAGTCCTTGGACAGGGGTAATGTGGTAGGAGCTGTTTTTCTAGATCTCAAAAAGGCTTTCGATACTGTAAACCACAGTTTGCTTTTATCCAAAATGGTATCTTTTAACTTCTCCCCAAATACATTAGAATGGTTTGCATCTTATCTCCAGAATAGAGAACAGTGTGTAAAAGTTCACCAGGACAAATCCTCATTTTTAAACAACCGCATGGGTATCCCACAAGGGTCCATTCTTGGTCCTTTACTTTTCAGCATTTTTATTAATGACTTGCCGTTACACTGCTCAGCTGCAACATGCCAACTTTATGCAGATGATGCAGTTATTTACACAGCTGCCAAGACTCCAGCACAGGCTGCAGATGTACTGTCTACAAGTATGGTTGATGTCCAAGAGTGGCTCCTCAAGAACCATCTATTGCTGAACCTTCAGAAAACAGTCTCAATGTGCTTTTCAATCAAAAAATGTAACCTGCAACATTTTAAAGTTAATATACATGATCATGACATCAGTTTAGCTACAGAATTCAAATACCTTGGCATTGTACTAGATCCTCAACTCAAATTTAATCTTCATATAAAGAAAATTTCAAAAACAGTAAAAAAAAATCTGAACTGCTTTAAATTAATTAGATATTACATACCTTACGAAGCAGCTGCACTGTATATGCATTCTATGGTTTTTTCTCATATATCATACTGTTTGACAGTCTGGGCTCAAGCAGCCCCTTCCACAATAAGACATATAGGTTCATTATATAATCAAACCCTAAAAATCTTGGACAAAAAGCCCATTAGGTGGCATCACTGTCATGTTTTAAAAAAATACAACCTATTGAGTTTTGAGAGCTTCATTGACCTCTGTCTTCTGAAATTAACGTTCAAATGTTTCCATAAATCAGCACCCGAGCCACTTGCTGGTTTCGTCCAAAGACAGGACAGCAGCAGAGCCACCAGGAGTTCTGTTAACAATAACTGTAAAATATTCCACCGCAGAACCACATTTGGACAAACAGCTTTCTCTATAAAGGGCAGTCACATCTGGAACACAATGCCAAATGAAATTAAAATAATAACGGACTTTAAAACATTCACTAAAAATGTTAAAAACTGGCTGAAAAATAAACAAGAATGTACTCATGTATGAATTATTTGTCTGCAAAGTGAGAGTGAATGAAGGGAAGGAATAAATGTGTTTGTTTATAGTGAGTGACGGAGGGAGGAAGGCCTGAAATAGGCAAATGTGAGTTATGTTATATGTGTTAAATGTGAGTCAGGCTGTTATATTTGTGTATTTATAATATTTATGTTAAATGTGAGTCAGGCTGTTATATTTGTGTATTTATAATATTTATAATATTTATAATTGTGTATTTATAATTTTTCTGCATTGATGTATGTGGTTATTGTGTATATTTTTTATCTTGATTCTTTTTTCTAAAGCCCATCCAGGGACAAGAGTTGCAAATTAGCTAATAGCTATACACTCTATGTGCAACACATCAGATTGATTGTCTTTGATTAATTGTCTATGTTTATTGCACTGTCCCTGTCAAATAAACTAATCTACTACTACTTTCTTTGGCCCTTGTTCTTATAGAGGGTGATGATCTTGGCGTCCCTCATGTCCTGAGGTACAGCCCCTTCTTGCCAGCACTGACAGAGGACCTCATGCAATGGGAGTAGGAGGGTAGTCTTGCAGTGTTTGATCAAGTCCGAGGAAATCCCGTCGCTGCCTGAAGCTTTGCCTAAGGCCAAGCTGTCGATGGCCTTCCTGAGTTCCTCTATGGTTGGTTCTACATCCATCTCCTCTATGATTGGCATACACTCGATGGCATCTAGAGCTGTGGGGGGCACTATGTTCTGTCTGGAGTAGAGGTCGGAGTAGTGTTCAACCCATCTCTCCATCTGTTGGCCCTTGTCTGCGATTACTACCCCAATGGAAGATTTGAGGGGAGCTGTCTTGCTCTGGACTGGCCCAAGCACCTTCTTAATGCCATCGTACATTCCTCTAATGTTGCCTGTAGCAGCAGCTATCTGGATGTCTTCACTGAGCTCTGTCCAGTATTTGTTGGCGCAATGCCTGGTAGTCTGCTGAGCCTTGCTCCTGGCAGCCCTGAGAGTCTGCAGGCTCTTCTTACCGGGTGACCGCTTATACTCAGTGAGGGCGACGTGCTTGGCTTTGATGATGGGAGTCATCTCTGTGGACTTGGCCTCAAACCAGTCGTGACACTTGGAGAACTTCTTCCCAAAGGTAGCCCAAGGCGGTGTGGTGCATGGTGTCCCATAGTACTTCCTATTTCTCTGTGGCAGAGTTTCTGGGTTGTGAGGTTTGCATTTTCTTCTCGAAGGTCTCTGCAAACTTTTCCACGAGATCTAGTTGAGACATCTTGCTGATATCAATATGGGAGTTCCCTTGTTTCTTTGAGTGGTGGAACCTCTTTGGCTGTAGCCTGATCTTGCAGCAGGCCAGGGAGTGGTCTGTGTCGCAGTCCGCACTGTGGTAAGAGTGTGTGTGGAGGACGTTGTTGATGGCGGCACGCCTGACCAGGGTAAGATCTAGCTGATGCCAGTGCTTTGAGCATGGGTGTCTCCAAGAGACTTTGTGCTGAAGCTTGGTCCTGAAGTAGGCATTGGCAATGCACAATTCATGGTAACTGCAAAACTCAAGCAGTCGGCTGTTCTCATTCATTTTGCCCACACCAAACTGCTCAAGGCAAGAGGGCCACGAGTCATGATCTGCACCCACTACGGAATTAAAGTCACCCAGAAGAACAAGTTGCGCCTCGCTGGGGATGCTTGTGACGATGGATGCAAACTTATCGTAGAACTCATCTTTTGTGTCCAGTGTGGAAGACAGTGTCGGGGCATGTACGCTGACAAGGGTGACTGGGCCTTTGGTGGTGTTGAGACAAAGAGTGAGGAGACGCTCTGTGCCATTGCTGCCTGGCTTTACCATATTCAGCAGGTTGTTCCTCACTGCAAAACCGACTCCATGCTCTCTTGGCTCGTCAGAGCCTTTCCCCTGCCAGTAGAATGTGTAGTCCTTCTCCTTCACCGTGTCTGAGTCAGCAAGGCATGTTTCCTGAAGGGTAGCAATGTCCACAGGCAGCCTCTTGAGCTCCTCATTTATGACAGCTGTTTTCCTGGAGTCACTGATGTCCTGAAGGTTTTCAGAAAGACCAGTCATCATTGTCCGAACGTTTCAACATCCCAGTTTCAAAGCTGGTTTCTTTCATCGTTTTGTTTTGTTGCCTGGTGCGAAGATTACAGTCTGCTGTTTGGATGTTTCCTAATCCCCATGCACCCAATGAGGATGGCAGACTGTGGCTTGACATCACCATACTGGCTGGGGGCTGCCCAGCTTGAGGCGGGTGGTAGTTGTCCAGTGAGATCCAGTGATCCCTCCCACCGTCGGGAACAACCCCTGGCGCCAAGCTCTATGCCAATCGAGCAATGACTTATAACCGGTATCTGTTGCTCCCTGTGTTGTGTCGACGCTGCGAGCAAAACTGGAGTGACCTCTCCAGGGTGTAGGGTGTGAGTTTGTGTTGATGAGTGTTGCTGGATGCTAGCCTGGGCGATGTGATATGGAGGACAGGCTGTTGCCCATGTAGCATGTCCCCCCCTCTCCATGTTGCTGATGAATCCAAAGGAACAGCAAGGCTGTTACAGTTTGGCACCAGCACCATCGCAGGTGTTGCCAGAACGAAGTTTAAATCAATGACAGACTGCCTTAAGGGCTCTGACTCCGAATTTTTCCTCAGGGTTGACTCCCGAAGCCTTCCCCTTGGCCAGGTATGGCGCAAGGCAGCAGGGGTTTGAAATCAGGGTTTTCCTTCCCCTAGATGAGCTACCCTCCCAGGTTGTCGAGCCCCATCTACCCGAAGGATCTGATTTAAAGGCACCAGAGACTTGCCTTCGCCCCTTCTCCTGTCAGTAAAAGCAGTTCCACCGGGCTTAGAATCTAAGTCACATGAGCAGGCCAGGAGTTGGACTTGGTTGTCAGAGGCTATTTGAGATGCACGCCATAAGGAGCATTTTTTAAGTGCTGGGAGCTTATCTCCAGCACCACTCCTGGCTATGACAACCTTGGAACCTCTTTGAGTCTCTATAAATAGCACAGAATTATAGAACACCAGTGTCGGCATGCCAGTCGCGGGGAGCTGAGATCCAGCAGAGCTGCTCAGAGCTGCTTCGTGACAGGGTTATTTCCTGGCCGGTCAGTGGCTGAGATCCTGTGGCTCGGCCACCAGCCTCGGGTTACGGCGATTGGTGGAGCGCGTGGTGCTGACAATTTAATGTGGTATCTTGGTGGGTTTGTTGGGGGTGGGCCGGGATGACGTGAGATGCACAAACGACTGCGCATCAGTGAACCAGTGCTGCTCATCAAAGCTGGAAGGAGCCGGCTAGAAGCTCCTCAGCTAATGGCTAACTGACGTAAGAGGGAGGGTGGAGTTGAACAGCTGAAGTCTGTTACTTCAAGTGACAGGCTTTAAATCAGAGCATTTCAAGAAAGCCAAGAAAAAGAAAAAAACTAATTTGCTTCAATAATTAAAAAATTATAGTTTAGTTTATTGGTTTATTTGTCAGGGATCATGTACGAAAAAAAAAAACCCATTAAACACAGGGTAAGGATGCTTTGTACCAGATTATAGCATTCTCACTTATTTCCATCTGTAGTCTCTGAGGCAGGCAGGAAGATTTTAAAAGAAAAACAGCACATATAAAAAGCAATTCAGGTCCGATTTCAAAATCTGTTGTCCCTGAAATAAGCAGGGAGTAAGTTTAAAAGATAAAAAGATAAGAAAACAACACACACAAAAACAAAGAGTACAATTTCAAATCCAATTTAAGGGAGAGAGTCAAAGAAAATGTGAACAAAATATGTCACAAGCTCTTCATTAAGACATGAGTGAGCTGTTAAAATGTGTAAAAAGTGCAGTCAATGACCCCTTTAACATTAATTTAACATCAGTGGGCACCATGGCATAAAACCTGTAACCCAGTAAAATTTGACTGAAAAATAAAAGAAGTTTGCCAACTTTCTCTTAATTGGGTTATATACTGTACACATATCAAGTGAGGATTATTTTAATCCAAGGGTCTGTTTATTTGTGTGTTTCATTTACATTTTGAAGTGGTTTCTGTGAACCTACCATATCAAGTCAAAGGAGATCTCAATGCAGAAAAACTTTGGGGGAGCAAGAACAGCACAACATTCTAATAGTAATGCCAGACTTAAATGAGACATTTTAAGTCACCTCTTAAAAATTAGATCAGCACTGTGACACCCTTCTATGAAATGTATAGACAATGTTTAAAATGCTTCATTATCCAGAAAAGCTTCATCAACATCCTGTGTGAGACATGGTACAGGCAGTCTGACTCATAGGCATTCATCCCTCTTTGGTCTTTAGTGTATATTGATGATGCGACAGAAGACGAAGTCAAATGTAATAAAAGTGATTGAACAGCACCCAACAGCACAGATGGACACAGTGACAAAACATGGTGCAAACACAACCCAGGAGGGTTTGAAGATAAAGAAGTGCAGGATCAGAGTCAATAACCTGAGCTTACCCACACTGACCTGATTCTCGCTGAAGGCAAAAAGACATATAAGCAAACAACAACTGAAGGTAGCTACACAGGCTTGACAAATAATTACAAAGAAGGGAATCCATTTATTGGTGATGTCCATGATTTTCAGACTTTTTGCATTTACGTAGGGTACCTCTGAAATGTGCAGGCAATAAATTCTGAATGCTCAATGCAATATTGTTGTTAAACTCTTCAAATTAAAACGAAAAAGTCTTCAAATCAGTGGCCAGTGTACTTTTTGTGTCAGTCCTAAGTCCTGGTGAATGGGAAAGGGTTCGATCAGGAAGGGAATCCGGCATAAAACCCTTGCCAAATCAATATGTAGCAACACTGAAAGGGAGCAGCTGAAAGAAAGAGAAATGTGTTTGTAATTAGGGATGCACAATTGTAGAATTTTTGCTGATAGCTGATATGCCGATAGTTTAAAACTAGTTTTTGCCGATACCGATATATGTACATATTATTTTCCCACCTATTTCTACCTCCTTTGTCTTACAGTCATGATTAACTGGCATATAAAGACACATTCCCCAAGGAAAATAAGACAATTACCTTAACTTAATATGAAAATAAATATGTTTTATGTATTTTAAGATAAATGTACAGTAGGGCTGTGCGATATGATGATATATATCAGATGACAATATAAAAACGTATATCGTTTCATAGAATACTCTATCGTATTTAAAATGCTCATACTCCCGTTTATTCAGTAAAGCTCTTACCTCACCACTACTTGTCAGCGCCCCGTCTCTTCCCCGCAGTGCGTGACTGCGCACAGTGGAACAGGTGTGGTGGGTGGCTAAGCTTCAGTCCGGTAGTTGTAGCCAACCTCCCTGGACGTGGCTGCAGGAGGAGACGGATAATACGAATGGTAACAAAAGAGCCCAGAACAACCTCTAAACACATTCATGGTGAACTCCAAGGTCAAGGTACATCAGTGTCAGATCGCACCATCCGTCGTTGTTTGAGCTAAAGTGGACTTCATGGGAGACGACCAAGGAGGACACCACTGTTGAAAACAAATGATAAAAAAGCCAGACTGGAATTTGCCAAACTGCATGTTGACAAGGCACAAAGCTTCTGGGAGAATGTCCAATGGACAGACGCGACAAAACTGGAACTTTTTGGCAAGGCACATCAGTGCTATGTTCACAGACGCAAAAATGAAGCATACCAAGAAAAGAACACTGTTCCTACTGTGAAACATGGAGGAGGTTCTATTATGTTCTGGGGCTGCTTTACTGCATCTGGCACAGGGTGTCTTGAATGTGTGCAGGGTACAATGAAATCTCAAGACTACCAAGGTATTCTAGAGAGAAATGTGCTGCCCAGTGTCAGACAGCTTGGTCTCAGTCGCAGGTCATGGGTCTTGCAACAGGATAATGACCCAAAAAAACGCAGCTAAAAACACCCAAGAATGGCTAAGAGTGAAACATTGGCCTATTTTAAAGTGGCCTTCTATGAGCCCTGATCTAAATCCTATTGAACTGTGGAAGGAGCTGAATCATGCCGTCTGGAGAAGGCACCCTTCAAACCTGAGACAACTGGAGCAGTTTGCTCATGAGGACTGGGCCAAAATAATTTGATGTGATGGCGGCGCACCTAGATGCAGTGGCCCCTCTTGGCATCAGCGAGTGTGAGAGTTTTGATCATCCCAGACGTACATTCTGTAAAACTTACAACCGTGAGACTTTATTAAACATCAAGGAACTGCACGCTGCAAGAATCGCGGTGCTCGGTTGTGACTTGGACATTCTACGCCAGCATGGAATTCTGGCGGAGTCCCTGCTGGAGGCTACCCGGGAGAGGAGGAAGCGTAAGTGGAGGGAACGCAAGCAAAAGTGTGGAAAAAGGCCAGGGATTCGTGCTAGGCTAGAGGCTAACCCCTCCAGACCAGCAGTACGGTCGCTTCTTCTCTCTAATGTCCGCTCCCTCGACAACAAGCTGGACGAGCTGCGTCTGCTAAGAGAAACCCAGAGAGAGTGGAGGGACTGCTGTGTGCTTGCGTTCACGGAGACATGGCTCCACGACAACATCCCTGACGAGGCCATTCAACTAGAAGGTACGTCGGTATTCCGAGCAGACAGAAACAGCGAGCTCCGGTAAGAGCCGTGGGGGTGGGCTATGCATCTATGTTAACAAAAACTGGTGCGTTAACGCCACATTAGTATCTAAACACTGCTCTCCGTTGGCGGAGTTCCTTATTGTAAATTGTCGGCCATATTATCTGCCGAGGGAATTCAGTAATGTGTTTGTAGCTGCTGTTTACATAACGCTGAGCGCTAATGCTAATGCTAATGCTAAGAAAGCACTCGGGGAACTGCATGATGCTATTAGCGAAATCCAAACTTCACACCTGGACAGTTTTGTGGTGGTTGCGGGGGATTTTAACCACACCAGCTTAAAGACTGTGCTCCTCAAGTTTAAACAATGTGCAAACTTTAAGACCAGAGGAGAGAATATGTTGGACTTCGTGTAAACAAACACAGATGCATATAAGGCAATGCCCCGCCCCCACCTTGGCCTTTCTGACCACATATCCGTGATGCTGGTGCCTGTCTACAAACCTCTACTGAAGCGCAGCAGCCCAGTAGTGAAACAAATCAGGATTTGGCCAGAGAGTGCAACCTCTGCACTGAAAGACTGTTTTCTGCACACAGACTGGGAGGTCTTCAAAATAGCAGCCTCCCAGGAAGACAAAACAGATGTGGAGGAGTATGCTGAAACGGTCACCAGCTACATCGCGAAGTGCACAGAGGATGTCACTACAGTGAAGACCATCACTGTGTGGGGAAACCATAAGCCCTGGATGACCGCAGAGGTGCGCTCGCTGCTTACAGCCAGAGATGCAGCCTTCAGAGCGAAGGACAGGATCGCCCTCCGCTCAGCCAGGTCTGCGCTCTCAAAGGGAATTAAGACGGCGAAGCGCGCCTATGCGGAGAAAATCCAGGGACACCTCTGTGACACCAGGAACACCAAGCAGATGTGGCAGGGAGTTCGGACACTGACGGGCTATAAGTCTAGGCAGGGGGTCGATGATGACGATGATTCGCTTCCAGACAGGCTCAACGACTCCTTTGAACGTTTTGAAGCATCAAACTCGACAATCAGAGGGAGGGCTGGCCCATCCCCACCATCAGTCGGACCAGCTTTTACCATCAACACAGCAGACACACGGAGGACCCTAACCAGGGTCAACCCACGTAAAGCTGCAGGTCAGGACAACATCCCGGGACGTGTGCTCCGAGACTGCACGAGCAAGTTGTCGGATGTACTGACTGACATTTATAACATCTCCCTGAGTCAGGCCATCATTCCCAGATGCTTCAAGACCTCTATCATAGTACCGGTGGCAAAGAAACCAGTTGTGTCCTGTCTGAATGACTATCGTCCTGTTGCACTGACACCAATTGTGATGAAGTGTTTTGAACGGCTTGTCAAACCACACAATACAGCCTGCCTCCCTGCATCACACGACCCGCTCCAGTTTGCATATCGTTCAAACCGCTCCACGGAGGATGCTATAGTCACCACCCTGCACTCTGTCATCACCCACCTGGATCAGAAAGACACCTACACCAGACTCCTGTACATTGATTTCATTTCAGCATTCAACACCATTATTCCTCAGAGACTGATGGAGAAATTACTCCTTCTTGGTCTGAACACCGCCACATGTCTCTAGATCCTGGATTTCCTGACTGAGAGACCTCAGTCTGTCCGTGTTGGAAACAACATCTCCAACTCTGTCACGCTGAGCACCGGATCCCCTCAAGGCTGCGTACTCAGTCCACTGTTGTTTACACTTCTAACACATGACTGTGTATCCAGACACGAGGGGAACCAGATTATTAAGTTTGCAGACGACACCACGGTGGTGGGACTTATTCAGAGGGATGAGGAATCAATGTACAGGGAAGAAGTTAGAGACCTGGAGGGCTGGTGCTGGGAGAACAATCTGGTGCTGAACGTGGACAAAACGAATGAGATGATTATCGACTTCCGGCGGTCACAGCCTGAACACGTCCCCCTCAGCATCGATGGCCGTTTAGTGGAGAGAGTGGAGAACATCAAGTTCCTTGGAGTGCAGATCTCGCAGGACCTGACCTGGAGCAAGAATTCCTTGGGGATCAGGAAGCGGGCCCAGCAGAGACTGCACTTCTTGAGGAAGCTCAAACAGGCCTCTCTCCCCATCTGCATCCTCAGGACCTTCTACAGAGGTGTGGTGGAGAGTGTTCTGATGTACTGCATTGCTACATGGTACTCCAGCTGCAGTATGTCAGACAAAAAAGCCCTGCAGAGTATAGTTAAGGGAGCTGAGAGGGTAATTGGAGTCTCCCTCCCCTCTGTCCAAGAACTTTTTCAGAACCGTTGTAGGAGCAGGGCACTGAACATTGTCAAGGACTGTTCTCACCCTCTGCATAAACACTTTGAACTTCTGCCATCTGGCAAACGATTCCGGAGCATCAGAGGCAGAACCACCAGACTGATTAACAGCTTCCTTCCACAAGCTGTTAGGATGCTGAACAGTTGATCCGGAATCTCTCATACATACTACAGCACCTACGGACATTATGTATATTATTTGTATATTATAGTTCTGGTTAGTTTTTCAAGTATGTCTCAGGGATGTGTGAATGGATGTGGTGGGGTGGGGGGTGATGATATGTGTGAGTGTGTCTTAAATCATGTTCTTTTACTTATATGGATGCCGAGAGAAATGCAACTTCATCTTGCCTGCACTACAGTTGTATGTATAGCAATATGTCAATAAAGGTTGATTTGATTTGATTTTTTTTAAAATACCTGCTGAGAGGTGCAGAAGTCTCACTGACAGTTACAGAAATCATTTGACTGCAGTGATTGCATCAAAAGGTTGTGCAACAAAATACTAAGTTAAGGGTACCATCATTTTTGTCCAGGCCTGTTTCATGAGTTTGTTTTTTAAAATAATTCTGTTGAACCACAATTCAAAAGCATTGTCTGATTTTCATTGGTTAATTTTCATAGAATTTTTATTTATTACCACTTTTGTCAGATTCAAGTTATTTCTGTGACCATTGTGGGTTTTTCTTTCATTAACAGAGGGGTACCAACAATTTTGTCCATGTGTGTAGATAATTAAATACTTTATCGGTCGACACCAACAGCATGCCACTATATATCGTGCATCTCTATTTGTAATACATTACAGTCACTAGGACAATGTGTAATTGAAAATGTTAATGATTAAATATTTTTTCACAAAACCTAAGCTGTGTGTTGAATCATATTCATTTTATTGATATACATGTTCATGCACAGCGCTTTCCTTTGTGATTTCCAACCATACAGTGCCAGGTTTAAACATCTAAAAATGGTTACCAGTTGAAAACATTACAAATCCAGAAGAAAGAAAGTAATTGGATATAATGAGTTACATTACTTTAAAGGGCCCATGACGCGGTTTTCATTATTTAGTGACTCATTTACAATGTTAAAGCAACACTATGTAAGATTTTCACCTTAAAATAATGTTTTAAAAGGATTTTGATTGTACATCAACCTTTGACCAGGTGAATAACACTCCATCCATAGCCTGAGTGGGCCTGCATTGCCTAAAACAGTTTTGTTCTTGGTAGGAACACTGAAAGGACTACAACTATGGGGACTGTGCCCTCCACGAACAACAGATGGAAATTAGCCACTGGCCATAATCTGGCAAGTTTACATTGATTGATATCAGTGTTCATCAACTTGCCCTGTCCTTAAAAACAGCAATTTACTCAGTGCCAACAGCAATCACAGGACACAACTGTAGCCACCAACAATGAAACACCATTTTTGTCATGATTGGGGCACAGTCAGGGACTGTGCCCACACTTTATGATCATTTTGGCCTTTGCTTTTCCATAGTAGTATTTATTATCATTATCAAGTGTTTTTTGTGTTCCCCGATCATTAGTCTGTCATGTCATGTCATGTCATCCCCTGTTGTCTGTGCTTTACTGTTGTCTTTTTGTATTTGGTTATAGTGTTTGATCCTTTTTTATTTTTACTGTTTAGTATTATTGTCCTTGTGTCATTAATCATGTTGTGCCATCCCCTGTTGGTCATTGTTGTCATTATTATGGTCTGGTGTGTGTATTTGTCTCCCTATTGTCCCCAGCTCCTCATGTTTCTGTACCCATAGCCAGAATGGCTATGACCTCTCTAAAACAGGACTCAGCAGGCAAGTGGAGGTTGGTGGTCGGCGGCCCTGATATGGACGAGCTTTGGGCAATCCAGGACTTTTTTCAGACACCCACATTGCCTGCATGCCAGAGGAGGCCCTGGGGGGTTTGGACGCCGCAGCCAGGGTAATGGGAGCATATCTCAGTTTATGGAGCTACCCCGAGCTGATGAGTCTGCTCACCATTGTCCCCAACCTCAACAGGGCTTATCGTGGGCTGGTGAGAGAATTAATTGGGGCACCAGAGTTTGTGCCAATGATGCATTGTCCCCTGACTCTGGCATCCTCTTCTCCACGCTGCTCAGCAGTCTTGCAGCCACACCACGGCCGGGGGAGGTGTTCACCTAAGACTGTGCCAATGAGACAGTGTCCCTTGGCCCCGACATCTTCAGCTTCTCCTCACCCTTCAGCCACAGTCAGCTTCTCTCCAGCCCCGCAGCCTCACCTCAGGTTGGAGAGAGATTTGTTGGGTGCGCCGAAGCCTGAGCCGACAAGGGCGTGTGCCCTGGCTCTGGCGTCTCCCTCACCACACCTCTCCCCGGTTCCACAGCCACCCCATGGGCTGGAAGAGAGCACATCACCATGTCACTCTTCAGCATTTGCTCCAGCGCTGCAGAGCTCATCTGACCTGGAGCACTCTCCAACGCCAGCCCCCACAGCAGCTGTAACATAGGTTTCCATCTACCCATCTTCACCTGCTTCTCCCCCTGCTCCTCTGCTTTTTTCGGAGTGTTTGCCAATACTGGGTGGGAACCGACTGGTCATGGAAGTGTCTGCTGTTGCTGAAGTTCAGATGCTGGCTCCACGTCGCCTTGTACCTCCAGTACCAGCTCCACGTTGTCCCTCAGCTGTGTTTTCACCTGTCACCATGCTTACAGTCTCGCCTGATGCCATGCCTGTAGTTTTGTCTGATGCCATGCCTGCAGTTTTGCCTGCAACCATGCCTGCAGCTTCGCTCGACATCATGCCTGTGATCCCGCTTCCTGCCATGTCCACAGCCTCACCTTTTGCTATGTCTGCAGCTTTGCCTGACGCCATGCCTGAGGTTTTGCCTCCCATCATGCCTGCAGCTTCACCTGTCGCCACGACTGACGTTTCGCCTGTCACCACTCCTGATGTTTCATCTGTTGCCACGCCGGACGTTTTGCCTGTCACCACGTCTGAAGTTTCGCCTGTCATCATGCCTGCTGCTTGGGCTGAAGCAGCAGAGTCACTGGAGTCCTAGTCAGCGGTGGAGCAAGAGTTAAGGCAAGTCCTCTTTTTTTGTATTAACTATATCAGCATTAGAGAGATCTTGCCTTACTCTTGGCAGGGAGACCCAGTTGCAGCTGCCATCTGCTCCTGAGTTCTTCCCGCTGGACTCCATCGCTGCCAATTATAGTGACCCGGATGCTTGTCTCTTTCTCCCCATCCAAAGTGACTGTGTCGAAGATGGATGTCCAAGCAGCTGGGCTTGAGGGCCTACAGTCTGAGCCACCTGGGCTTCTCACGGATCAGCCTGCATTGTCTGGTTTCGCCGCTGGTCTGCATGTTTTTTCTGGGTTCGCCACTGATCAGACCACACTGTTTGCGTCTGAGGTTAGCACACCCCTATTGTTTGCTCCTGAACTAAGAGCCCCCTTGTTGTGGTCATTTGAGTTAGAGGCTCCTCAGATGTTCCCTAAGCGCAATGCTCCTGCTTCATTGTGCACTCCAGCCTGGTGGCCCAGGGATCCGGTGAGGCCACCCAACCCACCATGCTCTCCGGGTTGGGGTCCAGTGGACTTGGGCAGGCCCCCTGACTCACCTTGTTCTCTGGTTTGGTGGCCTAGGGACCTTGGCAGGCCACCTGATCCACCTTGCACTCTGATTTGGTGCCCCATGGACCTGCGTTGGCCCCCTGACTCACCTTGTTCTCTAGTTTGGTGGCCTTTGGACTGTGGCAGGCCGCCGGACTTGCCGTACTCCCTGGTCTTGTGGCCCAGGGACTCTGGAAGGCCACCGGACCCCCACGTTTCCTGGTTTGGGGGCCCATAGACTGGGGTCCGCCCTCTGACCTGCCTTGTTCTACAGTCCTATGGGTTCTGGATCTTTAAAGAGACCTCCTGATGGACATTTTTTGTTTTTTTTTTCTTGCTCTGTGTGATTCCTGTATTTTGTTTCTTCCCACAAATCCTTGTCCCCCTCCTCCCGCTCGTTTTGGTGTTGCTATGTTGTTGTTGTTTTTTTATAGGAGTGTTTGGAATCCCCCCCCCCAAAAAAGGGGGGGGGGATTATGTCATGATTGGGACACAGCCAGGGACCATGCCAACGCTTTATGTTCATTTTGGTCTTTGCTTTTCCATAGTATTATTATTATGATTATCATTATCAAGTGTCTTTTGTGTTCCCCTATCGTTAGTCTGTCATGTCATGTCATCCCCTGTTATCCGTGTTTTAAGATAAGATAAGCCTTTATTAGTCCCGCAACGGGGAAATTCCAGGATTGCAACAGCACAGGGATAGCAACACTCAGAGCAACAATCAGAAGGCAAGAAAAAAAAACAAGCAAGCAAGAGCAGCTAATATACATATGTACATATTACTATAAAATATATATATACACACACACACACAGACACACAGTGCAGAGCATTGTAGCTAGATGGGATAAATATGTAAATATATAAACACCCACAGTACGGAGCATTGCAGCTAGGTGGAATAAATATGCAAGTATATAAACACACACAGTGCGGAGCAATGTAGCTAGATGGAATAATATGTAGATATATAAAAACACAGTGCGGAGCATTGTAGCTAGATGGAATAAATATATAGATATATAAATATAAACACACCCAGTGCTGAGCATTGTAGCTAGATGGAATAAATATGTAAATATATAAACACACACAGTGCAGAGCATTGTTGCTAGGTGGGATGAAACAGCATAACCGTCTATTTAGTTATCCTACATGGTATGATTATGTGCCCATACATATTCTCACCCTCCATAGCGACCGGTATGTTCCTAGTTGTATGCCGGAGAGGACCATTGTGTAAGTCTATTGCATCTTTTGCATTCAAAAAAACTATTAGTTTGTTACGTCTTTTTGCTATCTCTGCGAGCAGCCCTGCTTAGGTTGTACAGTCTGACAGCCGTTGGTAGGAAGGACCTACGAAACCTCTCGGTTGTGCACCTGGGATGATGTAGTCTGCTGCTAAATGAGCTCCTCAGTGCATCCAGTATGTCCTGCATAGGGTGGAACTCGGACTCCAGCAGAGATGACAGTTTAGCCACCGTCCTTCTCTCTCCTATCTCCTCCATCGGATCAAGGCGCTGCCCCAGGACAGAGCTAGCTTTCTTAATCAGTTTGTTCAGTCTCTTCCTATCGGCTGCAGTAATGCCACTGCCCCAGCAGACCACTCCAAAAGTGATGGCTGATGCCACCACCGTGTCATAGAATGACTTCAGCAGCGCCCCTTGTACACCAAAAGACCTGAGTCTCCTCAGCAGGAACAGCCTGCGCTGTCCCTTCTTGTAGAGTGCGTCAGTATTGTGTGACCAGTCTAGTTTATTGTTCAGATGAATACCCAGGTACTTATAGGATGTCACCATCTCGATGTCTGTTCCCTGTATATTTACTGGTGCTGTGAGGGGCTGCCCATGCCTGCGGCAGTCCACCACCAGCTCCTTAGTTTTCCTCGCGTTGATCTGGAGGCAGTTCCGATGGCACCAGTCCACAAAGTCCTGGATAAGCCCTCTGTACTCAGCTTCATCTCCGTTAGAGATGAGACCAACGATCGCAGAGTCATCAGAGAACTTCTGTAGATGGCAATGTGTTGTGTTGTGTGAGAAGTCCGCAGTATAAAGAGTGAACAGGAAGGGAGCCAGCACCGTTCCCTGGGGGGCCCCCGTGCTACTGATGATCGTGTCGGAAACACAGTCCCGGGTTCTCACAAACTGAGGCCGGTTCGTGAGGTAGTCCAGGATCCATGATGACAGGTGCTGGTCCACCCCTGCGCGCAGCAGCTTGTCCTTCAGGATCATCGGTTGGATGGTGTTGAAAGCACTGGAGAAGTCAAAGAACATGATCCTCACCATATTCCCGGGCTTCTCCAGGTGGGACAGAGAACGGTGAAGGAGGAAGATCACCGCATCCTCCACCCCAATGCCATGCTGGTAGGCGAACTGGAGTGGATCCATCGCTGGTTCCACCAGGGGGCGGAGATGAGCAAGGAGCAGTCTCTCCAGGGTCTTCATCAAGTGGGACGTCAAGGCCACCGGTCTGTAGCTGTTCAGGTCTTTGGGGTGGGAAGTTTTTGGTACAGGTACCACACAAGATGTTTTCCACAGCTGTGGTACCCTCCCCAGTTTCAGGCTCATGTTGAACATATACGTCACAATCCCACACAGCTGGTCTGCACAGGACTTGAGGAGCTTTGCGCTGATGCCGTCCGGTCCCGACGCCTTCCTCGCCTTGATCTTCCTCAGCTCCGTCCTCACCTGGGTCTTGGTCAGGGTCAGGATGGGGGGCTGTGTGTTGGGAGTGGGGGGGGTGTCGGTGGAGTGGGGAGTGGGCAGCAGGACTTGATTTCTTAGAGGCAGCAGTGGTTGTTGTGCAGACAGGGGGGAGGGCGGTTGGTCAAATCTATTGAAAAACAGATTCAGGTTGTTCGCCCACTCCCTGCCCCCCGTGGCCTGGGGGGAGGTATTCTGGAGCCCCGAGATGGTTTTGAGGTTTCTCCAGACCCCGTTGATGTCGCTCTGTTGCAGCTTGTCCTCCATCTTCTTCCTGAAGCTGTCCTTGCCTTCTCTGATCTTTCTCCTCAGCTCCCTCTGTACGGACTTCAGCATCTCCCTGTTCCCCGACCTGAAGATCCTCTTCTTCTCTCTCAGAAGTGTTTTTATCTCAGGGTTGATCCAGGGTTTGTTGTTTGAGTGACGCCGTATGGTCTTGGTGGGAACGGATTTGTCCACACAGAAGCTGAGGTAGCCCGTGAAGGTGTGAATGAGGCCATCGATGTCCTCACCATGTGGATCGCAGAGCTGCTTCCAGGCAGTGGCTTCAAAACAGTCCTTTAGAGTGTCCATTGTCTCCTCAGACCATAACTCCACAGTGTGCATGGCCGGAGGTTGTCTGTGCACTAGGGGTTTGTACACCGGTCGGAGATGAACCAAGTTGTGATCCGATCTCCCAAGTGGGGGGAGTTGTGATGAGGTGTACGCCTCCTTAGTGTTTGCGTAGAATAAATCCAGTGTTTTATTGTCTCTAGTGTGGCATGTGACATACTGGGTGAAAGTGGGCAGAATGGGAGACAGTGAAACGTGGTTGAAATCGCCTGAGATGAGGAGAAGAGCATCTGGGTGTTCTGTCTGCAGCCTGCTGGTTACTGAATGGATGACGTCACGCGCTGTCCCAGCGTTCGCCGTCGGATTTGCATAAACAACAATGCAGATCACGTGTGAGTGTTCTCTCGGGAGATATGTAGGCCTCATGCTAACAGCTAGCAACTCAATGTCTTTGCTGCAGTGTCGTTGTTTAACAGTGATATGTCCCGGTCTGCACCAGTTGTTGTTAACATACATTATCACTCCACCGCCCCTAGTTTTGCCACTCTCTGGTGTTCGGTCAGCTCGTATCATGTGAAAACCCTCCAGCTCAATGTTAGCATCTGCTGCTAGTTCAGTTAGCCACGTCTCAGTAAACAAAAGGAGAGAGCACTCCCGGTAAGTGCTATCATAACGGGAGATAGCCGCTAGCTCATCTAACTTTCCCAGTATCGACCGTACATTTCCCATGACAACAGATGGAAGGGAGGGTCTGTACCTTATATTTTTTGTCCTCCGCCTTACTCCAGCCCGGCAGCCGCGACGCTTTCGCCTCAATTCTCTCGGTATGTCGAGTTTTTCCAGTGGGACCGGGTGGCGGTTAAATGCTAGCAGCTCTTCCCTGTTGTATCGTATCCTGCTATAAACAGTGGCTCCGTCCACCGGCTCAGGAGATATTTGGGACGATCTGTGTGTCCGTGATATAAGTGGGGTGAAAAAAAAAAAAAGTGATCAAAAGAGAGAGGAAGGGGAAAAAAAACTCGGAATCGAGCCGCTGTTGCAAAAGGCAGCCTACTGGTGTGGCGCCGAGAGGATATCGTTATCGTTACCGTTGTCTTTTGTATTTGGTCATAGTGTTTGATCCTTGTTTATTTTTACTGTTTTGTATTATTGTCCTTGTGCCTTCAGTCATGTTGTGTGTCATCCCCTGTTGGTCTTTATTGTCATTATTATGGTCTGGTGTGTGTATTTGTCTCCCTATTGTCCCCAGCTCCTCATGTTTCTGTACCCATAGCCATTCTCCCTCATGTGTGCATTGCTCAACCCTTGCTTGTTGTCAGCTGTCCTGTGTCTTGTTTTTTTTTCCACAATATTTTTATTGAACCTTTTTTAACAAACATGACACAAACAATCAAACACTAACACTAAAGTAATTTAAAAATAAAAGAAAAAAAAGAAAAAAAATTCTAAAAACACCAACAACCATTAACAAAAGCAAGTCAAACAATGCTCCTCTGTTTAGTCTAGGTAATCCATTACATAAGTATACATATTATAGATTCACCAGTTTGGAATTTACAAGGTCCACACACATCATTCACCTTCTACTTCAGAAGTTATGTTTAATTTCTTTACATAATCAATGAAAGGTCTCCATATATTCTCAAACACATTTTCCTTTGATTTCAGTATGTATGTTATTCTTTCTAGTGGAAGGTTTGTTAGCATCTGTCTTAACCACTGAGTCACATCTGGTCTATGAGTCTTTTTCCACAATAGTGCAATACATTTTGTGGCATTAAGCAAACTGAGGTCTATGAATGTTCTTTCACTCCTATTAAAATTATGCTTTTCTGGATACAGACCCAACAAAAACAGTTTAGAGTTCAATATGAATTGTTTTGAAATTATTTTTTCAATTGTTACCCTCACCTCTTCCCAAAACACTCTAATTTTACTACATTCCCATAAACAATGAAATAGGGTTCCTTTACTTTCCATACATTTTGTGCACGTATCTGGTATGTTTTTGTTATATCTATTTAACTCCACCGGTATAACATACATCCGCATTAACCATTTAAAATGTATCAATTTAAGACGTACATTTATTTATTTGGTTTGAGCTTTTGTGCAAGCCAATTCCCATTGTTCCTCTGAAATTTCAATTTGCAGGTCTTCTTTCCAATAATTCATTCTTTTCTGTGAGTTTTCACCTGAGGATAGTGTCAATGAGTTATAAAACTCTGAAATAATACCCTTTCTCTTACTATCTTTCGTCAAAATTTTTTCCAAGGATGAATAAGTAGGTTGGGTGAGAACATTATTTTGATTTGATCGAATAAAATTCCTAAGCTGAAGATATTTAAAAAAATGTGTTCTATTAAGATTAAATTTGACCCTCAGTTCTTCAAAAGACATTATGTTATCTGAACGTGACAAATATAAGTCTTGAATCTTTTGAATCCCTTTTAAATTCCATAATTTAAATACAGCATCCGCTCTCCCTGGTGTAAAATATTGATTACCTCATATTGGGCTAAATTGTGACAATAAGTGTGGTTCTTTTAAATATTTTTTGATTTCACACTATATTTTGATCATATGCTTTACAATAGGATTTTTAACTTGTTTCTGTAATTTTTTAGCCGAGTCTGAGTATATGAATAAGGGAAGAGGTAAAGATAAATTGTGTGATTCCATTTCAATCCAGTGAGGGAGATCATTTGATGAAAAATAATATGTCATAGACCTCAGTTGTGCTGACCAGTAATACAACAAAAAGTTTGGACATTTCAGACCTCCACGTAAGGACAGACGTAATCTAGCCTTCCTATTGTTCCATATAAATTCCACTAACTTTTTTTTAATTCTAGAGAATAGATCTGAAGGTGGTGGTAAAGGAATGTACTGAAATAAATATAGTATTTTGGGTAAGATATTACTTTTAAGTATATTAATTCTCCCGATCATCGACATTGGTAGTAACATCCATCTCTGAAGCAACTCATTAATATCTGTCATTAAGGCTTCATAGTTGGCACTGGCGACTGATTCTAACTTAGGCACAATTTGAATTCCTAAATATTTAAACTGATTTACAACATTGAATTGATTTACCTCAGGAGCTAGGTGGATTCTCTGGGTCTCATTTAGCATTAATATTGAAGATTTAGTTTTATTTATTTTATATCCTGATATTTCCCCAAAGTTCTTTATTAAATTCAACAAGGTCGGAATTGATTTTTTAAGATTCGACATAAACAAAATTATGTCATCAGCATACAGGGAGATTTTATGTTCTGTTGATCCTACTTTAATTCCATATATTTGTGGATGTAAACGTACTGCCATCGCTAAAGGTTCAATTGCCATAGTGAACAGTAAAGGTGAAAGTGGACAACCTTGTCGACATCCTCTATTGATTTTTATTGATTTTGAAATATTGCTATTTGTTAGGATTTCTGCTGTAGCATTATTGTATATTATCTGAACCCATTTTATGAAATTATTTCCAAGTCCAAACCTTTGTAGGACTTCAAAAAGAAAGGGCCATTCGACCCTATCAAAGGCCTTTTCAGCGTCCAATGATAGAAGAGCTGTATCCGGTGCTTCTTTATTAGAATAAATAATATTAAATAGTCTTCTTACATTATGGAAGCCTTGTCTTCCCATTATAAAGCCATTCTGATCTCGGTTAATAATATTTGGTAATATTTCTTGTAGTCGTCTTGCTAAAATTTTACAGATTATCTTAAGGTCAGCATTTAATAGGCTTATTGGTCTCATGTTTTCACATTTATTAGAGGGTTTACCTGGTTTTGGCAACAGTATAATTAAGGCATTATTCATGTATAGTGGTAAATTACTATTTTGAAATGCTTCTAAAACCATTTCCAAAAATGGTTTTATTAATTTATTCTTAAATTTTTTATAGAGGTCAACTGGAAGACCATCAGGTCCCGCACTTTTTCCTGATTTCATATTATCAATGGCTAGCCCAATTTCTTCTTGACTAATTTTTGACTCCAGTATCTCCCTATTTTCATTTGGAATACACGATATAGATAATCCGTCCAAAAACCCATTTAGTTTTGTTAAGTCAGTTTCATTTTTTGTATCATATAATTTTTCATAATAATCTCTAAAAGAACTATTAATTTCTAAAGGATCTACAACTGCCTGTCCGTTACTTATAATACTGGTAATTGGTGTTTTAAATTCTAATTGTTTAATCTGCCATGCCAATAATTTTCCTGATTTTTCACCTTGTTCATAAACGGTTTGCTTCAATCTTAGAAGACTCGAGGCAGCTCTATTCGCTGATTTTTTTGTCATATTCAGCTCTCAGAATCAGTAATTTGTTCTCTAATTTTGGATTACTTCCTGCATACACTTTTTCTTGAAGAATTTTTATTTTACGTTCCAATTGGACTCTCTCCTCTCGAGTCTTCCTAGATTTTGAACCTGTATAACTATAATAATATGCCCCCTAATAAAAGCTTTGAAAGCCTCCCACTTTATACATGCTGATGTTTGTGTAGTATTGATATCAAAGAACTCATCTATCTGTTTTTCTATGTACTTAACAAATTCCTCATCCTGAAGCCATTTATGCTGAAATTGCCACCTACCTGGTTCCTTTGTCAATTTCTTATCTACATATATTAGACAGCAGGGTGCGTGATCAGATATCACGATGTTATCATAGAAACAATTTTGAATCTTGGACCTTAATTCTGTGGAGATCAAAAAATAGTCAATATGTGAAAATGTCTTGTAGGTATTAGAATAGCAAGAATAGGCTTTGACTTGTGGTTTCATTTCTCTCCATATATCTAGCAATCTCAATTCTTTCATAAAATGATTAATGGTCATCCTACATCCATTGTGCATACAGTCCTGTCCTGTTGATCTATCTAAGATAAGATAAGATAAGATAAGCCTTTATTAGTCCCACAACGGGGAAATTCCAGGATTGCAACAGCACAGGGATAGCAACACTCAGAGCAACAATCAGAAGGCAAGAAAAAAAACAAGCAAGCAAGAGCAGCTAATAAACATATGTACGTATTACTATAAAATATATATATATACACACACACACAGACACACAGTGCAGAGCATTGTAGCTGGATGGAATAAATATATGAATATATGAACACACAGTGCAGAGCATTGTAGCTAGATGGAATAAATATGTAAATATATAAACACCCACAGTACGGAGCATTGCAGCTAGGTGGAATAAATATGCAAGTATATAAACACACACAGTGCGGAGCAATGTAGCTAGATGGAATAATATGTAGATATATAAATATATAAACACACCCAGTGCTGAGCATTGTAGCTAGATGGAATAAATATGCAAATATATAAACACACACAGTGCAGAGCATTGTTGCTAGATGGAATGAAACAGCATAACCGTCTACTTAGTTATCCTACATGGTATGATTATGTGCCCATACATATTCTCACCCTCCATAGCGACCGGTATGTTCCTAGTTGTATGCCGGAGGGGACCATTGTGTAAGTCTATTGCATCTTTTGCATTCAAAAAACTATTAGTTTGTTACGTCTTTTTGCTATCTCTGCGAGCAGCCCTGCTTAGGTTGTACAGTCTGACAGCCGTTGGTAGGAAGGACCTACGAAACCTCTCGGTTGTGCACCTGGGATGATGTAGTCTGCTGCTAAATGAGCTCCTCAGTGCATTCAGTATGTCCTGCATAGGGTGGAACTCGGACTCCAGCAGAGATGACAGTTTAGCCACCGTCCTTCTCTCTCCTATCTCCTCCATCGGATCAAGGCGCTGCCCCAGGACAGAGCTAGCTTTCTTAATCAGTTTGTTCAGTCTCTTCCTATCGGCTGCAGTAATGCCACTGCCCCAGCAGACCACTCCAAAAGTGATGGCTGATGCCACCACCGTGTCATAGAATGACTTCAGCAGCGCCCCTTGTACACCAAAAGACCTGTATCTATACTGGGATTCAATGTACAATTAAAATCCCCTGCTATTATATGTTGCCCTGTGAGTGATGCTAAAGTAAGAAATAAATTAACGAAGAAGTTTTGATCATCTATATTGGGATCATATATGTTCACCAGATTTATATTTTCTAATAACAAAGATCCTTGTATGATTAGATATCTTCCCAATTTATCTCCAATTACATTTTTCACTTAAATGGAACTGTTTTATGTATGAGAGTCATAACTCCCCTGGCTCGGGATGAAAATGATGAGGTGAACACACTTCCCTGCCATCTTCTCCTTATTCTTTTTACATCCTCCTCTATTAGATGAGTTTCTTGTAAAAACACAATTTTTGAACCTATATCTTTTATTTTATTCAAAACTTGTTTAAGTTTTTTTAGATTTTGTAGACCTCTGCAATTCCATGATGTTAAATTAAGATTAACACTTTGGTCTATGATCAATAAAGAGTTTAAGATTACCTTGCAAAATAAGCATGCTCATACAGAGAAGCAAAAACATGGATGGTTGAACATTCATCCCACAAACTACACAAAAACAAATTCCCCCTCAATTCCCCCTCCCCACATTCGTGGTAATCCCCCAAAATCAAAAAAAAAATTCTGTCTCCCATTATAGCCAGTGGCTGCTCCTCACCCGCGAGGTTCAGTCAAACCACTCACTCTTTCCTCCTCTCAATCACCCTGTCTCTGCTACTTTTAATGACATGACAATAACTCTCTTCTGTAGTTTTTCCAACTTAACTCCAAAAGTTTATAGCAACTTTGTACATCATAGCTTTTTTTTTAATATATAATACAATCTATATTTTGTAGACATGCTATATGTTTCAGATCAGTCAGATACTTGTACACATGCTTAAATATTCTACCTTTATATCTTGTTCTTGCTTCATGCTTAGCTCCTGCCAGTCTCTCCCTGGATCTGTTTAATGAGCTCCTGTGCATCCTGAGGGGTCTTGAAGATATGGGTTCTCCCTTTATATGTGACCAGCAGTCTTGCCGGATGAATCACCCCGTGACGAATCCCGAGGCTGCGCAGCTCTTTACAGGCGGGGTCAAACTGTTTCCTTAATTGTTGGATTCCTGTGGCCAAATCTGGGTAGAACCGCACCTGATGATCCTGGTATTTGATTTCTCCTTTAGTACGCGCTGCGTTGGAGGCCGTCATCTTGTCTCTGTAGCTGAGGAACTTCATAATCAGCGTCCTCGGTGGTGTCTTCTTATCTCTCGGTGGGCCGATTCGGTGTGCGCTCTCCAAGACGACCGATGACTGTAGATCTGCGTTGTTCAGCGCCTCTGGAATCCACTTTTCCAAAAAGGAACATGCATCCTGTCCCTCCGTATCCTCCGGGAGGCCCACCAGCCTTAAATTATTCCGTCTTGACCAGGATTCTAAGTCCAGGACGTTATCTTCCAGACCTTTATTTTTTAATTCCAGTGTTTGGACCTTTAATTGTAGGCTGGTGACGTCATCTTCAGCGTTGGAGATTCGGAGCTCTGCCTGCGAAACTCGTTCCATACAGTCTCTTATTTCTTTTCTCATGCCTTCTATCGCTGCTATAATCCAGTCAAACTTAGACGAAAAGTCTGCTCTCATAGCGCTGATAGCAGCAAGGACCGCATTCATTCCTTCGGCAGTCACCGCTCCGCCGCTAGCTCCGTCCTCAGCCATGGTCCCTGGAGATTTTCCTGCTTCGTCACTAGCGTGGAAGTCTGTTAACTTGGATTGTCTCAACGAATCAGTTTTTCCTCCGCCTGATTTCACAGCCTTGGTTTTTACCATATCCGCGCCTAAACGCTAGGATAGGTTTTTGCTCCAATTGAGAGTTTTAGCCTATTTTTTATTATTAGGAGCAGAACAGAGTGAAACACGTCTTCCTACGTGGCCGCCATAACCGGAAGTCCATGTCTTGTTAATTGTTTCCACCCCGTATATGTGTGTCTCTGTGCTTTGTCCTGTGAGAGGTCATTGTCAATTATTCTGCCTAGTCTCCATGTCAGTGTTTCCCTGCTTCGTCCCTGCCATGTTCCGAGTAATCCAAACCTCATCTATAGCTTTTGTGTTTGCCAAGTTTAGTTTGAGTTTCCAGCCCACGTGCTGCTTTGATTTTGTCCCTGAATTTATATTTAATAAATCCCCATTGCACTTGATCCTGCCTGTACATGAATCCTCTCTATATATTTTTATCTGCCCGTAGGGCAAAACATGACAATTTAGCCATTGGGACCGATGACATAATGGCCATAGTTGTAGTCTTTTCAGTGTTCCTACCTGGAACAAAAAGTTGACATGGTACTGCTTTAATTGTCATCTTAAAAGTACTCAAAGGCACAAAGCTGAGGTGCACATATTCTATAGTAGTTCGATTAAAAATAAATTAATTTTGCATAAGTCTAACCATACTCATGAGACTTTTTTTTTTTTTGAGATTTGAAGTCCTAGTTTCTGATTTATTTGATTGGTCATATTTTCCAGAAAGAGCCTAAACCCACCCACCAGTAGTGCTACTATGGAATCAGCTCAGACCTGACCAGACATATTATGGCTCTTCTCTGTAGAATCTAGTTACCCTACTAGATATCCATGTTCCTCACTGGTTCATTAAATCACAGTGAATTGTCTTGGCTTTATTTTGGCCTATTTTTTTATTATTATTTTTTTTTCTGTGGTGATAATTTAGAAAATTGTGGCATTAATGTAGTTAGCTCAGCAGTGCTAATCAGTGGCATTGTGCCAGTCTTCTTCCCAGCTAGGGGTCCCAGTGGTCACCATACCCATGCACATCAGGTCGCTAGCATTAGCTCAGCTGACTAATGGCGGTTGGTCTTTTTTGATCTTTTGGAAATTTTTATGCATTCATTCCACTAGATAACCATGATCCCAGCCAGATATCAACATTTGACCATATGTCTCATTCCTAAAGATTTATAGCTTAGCTTAGACTAGTTTATTATACACTGGCCGAGGTTAGCATTGATTTCAGGATTTCTGACCAACTCTGAGGTCAGCTTGTAAAGTAAAAACTAAAAGAGGAATCTGCTAACCTTCAATTTAGCAGACTCCACATCTATTTTTATATATTTTCTATAATATTTTTTTCCATCCCCACTAGATACCGGTTTTCCTAGCCAGGTGATTTACCAACATTTGACCCTTTATTTCATTAATACATTATTTTTGCAGATTTTATTACAGTTCATTTAGCTCTGGAACGGATGCCGTCTTGATCAACAGCAGCTAACTACCATTAGCAGAGTTAGCCATTCATTCATTCAGGATTATTTCTGTGCTTATTTCACCCTCCCGAGGGACTGGTTATATGCTATAAGCCACTCAACCACGTACTGTACCCATGTTGTATTTGAGCTTTTAAACTCTAACATTCACACAATATTTGTTAGTATGGTACTTAGTCTGACAACTGAAACTAAAAGGTAACATTAGACTCAAATATGGACTTCTCATCAAAACATAAATATGAGGGAAATGCTCATTTGCATTTAAATGCTTTAAAAACAGCCTATTTTGAGGAGCACGCCTTACCTGTGTAAAATGGTGCTGCAATAATGAGTTGTTTTGACCCAAAGCATGTCACAGACATTTCATTACCACCTCTGGGAGATGTGTCAACAACTGGAAAAGGTATATAATAAGGGCTCTTTAATTAAAAAGTTACACTACTATTACATTTTAAATAGAGTAACTTGTAATTGGTAAGCTATTACATTTACTTCCCAACACTGGTTGGGGCATACAGAGCTAAAATTATACAAATGGTGTCATTGTCCAGATGTTTTCAAACCTAACTCTGTTACGATTTGTCATTGTGTTCATGGAAATTCCCAGCATCTATTGCCTTTCAAACTCCAGTAGAAAGCCTGCCTCTCTATGTGATTGCTCCAGATAGACAACATGGGTGAATATGAAGATACTAATGTTCTTAGCAACAATCTCAGCTAAGAAAAGAGACTAAAGCACAAAACTGTCACTAATTAACAACATGGTGCTAATTATAAGTGTCTTTAATTGCATGGTAACGCACGCAGTTGTCACAGGGAAGTCACCTGATACTTGTAAATTATTTTTTAATTACCGGTAAGACTTTTAGTCATCGTGAACATTTCAGCTTTTGATAATTACTCTTCTGTTAGGCCATCCTTAAAACTTTTCATTAACATTGTCATCCATTTTAAAAGCTGCTGATTATTGTGCAAAACACTATAATTTTCAGTAATGTGGAATTTATGTATGTCATGCACATACTATTTAAAATACAGTATGTACTCTGTGCATGAGATGAAAACCTATCATTTATCCTCAGACATTTGTGACACAGTAAGTGAGAAAAACCAAAATGTGCTCATCGCTCTTAATTTTTAATACACTAGAGTCCGTGACAGGGCTAATCAATCCTGCAGTAATGTCATACTTAGCCAAATCCCTGCGGTCTAACCAGTGTGGTGATGTAGGCATTGAACTCCTGGTTCACTGTCTGCCTTTGTGACAAATGAGTGGTGAACTTTCCTGTGACATCAGCAGCTCAGTCCCACGTGAATATTTTCACTCTCTGGGTCAGGCCCAATTATGCACTGCACTATCATTGATGTTGGAATCAATTATATCACAGCTATTAGGCAGGCTGACTGATGTCTGTTGCACAAACAAAGGATTTCAATTAGAGTGTGGGGGCCAGTTCATTTGTCTGGTGGCGATATATGGAGTGGTTGGCCTTTTAATTTCCTTTAAATTAGCCTGTAATGAGGCCATAATTGGCACCCGAGACATTCACTTTCACATTTCATGAGACAAAAATGAAATTTATAATTAGAGAGCCTTATCTGAAGGCATCTTGCCTCCCAGATGACAATGGTAACTATCTCCACCCCCACATTCCCCAGCTACAAAGGGAAACACAAAGGGAATCATCTGTGCAGTGAGAGCAGGACATATGTTTCTGGGTGGCACCATGCAAGGAAAATAGCCAATGATGTACATGATTCTTTGATATATTTAGGGAATCTGGGCATGCCAAACATGTGTAGCTCGAGTGTGTGTGTGTTTGTGGTGTCATGCTTCTCTGCACCACACCCTGGGTTTGGAAGGCACCAGCATTCTGTTTCCCTTTTTATCACGCTGCAGACCATGGAGTGCATAACTCTGACAGCCTGCTGGGCCACGCCCTCCATCAGAGCTTAGGATCACTTGTTTTGCAGAACCTGACCCCTCCGAAAATAGGGGCATGCTGGTTCCAAACAGCACAGTTGTGCATGATTTTCAAATTTCTCTCGCCAGGGATAGCAACAAATTTGTCCACTAAGTAATACAGAGAGCAACTGTTAAAGACAACTGTATCTTCTTATGGAAGAGTTACTATTTTGATCCGAAATGAGAAAAAACAAAACCCCACACATGTTCATATTAACCTCAGAATGGAAAGGCCACCGGCTGTTCGTAAGTTTACACTAGCCTAGCTGGAGCTCATCACACAATTCAATCTGATTGGATTGTGTTGACTACAGCAACTCTTGGAATGAGATTACAGTAGCTGTTGTTAAGTGTTAATGCACAACATCTCTAAGGAAAGCACTGCCCCAGTTGACCAAGCGTATGTATTTAATACCAGTTTGGACTACAGTAAAGCAAATATCAGAATATGGGTGGTGAGGATGGGTGGAAGAGTCTCTTCAGAGCTCACAGCCAGCACTGGTTCACCACAGGGATGTTGCCTCAGCCCTAAGCTTTTCACTCTGTGTACACATGACAGTGTCTCCACCCTGGAGAACACAGTCATTATTAAATTTGCAGATGGCACGACCATCTTGGGTCTCATTAAAGGTGGAGACGAAAAGGAGTATAGGACAGTGGTCAGCAATACTGTGGTCTATGGTGAGGGGAACAACCTCATCCTAAACATGGAAAAAATGAGGGAAATGGTAATAGATTTTATGAAGAAAGCGCCCCCTCTGTAGCCTCTCACCATCAGGAGAACTGATGGTGAGACGGTGGACAGCCACAAGTTCCTCGGTCTCCGTATTACATCTAACCTGAGTTGGATTGTAAATACTACTTCTATGGTTAAAAAAGCCCAGAATTGGCTTTATTTTATCAGACTGCTCAGGAAGGCTGGGATGAGTCATCGTCCCTTCACATTAGTCTACAGAGGTTTGGTGGCAGGCGTCCTCACAATGGGCATCACTGTGTGGTATGGAAACACCACCCAGGCAGAGAGGAAAGCTCTCCAGAGAGTAGTAAGGACAGCAGAGAAGATCATCAGGACTGAACTGCCATCTGTGGACACTATATACACACAAAAATGCAGGAAAAAAGCGCATAAAATCATTACAGATAAACACCATCCAGCCCATACTCTTCTCAGGCATAAACAGACAATATATACCCTGAAAAAAGTAGAGTGCACAGTATTATTACTCATAAAACACATTTTTATAATAGTTTTTTTCCCTGCCACAGTCAGACTGATGGTGAATATTGGGAAAAGGACTTTAACAGTCAAAAACACAATCTAAATAGGAAAGCACTGCAGTTTACAATAGCCTCTTTTTATCGTAATTTATTGGGTACTTACAGAGTGTGTCTTAAAACTAGGATAGCATTACTTTTTATTGGAGTATTTTATTTTATGTATTTATTTGTTAATTATTTATTTACTGACCTATGGCTCTGCACAATTAATTCCTATGCGCCTGAACTGTATGTTTGAGAACAAATGGCAAATAAAGTTCTTGATTCTTGAATATGGTCAACAAATTCAACCAACTTGATTAAAAATAAATGGGGTGTAAAAATTAACTAGCCACAATTTTTAATCTCAATGCATGAAATCAAAATTATTGCATAGACATGCACACATTCTGGGTTTCTGCCTAAAAAGTAGAAAACAAAGCAAAACAGAAAGCCGTTGATTTAACACTGTCCACCCCTTATAAATCCCCACAGTGGTGCTGTAGCTGCAGGTTTGTGCAGACACGGTGGGTGAGTGACACTGGGGAGCTTATTTCCCACAGGGCACAAAATCAGGTTTCACCCCGTTCACATACAACAATGAATTATTCAGCTTAATTAGCTGAGTTGTGAATAGATCAGCTGAACAGACCAAAATTTCACCAAGCAACACTGTATTTGCCTTCTTTCATTATTATTATTAAACGCCTTTATTTTTCCACCTGTTCTATGTATAATTAACAAGTGCATGAGGTTAATGAGATTCATTACCTTAGCAGTATTCAAGAGCATAAATGGTCTAAGTGGCCAAATCATGCTCAGTGTGTTTGATGTGGTTTCAACCTTGAATTAAAATGGCACTCCAGAAGAAGCCATAGTTATTAATGTATCTCGTTGCATGTAATGTCCATTGCAGCTGTGGCGCAAGATGTAGTGTGGCTGACTACTGGTTGGAGGGAGGGTCAGGAGTTCGATTCCTGCTCTGTCTGCATGTCAAAGTGTCCTTGAGCAAGACACTGAAAACCCAGATGCTCCTGGTGGGTCAGGCCAGTGCCTGTGTATGGCAGCTCCGCCACCATCAGTGTGTGAATGGGTGGATAACGGGATCTGTAAAGCGCGTTGGTCATCTAGAGATGAGAAAAAACGCTATATAAGTGAACATCATTTACCATTTTTGTGTATAAATGTTCTACATCGATGACTTAAAAGTGAGTCTATGTAACCTTGGAAGACCATTGTTTTTAGTGACACCTTTGGCAATAAGTGAAAGTTGCAGCCCATACTGTCCACCTTATCCCTGGGGGTGCCGCTGTAGGAACGATTATGGGCTGAACTTCCGGTTTCCGCTGACGTAGTGTTAAATCAGTCAGTAAGAGGGGAGTAATGGGGCATTTAAAATTGTGTTTTTAAAAGTTTTTCAAATTCATTTTAATGTATAGTCCACATACGCGTTTTGTACTTAAGTGGCAACTAATTTCAGCACTTGTAGTTTTTGTATTTTTTGAATGTTTTGGCATAGTTCTGGTACTTGTTGCTGGTGTTCGTGGTTGTCCCATAGACTGTATAAATGGAGGCTTCTCACCAGCGAAGCATAGATGATGCACTGAAAACTAACAAGGACTGTTGGAGTGATCGGTGGTACAGACACAACAGCATCAGGTATGTTTTCACTTGTATGAATGTCACAGATCTGACTATGCGTCATATATGTCACCAGATGCAATGACGTAAAATAATAAATAAAAAATAGTAACAGTTTGCTTCCTAAGGCTTAACAATTTAAGAAAGATATCAAATAGGTTGTTTTTTTTTTTGGGGGGGGGTGCATTCGTTGCTCTGCCTTGGAACAATATGGACTTGATATTTAGCAGCTTCAGCGTACATTAATTTGTAAATTATTACAAAATATAGATCAATAAAATGTTGAACAATTGTCAGAAAATGTCTGTACGTGTTAAGTTAAATAACAAGCATTTGTGGCATGACAGCAGCATGAGTATTTTAATTTTGGGGTAAAACAAACAGTTGCAGCTGTCTGTTTCACCCCGACAGTAAAACAGCCAAGCACGGTCTTGTGGTTCTTTGTGGCTCTGACTAGATTCTGTGTCTGCTCTGAGGTAAATTTGATTATGTCCAACATCTTTTAACAAAGTGCAACCGACTTTATTGCAGAGGAGACACTGATATATCTCAGAGCTTTTATTTGTTTACAGCTTTAGCATCTTAGCAGCAGCGCTAACAGACGGAGCTACTGTCTGCCAGGCCACTTTTTAAGGTCATCTTCCCATACCTCGATAGTCGGGGGAAGTGGTATGATTATATTACTCTTTTTGAGGTGCAAAAGGCCGTGTTCCCACATTTTTGATGCCAAAGTCATTGTTTTTTAACAAGGAAAAGTGTCCCGTTTCAGTAACAACCATACGTTCTATACTAGTACCGGAAGTTGCGCCCATAATTCACGCAAGGCATCATGGGGGCTAGGAATAAGGTGGATACTCTTCATTCTGTTCTAAAAAAGACTGAAGGGCAGATTACCCACAGAAGCAGTTGAGGCTGATTTTTATCCTCACTGGAGTTCACTTTTTGCCTCAGGTATAATTTAAAATTAGCTTTACACAGATTTGGCAACACAGATAACTTTTCCTGGTTTTGTGCCTCCAGAGTTGGTGGTACTGCTCAAGGCACGTCTGTTTTCCTTGAGCCATTCGACTAGAGCCCATTATGCCTACAAGACAGTAATGATAATTATAATAATAATATAAATATAATAATAATAATTATAAATATGTCTCAGTCACTAAAACACAATTTATTTACCTAATCATTGCAAAATTATTTTGGATATTTTAACATACATGTGTAATGACAATAAAGTTGAATCTCATCTCATCTCATCTCTCATCTCAAGTGCAAATAGAGGTGAATTGTCAAAACCAAGGAGAAACAAGTTTTGTTTTCCATTACATGAAACAAAAAAGTATACTGTAACAGAGCCTCAGTGCGTGATGGGGTGAGTTAAGATCCCACCTCTGGCGATCAGGCCACATTAACGGTAGCTTATCTAACCTGTACACAGCTTTCTTTTGTGGTTTTTCAGTTTTGAGGTGTACTGACCAAAACCCAGGGTACAGTTGAAGCCAGAATTTTACATATACTGTATAAGAAGACACATAACCTTTTTTCCTCACTGTCTAACATTAAATCAGACTAAACATTTTCTGCTGTAGGTTAGTTAGGATTACCATAATTATTTCTATTTGCTAAATAATTTTTTAGTGAATTTTTTTATTATTTTCTTCAACATCAGAAGTTTGGTAGCATTGCCTGTATAACTTGGGTCTTGGATATCCTTCCATAAGCTACTCACAATAGTTTGGAATTTGGAATTTTGTCTGGCTGATGTCTTGAAATGTTGCTTCAATAGTTCCACATAACGTTCTTCCCTCATGATGCCATCTATTTTGTGAAGTGCACCAGTCCCTCCTGCAGCAAAACACCCCCACAACATGATACTGCCACCCCTGTGCTGCACATTTGGGATGGTGTTCTCAGGCTTACAAGCTTCCCCCTTTTTCCTCCAATTGTAACAATGGTCATTATGGCCAAACAGTTCAATTTTAGTTTCAGTTTCATCAGACCATAAGACATGTCTCCAAAAATTAAGGTCTTTGTCCCTATGAGCAAACTGTAATCTGGTTTATTTATGTTGCTTTGGCGTAATGGCTTCTTCCTCACCAAGTGGCCTTTCAGCTCATGTCAGTACCGGATTCATTTCACTGTGGATAATGACACTGTTTTACCAGCTTCCACCAGCATCTTCACAAAGTCTTTTGCTTTTGTTCTGGAGTTGATATACATATGTCACACCAAAACATGTTTGTCTCTGGTACACAGAACTCGTCTCCTTCCTAACCGGTATGATGGCTGGACATTCCCATGGTATTTATACTTGCCTATAATTGTTTGAACACGTGAACGTGGCACCTTCAGGCATCTCATTTCTTAACATCGTGTAAATAGAGGGTGTTTTTTTTTATCCAGTAAGTTATAAGCATACTTTTGTGCTTAAAGAATACTCTTCCCACCAGGTTAACTTTAGGCCTGACACATACATATTTACATTTGTGTAAAATTGAAAATGTATGCATTGTAAAATTAATTAATCATTGACTTAGATATTGTCCTCTAAGCATTGTTTTATGTCTCACTCCTCCACCGATGTTCTGTGTGTCGCACACTGTTTGCTAATCGTCTCAAGGCTGAAACTTGATTTAACACTTGCATGTCATCGCACCTATCAGCTTTGACATATTGTGGAAATAATGTCAGTGGCCTGCAGCTGTGGTACCAGCTGGAGCCCGGTTATGGAACAGAGCGCATTAGCTTGAGCTGGACTTCTCCGAGCACAAGAGCAGCCTCACTCAGGTGCCATTTGAAGACATCAGCCCATTCATCACCAGTGTTATGAGTCTCCTTTTTCTCCTCCTCAGATTGTGTTTGAAGCCGTAACCTCAGGGCAGCGCGGCTTGCTGGCCATCAAAGACATCGTGGTCCAGGGCCACCAGTGCAGTAAGTCCTTTTTCCCCTCCACCATAAAAGAATATCATCAAACAGCCCTTGTCCTTTCCTTGACACCCGCCCAAATACCTGTGTCGTTGGTTTGTTCGAGTTACAGTCAATCTCTCCTCCCACAGTAGCTTCCTGAAGATTTATAGGCATATGTTTGCATACAGAAGGGTGCTCATAGTGTATTCTTGGACTGGATCTGTTAAGTCTGTCCTCTTTAGGATGGGGGAGTTGTTCAACAAGAGAATAAGAAACAAATCCCATCATGCTTTATGCTGCTTTTTTGTGTTTGGATCCCACTATTTACTTTTTTTTCTCCCTTAAGGATTTTCAGTAAAGTATCTCGCTAACATCTGTTCAGAGTTCCGCTACCCCATCTCTGAATATAAGTACAAGCACTTAAGAATGCACTACAGAGGCAATGAACAAGTAATCAGGAGCATATTTAGAATTATTCTGCTTCGGCTGTTGGGATAGGCTGCTGCTGTGGGAGGAGCAGGAAGGAGCCTCTTCAGTATTCCTCATGTCTATTCTTTTGAATTCACTAGTGTTAGTCCATATGGCACTCCTTAGGTTTATTCTAAGTGGTATTCACACTTCACACTCTAAATTCTGAATCGAGAGCACACAGGTTTTCAATAACAGATTTATACTTCACCCCTCATAGCTGAAGTATCAACTCTGATTGTCAGGCGCTAATGACCTGCTAACCATTTTAAAGCAGCTGAATTCCTACAAATGTTATGTCAATAAGATGGATTTTTATAGCAAGAGGGGTTGCATATAAATGTATTCGAGTAAATCAATGAGACCTTGTGATGTGGACTGTGTTTAAATGTGTAAGTGGGATTGGATCAATAATCCACTCAGGGGCAATTGGGTATCTTTGAGTGATAAGCAAAAGTGATCAGAGTGGCTCCTCAGTGAAGCACAGCCCAATTCATTTTCTATTTATACAAGCATGTGGAATGCCGAGCACCAAGGTGTGATTATGCCACTGGGTGCCCTCGACTTCTGCCATTAAAGAAGATATTTGATTTGTCATTTTGCCGCTGAATGGAATGACAGGACAAAGTTATAAAAGGAGGCGCAGTTCAAAGGCAAGGTTATAAAATATTAAGTAGAAGTGAATCCTGATGATGAAAGTCATAGAATTAGCTTTTGCCAAGTCTTTAGAGATTTAGTTGTTTTGAATCAAGGTCGCTCTGCTGAATTGCCCTATTTTTCTATGCAGAATAGTGGTACTAATCAAAAATGTTCTACTTAAGTTAGTTTCTGTGGACTATCCCAGTCGGTGAACAGACTGTACTGATAATGAGCACAGTTGGGGAGGAGAGAATAATGTTTAAAAAAAAAAAACATTGCCTCAATCACTGAAAGAGTCAGAAAGATGTAGTTTATCTATTTGCAAGATTGGCCTCTGGTGTCTCATATTAAAATGATTTTGATAGGATGTTTCTCCAAAAAGTGGCGCTGGCCTTCAGCATTGTTCTCTAGTGAAATATAGCAATTAACCATTTAAAGGGAGTTTCTTGAGTTTCTGAAGAAATTATTTCTGAAGAAGAATTAGCATGGTGAGACTGCAGACCTTAAGTAGCTTCTCTCACGTCTGTTTGTGTTAATTCATTGCCATATATAAGCTAATTTCAGGGAAGTTGATTGTCCCATTTAGTCATTACAGAATCTTTTCTAAAGCCACACACACAAAAATCGACATGCCCACTAGGAACCAAAAGATTCTTCTGAATGATGCCATAGAAGAACCATTTTTAATTTCTGAAAGAATCTTTTAGCACAAGGTTTTAGAAATGCTCAGTATTCTCTTTTCATACAACTTCAGTTGAAATTAACCACTCAGTTCTCTGAAGAGCCATGCAAGGTATGTAAAGAGCCATCCTTTTAAGCTGGGTTCACACTATAGCGTTTGGACTGATTTTTACAGACGTTTTGAAAAATCTGAGAAATTAGTCCAAACATTGGTGAAATTATGTTCATGAGCAGGCTTTTTTAAGCCGGCACACACAGATTTTTACAAATTTTGCTAGCATTTGCCAGCGTTGCATTCAGCCTTGGCAAACTTTTGACAACTTAGGCTAGTGTATGTGTTGCTATTGCCAACTTAGGTTAACTTAAGCAAACAAATAGGTCAGCTGACATCAGCATCAGGCGATGCTCATATAGAGATCAGCATTTGTGGAGGCTTCCTGCCATTCTGGACCTGCCTTTGGAGTGAACACATCTCCCTTTGGCATACGTTTCAGTATTTATTTTTGTTTTATATTCCGAGGTAGTTCCTTCTGCATGCCATTTTCCCCTGTTCATTCATTTATTCATTCATTCCTCTAAAAAAAAATACAATAATGCCTCGCTCTAGACTCCAACAGTAAGTCCGCAATTAATATGTGAATGTGGACAGGATAAAAAACTATTTAGTGCATTGTGGAGGAAGGAAGCAGATGAGGCAATGAGCTTGACGACACACAAACTTTATTCCTCCTCCAACATCAAGTACAGTAAAACATTACCTGGGTCTCTGGGCAGCTTCCTTTTATAACCTTTAATTCAGTGCCATGAGACCCAGGGAGCTCAACAACAATCATTCAGTGGAACAAGGACATGCGTGGCACATTAACATCACATAACACCAGTCCCGCTTCTCACACCCTCTCTTCCTCCAGCGGCCCTGGCGTCTCCGCTACTCCCCGTGGGGCGAATAGTCCTTTCTGTTCCATCTGAGACCCCCCGGTACCACTTCCTCCTTCAGTCTATTGTTCCCTCTTGCCCCCGGCTCCCTACTCTGGGTGGAGAATCCTCCACATGGTGCCACCACAGTATCATCATATAAATAAAATGACAGGTGATTATATTTTGACTGTTACAACTCCCTCCATTAAAATAACATAAAATCCCCTTAAATGCCATTTACTTTTTGACACCATATCAGCTCTTTTTGATTCCCCACAATGGAAGCCAAATCAATAAATCCTGGAGAATGATTATGTATGGAGCAGAAAATTAAGTACAGTAAATTTTGCAATGAGATTGTTTTTCTTTTGGGCTGTCACATTTTGGGGAGATTATATATATTTTTTTTCATTTTTTAAATTCCCCCTTTTCTCCATTTCTCTTGCATCCGTGCATGTCTGAAGTGATTTTCGGTCTAAGAACATCTGCTTCCGTGTCATCAGTGTGTGAATGTGTGTGTGAATGGGTGGATTGCAGGATCTGTAAAGCGCTTTGGTCATCAAGAGATGAGAATAAAAGCGCTATATAAGTGAATGCCATTTACCATTTACCATTTTTCCACCAGCATTTCAGTCAACGTTTGCCAGTGGAGCTTAACTTAGGAGAACTCTGCATAACTTAGCTCAGCACTCAGGAACTTTTACAAACTGAGCACAACTTTCATCGATGTGTATTTCCAAACGTCGGCAAATTTTCAGCATGCCGAAAATTTTCAAAGAACACAACTTTTGCCAGCGTTTGCCAACAAACACCAACTATCATTAACTTTTACCAAGTTTTGCCAGCAGAGCCAGATGTTTGCCAAAATGTCAGCAAAAGTTGGTCCAAACGATGTAGTGTGAATCCACCCTAAATGAAGACATTCTTCAATAAGTGATGGCTGTCTGAAGAACAACAGAGCTCTGTGAAGAACCATTTAAAAACCAGTATTTTACTGTGTGCATTTGCTTCTTTTTCTCAGTGAATACTCCTCACTTCCTGACTATAAAGGGAGTGGAAGTCAATGCTGGTCAGACCGCTTCTTTTCACTGCACCGTCAATGGACGCAAACGGGACAACTTCCGCCTCTGGTTGCAGGTGAGAAGCACGTTACATTTTTCCATACTTTAGGCCAGAGACTGCATTAGAGTGTGGAACCAGTATTTTATGGATTCAGTATATCTGAGGTACAATATATTGCCAAAAGTACTGGGACACCCCTTCAAATGAATGGGCACCAACGCACCAAGCAAGGTCGAGAAAGACATGGATGAGTGAGTTTGGCGTAGAGGAACTTGACTGGCCTGCATGGAGCCTTGACCTCACCTCGATAGAACACCTTTGGGATGAATTAGAGCAGAGACTAAGTCAGGCCTCCTCGTCAAACATCAGTCCCTGACCTCACAAATCTGCTTCTGGAAGAATGGTGAAAAATTCCCATAAACACAGTCCTAAAGCTTGTGGAAAGCCACCCTTTGCCACTATAACAACTCCAAGTCTTCAGGGAGGGCTCTCCACCTCCTTTACCCCTGCTTTGTGCATTGGTGCCCCTTCATTTGCAGTGGTGTCCCAACACTTTTGGCAATATGGTGTATAGACCTGGACACTTTTGTCCTTCTTTAAACTGAGGATGTCAAATACTGCCATTCTGTGACACACCACAAATGCTACAGCCATACTCACGGAATGACCTTTAACACTTTAAAGCATTAGTTTAAAAACGCTTTGTGCTTACAGCCCTATTTCAAATGCTTTGCCTTGGCACCTTTATTTCTACTCATTGACTGGTTTGATTTTCATTTTCCGATTTCTTCTTTCTTTTTGTATTCTGCAACAGATAAGCATAAAAGGGAATAAAAGAATATGAATATGAGAACAGGAAAAATAAATGCATACATATTTGTTTTTAAAATGTTGACACATAAAAGGGAAAAAAAAGTGGAATGGGAACAGTTCTTTCTCAGTAACTGATATAGTAGTGCTGAGACCTGATAAGTGTGTACTTCTTCCCAACTCTTTTTTTAAATATAGAACCGTTTGTTTTTTTAATCTTATTTGCTTTTAGCTCTGGTTTATTTATTTTTTATTTTCTTTCTCAGCTCGTTTGTATGTTCTCTTTCACTTTTACATGCTTGAAATACTGTACATTCAGTTCAATCCAGAAGTGGTGATTGCGGAAACATTTTTAGTATTCTGTCCTCTTGGGTCCTAATTATCAAACCCACTAAATTTTACAAAAGCAGTTCTTTACAGCCATCATGAAGCATGTGTGTTCTGTTTGTTTCTGTCTTTCTCCTTTTTTAAAAACAGAATATTGGGTAAATCTGCATAGACAATGACCCCGTTTACATGGTCATGAGTAAACTGATTATAATCAGCTCTCTGGAGTTACCTGATTATTCAAACTGTCATGCAAACAGAGTAATCCAATTACCTTTATCAATTAAAGGCCATTATTGGTTTATGATAAAATGGGTTAACACACCTAGTTTATTTGCCCAATAAACTGTTTACTTGGTGCATGTAAACACCATAAGCCATTTATTACCTTTATTGGTTTACTCCAGTAATCGGTTTACTCGTGACCATGTAAACAGGGTCAATGTGGATCTTAAAGTGCTCACCCTATTAACTGTATTGACTGATTCAGTTCTGGCTCAGAGCAATAAGAACCCTTTCGGACCCTGGCAGAGATGTGTTCTCTCTGAGCCCTTCTTACATATTTCAGCCACAGACTAATTGAGTACAGTTTAAATAGTAAATACAATGAGAACTTTACACTTGATGATAATTCGCAAACGGTTTAAAAAACAAATAGTTCAAAAATGAATCTAAATTTTGGTTTGCTGCTCTTCCAGAGTGGTGACCTAGTTGATAGAGCGTCCGCCCCACAACCAGGAGGTTGGGGGTTCAAGTCCCGGTTGGGTCATATGAAAGACCACATAAAAATGGTACTTCCCACCTTCTAGCTTGGTGCTCAGGGTAATAGAATGGGGGAAGGAGAAGTTGTTTGAGGTGGCGCCTTGCATGGCAGCGACCCCTCTGATTCTACATGTGATTAACATTGTAGATAGGAGAAATGTAATTTTGTTCTACTGTACATGATGGACTGAATGACAGCAGAGATGTCTTCTTCTTCCATCATCATGCATTCATCCTTTTTTAATCCTACACAAAAAAATCATTTTTTTTTCCCTTCATATACAGAGTTTTCATCCTCACTTTATCTTTTAAAAAGTTGCTTTCAGGAAGCACAAGTCGACTTTTCTTGAATCATTTGACAATTTCAGTCTGAGCCATTCACACTTTGCTTTAGTTTGCCCTTGTGTTTGAGATTTCACCTGCTCTGCCAGATTTCCAGAGGCCCCTGCTTCAGAGGCAGGGGATTACAGTTGTTTCAGATCACCGCAGTATGGTCTTAACCTATATAAATGTTGGCCCAGTGGATACTGCGTACTATATCCGGCGCAACTGTGCGGCACAGCAGTCTTGAATTGACCTTGTTCTGAGCTGCGAAAGGTAGTGCATCTGGCAGACATAACCCTGCTGGCTCGGCTGCTAAGCACACTGTCACACATGTGATCAGTGGGAGCATGACGCCGGGTAAAGGTCCTCTGCCAGGTACTCGATCATTTTAACAAACACGTCCTCATTAGCACAGGAGCTGGAAAACAAACATTAAGTGAAGTCCCCCGATGACAGTAATGAAGAAATATTTCTAATGAACAAATGTCCCCCATCTGCCTGCTGTGAGGGGTGACAGCTGGGGAGAGCCCACTCTGTATGTGTGTGTGTGTGTGTGTGTGTGCACGTGCATTCCTGTGTGATAAATGTATTCCTACCATCAGCCACCAGTGGGAACGATAGGACACAGACAAACATGCACAAGAGCAGTAAAGCAGAGATGGTGAAGCACACAAGATCAAGCCACTTTGCTTATTAAACATTTCCACGTTTGAGGCTAGCTCATGTCTTTGTCTTGGTTCCAAACAGGGCATCGGTGGACGGGAGGCCCCGATGAAAGCCACTAAACCTTGGAACAACCGCCGCTTCATAGGCACTTTCGATGTGGAGAACACAACCAAGGGCGACTCGGGCCGCTATCGCTGTATTATCCACTCAGACAAAGGGGTTGGAGTGTCCAATTATGGGGAACTAACCATAAAACGTAAGTATTTGTCCCAAAGCAATGTAAAATGACCCTGGTCATCTGTGGAAACATCACAACAAGCTTGAATGTTTTCCATTCAGACGACCTTCATGTGTTCAGCAAAGTTAACAGGAGATAAACAGGAAATGCTGCTTGTTGTTTTTTTTTGTTTTTTTAGATGAAAATGTCCTCTAAGGCGATGCTAAAAACACCAGCTTTTCATGTTGATTTGTTATCCAGTGGACTTTAATACTTCCCCCCGCTGAGGCTGTCCTTGACTGAGCACAATTCCCCCTGAAAAGATCACAAAGGCAAGAGGCACCAAGGTTTACAGTAACCTCACTGATATTTCACTCCTGCTTTCATTTGATATGAATTTATGGAGTTGTCCAAAGCTAAATCCTGCAAGGCCTCTCTTTCCTACAGCCCTATAGCCCAGTAATGGCCTTCTATATTTCTTCACCTCAATTTTCTTCCTGTGCTCTCAATTGAATTTACTGCCCTGATTTTTTCCTTTCCTTTTTTATCCCCCTTTTTTTTGTCTCCGAGCTTTATGTGATTGATAGGTTTAATCCTGGCTGTCCAGATCGAGGTCTGTCAATCATGCGAGAATGGTTGGACCCAGACACACCAGAGTGTAGAAGGAGATAAAGTCTCTCCGCCTGAGTGTATCAGTGGGTTTCAGTGGTGTACTCAAAGGAAATTTACTGACACACTAGAGGCACTCAAAACCACGTGTGCAGAAACTCACCAACACAATTGCTCCACACAATCTCATACTTGCACACTAGATAGCAAAAATGTTGCCGATGGCCACTTTTACACAAGATAAATCTGTTAAATTTAAGTTTTTTTTGCCATAAATATTTAAAATAGCCTGATTTTTTTTTTTTTTTTTCGTTAAGGAAGGTATCAAATCTTAATGCCATCCTACAGAGGTGTCACACGCCAGTGACTTTGACATAAGCTAGCTCATTGGGTGAAGATAAAGAGCCGTTTTCACACTTATGAGAGTCAGACATAAAACGCTGATATTTCCTCTTATCGTAGCGGTCGTAAAACAAGTGCTTAACCCTCCTTGCAACGTGTCGGAGTAGTAAATCCTCCTTAAATGTGTATTCACCGCATCCGTGACTAGTTTTCAGAGGAGTGACCGTGGAGCAGTTCTGTGGATTATGAGGCTGCTACAGTCACTCGCCAGCGCCCCGCCACACCCCTGATTACCATACACCAGCTTTCCCTTCAACATGAGGAGAGTGAATGCTTGATTACCCTGATAATCACTTCTGCCTTTCATGCCAGTGTTCAGTCAGATTTATTCTCCTATGTGAAAGTGTGCTGCATGCATTTCCAGAATGTGGCGGGGATTGGCCTGGTACAGTCCCCTTCCGGTGCCTCCCCTTCCCCCTGTGATGAGACCTCCTGTAGAGCAGCCAGTGGCTTTGAAAGGCGGATAATTATTCCCCTGTCCGAGAGCAGGCTCTTTTCTTGGCCTGGTTAGAATCACCTGGAGCCCACGCAAAAGCATCTGCTGAGCTCCAACAATGTATTCAGGGCCATGCTACCAACTCCAAGATACCAAGGCTCAAGCATGTCTGCATTAATGAGAATAGCCACAAAAAAAAAATCGAAGGCCATCCAGTTAAGTCTGCATTTTCCTTTGTGCCCCCCCCACCCCATACAGTGCATCCGGAAAGTCTTCACAGCGCTTCACTTTTTCCACATTTTGTTATGTTACAGCCTTATTCCAAAAGGAATTAAATTATTTTTTTCCTCAAAATTCTACACACAGTACCCCATAATGACAATGTGAAAATAGTTTTTTTTGAGATTTTTGTAAATTTATTAAAAATAAAAAACAGAAATCATATGTACATAAGTATTCACAGCCTTTGCCATGAAGCTCAGAACTGAGCTCAGGTGCATCCTGTTTCCACTGATCATTCTTGAGATGTTTCTACAGCTTAATGGGAGTCCACCTGTGGTAAATTCAGTTGATTGGACATGATTTGAAAAGGCACACACCTGTCTATATAAGGTGCCACAGTTGACAGTGCATGTCAGAACACAAACCAAGCATGAAGTCAAAGGGATTATCTGTAGACCTCTGAGACAGGATTGTCTCAAGGCACAAATCTGGGGAAGGGTACAGAAAAATTTCTTCTGCTTTGAAGGTCCCAATGAGCACAGTGGCCTCCATCATCCCTAAATGGAAGAAGTTCGGGACCACCAGGACTCTTCCTAGAGCTGGCTGGCCGTCTAAACTGAGTGATCGGGGAGAAGGGCCTTAGTCAGGGAGGTGACCAAGAACCTGATGATCACTCTGTCAGACCTCCAGTGTTCCACTGTGGAGAGAGGAGGACCTTCCAGAAGGACAACCATCTCTGCAGCAATCCACCAATCAGGCCTGTGTGGTAGAGTGGCCAGACAGAAGCCATTCCTTAGTAAAAGGCACATGACAGCCCCCCTAGAGTTTGCTAAAGGCACCCGAAGGACTCTCAGACCATGAGAAACAAAATTCTCTGGTCTGATGAGACAAAGATTGAACTCTTTGCCGTGAATGCCAGGCGTCATGTTTGGAGGAAACCAGACACCACTCATTACCATGCCAATGGTGGTGGCAGCATCATGCTGTGGGGATGTTTTTCAGTGGCAGGAACTGGGAGACTAGTCATGATAGACGGAAAGATGAATGCAGCAATGTACAGAGACATCCTGGATGAAAACCTGCTCCAGAACGCTCTTGACCTCAGACTGGGGCGAGGGTTCATCTTTCAGCAGGACAACGACCCTCAGCACACAGCCAAGATATCAAAGGAGTGGCTTCAGGACAACTCTGTGAATGTCCTTGAGTGGCCCAGCCAGAGCCCAGACTTGAATCCAATTGAACATCTCTGGAGAAATCTGAAAATGGCTGTGCACCAACGCTTCCCATTCAGCCTGATGGAGCTTGAGAGGTGCTGCAAAGAGGAATGGGCAAAACTGCCCAAAGATAGGTGTGCCAAGCTTGTAGCATCATATTCAGAAAGATTTGATGCTGTAATTGCTGCCAAAGGTGCATCAACAAAGTATTGAGCAAAGGCTGTGAATACTTATGTACATATGAATTCTTAGTTTTTTATTTTTAATAAATTTGCAAAAATCTCAAAAAAAGTTTTTCCATATTGTCATTTTGGGGTATTGTGTGTATAATTTTGAGGAAAAAAATGAATTTAATCCCTTTTGGAATAAGGCTGTAACATAAAATGTGGAAAAAGTGAAGTGCTGTGAATACTTTCCGGATGCACTGTATTAGGTGCAGATCAATTTTTTACTCACAGCAGCCCAATTACAAAAGCCCACAAGATAATGAGTAACTCTTGCATCTTAACAAGAAAGGGTCAGTGGATGAAACAGACAAATGAAAGAAGGATTTATGAACAATGAGGTTTGACTACTCTAACAACAGACAAGAGTGGCAGCGCTGAGTGTTTTTTCTTTGTGTGATGAATGGAAAGTTATTACCAGCACACATTTGTGCAGTATGTCTGAAAATGTATTGTACTATGAAGTGATTTATTGATAGTTGATGAATCAGCAGTGGGAAAAAAGTGGCAATGTGGCCATTTTATTTATACTGTATGGGGGATGGGAGTCGCTGAAAAGTTTGTCGCGGTCAAATTTGACCAAATGTGGTTTATTTTTCAACATAGTCTCCCCTTCGGTCCACACACTTCTTCTATCGATGTTGCAGCACTTGGATCCCTGCGGCTGAAAAATAAACCACATTTGGTCAAATTTGACCATGATGAACTTTTCAGCCCCACCTCGTATGTTAAAGTGTGTTTATTTCAACTAATCCTTGGATTCTAGTGTAAAACCTCTGCATGATTCACAGTTGAAAATAAACCCTTTGTCTCTTAGTTTCTGTACACCTTGAAACAAGTTTAGATCATTAAAAATATCCCCTCTCTCTGACATCATGCAGTTCCAGAAGTAGAACAAAAACTGTCAAAAACCATGCAGCAATCCCAAACCTCATAGTGCATTTCATTTTATGTCTGATGTTGGAATTGGGTGGTGGTGGTGGTGGTGTGTGTGTGTGTGTGTGGGGGGGGGGGTGATGTCTGGTGGTTTAGATGCCCCCAGAAGTGAGATTTTCAGCTCCAAATGTAGGACAGCCCCCCATCCCCCAGATCAAAATTCAAGATGACTGTGCCATGCATCAGCAGTAGTAGAAACTGTCCAGCCTGTTTTAGACGGCTCTTCTAGTCAGTCATAAGCACAGTATTGCCCAGCTTCTATCCCTGAACACCAGTGGGTTTTTTATATGCAAATTACTGATTACTGCCTTGGTTTAAGCTAACACTGCTAGCACTGGCTCCAGCCCCCCCACGACCCGAAAAGGATTAAGCGGAAGAAGATGGATGGATGGATGCTAGCACTGGCTAACAAGGGTCAGGGTTTTCAGATTTCTTGTACTGGAACATGGTCATTAGTATATAATGTCATTGTGACATCTGGTTTTCAACCTCCAGTGTAAATGGAATGCCCCAGCTTTTGGCTCTAAGGATTACTGTGTTGGCCGATCTGACTGACAAATATGAATATGCACAACCTTGTGAGGATGTACAGTTTTATCTGTTGATGCAACTGAATATTTTTTAAATTTGCGACCGCCGGATTTGCAATTAGAATATGTTCCATTTCAGTCCTAATGTGTGGTATTTCTTAGTTTACGTTTGTGCCTATGTACACCATGTGCTGTACATGTGATTGCGTTCTGACAAGTGGGCAGGTGCTGTGGTAGAAGGGGACGCAGCTGCCTCCAGGCCATTTGCCTGTCTGGCCAACGTCATGAGAACAGCTGCTCGCTGACCCTCGCGTATGGTCCCCACTGTCGTCTGTGCACCCTCACCCATTTCCAGCTAGCACAAGGCTGGGTTTCCAGGGCTCACGTTGCCGCAAAGCCGCCTTGCTGAGGCTTAAACACAGGGAAATGAGTTGTTAAGATCGTGAAGTGTTCCAGCACTTGAGTGTATTTCACACCAGTAATCCGTTATTTTCAGTGCATCTGCTGTGGCTGTTGAACAGAGGATTACTGCACCTACAGGAATTATTTCATCACCATAAGCTGCAGTTGCTTTTGTGAGGCTGTAACTTTTCAAAGTTGAATGAAATGCTTATTGCTATAATACATCATGCTGCTTAGTCTGTTGAAGAAATGGTCTCTAGCGATAACAGCAGAAATTGGGCTGAATGGTAGAGATGGCATCCGTGCATCATAGAGAATATAAAAGCCTGTTCTTCATAAAGAATATGAATTGAAGAGCTCCTGCATGATGCGACCTCAAAATGTAGCTGTGTTTTTACTTTCTTTTTTTGAATTAGTCAATTAGCTGTGTGTTATTTTGTGTGATTTTTGTGAATCAGTTATAACTTTTTAAACAACTTATAATTTCTGTGCATTTGGTCATGTGTATATCAAGGTGCTATTGAAGAACGAGAGAATAAACAAAGACATTTAGTAACAGATGCAGTAGTCTGCTTATATGAAGACATGAAATGCCAATAATATCATGTTTAACTGTTTCTGAGTTGTGCTTTTTTGATGAATATATTAACTTCTTAATATTTGATTGGATTTTATTTTGAATAAAGATGCATTATAATTGCACATGCCATCTGCTTGGCTTCAAAAGGAAAATAAACCAAAAAGCTAAACAACAACAATAAAAACATCATTGTTCTGATCTGTTATTCTAACATAGTCTTATTTGAAGGTTTTTGGGTTTGTTTGGGTTTTTTTTGTTTTTTTAAATGTTAAAAATATATTTTGGCAATATCACCGTACTCTGAGTTTGCCTGCAGTGTTCTGTTGCTTGAATTAATCTGAGCATATTGCCACTTAACTCAGTTAAATCCTTTTTAAGACAAAAGCAACAGACCATGCAAGACTATCAAAACAGGCCTATTGCTGAACCCAGACTGAGGGTCACCTCATCTCTCTGTCTGGCTCCGACATGCAGCCTGGCATGCTCTGTGTGTGTGGGTGTGTAAGTGTAGAAGAAGGCCTTCTGGATTAGCTGGTTCGCTTTAGGTGATGTTTGACAGCAACACTGAAAGCTTGGATTAGAGGGAGTTTAGAGACCTGCATCCGAGGTCACTGTGGGGTAACCATCTGCTGAAGAAGAGCCTCCAATTCTGTGCTGGGCACCTCGTCCTGCACCTTTTTTGCCTGGGGAGTTTTGACTCTCCAGGACAACTCCATGAGGAGAAGCCGGATGACTAATGGCATTATTCGTGTGTGTGTGTGTGTGTGTGTGTGTGTGTGTGTGTGTGTGTGTGTGTGTGTGTCCTCATTAGCACTACTCACTGTGGCCCTTGGGGCATGCAACTATTGTAGTATGTGACGGGAGTAGATTCCTTAGCTGTTGGTCATGGCTTTTTGTTGATAGTTGCACGTATTTAGTTGCTGTTGCCTGTTTTCAGTGCCTGAAAGACAGAATGATATGATCGCCATAACGGATTTGTTGCCTTGTTCATATTTCAAAAACCTTACCCGGTCTGGGGATGAGATGCTAACATTGGATGAAGGCACAAGGCTTTGTCTGCTTTCACATTCCCACATATTGAACTAGAGGGCACTCACAGAATGCATACCTCTGTCAAGGTTCCCTCCCTTCCTCCCTTTGTCCTCTCCTCTGTCCCTTTGTCCCTTCATTGAGAGCTAGGGCCTTGGCGGAGGTATGCAGTCACGGATCACCTCCAACATGTAATGAGTTCATCTTTGGGCCAAGGGCTACCTCTGGTGAAAATGTCATCCAAGTCCATCAATGAGCTTTTGCGTGATCCTGCCAACAGACAGAGAAACGGCAGCAAAAGCAACTAGAAAAGCACTCGGAGAGCACAGACCTCTGGCAAGCAGCTCACTTCCCACAAATGGCATTATTAGAAATGCAGCAGTTTTCTAAATGCAACATTTCTGTATTTGATATTGATGAAAAATACTAATTCAAGTTTCCGTCTATAAAATTTATTGAAATAATAAATAGTATTAGGTAACTTAGCTACAGAAATTCTGGTGTACCAACAAAAGTAAAATTTAACCAAGTTGATACTGATTTTTTCTAAAAATGTCTGGATCCAGGTGGTGATCCGGATCAGCACAAGAATGTAATCATCTGTTCTCCATGCCATTTACACACCTTTACTGAAAATTTCATCAAAACCCATTCATAAATTTTGGAGTAATGTTGCTAAGAGACAGACAGACAAAGCAATGCTGGTATTGTGGCAAAAAGTGATCAGCTGCTCACCAGGTGCCATATTGTAGTTATGGGGTTATTTTAGCTGTAAATAAAATATATAGTTCAACAGGTAAACAGTACTGAGTTAGGTATAATAAGATATATTTAACACTTATGATGCATTTTGAACCGGAAACAAACTTGATGTAGGATTAAAAGCAGTTGAAACAATGCAGTCACAAGGTTACATGGAAAAATACATTGATTTACTGGATATACAGTGGGGCAAAAAAGCATTAAATCAGCCACCAATTGTGCAAGTTCTCCCACTTAAAAGATGAGAGAGGTCTCCAATTTTCATCATAGGTATACCTCAACTATGAGAGACAAAATGAGAAAAAAAAATGCAGAAAATCACATTGAAGGATTTTTAATGAATTAATTGGTAAATTCCTCGGTAAAATAAGTATTTGGTCAATAACAAAAGTTCATCTCAGTACTTTGTTATATACCCTTTGTTTGCAATGACAGAGGTCAAACGTTTTCTGTAAGTCTTCACAAGGTTTTCACACACTGTTGCTGGTATTTTGGCCCATTCCTCCATGCAGATCTCCTCTAGAGCAGTGATGTTTTGGGGCTGTCGCTGGGCAACACGGACTTTCAACTCCCTCCAAAGATTTTCTATGGGGTTGAGATCTGGAGACTGGCTAGGCCACTCCAGGACCTTGAAATGCTTCTTACGAAGCCACTCCTTCGTTGCCCGAGCAGTGTGTTTGGGATCATTGTCATGCTGAAAGACCCAGCCATGTTTCATCTTCAATGCCCTTGCTGATGGAAGGAGGTTTTCACTCAAAATCTCACAATACATGGCCCCATTCATTCTTTCCTTTACACAGATCAGTCGTCCTGGTCCCTTTGCAGAAAAACAGCCCCAAAGCATGATGTTTCCACCCCCATGCTTCACAGTAGGTATGGTGTTCTTTCTCCTCCAAACACGACAAGTTGAGTTTTTACAGTAAAGTTCTATTTTGGTCTCATCTGACCATATGACATTCTCCCAATCCTCTTCTGGATCATCCAAATGCTCTCTAGCAAACTTCAGACGGGCCTGGACATGTACTGACTTAAGCAGGGGGACACGTCTGGCACTGCAGGATTTTAGTCCCTGGCGGCGTAGTGTGTTACTGATGGTAGCCTTTGTTACTTTGGTCCCAGCTCTCTGCAGGTCATTCACTAGGTCCCCCCGTGTGGTTCTGGGTTTTTTGCTCACCCTTCTCGTGATCATTTTGCACCCAAGGGGTGAGATCTTGCGTGGAGCCCCAGATCGAGGGAGATTATCAGTGGTCTTGTATGTCTTCCATTTTCTAATAATTGATCCCACAGTTGATTTCTTCACACCAAGCTGCTTACCTATTGCAGATTCAGTCTTCCCAGCCTGGTGCAGGTCTACAATTTTGTTTCTGGTGTCCTTTGACAGCTCTTTGGTCTTGGCCATAGTGGAGTTTGGAGTCTGACTGTTTGAGGTTGTGGACAGGTGTCTTTTATACTGATGAAGAGTTCAAACAGGTGCCATTAATACAGGTAACGAGTGGAGGACAGAGGAGCCTCTTAAAGAAGAAGTTACAGGTCTGTGAGAGCCAGAAATCTTGCTTGTTTGTAGGTGACCAAATACTTATTTTACAGAGGAATTTACCAATTAATTCATTAAAAATCCTTTAATGTGATTTTCTGGATTTTTTTTTCTCATTTTTTCTCTCATAGTTGAGGTATACCTATGATGAAAATTGGAGACCTCTCTCATCTTTTAAGTGGGAGAACTTGCACAATTGGTGGCTGACTAAATACCTTTTTTCCCCACTGTATACATGTAGATACTGTATAAATATATATTCTGTCCGTCAGCAATGGACAATTAGAGTTTTGGCACGACGCCAGGCAAAAACATTACCTCCTCCTCTTGGCGGAGGTAATAAAAAAGAGACACTGTCCAGTGCTGTGTGTTTACATATCGTGTGGGTAACGTGCCTCACAAGACATCCTTAGCTTGTCTGCCGGAAGTGCTGTGTGTTTACATACGGTGCGGAAGTGAGCGTAACTCCGTGGACATGTCTTAAAGGGAAAGCTCCATATTATTATTTCCCCCCCCCAAAAAAAAAAATTCCTGCATGGACATCGTGATCTGGATCACCACCAAAATCTAATCATCTGTTCTCTGAACCATTACACACCTTTCCTGAAAATTTCATCAAAATCTGTTTGGAACTTTTTGAGTTATGTTGCTAATAGACAAACCAACCAACATCGCTAAAAACATTACAATAATAACTAGAAAGCACTCAGAGAGCACAGACCTCCACCAAGGCTCCTTCCATCCCTCATGGATCACCTCCAAAATGTAATGGGTTTGTGTGTAGGCCTAGAACCACTTCTGGTGAAAATTGCATCAAAATCAGTCCGTTAGTTTTGGAGTATTGTTGCTAACACAGTGTGAAAGATAAGAGCCTTGGGTGAGGTACGCATTATCAGCTCATCACCAAAATGTAATGGATTCATCTGTAACCCAAGAACCTACTCTGGTGAAAATTTCATCCAAATCCATCCAATAGTTTTGGAGTGTTGTTGCTAACACTCTGTGAGAAGATAAGATGGGGCTGGGCAATTCCACCTTAAATCAGCATCATGGTTTATTGAATCTTTCAGGTTGGTTTTTGTTTTTGTTTTTTCCTCCTCTCTTCTCCATTACCGTTTACTGACAAGGTTCATAATTATTAAGCAATATTACACAACAGTATGGTATCATTCCATTTTTTTGCAGTTTTGAACTACAAATTCACATAGTATCCACATTATCTGCCGCAACAAACTTGTAAGAAATATGACCATGACAAAGGCACAAATGCTCACCTGGCTTGTTGACAGATGTGGACATGTTCCTCTAAGCATTTGCTTTCAAATTTTGATCATGATATCCTTTTAGTGTCAAATCAAAGAGTACCGGGTTGTTTGATGCAGCAAAGTTCAGCCTCCACCTCCTCCACTGTCACCTCCCGTTCTCGTTTTCCTGTACCGGTGTCCTATGTCATACCCTTCCGTAATTCTGATTGGCTGCTTAGAACGGTCTGACATTGACAAGTGTAGCTGTACAGTAGTCTGACAAGTTGTACTTTTTTTAGCCCTGAGCGCCACAGCAAAAAACAGCCACCACTCAAAGCGTTTCAACGCCGAGGGCGTTCAGTGCTGTGAACACTGGATTATATAGAGAATGAATAGAAAATAGTCACCCACAGCAGAAAAAATGAGTTTGGTGGACACACCCCCTAATACTTTTTCTGCAGTGTCTGGCTTTGCTTCCGGGTTGCCGAGGTGCATGGCACTATGGTGTGACCACGCACGTAATTCAGTGGACACGTCTTAAAGGGGCAGTACATGAAAAGCGTCAGATTACTATATAAAAATAATATTCAGAAAATTCCTGCATCCAGATCATGATCCAAATCACCACCAAAATCTAATGATCTGTTCCCCGTGCCATTACACACCTTTCCTGAAAATTTCATCAAAATCCATTCATAACTTTTTCAGTTATGTTGTGGTAACAGTCAAACCAGCCAACCAACAGACAAACCAACGCCACTAAAAACATTACCTCCGTCCTCCCTTGGTGCCTTGGCGGAGGTAATAATAATATTATTCGGGCACCCTCCATGAATCGCCATCTTATCGTGGTGGAGGGGTTTAAGTGCCCGAATGATCCCAGGAGCTATGTTGTCAGGGGCAACTTGCCCCTGGTAGGGTTTCCCAAGGCAAGCTAGTCCTGGGTGAAGGACCAGACTAAGAGTGGTCCAGTGGATCTCCATGAAAAATGTTACATCAAGGACCCATTGTACCCAAAGGAGGAACATGGGTCCACCCTCCAGTGGGCTCACCACCTGCAGGAGAGTTCATGGTGCTATGTAAACTGAGCTGAAGTCTGGGCTACTCTGCCTGGACTGATGTCCCTGTGACTCGGATCCCCGGATAAATGGTAGAAGATGGATAGATGGAATAATATTGTTTAGTTTTTTGGAAAAAAAAGGTTGGTAACTACTTAAAAGAGCACATAGATTCAGTATCATATTTGTGAGAATCCACTGTGACCTTTTAGATGCTGGTTTTGTTGAAGGTGATTCAACAACAGTAAGACTATAATACAGACCTTCAAACTTTCCATTATCAGCATTTCAAATCTTACTTCAAACACCCAGTTTCTTTCTTGTATGAAAATACAGTCTTGAAAATATCCTACAGTTGGAATAACTTGTCTGACATTTTGAGAAGCCTCATTAACCAAGAAATGGCAGCAGGTTTAACCAAGATTACACAAATATTAGTGACATAACAGTGAAAAGGTCATCCGCAAAGTTGTCATTAAACACCACATTTGTCTGAAAGCAGAAAACCCAGATAAGAATTTATTTTTCTGCTCATTATTATTATTATTATTATTATTATTATTATTATTATTATTATTATTAAAATAGCAATGCACTTTTGCACTGATAAAATTAGGGCAAGCCATGAAATATTCAGTTCTTTATTAGGAAATGTTCACATATTGATGTCTCATCTTGTTTTTATTTATCTCTGGAAAAGAAGGTGATTTAATTGTAGGTAAATAACAAAAATTAACCTTGTTTTACTCATTAAACAAAAGATATCAACAAAAGTGCGTATTCTAACTGAGGAAAAAGTTAGGACACCCTACCGCCTAATAGCTAGTGTTACCCCCCTTTTGCTGAAATAACTTCAGTGAGACGTTTCTTGTAGCCATCTACCAGTCTGTGACATCGGTCCGAGGAAAGTTTATCCCACTCCTCAATGCAGAATTCTTTCAGCTGTGAGATGTTTGAGGGGTTTCTTGCATGTACAGCCCATTTCAAGTCACCCCACAGCATCTCAAAGGAATTAAGATCTGGGCTTTGACTCGACCATTCCAGGACTCTCCATTTCTTAGTTTTTAGCCAGTCCTTGGTGGATTTACAGGTATATTTTGGGTCATTGTCATGTTGCAGGGTCCAGTTCCGCTTCAGCTGTAATTTTTTTTACAGATGGTCTCACGTGGCCCTCAAGCACCCTCTGATACACAATAGAATTCATGGTGGATTCTATGATGATGAGCTGGCCAGGTCCTACTGCAGCAAAGCATCCCCAAACCATGACACTTCCACCTCCATGCTTCATAGTTGGTATGAGGTTCTTTTCGTGGAATGCTGTATTTGGTCTATGCTAGGGCTGTGCGATATGACGATATACACTACTCACAAAAAGTTAGGGATATTTGACTTTTGGGTGAAATTTCACAATGCACCTAAAATGCACTATACAGTAACCTTTACAGGTGAACTTAATTTGACCTTCTCAAACCTTTTGAATGCACATGTCCAACTGTTCAATATTTCAGTATTTTTTGCATAACTTGCTGTTCTCTAACAAGGTGCTTAACGACAAAATTCACAACAGGTGTTTGATCCATGAATCAACCAATAAATTTTCTGGTTCAACTGGAATTGGTATTTAAACAGTCCTCTTCATCATGCTGTTCACATTTTGACATCATGCGACCAAGACGACACCTAACAATTGATCAACAGTACCTCGCCATTGCGAGGCTTCAAACAGGATGTTCTCAGAAGGAAGTGGCCACTGATCTTAGAGTGTCACAGAGTGTCATCAACAGGTTGCAACAGAGATACAGAGAGACTAGAAGAGTCACAGAAAGGCATAGAAGTGGACGTCCTTCGGCCACATCCACACTGATGACCACTTCATTGTGAACAGTGCCCTGCAGAACCAGATGATGAATACCACACAACTCCAGGCACATTTAAGAGAGGTCAGAGGCACCCAAGTATCACATCACACCATTTGAAACCATTTACATCAGCGTGGTCTGCATGCTAGACGACCTGCAAGGGTACCTGACCACACTTCCAGGCACAGGCAGCATCATTTGCATGAGCCAGGGAGCATTTACACTGGACAGGGGACCAGTGGGCTTCAGTGCTGTTCTCTGATCAAAGTTGATTCACAGTGAGCAGAAATGATAGCCGCCAACGATGTTGAAGACGTCAAGGAGAGCGCTATGCATTGGCCACTGTTGTCACCATGTTACAGTCTGGGCAGGTGTGTCTAGTCAATACAGAACTGCCCTACACCTTGTGAATGGTACAGTGACAAGCCAATACTACCTGAATAACTTCATTAATCCAGTCATTTTGCCCCTGCATGAACAACACAGGCCCAATTTCATCTACATGGATAACAATGCTCCAGCTCATCGAGGTCACATCGTTAGGGGACGGCTGCCGGAGGCAGGGGTCCCTCCAGTGGAGTGGCCTGCACTTTCTCCAGACCTGAATGCCATACAAAACCTATGGAATCAGCTGAGTCGCTGGGTAGAGGCTTGTAACCCTGCACCCTCCAACCTCAATGACCTGAGGGCCGCCCTTCAAGAAAAGTGGAATGCCATGCCTCAGCAGACACTAAGTTGACTTGTGAACAGCATGAGATGTTGTTGTCAAGCTGTAATTGATGCTCAAGGGCACATGACAAGTTACTGAGATGTTGACATTTTTTGTTGTGGTATACCCACCACTGTTGTTGGCTTTTGTTTCAAAAAGTTGTTTAAGATGAGGAAATCACCTTTGCATGCTTCCACTTAAAGGCCCTACTTTCATGACATAATATCTCTGTAATGTGAACTTTTTACATTTTCCATAAATTTTACCCGAAAGCCAAATATCCCTAACTTTTTGTGAGTAGTGTATATTGCTGACGATATAAAAATGTCTGTTTTCATAGAATACTGTATCGTTTATATCGTTATTTAACCCTTTGAGTGTGAGAATTTGCGTGCCCCTAGTGGCAGAGCGCGGCACTGTGCCTGCCTTCTCACTCTGACTTTGTCAAAAGTAAGTGAGAAATTTCTGGGTTTTTTTTTTTAATGTACTGATTTCTTGTTCATGTACTTTGAAGATAAGATGATGAGGTACCTCTATACAAAAAAAACGGTGTCAAAAGACTGAACCATTTTTTGTGTAAATACGTCCAAAGTCCAGTTTTGACTGAGTAATGGAATTTAAAGAGGTGCCGCGACATTATGCAAATTAGATGCGTAAATTTATTCCTATCTGAAACTTTGGATCATATTTTATATATTTCTAAGTGACAGTAATCCATTATCTCTTACCACTTTCAAGTTACAGCCTTGGAAATCTGAACTATTTTAATGACAAAAAATATTTACCACCCTTGACCACTAGGGGTTATGTCGCAGTTTGGCAACATACACACTCATAGAGTTAAAATGCACATTCTGCCATTTCTTGAGCAAAGCTCCTCACACTGCTTGTCAGTGCCCCGCTTCTCCCCCACAGTGCGTGCAGCATGTGTGGTGTGTGGCTACGAGGCTGTCTGGTGGTTGTTAACTCTGAATTCCCAGTTTGGTCAAATAGCTGCTACTCCTGTTTGTTAGGGATGTGGGATTGTTTTCTATTGTGCTGCGTCAGAGAGGACAGTCCGCTAACCTCGTTTTAACCCCTTGCACTCTGGTCAATTTCCCTAAAAACGCCAAAAAATAACATACCCAAAGTAAATCAAAAGCTGTTCTTCAACCCTTTGCAGCATCTTCATGGGGTTGGTCTCATTTAAAAGAAAACACTTTGATTTTTTTGGCAAAACAGTCATAATCTCTCTAAGTGCTCCTGCCACTGAGTAACAGTCATCTAAACATACTGAACTTGAAGAAAATAAATTTCGCCTGGGTGTTTTTTTGGATACAAATACTTGAAAATAACACACAGCTGTCAGATCCGGGCTGGAAAATGCAACAGAAATGTAGAACCAAGTGTTATCCAGCTGAGGTCCAAATTTTGTAACAATACCACAAAAAACGAATATATTACACAGCTTTTTTCTTAGGTTGTTCCCAGGCGTTTTTGAACTGTGCCAAATTGTGCCAAATGGCACAGCTTGGAAAAACGTCTGTAACTTTTGAATGATTCAATATAGAAGCTTCATCTTGGGCTCTAATGGAAGGTGAAGAGCTGTGTGTGTGTGTGTGTGGGGGGGGGGGTTGTTTATTCATTCATGAATGAATGAATGAACAAACAAGCCCCCACACACAAAGAAGCATGCCACGTAAAAAATGTGTGGCTTTTTTTTTTTACAAGAAAAAAAATAACCTACAGTGCACTAAAAATTATACTAAAATATCTGTAATGTAGAAGATAACAACTCCCACCCCCCACCCCCACCCCCGCTACAGAGGACGGACATCGCCCATCGCTACATGACGGACCGCGGTGACGGTGCGCCGCGGTCTACTACGCACAGTTGTACTAAAATATCTGCAATAATATCTGCAATCCGCTACAGAAGAGTAGCGGGGGGGGGGGCGTTCACGGTCCGGACGCGGCGCACGGACTGGACCCGTGCACCGCGGTCTTCATGTTGCGATGACGCACAGTTGTAATTTACCGATCGGTCAAAAGTTATTTTGATTACAATTTTCAGGGATAAAGAATAATTTAGCTTATAACACTTACCTGTCCACAACAGCAGTGTCGCTGGCGAACTTCTCTTCCTCATTGTCAGACGAACATGGCGCTGGTCCACTTGTTACGGACTCGTGGTTCTGGTCACGCGACCCGGTCAAAACATAATTCCATTATTGCGGTTTTGCGCTTCCATGATTGCGGTTTTGGCGAACGATTTTTCAAAACAAATAAGAACAGTAGTAAGAAAAAAAGACTGGCGAACGCGTGTGTGTCACCCAGCGGCTTACACAAAACAGATTTTACGCAAGGGACGCACGCTTTCGAACTTCTGTGCTTCAATTGGCTCGCTGCATTCACAGCCGTTGGTAGGCAGGTCCTTCTTGCTAGGTTTTCAGTCATTGGTTCTTCAAGGTTTCAGAAACCCAATTCAAGGCTCTTATTAGTCGAATGAGAGGTCAATCACATCTAAACCAATCAAAGCACTCCTTTGGCTTTCTGTTCGCGGCTGTGTCTGTAGTGGAAGAACGAAAATGCAGCTTTTTTTTTTCAGTGCGCACTAGGACGCACAGTGTGATCAACTGTTCAGCATCCTAACAGCTTGCGGAAGGAAGCTGTTAATCAGTCTGGTGGTTCTGCCTCTGATGCTCCGGAATCGTTTGCCAGGTGGCAGAAGTTCAAAGTGTTTATGCAGAGGGTGAGAACGGTCCTTGACAATGTTCAGTGCCCTGCTCTTTCAATGGTTCTGAAAAAGTTCTTGGACAGAGGGGAGGGAGACTCCAATTACCCTCTCAGCTCCCTTAACTATCCTCTGCAGGGCTTTTTTGTCTGACATACTGCAGCTGGAGTACCATGTAGCAATGCAGTACGTCAGAACACTCTCCACCACACCTCTGTAGAAGGTCCTGAGGATGCAAATGGGGAGAGAGGCCTGTTTGAGTTTCCTGAAGAAGTGCAGTCTCTGCTGGGCCCACTTCCTGATCCCCAAGGAATTCTTACTCCAGGTCAGGTCCTGCGAGATCTGCACTCCGAGGATCTTGATGTTTTCCACTCTCTCCACTAAACGGCCGCCGATGCTGAGGGGGACGTGTTCAGGCTGTGACCGCCGGAAGTTGATAATCATCTCCTTCGTTTTGTCTGCGTTGAGCACCAGATTGTTCTCCCTGCACCAGCCCTCCAGGTCTCTCACTTCTTCCCTGTACATTGATTCCTCATCCCTCTGAATAAGTCCCACCACCGTGGTGTCGTCTGCAAACTTAATAATCTGGTTCCCCTCGTGTCTGGATATACAGTCATGTGTTAGAAGTGTAAACAACAGTGGACTGAGTACGCAGCCTTGAGGGGATCCGGTGCTCAGTGTGACAGAGTTGGAGATGTTGTTTCCAACCCGGACAGACTGAGGTCTCTCAGTCAGGAAATCCAGGATCCAGACACAAGTGGCGGTGTTCAGACCAAGAAGGAGTAATTTCTCCATCAGTCTCTGGGGAATAATGGTGTTGAATGCTGAACTGAAATCAATGTACAGGAGTCTGGCGTAGGTGTCTTTCTGATCCAGGTGGGTGATGACAGAGTGCAGGGTGGTGACTATAGCATCCTCCATGGAGCGGTTTGAACGATATGCAAACTGGAGTGGGTCGTGTGATGCAGGGAGGCAGGCTGTAATGAGTGGTTTGACAAGCCGTTCAAACACTTCATCACAATTGGTGTCAGTGCAACAGGACGATAGTCATTCAGACAAGACACAACTGGTTTCTTTGCTACCGGTACAATGGTAGAGGTCTTGAAGCATCTGGGAACGATGGCCTGACTCAGGGAGATGTTATAAATGTCAGTCAGTACATCCGCCAACTCGCTCGCGCAGTCTCGAAGCACACGTCCCAGGATGTTGTCCGGACCTGCAGCTTTACGTGAGTTGACTCTGGTTAGGGCCCTCCATGTGTCCGCTGTGTTGATGGTAAAAGCTGGTCCGACCGATGGTGGGGATGGGCCAGCCCTCCCTCTGATTGTTGGATTTGATGCTTCAAAACGTGCAGAGAAGTTGTTGAGCCTGTCTGGAAGTGAAGCGTGGTCATCATCGACCCCCTGCCTAGACTTATAGCCCGTCAGTGTCCGAACTCCCTGCCACATCTGCTTGGTGTTCCTAGTGTCACAGAGGTGTCCCTGGATTTTCTCTGCATAGGCGCGCTTCGCTGTCTTAATTCCCTTTGAGAGCGCAGACCTGGCTGAGCGGAGGGCGATCCTGTCCTTCGCTCTGAAGGCTGCATCTCTGGCTGTAAGCAGCGAGCACACCTCTGCGGTCATCCAGGGCTTATGGTTTCCCCGCATAGTGATGGTCTTCACTGTAGTGACATCCTCTGTGCATTCCTATTTGCATATCTATTTGCATGTAATTGCATATTCAAATGGAGGCATGTCAAGGGAGGAGTCCGGTATTTCCTCATGTATGTTCAAATTCAAGTAGATTAGGATGTACAAAGGAAATGTGCTTGGATTCCTGTGTACGCACTGTTTCATACATCTGGATTTTTTAAAAAATTTTTTTTGCTTACGGCATTTTCTTGATTTAAACGTATGTCATCTTTCAGTAGGAAATCCACGCAAATCTTTGTACATGAGGCCCCTGGTCTTTGTCTATGTTCTCTCTTGCAAACTTCAGTCTGGCCTTCATGTTTCTGTCAGAGAGCAAAGGTTTCCTTCTTGCACGCCTCCCATGCAAGTTAAACTTGTGCAGTCTCTTTCTGATTGTAGAGGCATGCACTTTCACATCAACAGTAGCAAGAGCCTGCTGTAGGTCCCCTGATGACATTTTAGGGTTTTTGGAGACTTCCTTTAGCATCTTGTGGTCTGCTTTTGGGGTGAACTTGCTTGGATGGCCAGACCTGGGCATGTTGGTAGTTGTTTTGAATGTCCTCCACTTGTAGACTGTTTTCTGGGCAGTGGAATGGCTGATTTCAAATTCTTTTGAGATCTTTTTAAATCCCTTACCATACTCATAAGCTGCTACAATCTTCTTTCTGAAGGCCTCAGACAGCTGTTTTAATCTCACCATGGTGTTCACTCTCACTTCAACAGTCAGGAGCACATGAAAGTAAATGTCTGAGGTTTAAATAGGACAAGCCTCCTTCAAAATGCTGAGTAACGATATTCTAATCATGTGCACCTGATGTGATACACCTGTGTGATTTTAGCCATTTTAAGTGGGAATAAATGTGGGGGTGTCCTAATTTATTCCTCACCAGAAATTGCATGTTTTTAGAATGACATTTTACAGAAATTTTTTTAAAGTCTTTTCTTCAGTTTTAATTGTTTAGTTATGTTACTTGACTCTCACAGTATTGTTAAAATTGATATTAAATATCCATATGTCCAAATATGTAAAAAAAAAAAACACACAAGCTTTCATAGGGTGTCCTAATTTTTTCACATGACTGTAGAGCCTATCTTTGCCTGGCTATAGCTGAAGGAATTAATAAATCGATAACAGTCTTTAGCTCAGTCTGGTGAAACCAAAAGTAGCTCATGCAATACCCGTCATCCATCCAGCTGTCCGTCCATCTGGCTGTCCACATTTCTCTCACACAACAATCCTCAGGTGGGTCTGCATACGGGTTGTGCTCAAAGTCAAGGTCAAAGGTTAAGAGATCTCGGCACTTACGTGATTTCAGAAAAATTGCTACACCACTTATCCTAATTCTCAACAAATTCATGCACAATGATCATGAGGTGTGTCTACATCAAGGCTGTGTTTAAGTTCAGGGTCAAAGGACTGTAGATCTCAGTGCTTATATAATTTTATTCCGCCACCACATGAGTCGGCTGCCTTTTTGCAGCAGCAGCTCAATTCTGAGTTTCTTTTTTCTTGCCACAACTTTGTGATCTTGCTACCCCGTATCCACCACGGACGCCAAGGACACACAGGTCGCCACACTGGTGCTGATATTAGTCATCTTTTGGCTAATATCGCAAATGTCTCCCGACCTGACGAGTGGAGGAGCTATTGTTTACAGTAGGAGTCAACTGTTAGCATTAGAGAGCCCCACGGTGCTAACGCAAAAACTCGACATACCAAGAAAAATCAGGCAAAAATGATGTGGATTTCGTGCTGAATTGAAACAACACTCGAGGAAAACAAGGTACAGACCCATCCTTTCAACCGTTATTATGGGAAATGTGAGATCGCTGCTTAACAAGACTGACGAACTGGTGGCTATGTCCCAGTATGAGAGCGCCTTCAGAGAGATTAGCATTATGTTGTTTACTGAGACGTGGCTAACAGACCTAGCAACAGATGCTAACATCAATCTGGAGGGCTTCCATGCAATACGGGCAGATTGGACATGGAACAGCGGGAAGAGCAGAGGCGGGGGGCCGATAATGCATGTTAACAACAGATTGTGTAATCCTGGGCACATCACGATTAAAGAACAACATTGCAGCAAGGACATTGAGTTGCTAGTTGTTACCATGAGACCAGCTTATCTCCCAAGGGAATATTTACATCGTCCGCATTGTTATTTATGTAAATCCCTCTACGAGCGTTGAGGCAGCGCATGACATCATCCATTCAGTCACTATCAGGCTGCAAACACAGCACCCAGATGCTCTCCTCCTCATCTCGAGTGATTTTAACTATACTTCACTGTCCTCCATTCTGTCCATGTTCACCCAGTATGTCACGTGCCACACCAGAGACAATAAAACATTGGACTTATGCAACACCACTGTAACACCTCTCTGTAGCACTTTAGGTGTGTAATACTACTCTAGGTGCAGTTTTGTACCCTTTTGTAGTACTGGGTATGGCAGTGTAGTTACCTTTAACCTTACTACATGGATAGAAGGGACAATTGGGCCAGGTCAGATAGACCCTAGGTTCGTAGGAGCCTGGAGGGCGTAACAACAGATGACACAACACAGATATATGGGAACTTGCAACTATGTGTATTTTTACAGATATGTACACTTAAACAAAACCACAGCGCTTATGAATACAATAATAGAAGAGAAAAAATAAAATAAAGTACTCCAAAATATATTTACAATATGTACAGTTCTCTAGTGTCCATTCTAGGTGACTAGTTGAGCCACCTTTACCAGGCGGTAGGTTCGGGCAATCGGCTCGCCATCCAGATCCGGAGAATCCACGCTTTCTTGTAATCCAGGTTAAGCAAAAAAAAACCTGACCTACAAAATAGGTCAGAACACATAAAAATAAGCTATGCTCTAAGCTTATCACATGGGTTTCAAATATTCTAAATTATACAACAGTAATATTTTTAAACATCTTTGAACCATAGATATAATATTCACTCTTAAGTGACAATCAATGGCAAGTGAAATGAAACCGTTGCTAACCATTACGGCTTTGAAAACAACCTCCTCCTATGTAAAACCTAGCCAGAATTAGCATCGGAGGTTTAGCATATTAAGCTAGCGATTAGCATTCCATGCACACACTGAATGGCACTCACCATGCTAAGCAACACGTGCTCCAAAGGGTTCCCGCGCTCACGTGAATTCACAGCCTTCGGGTTCAAATCTTAAAATTTACAAAAGAGGTATTAGAATTTGGCAATACCGCAATGTCTCACTTCTCATGTTGGTTTAGGTTTACCAATCTCAAAGTTTTGTCCAAGCAAAGGCTGCTACTAGCACGTTAGCTCATCGTCTCAGTGAGGGATCGCATTCTCTCGGTCATGTCTCGGCAGTGTCTGAAAGCGTTCTGCGGATTACACCAAGACCGAGCGAGAAAGCGTGTGACCCCATTGGCTGGCGTGACCCCATTGGCTGATACTGCCAAACAAACGACGCAGCCATTGGTTGCTCAGTATACCAAATAAAATTATCGTGAACTTTAGCAGAGCTTTCCAGAAAATGTTCCTAACTATTTATGAACATATTTTATGAACTTATATTGTATTTATATACTCATCTTCAAAATATCTATTCCCATTGTGAAATGAGTGTTTGTTAAAGCGGTATCGATATTTATAATTTTATTCCCGTTTTTAACACTGGGTTACACTTATTTTATGCAAACACTAAAGAGGCTTACATCTCATTGCCACTGCCCCACTCAGGAGATCGGATCACAACTTGGTTCATCTCTTGCCTGTGTACAAACCCCTAGTACACAGACAACCTCCTGTTACCCGCACAGTGAAAGTATGGTCTGATGAGGTGATGGGCGCTCTGAAGGACTGTTTTGAATCCACTGTATGGGAGCAGCTTTGTGATCCACATGGTGAGGACATCAACGGCCTCACACACACCATCACAGACTACATCAACTTCTGTGTAGACAACACCGTACCCACCAAGACCATACGGTGTTTCTCAAATAACAAACCCTGGATCAATCCTGAGATAAAGTCACTCCTGAAATTGAAAAAAAGGATCTTCAGGTCGGTAAACAAGGAGGAGCTGAAGTCCGTACAGAGGGAGGTAAGGAGGAAGATCAGAGAGGGGAAGGACAGCTACAGGAAGAAGATGGAGGACAAGCTGCAACAGAGTGACATCAGCAGGGTCTTGAAAAGCCTCAGAACCATCTCTGGGCACCAGAATACCTCCTCCCAGGCCACAGGGAGCAGAAAGTGGGTGAACAACCTGAACCTGTTTTTTTTAACAGGTTTGACCAACTGCCCTCTTCTCTGTCTGCCCACCAAACACTACTGCCTCTGCCTTCATCTACTCCCGCTGTCCACGGCCTCCCTAACACCCCCCACTCCCAGCATACAGCCCCCCTGCCCCAACCTGCCCCTCACAAAGACCCAGGTGAGAGCGGAGCTGAGGAAGATCAAGGCGAGGAAGGCCTCGGGTCTGGACTGCATCAGCTCGAAGCTCCTCAAGTCCTGCGCAGACCAGCTGTATGTGATTGTGGAGCACATCTTCAACCTGAGCCTGAAACTAGGGAGGGTACCACAGCTGTGGAAAACATCCTGTGTGGTATCTGTACCAAAGACTCCTCACCCCAAGGACCCGAACAGCTACAGACCAGTGGCCCTCACATCACACCTGATGAAGACCCTGGAGAGGCTGCTCCTTGCCCACCTCTGCCCCCTCGTGGGACCAGCGATGGATCCACTCCAGTTCGCCTACCAGCATGGCATTGGGGTGGAGGATGCTGTGATCTTCCTCCTACACCGTTCCCTGTCCCACCTGGAGAAGCCTGGGAGCACTGTGAGGATCATGTTCTTTGATTTCTCCAGTGCTTTCAACACCATCCAACCGGTGATCCTGAAGGACAAGCTACTGTGTGCAGGGGTGGACCAGCCCTTGTCATCGTGGATCCTGGACTACCTCAAAAACTGACCACAGTTTGTGAGAACCCAGGATTGTGTGTCTGACACCATCATCTGCAGTACAGGGCCCCCCCATGGAACAGTTCTGGCTCCCTTCAGAAGTTCTCTGATGACTCTGCGATTGTCGGCCTCATCTCCGATGGAGATGATGCGGAGTACAGAGGACTTATCCAGGACTTCGTGGTCTGGTGCCAATTGAACTGCCTCCAGATCAATGCGAGGAAAACTAAGGAACTGGTGATGGACTGCCACAGGCGAGGACAACCCCCCACAGCACCAGTAAATATCCAGGGAACAGACATTGAGATGGTGACATCCTACAAGTACCTGGGTGTTCACCTGAACAATAAACTGGACTAGTCACACAACACCAACAAGCTCTACAAGAAGGGGCAGCACAGGCTGTTCCTCCTGAGGAAGCTCAGGTCTTTTGGAGTACAAGGGGCACTCCTGAAGACTTTCTACGATTCGGTGGTGGCATCAGCCATCACATTTGGAGTGGTCTGCTGGGGCAGCAGCATCACGGCAGCCGACAGGAACAGACTGAACAGACTGATCAACAAAATTAGCTCTGTTCTGGGGCAACACCTTGACTCAGTAGAGGGAATAGGAGCGAGGAGGATGGTGGCTAAGCCAAGTACCATTCTAGGTGCGCGACAGAGAGGCTCCGCATTTCCTTCCTACCTACGGCTGTCAGACTTTCTAACCTAACCAGGGCTGCTCATAGAGGTCGTATTGAATGTACAAAACGTAACAACCTTGCAAATAAATGGTCCCCTCCATTACACAACTAGGACAATATCAATCATTACTGAGGGTGACAACATGGCTGATTCAAATACGAAATATACTGTTTGGGTACATATTCATATTCTGCCGGGTAACAACAGACTGTAATGCTGTCTATACCACATAGATTCTATGTTCCCGTACTGTGTATATACTGTATCTGTGTACATATGTATATTCATTTGTTCTTATTATATTATCTTATTAATTATTTCTCTGAGTTCTGCTATCCCTGTGCTGCTGCAATCCTGGAATTTCCCCATTGTGGGACTAATAAAGGCTTATCTTATCTTATCTTTATGAAAATTGTTATTCCTCCGAGGCAGTTGCCTTAATTCTCAACAAATTCACACACAATGTTCCTCAGTTCTGTCTGCATCCAGGTTGAGCTCAAGGTCATTGTCAAAGTTCAGGAGATCTGAGTGTTATGTCCATAACTCGTACTTCAATAACGAGGCCAGAGATGCAGTAGAACGTAGGTTTATTGAAGAACTCACAATACGATACAAGTGCTCTCGTATAGGCAGAGGTATAGTCGTAAAGAGACCATGCCTCTTCCACATCTGCCTTTTATACCCAGGGTGTCGGCGGAACTGGAAGGGTGGAGCCGCCAACCATAGTACACACAATATGAAATGTATCATATTTGATACATCACCCCCCCCCCCCACAGAAAAGTCCAAAACACACCAATTAGGCCCTCCCAAATTTGTAACCCGAATCATGCACTAACAATGAACAGAATAAATGTATATATAGGCCTATCCATGCACACAAAACAATTAAAACTAGAGAGGGACAGGTGGACTACTGTCCCACCTCCACATGGCTAGACGGATTATTCTGCCGTCTCTATCTATCTATCTATCTATCTATCTATATCTATATCTATCTATCTATATATATAGTCCATGAAAAATAAAGCTGCCGAGTTCCTAATATATAAAAAAATAATCCCCTGAACTTTTATACAAACAGATAAATTCCCATTCATCAAACAAATAGTCAATATTTACGTCCGCACAGTGCTATTGGCACACCTAACAAAACCACTCTATAACCCGAGCAAACCACACAGTAATACATACATTTTAAACATCACTTGGGTTGTTTTTTTTGTTTGTTCTCACTAGATCAGGTGTGCGACAGCCCCCCATTAGAGCATTTATGGATAATTTAACGGTGACCACAACATCAGTCCCGGGCTGCAGGTGGATCTTTCAAGGCCTTGAACGTCTCATTAGCTGGGGACGAATGGACTTTAAACCATCAAAGTCCCGAGCCCTAGTTGTGAAGAAGGGAAAGGTGTGTGATAATTTAGATTTTTCATCAGAGGAGTCCAGATTCCATCAAGTACTGAGAAGCCACTCAAGAGCCTGGGAAAGGTTTTCAACAGTACACTGAAGGACACAGCTGCTCTTCAAGAGACCAGCAATCAACTAGGAACCTGGCTTGGAGAGCTAGACAAGTCAGGGTTGCCAGGAAAATTCAAGGTTTGGATTTACCAGCATGGCATCGTACTGTGACTCCTCTAGCCACTGCATATCTGTGACGTTCCACTGAGCACTATTGAAGGTTTTGAGAAGAAGATCAGCCACTTTGTGCGTAGGTGGTTTGGCCTGCCTCGCAGCCTCAGCAGCATCGCCTTATATGGGAGAAACAACAAGCTTCAACTCCTCTTCAGTAGTATGTCAGAGGAATTCATAGTTTCCTGGGCAAGAGAAGTGATGCTGTACAGAGACTCTAGTGACAACAAAGTCTCACTGGCTGGTGTTCAGGTGAAGACGGGCAGGAAATTCAAAGCGCATGAAGTCATTGAACAGGCTGAGGCATGGCTGCAGTTTACAGAGTTGGTGGGGACAGTTGCAGCAGGGTGGGCAGGCCTTGGGAGCAACCCAAGACCTCAGTACAGCAAGGTCCAGGGAAAGGAAAGACGCCAGTTGGTTCAGGATGAAATCAGAGTGGAAGTGGAGGAAACACAAACCAGCAGGCTAGTTGGAATGTGCCAGCAGGGGGCATGGACCAGGTGGGAAGAGGCAATGGAACGTAAAGTCTCCTGGTCAGAGCTCTGGAGAGCGGAGCCACACCAGATCATATTCTTGATCCAGTCAGTGTATGATGTCCTTCCAAGCCCAACCAACCTCTTCTCCCGGGGCCTGATAGAAGCCCCTTCATGCTCTCTATGCCAGCAAAGAGGTTCCCTGGAACACATCCTAAGTAGCTGCCCGAGAGCCCTCAGTGAGGGGTGCTATCAGTGGAGGCATGACCAGGTACTGTAGGCTGTAGCAGAATCCATCAGTGCAGGGATCTCTTTCAGCAGGCAGCAACACCCAGCAAAGCATGCCATACCCTTCATCAAAGCAGGTGAGAAGCCACAGCATTGCACAAACCCACTGGGGGGGCTTCTGGCAACTGCACGAGACTGGCAACCGAAGGTCGACCTGGGAAGACAGCTGAGATTCCCTGACAACATCATAATGACCACACTTAGACCAGACATGGTTCTTGTGTCAGAATCTTCCAAGCAGGTGGTCTTGTTGGAACTGACTGTGTCCTGGGAAGAACGGATGGAAGAGGCCTTTGAAGGAAGAGGGCCAAGTATGGGGAGCTTGTCGGTGATTACCATAGTAGGGGATGGAAGACCTGCTCTACCTCATAGAGGTTGGCTGTTGAGGTTTTGCTGGTCAGTTACTCTGCAGGGTCCTCAAGCAGTTGGGGATCAGGGGGAGACTCAACAAGAAAGCCATCAAGAACATCACAGATGCTGCTGAAAGAGCATCACGATGGCTGTGGATCAGAAGGAGTGATCCGTGGATGTCTCGAGCCACCTAGACACGTCGGGGTTTGATCAACCTTGTGGGTCGCCTGTGAGAGGGTGTATGATGTACAATGACCCGAAACAACCGCAGGTTACATCACTGATGATGTGTCTAGGCAGCACCATAAGGTCTTTGTTAGAATTGTACATGGGCAACTTACGGTATATAGCACTCAGTATAAGGAACATATTGACTACATAGCTCAGGCAATACACAACACTATATACAGTTTGACACATCGCCCCCTTAGTTACCAAACAGTCCCAATGGAGAAGCCATCCCCCGGAGACCTGTCTGGTGGGTCCCACCCAGAGTGCCTTTGTCTTTTCGCCTCTGGAGATGAGCCACGTCAGAGTCTCGGCACCTCCTTCCCATCGTTGATGTGCCACAGCTCGTTGGGGTGTTTCCATGAGTCATCTTACAGCTGGAGATAGCTGTTCTCCCAAACGTCCACCACCTGCCACTCGTTGTTTCCTCTTGACATGGGTCCCCCTTAGCTGAGCCACCCCCCTGGACCAAACCACGTCAGTGACCCGCAGAAGAACTCGACTCTGCTTCAAATGTCCACGACGCTTAGACCGGGCTTCCTCTCTGCGTCAAACCGCTCCACCGACCCCATACGATGCCTGACTCGACCTCCAGTGTTGCTGTGTGGCACGTCCGTCCACCGTGCCAGCCAGTCCTGCCCCATTCTCTTTAATTTCGAATGCCGGTGAAGCCGTTGGAGTCCCTTGCTTCTTAGTATTGCCAGGCCAAACTCCGGAAGCAGCGGGAGCTATCCTCTCGGCTCCATCCGCCGTTACGGGCGTTCCACCATGCCGCCCAGTTCCCACATCCAGGGCAATTTGGACTCTGGCACTGGAACCCTCCCGCAATGGCTCTGGATGGTATTTGTCATGGTCATCTCCCAGAATACTAGACCAGTCTTTGTCCCAGACTGCATCGTCCACCACACACGGAACTGGTCGGTCCCACAATCCACAGCCTGACCACTCCTCTCCAACACCACTGGTGATCATGAAGCATAGGCCGTAGAATATGTCGCAGCCCATCACATTCGACCCACTGACGGTCACCACGAATTGGACATTGGACATCCCTGCCAACTTGTATCTTGCCGTCAATTCCACCAAATCCACGATGGACAACTTATTACCTCCGTAGCCCAAATATGACGCCGACAGTCCTCTCACTCAGTAATACAGGAACAAACTCCTCACAGTAGGCCAGTTCAACACAGAAGCCACTGCTCCCGTGTCCACCAACAACGGCACTTCCACACCATCCAGCATCACATTGCAATAAATCCGCCCATCTGTGCTCGTGGAGACGGTGGGAACAACCGTAGGAGTTGTGGCGGGGGAACCCACTTCACGTCGTCGTTCCCCTTGCTCAAAGTTTTTACAGGCCCTGGTAAAATGGTGTAAGTCCACACTTGCCACAGCATTTGCCCCTCGCTGGACACTCTCTTGCGTTATATCGGTGCTTGGTGGACCCACAGCCAAAACACTTTGGCAATCCCAGGGCGGACCTAATTTTTATAGCTGTAACGTTTTCTTCTTTGTCATCCACGCTGTTGGCGCTATCCGGGTCCACAGCCTGCACCGCCGATTGTGGTTCCATATGCCTCAACGTAGTTCTCTCACCGAGGTCCTTGGACAGTTTTTCTGCTGCTTCAAACTGTTGAGCTATCTCGACTGCCGTGGCTAACGTCAGTTCACCGGAATGCGTGAGGAGCTTTGACCATGCCGCAGAACATAGCATGTGCTCCGCCAACTGATCACAGACCATTTCTTCCTCCAAAGCTCCAAACTGGCATTCCCCAGCCAGGGACGCAGGTCTGTGACGTATCGCTGCACCAACTCTCCAGTCCGCTGGCGGCACTGCTGAAACTGAATCCTCTGGACTATGACGTTTTCTGGAGCGCGAAAGTAGCACGCCATTAGCCTGACCACGTTGTCAAAACTATCACTCTCACCCAATGTGCTGAGTATTCGTTGTCCCTCCATGCCGAGATTATGGACCAAAATTGCTCGTGCACGCAGTTTCTCCAATTCACCGAGGTTCAAGGTCACCAAATAGTTCTGGAATGCCGCACACCACCTCACCTAGGGAACCAGCGATTCGTCCGGGAGCTCCAAAAATGGCAGAATACTAGAAACTCCCTTATCCATACTTTTATCCTCATCGCCAAATGTTATGTCCATAACCTTTACTTCAATAACGAGGCCGGAGGTGCAGTAGAACGTAGGTTTATTGAAGAACTCACAATACGATACAGGCGCTCTCGTATAGGCAGAGGTCTGGTCGTAAAGAGACCGTGCCTCTTCTGCATCCACCTTTTATACCCAGGGTGGTGGCTGAACCAGAAAGATGGAGCCGCCAACCATAGTACACACAATATGAAATCTATCATATTTGATACATCACACTGAGCATTTATGATTTCAGGAAAATTGTTACTCCTACACCATTGACCTTGACCTTAAGCACAGCCTAGATGGATCTGCATCTAGGCTGTGATCTGAGCACTGGCAGGGTGATTTTGTCAGGCCAGAATGAGCTACTTCATCATGGCGTGGTTGTATTTTCTATCAATTTCCTGGAGCTTGTTCTAAGTCCATTTAGCAATTCCTGTGCTATACATTACTACAGAAACTGCCCTTGATAGCTGTCATCATGTTCTCACCATTTAGCTTTGACTTAAAGATCTTTCTGACTCTGCAGTGGTTCTTTTTCCATACTATCTCCTTCCTCACCAAATGCTTTTTATCATTGGCCTCTAGTGTTCCCAGATATTTATGCATACCCATTGCCATCTTCACTTTGTGATCTTATCTTTCCTTTGACCGGTAGCTTGATATCCTCGGTACATGTGACTTCGCCTCTTTTCATTGTACTGTTGCACACTTGTATGTGTTCAGAATTGAAGATTCAGACAGATAAAACCAGGTTGTCTATCTGGTTCTTAATTTTTGCTATGCAGTTTGAGATCTTCATGTATAATAGGTGGTTGATCACTTCGTTTTTGTTCCGAAGGTTGTAGCTGGCCTTCATCTTCCTTATAACCAAGGTTAAAGGGATTAGTGCTTGAAGAAGTGAAAAGGGAGACAAGATGCACCCCTGGAAAATTCACACATGGAAACTACACAGTGACAAAAAAGTGTAGATTGTGCTTTAGTGTAGTTACTCTTACAGAAAAAAATGTTTCACATGTGTAAAACAACTGAGAACCACATGTGACATGCATGTGAAGCCCATACAGTATTTCCTATGTTATTTTCATACGGTGGACATGATGTGGTTTTGGAGCATTTTCATGTTTTTCCACGTGTGTGAGCACATGTGGAATTTATGTGTTTGTTCTCTAAGGGTAACCATCTACACCACTGAGATGCCATAAAAACTGATTTACTCTTAAGTTTTCAATTCCCCCCCCCTTTCTTTTTAAGCTGTAAATAAGATTCCACAATAGTGGCGATGTGATTAAGAAAGTTCAACGCGCTAGACAAGAGAGAGAGGCCAGCTACACTAGCTGTGTCTGAGAGTTTTGCCATAGAAGTCTTTTGATTTAAATCAATGCCTTGTTCAATGGGTGCAGCACTTGGCAGGGTCTGTGGTTTATTTAAGCCTCTGTTTGATGGTGCCATTGCTCTGAAAATGTATGTGATTATATGAGCACCACAGTACGACCGATATTTCATTCATCAAGCTGGAACTATTTATTGTTTGGGGATTTTGTTGAAAACCTTGATTATTGGAAGCATGAAAATACTTTTTATGTACTTCAGGAGAATTTTGATGTGGTTGATTGTTTAAAAGAAATGGATTGATTTTTGACATTGTTTTCAGGTGTTCATACAAAGGTTTTTTTTTCCTAGTGGTGTTTACACGAACTAAAAATACATGACATTCTCTGTATTGTGAAGTTAAAATAGTGTTAACTATTGCCAATAAAAATGCCTTTTTTTCCTAGAACCACCTGTGCCTATTGCACCACCTCAGCTGACTGCTGTTGGAGCCACCTATCTTTGGATCCAGCTGAATGCCAACTCCATTAATGGGGACGGTCCAATAATTGACAGAGAGGTGGAATACCGCACTGTGTCGGGCACTATGTATGACCTGCAGCCTGTTGACAAGACCACACACAAAATCGGCCACCTGGATCCAGACACCGAGTATGAGATCAGTGTTCTGCTGACCAGACCTTTGGAAGGAGGCACGGGGGCTCCAGGACCTCCTTTAAGAGCCAGGACCAAATGTGCAGGTAAGACAAATACAAAATTACTCAGATGGTTACTATGTCAGGTTTTTATACGTCCGTCATTAAAGACGGGACGTATTATGGTATGATGATGTCTCCCTGTTTGTCCGTCCATCCATCTGTCCGTTTGTACAACTTTGTCCAGCTAACTCAGTCCGCAGTTTAAGATTTTCTCAATATGTGTTCCACTTTGAATTGTTTGCTTTGCTTAAAGTCCTTGCAATTAATTACATGCTTATTAGTTTTATTAAAGATCTAGAGTTACTGAATCTTGAATTTATAATTGATTTTTTGCTTGAAAGTGTGCTACTTATTAAGTCAAGTTAAGCTAATTCCCTTCCACGGCATGTGGTACACCATGTGGTGTCTAGGGGTGGTGTTTACCTCCGTTTCACTGACCCTAGGCCACACAGCTGCTGTATGAAAGCTACAGTGGGGGAGGGGTGTCCTCTGGTAGCTCTGTGCGTTAACTTTCCTTTCTCCATTCTATTATGCTGAGCACCAAGCTAGAAGGCAGAAAGTACCATTTTTATATGGTCTTTGGTATGACCCGGCTGGGATTTGAACCCACGTCCTCCCAGTTGTGGGGCAGATGCTCTACCAACTAGGCCACCATTCTGGTTGTGGTACTTATACACTATTGATAATTTCTATGGACATGCGTGTGATGTACTGCAGTTTTTTTTTCAGGTTTTTGTGGGAATTTATCTCATTTCACTTGTTAATTTGGTCCAAAAAATGCAAATAATAAAAAAAAAACAATGGCAAATTACTTGCAATTTTTGGACCAATTAACAAGTGAAATTAGATAAATTCCCACAGAAGCCTGAACATACCAGGGCACCCTGGTTGAAAAACATTGACGTACCATGTGCAGTGCTCTTGTTTGTCACGTGAAAGCTTAAAGGTATTTCTTTTTTTAATCAAAAAACTTTTTGTTGAACATTTTTCCAACAATAAATAAACGATACAAACAAATGTCTTGTACACATACACACATAAACGAGAGCATACATGCACAGGGACAACAAGAACATTAGAACAGTAACCAAGAGAAAAAATAAAAGACAGGAGACAAAAAAAAACCCACATAAACCCACCAAATCCCTCCCCTTCTCTGTCATTGCCATCACTCCATAGCCACACACGATCACACCTGTAAACATGACAAGTTTGAACTTTATGGTTAGCTCATACGTGAGATAATATGAAGCTGCCTTAATGCCCCTGCTCTCACATTTTCTGGAATGTGTTTAAAAAAGGGGCCCATATTTTCTCAAACTTCCTGCTTGAATGCTGAAGCAAGTGTCTGATTTTCTCAAGTTTTAAACAGGTCTTAATGTCTGTTAACCACTGAGTATGAGTGGGTGGGGCAGCGTCTCTCCTTTTAAGCAAAATAGCACACCTAGCCAAGAGGGAAGCAAAAGACAAGGTGCAACTTTTTTTCTGAAGGTAAGGACACCCCCTCCTCAGCAACACCAAACAGAGCGGTCAGAGGGTTTTGCTGCAGTCTGGCTTTTAATATCTTTGATAACTTAGAAAAAACCTCTGACCAAAACTTTGTAAGGCTAGGACATGACCTGTACATATGAATGGCTTCAGCGGTTTTACATCTGTCACAGTCGGGGCTCACATTAGGATAAATACGAGATAGTTTGGATTTTGAGGTCTGTGTCCTATGTGCCACTGTGAACTGGATCAGGCAGTGACGGGCACGCAGTGAGGTCAAGTTGACACTTTTAAATATGGAATTCTATGTTTCATGTGATAAGGACATACCTAGATCCTCCTCGCATGGTGTTCTGAGCCGGGCCACTGGGGCACACCTTAGGTTTGATATTAGACCATAGAGGACTGAGACAAGTCTTTTCTGGGATGGATTTAGAGAGAGAACTGTTTCAGTAATTGTTGGGTCTGGCAAAGTGGACAGGCCAGGCATAAAAGTGTCGACAGTGTCTTGCTTGTAAGTATCTGAAAAAATGCGATTTTGGAAGACCATTTTTTTTTCTTAACTGTTCAAGTGGAGCCAAGATATTATCTATAAACAGATTTTTGAAACCTGTGATGCCCTTCCTACACCATTTCAAGAGGCCAGCATCCTGAGCAGAGGGTGTGAAAAGATGGTTTGCTGCAACGGGCCTTAGAAGGGAGAAGTCACGCAAACCAAAAAACTTCCTTAACTGGGCCCATATTCTTAGTGAGTGTTTAACTACTGGGTTACAGATGAATGTAGAGGAGGGATGTCATGGCTGCCAATTAGGTGCACCTGCGCACACACCTGTCCTCTATCTGGCTCTGGCTATTTATTCTGCGAGGCCCAGAGATCAGCGCGGAGTCGTCTGCTTCCTTCCCAAGAGATCTGTACTCGCCAACTCTACGCTGAGCTTCCATCCTCGTCTACTCTCCAGTGCTTCGGTTTGCCTTTGGGCTCCTCACCATCCGGCAGCCAAGTAAGCCACCAATTATTCCTCTCACCCATCTGCTACCCCTGTGCACAGGTGGAGAAACCTTGGCGGCGGATTCTCTTCCACCTGGCGGCGGACATCACTGCTCAATTCACCTGCCTACGCCATCTCCTTCGGGGCTGCTGACACTGTCCCCCTGGCCGTGGCCGTGGAGCTAACCTGAGTTCCTCTCCTACACTGCTAACAGTAAGGATTGTATTATCGGGTGCTTCATCTTCCTGGATTGTCTCTAATGGTCTCTCTGCTCTGTCCTTAGGGTTACCAGGTTGCACGGTGCTCTGCTCACCCCAAGCTGACTCATCCACGCACTACACTCACTACAGACACTCATACACGCACCCACACACTTACACAATTGTAAATAAAAGGTTAATTGTGTAATTCCTGAGTCGTGTCTGCTTCTTGGGTCAAAACCATGTCAGTACAACTCCGCCCGAGTGACCCAGCAGACAGCGTGTTAGCGTGCAAGGTTAACAACTTAGAAGCTCAGGTTGACCAGTTAGCCTATCAGCAGCAAACAATACTAACGCAGCTAACTCGAGTTACTGATCGGTTGGATCGCCTGGCTAACCCACAGGCTTTCCCTCCAGCTCCCGTTAGCTCCCCCGCTCCTGTTAGCTCTGCCATTAGCCAGGCTACATCAGGGTCCCTGTCACGACTTACTCCCGTACCCACTCCCATCCGTTTTGGTGGTAAACTAGGAGAAGCTAGGGGTTTTTTGTTACAGTGTGACATTGTATTTCAGCGGGTGCCGGGGGATTTTCTTTCCGACCATAGCCGAATAGGTTATGTGATTAACTTGTTAGAAGGGCGAGCCTTAGCTTGGACATACGCAGTCATGGCTAGGGCTAGCTATGCTTCTCTTACTATCGTAAGAGGCTAGGGCTAGCTATGCTTCTCTTTGCTATCCTCTGTCTGCATGTCTTTACTGCTGATTTATCTAACGAAATTATGGATTTAATAAGCTGGGCTTTGAACGCAATTGACACTGTTTTTTCAACGAGGAAATCTGGCCCGGGGGAGCCGATCTGTCCCGCAGGAACTGCTGCTGCGGGTTATTTAAAGGACACAAGCAATTGGAAACTCTTGTGCCTGTGTGATCTTTCTATTGAAGATATTGAAGATTTATATCTTTTCGGAGCAATGGTCATCGGAATTCTACTGATTGGATTTGGGATTGTTCTGGTGTACCGCAAATTGAAGAAGATGGATAGAGCTTATCAAAAAGTGGACCCGGCGAAGCTCACCCATCAAATTGACCAACTGGGCAGGACTCTGACAGCGGCCAATGGAGAACTGTACAGGAAAATGGATTACATCACGATCACGCTGAGAGCTGTCCACGAATCGATTTCAACGCCTGGCCATGAAGGAATTGGAGCACTGAATCCGTAAGAGAATAGAAAGTTTTTTCTCTGAAGTCAGTGCTATTCGACCTGTTTTTTTCGGCACCCTCAGCACTCAGTCCTCCAGATAATCAACAGTATATTTGTTTTCATAACACTGGCGGGCAGCATCTGACTCTCAAGGACAGCTGTCTGGCAAAACTATTCCATCTGCCGTGCTCAAGGACACGTGCCTTTGCTTCAGACTGTAGTCATAACATCTGCTGAGGAAGAGACTATTGTTGTCCTCCAAACTGATTTGCCACTGATTGCACCTAACTCACACAAACTGATCCACTTATACTGACTGTTGAAGATATACACTCACTGCTCTCTTTGTGTCATTGTGTGGATTCTATTGTCTGCTAATTGTGCATTGAGAGTTTTTTTCTTGTAACCATGTCGGTCATATATGAACTTTATTCTGATAAACAATGCCTTTTTCTCTCTCCTACTGTGTCCATCCCCCCCTTCCCCCCACTGCCTTCTGTTCCCCTCCTGCTGACAGGCGCCTCCACGGCTCGCCGCGTCATTGAGAATGTCATTTATGACGTTTTCAGTGTCAAGTCAAATTCCTCGTATATTTACCTGTTATTTACTTGTAAATGTGCTTGGCAATAAACTTATTCTGATTCTGATTCTGATTCTGATTACCTACTCGCAGTTTGTTAGTGAGTTTAAGGAGGTGTTCGACCACTCCAACCGGGAGAGTGTGCTTAACTCCCGGTTGTTGAATTTGAAGCAGGGGGCTAGGGCAGTCGCCAACTATGCCGTGGACTTCCAGGTGGTGGCCACAGAGGTGGGGCGGGAGGATGCCTCATTGTGTAGCATCTTTATCAGAAGCCTTTGTCCTAGCCTACGGGACGAGTTAGCCCGCTTAGAGAAGCCCTCTAACTTAACCGAGTTGATTTCTTTGGCTATAAGCCTTGACAACAGACTGAGGGAGCGGGCGGCCGAACGGAAAACTTCCGGTTGCTTGGGTAGTCAGTTCCGCCGTTCCCTACAGCCCCCCCCCTATTGGCGCTACCTCCAGCTGAGTCCCCGGATGAGCCAGAGCTGATGGTGACAGGTTGAGCTAAGTTGTCGTCTGCTAAGAGACAGCGATGCCAGGAGTTGGAGTCATGCGTTTACTGTGGGAGTGAGGAGCATGAGCTGAGGTATGTCCTGTACGGCCAAAAGGGGGAGTCCGTGCATCACAGTAGGGGGACTCATGGACTCACCTCGATTAAATCCCCTCATTAGCTTCCAGATCCCCATCCATTTCTGTCTCAAACATAAAGAGTTTACCACACACGCACTCATTGACTCCTGGGCCGAGCAGAGCTTTATCTCTGGGGAACTGGGAACCCGGTTGGGGCTCCCCGTTCAGTTATTGAAGACCCCCTTTAGACTGATCACCCTCTCTAAAGCCATTTTCGCTACGGTTTCCCACTGGACCGTCCCAGTGTCTGTGATTACATCGGGCAATCATCGGGAGGAGCTGAGGCTATATGTGCTGCTGGTCTCTTCTTCCCCAGTTATCCTCGGCTATCCCTGGCTTCGCCTGCACAATCCCTCCAAAGACTGGCGGACTGGGAGTGTCCGTGCCTGGAGCTCTTTCTGTCTGAGTGCCTGCCTTCATTCTGCTGCATGCTTGCCGTCTGTGCCTCTGAGTGTTCTGATCCCTGCTCCTCCTGATTTGGTTAAAGTTCCTTCCGAATATCATGACTTAGGGACCGTTTTCAGTAAAACTCAGGCCCTTTCTCCCCCCCCCCCCCCACCCACGGCCCGTATGACTGTGCCATCAATCTCCGCGCTGGAGCTCCACTGCCATCCAGCAGACTCTACAACCTGTCTGCCCTGGAGCAGGAAGTGATGGAGACGTACATCAAGGAGTCCCTAAGCTCAGGTATAATCCGGCCATCATCTTCAGCGGTGGGGGCAGGGTTTTTCTTCGTTGGCAAGAAGGATGGCTCACTGAGGCCGTGTATAGACTTTTGGGTGTTGAATAGCATAGCCATCAAGGACAAATACACACTTCCACTCATTAATTCAGCCTTTGATTCCCTCCGAGGTGCCTCCTGGTTTTCCAAATTGGACCTGCGCAGCACCTATCATCTGGTGCGGATCCGGGAGGGCGATGAATGGAAGACGGCGTTCTGGACCCCTAGTGGACATTTTGAGTATCTGGTCATGCCATTTGGGCTGACTAATGCCCCTGCCGTCTTCCAGCGGCTAATTAATGATGTGTTGAGGGATTTTCTGGGCACATTTGTATTTGTCTATCTGGACAATATCCTTATCTTTTCCCAGTCCCTGGAGGAGCATCGAGCACACGTGAGGCGGGTACTGCAGCGATTCAATCAATCAATCAACCTTTATTGTCATGATGCTATGCATACAACTGTAGTGCAAGCAAGATGAAATTGTGTTTCTCTAGGCATTCGTATTGTAAAAAGAACATAATTTAAAAACACACTCACACCCCCCACCCTGACAGCCATTCACATATCCCTGAGACATATTTGGATATTACAGTAATGTTAACTTATTACAGTTGCAGTTAAAATGATAATAACTGCATATGTATATATAAAGCAATTAAAATGGCTATGTGAATCTAAGTAGCTAAGAGAAATAAATACTTAAAACTGACAAAAACTATAATATACATGTAATATACATAATGTCCATTGATTGTTGGAGAACAAACTTTTCGTGAAGGGTGAAAAATGTGAGTTTCATGTCTCCCGGACATCTTTTCTTGGCTTTGTCATCTCTCACAATGAGGTCATCCCCGACCCAGGTAAGATAAAAGCGATGGTAGAGTGGCCCACTCCATCGTCCAGAAAGCAGCTCCAACAGTTTCTGGAATTTGTTAACTTTTACCGCCACTTCATCCAGAATCTACAGCCTGAATGCTCTTCCCCTTGACATATTTACTAGACCCAGGGAACACACACAAAGGCTCGAGTGAATTCAATAATCTTTATTTGTAACGTGTCAGTGTATGAGTGTGTGTATGTGTGGTGTATGTAGTGATAGCTGTGATGTCGTGGCCGGGGGAGAGCAGAGCGCCGTTCAGCCTGGCAACCCTATAATAGAACTAAAGCACAGATGTTAGCGCTGTCCACCAATGAATGAACGAGATAATGACTGGGGCTTACTTTGTAGGAGGACGAGGAATGCTCAGGTTGGCCTGGAGGCTACAGCCAGGAAGAGAGCGTCCACTGCACACACCAGAGATGGACAGGTGGCCCCGTTGGAGCGATGAGGGCTCGTTCCGCCACCAAGGGGAACAGATTCCGCCGCCGGAGGAATCCACCTGTGCACAGGGGAAGAGGCTGGAAAGGTGAGTAGCAATTAGGCTTACTTGCGATGAAGAGACGATCCTAGTCAGGAGAGAAGAGGCCTGGACGTAGGCTGTAAGACGAGAGGCGTGATTCTGTAGACAGGACGACAGACGGCTCCGTGCCAGATCCCAGGCAGAGCAGGCTATAAAGCCCGTGGATAATTGGGAGCAGGTGTGCACGCAGCTGTAGCAGGTGATGTCCCAGAGCGAGTCATGACACCCCTAACCAGTTTGACCTCTCCCAAGGTTCCTTTTCGGTGGACTGAGGAGGCGGCGGCGGCCTTTGCCGAACTGAAGACCAGGTTCTCATCCTCTCCCATACTGACGCAGGTGGACCCCGCTCTCCAATGCCTGGTGGAGGTGGATGCTTCGGACTCGGGGGTGGGAGCTATCCTTTCTTAGCAATCCCCGGCAGATGGCAAAATTCGACCCTGTGCGTTCTTCTCCCAGCACCTATCTCCAGCTGTGCGCAATTATGACATCGGTGACAGGGAGCTCTTGGCTGTCAAGCTCGCCTTGGAGGAGTGGCGTCACTGGTTGGAGGGGGCCTCCCAGCCGTTCGTTGTATGGACTGACCACAAGAATCTGGAATACGTCCAGACGGCCAAGTGTCTGAATTCACGCCAGGCCCGCTGGTCCCTGTTTTTTGGAAGATTTGATTTCACCATTACCTACTGTCCCGGGTTGAAGAATACGAAGGCGGATGCCTTGTCCCGCCAGTTTGCCTCGGAGACGACGGAGATGCCCGAGCACCCTATTCTACCCTCACCGTGTGTCGTGGGCGCCATCTCCTGGGGTATCAAGGACAAGGTTCTGAAGGCTCAGGAGGATGAGCCTGACCCGGGCAGGGGGCCAGTGGATAGACTGTTCGTCCCATCGGCCGTTCGGGGGGAGGTTATTCATTGGGGCCACTTGTCCAAGTTCTCGTGTCACCCAGGGAAGGGACGCACAGTGGATCTTATTCAGAGGACGTTCTGGTGGCCGTCGCTGCAGAAGGACATCGGGGAGTACATCCGGGCCTGTCCTTAGTGTGCCACTGGTAAGACGTCTTCTTCTCCTCGAGCTGGGCTGCTCCACCCCCTTCCCATCCCCGGCAGACCGTGGTCCCACGTGGCTCTAGATTTCATCACTGGCCTCCCATCATCCAATCACAACACGGTAATTCTCACACTGGTCGACTGGTTCTCCAAGGCTGCCCATTTTGTTCCGCTGCAGGGGCTGCCCACGGCCAAGGAGATGGCAGACCTCCTAGTCCAGCATGTGGTATGTTTACATGGCATCCCCATGGATATAGTCTCTGACCGAGGTCCCCAGTTTGTGTCCCAAGTCTGGAGGTCATTTTGCAGCACCTTGGGGGCCACGGCGAGTCTATCTTCAGGCTACCATCATCAAACCAACGGGCAGTGTGAACGAGCAAACCAGGAGTTGGAGGCCGCAGTTCGGTGTGTCGCCACCACCAACCCATCGTCGTGGAGCTCCCACCTTCCCTAGATTGAGTACGCTCACAACACCACCATCTCATCAGCTATCGGCATGTCTCCTTTCCAGGCTTCGCTGGGTTACAATCCCCCGCTGTTCCCGGAGGAGGAAGGGGACATCGCTGTTCCCTCTGTTCATGCACACCTGCAGCGTTGTTGTCAGATCTGGAGAGCTACCTGGGAGGCGCTGCAACGCATGGCAGAGTGCAACGCTTCGGTGGCCAACCGTCACAGGGCTCCAGCTCCCGCATATCAGGTGGGCCAACAGGTATGGCTGTCCTCCAAGCATATTGACTTGAAGGGTGAGAGGAGGAAGATGTCCCAAAGGTTTATTGGACCCTTTCCCATCACTCAAATTATTAACCCGGTGTGTGTACAACTAGCTCTCCCCCCCCCCTCCTCATCTGTCCTTCTTTTCACGTCTCGCAGGTCAAGCCCGTCTGCTCCAGTCCCTTGTGTCCTCCGCCCAGGGATCCACCGCCACCAATTATAATTGACGGCGACCCGGCTTGGAAGGTCAGTGCCATTCTGGATGTCCGACGCTGGGGTCGCGGTGTGCAGTACCTGGTGAACTGGGAGGGCTATGGGCCGGAGTGGAGATCCTGGGTGCGCCCCTCCTTCGTGCTGGACAAGCAACTCATCAGGGACTTCCATCAGGCGCACCCAGGTAGGATGGATCAACTACTGAGAGGCGTGTCATTGGGGGGAGTACTGTCATGGCCGCTAATTAGGCCCACCTGCACACACACCTGTCCTCTATCCGGCTCTGGCTATTTATTCTGCAAGGCCCAGAGATCAGCGCGGAGTCGTCTGCTTCCTTCCCAAGGGACCAGTACTCGCCAACTCTACGCTGAGCTTCCAGCCTCGTCTACTCTCCAGTGCTTCGGTTTGCCTTTGGGCTCCTCACCATCCGGCAGCCAAGTAAGCCACCAATTATTCCTCTCACCCATCTGCTACCCCTGTGCACAGGTGGAGAAACCTTGGCGGCGGATTCTCTTCCACCTGGCGGCGGACATCCCTGCTCAGTTCACCTGCCTACTCCATCTCCTTCGGGGCTGCTGACACTGTCCTCCTGGCCGTGGCCATTGAGCTAACCTGAGTTCCTCTCCTACACTGCTAACAGTAAGGATTGTATTATCGGGCGCTTCATCTTCCTGGATTGTCTCTAATGGTCTCTCTGCTCTGTCCTTAGGGTTGCCAGGTTGCACGGTGCTCTGCTCACCCAAAGCTGACTCATCCACGCACTACACTCACTGCAGACACTCATACATGCACCCACACACTTACACAATTGTAAATAAAAGGTTAATTGTGTTATTCCTGAGTCGTGTCTGCTTCTTGGGTCAAAACCATGTCAAGGGAAGAGGGATTGATGATCAAGATATGTCTTTAGAAGAAATCCTGATCCAGTAGATCACAGATGAAAAGATTTTTCCTTTTTTTATGGCATATACCATATATGTATTTTTTTCAAATGAAGAGCACGTTTCTGCTAGGTGAAAACAAAGATAATCAAGGACTTGCCTAACGCAGACAACTTTGGTCACAAAGGTTTTAAGAACCACATAGTACAGTCTCAACGTAATGGTAAAATCCTTCTGCCTAAACCTTGTTTGATTTAGTTTGATTAAGGACATCACATTTTTTAAAAAAGTTTTATAAAAAGAGGGATTCTTTTTGAGACCATACATGCAGACTCATATCGCCAAAACACAATAGTTTATCTACTCTGTTGATTTTATTTGATTAATCTGATCAAATCCCATTATTTCAAAATGCCTTACTTCTCTATGAAAATAAACATTGGTGAAAGTTGTGCTCAGTTCGTAAAAGTTCCTGAACGTTGGGTTAAGTTTGGCTCCATTGGTGAACGTTGAATGAAACGCTGGTGGAAACAAATGTTTTTAGACAAAACTCACTTTTCAAACGTGCACAGACACAGATGAAAGCACAGCGAATATGTCAAAAATCCAGGAGAAATGCTGAAGTAGTGTCGCTGTCCATGGTGCTGGAATGCCAAAAGCCCACAGAAGCTAAAAAAGAATATATACTGTATATACTGTATATAATACCAAAAATATGTGACAGGCCAAAAGAAAAATGAAACCATCTCATTGCGAAATTTACTGTTTTTATTTTCTGCTGCATTATATTTCCTTGAGGCGTTGTTTTGTATAAACTTTTTTTTGCATCAATGAAAATGTAGAATTTACCCCATATAGGCTGTTCAGTCTCTCTCTCTCTTTCTCCCCCCCAAAAAAAGGAGTCTGAGCAGTCTCAACTTCAGTCCAAGCAGGAATAGTAACAAACTTAAAATTTTCCAATGAAACCGACAAAGTGTATGGCCAAGAAGAGAGACAGGGAGATGTGTACAGTCAAAAAGCAGGTCCAGAATGCCAGGAAGTCTCCACAAACACTGACGTTTTATATGAGCCTCGCCTGACACTGACCTCAGTTGACCTATGCAAACCTACACTGAGTATTTGTTTTCTTATGTTGACCTAAGTTGGCAGCCGCTGTACATACGCTAGCCTAAGTTGACAAACGTTTGCTTCTGCCAATAGAAAAATGAATGCAACACTCGCAATTGCTTGCAAACATTCTTAAAAGTTGGTGTGCTGTGGATTTGAAAAAATCCTGCTCATGAATGTGTAATTTCACCAACATTTGGACTCATTTCTCTGATTTTTCAAGACGTCATTAAACCCATTCATTGTCTACCGCGTTTCCGGGGGTCTGGGTCATGGAGGCAGCAGCTCAAGCAGAGAAGCCTAGACTTCCCTCTCCCCAGCCACCTGCTCCAGCTCTTCAGAGAGAATACCAAGATGTTCCCAGGCCAGCTGGGAGACATGGTCTCTCCAGCATGTCCTGGGTCTACCCTGGGGTCTCCCCCCAGTGGGACGTGCCTGGAACACCTCAAGTGGGAGGCGTCCAGGAAGCATCCTGATCAGATGCCCAAACCACCTCAACTGGCTCCTTTCAATGTGGAGGAGCAGCGGTTCTACTCTGAGCCTCTCCCGGATGACTGAGCTGGTCACCCTGTCTCTAAGGGTGAGTCCAGCAATCCTATGAAGAAAGCTCATTTCAGCCACTTGTGTCCACGATCTCATTCTTTCGGTCAATACCCAAAGCACATGACCAAATTTAAATATGAAGACCAGGTCTTTACAGTGTTCATACATAGCTGGCTACCAGATAAAATACTACAGTTGCTTTCCATTCATTCAAGGATTTTTAAAAAAAATTCATAACTATTGCTTCAATTTTATTTTGACTGAGTTTGTACCATTTCTCGTACACTTACAGTGTAAAATACATTTCTATTTTTTATAAATTATCCCCTGTATACAATAAATCGCCACCAGGCCTCCATTTTTCACAAAGCCCCATTGTATTTCCTCTGAAGCCTCATTGCATTCAAAGTAAATAACTGGATTTCACAATTGCCCAGCATATATCATTGCCATTTTACTTGGTAATTATTGTTGCGTTGCAGGCAAAGCACTCTGTGTTGTTACTGTTCTCTATAAGCCTATAGATTTTCTGCAAGTTTTTTTTTTTTGGCTTTTGAACATAAGTTGTCAGTTTTCTAAGTAATGTATTCCGCTTTGTGGGCCTACAATAGTTACATCATTGCACTGTTTCTCCAACCAATTGTGATCTAATAGAATAATAGCCACTTTAAATAAACTTTTAATTTCCCTTACTGTTTGAAAAAAAGTGTAATACAGGTGATATGATTTATACAGTACTTCACAGATATAGTCCTAAATCCTACTGTACAATATAATTGCATCTACAGTAGTTGTTTATGCTACCAAATTTTCATTTCAACCACCCTGCAAGGTTCTTCATTCATCAGAAACACAGAATGACACCATTTGTAAAGCATAGTGGCCCCTTAAATTTGGATCATCATGTTGCTGCTGTACTGTGACTGGTCAAATTCAAACACACAAACATGTTAAGAGCACCTGATGATATTGTACAAATTGCCCTTCTCACAACATTAACTAGCTAAATTCCCTCAGTGTGCTAGGATGCCAACTCGGGGAACAAAACAAACTGAGCCTCAGCAGTTTCCAAGGCTAATGCAGTTTGGTGTCCAGAAAAAAATGCTGATGAAAATGAGCTTCTCCTCCTCTCTCTGCCCAGGGTGTAACCCCTCTCCCTGCTGTGAAGGTCATGAGCTTATTCGTTTTTAGCCTGGTAGATGGGGATGAATGAGGCTACCTGTCCAGCCTTTGGTTCTACCCCCAGATTCAGCAGGGGTTCTGCCCCCTTGGCCAGCCGCTGCCACAGTCGGGGAGATTGATGGCCATGGCTCCTGAAGTGCATTTGAAGAAGCAGCTCTTGATCTTGCCCGGCTCTCTGCTGGCCGTTTGCACCGACAGCCTGAGCCTCGGTAGAGCTTCTAATTGAACGGTTAAGACTCACCGGGCCTTGTGATACATCACTGTTGATACAGACGCATTCAAAGACTTGCACCCTCTCTCTCGCTGCTGTCTGGAGGTGCTAATGAAAATCAGTGGCCACTTTAGAGTACGGCCTCTCACATAATTATTCACAGCAATGCTTTGGTCACTCTGCAAAGTGAGCAGTGTTTCTGATGATAGAAGCTGTTGTAATTCAATCTTTTGTATAATGGAGAATGTGTAATGTAAGGATGGTAAATGCTGTTCACTTATATAGTGCTTTTTCTCATCTCTAGATGACCAAAGCACTTTACAGATCCTGCTATCCACACATTCACACACTGATGGCGGCAGAGCTGCCATGCACAGACGCTGGCCTGATCCACCAAGAGCAACTAGGTGTTCAGTGTCTTGCTCAAGGACACTTTGGCATGCAGACTGCAGACTGAGTGGGAATCGAACCCCTGACCCTCCGATCAGTAGTCAGCCACACTAAACCTGGACTACAGTCGCCCCCGGCAAATTGGATGCCACCAATTCAATTCACCAGCAGGGGAATAAAGGGAGTAGCCTTGAAAGGCTTTCTTTCCCATGAAGACATTTCATTACTCATCTCATCAGCAACAAAAGATTTTCTTGTTTGAAGCTCTGTGATTGCTTTGGGGATGTAATTTGTAGGTTTCAGGGGTTTGCAGAATGACTGAAACTATGTTTCTGTGTTTGCATTTCCTCCTGTCTTTGGTCTGCTGATGATGAATATCACTGCTTGTTAACATTTGTCACTGTCTCCTTTTTTTTCTGTTGGCTAACATGTCATAGGATGTCAGACATTCAGGTCAGGTCAGGCATTGGTTTGCTTGCTACCGGATAACCATGAAAACTGGTACTACCTGTCTCATGGGTTGGGCCGTCGGCAACTCAACCGGCAACCCCGCCCTTCCGAGGGCGTGGAGGGTGAAACTGGGCATCCTGGCAGAACTAAAAACAATATATGTCACAGGTCTGTGGTGGACCACTCCCAGTTACACAGGGTGAGACTGGACATCCTGACAGACAAGCACATCTGTCGCAAGGTTTGTGGTGGACTTTTGCCAGTCGGTGCATCGTGACATGCACTACACAAAGAGCAGAGATAAACAAACCTATTATCTGGTCAGTCACTGCAACAGATACTGGAGTCAGTTTGTCTTGGCCTGTCCTTGCCACTGATAATACCTCTATCTGCCAAGAATGTGCCGCTAGTCCAGCAAAAGCTAACGGTACTCAAATACTTTGCAAGTAGTTTCATGAAATGGTCAGTCAGAGAGCAACTCATACCGGCTCGGACGTCGCCCGTATTAACAAGGTCAGGAGTTCCTGGCAGTGGAAGGTGAAGGACAGTGCTGCATGGAGGAATCTGATCAGACCTAAATGAAACAGTCTTTGTCACCTCTGACAGACTGCTATGATGATGATGAACATGTCTGAGCTTAAAAACAGAAGTATTTGACAACTGCACTTCCCTTGGTGAAATTTATCGGTGTGAAATTGTTTACCACTTCAGAGTCCTCCACGCTCTGTAAGTGCTACTTGAAGGAAGACACTGTATTATCAGGTGCTGCCCTAGGATCACAGTGTGGTGCCCCACATTTCAGCAACATTACTGAGAGACCATCTCACACAGAGAGATCATTTCCAGCTCGCACTGGGAAGCAAACCTTAAACAACTGTTGTCTGAGTACTATTTCAGGCCTCTGTGGAAAAGCATTTTTCACACCCTAAAGTGGTTTTGGCTGAAGACAGGCACATTTTCAATGTTGCAGGAACCTTCTACCAAGCACATACACAGTATGAATAGTCTGTGTATACATAAAATTCCCTTATTGTGCTTTTTCTGGCGATTAATTTTATTTTTAAAATTTAATTATTATACTCGTAAAAATTAAATTGTATGAGACGGCCTGTCCGTCTGTCTGTCCCACTTTTGTGAAATTAATTCCTCTTGTATTTTTGTTCCGATTGTTTTGAAACTTGGTACCAGGGTTTGATATACATTGATGACATGCATATTACAGTTTCGCTCCAATTGGATGATTTTTGCAAGCATTATAGGCCCTGACTTATGATCTGCTATTTCACCTCAGTTCATAGACAGTAACTGTCTTGTGAAATCAGCTCCTCTTACAGTTTTCTTCCAAATGTTTTGAAACTTGGTACCAGGGTTTGATATACACTGATGATGCGCATATTGCAATTTGACTCTGATCGACTTATTTTTGCAGGAATTATAGACCCTGAGGTCAAGGTAAGAGGTCAGTTTTTCCCTAAATCTTGTACACACAATAATTACTTAAAGAAATGATGTAGGCTTTTCAAATCCATACCATAGTTGCATCTGAGACAAATCTTGGATGGCTTACACTCTGATCTGACTGTGGGTTTGGGATCAAAACGTCAGTTAAAATTCCATTTGTACCATTACTATAGAACAAGTAAAGGTAGGGTCACCAAACCCTGTTATTTCTTCTTCTCCTATGTCAAAAATGGCACTGCTGCCTCCCCTTGGTGGGAGTTTTCCTGCCGCATGTGCAGCTCAGTGTGGATCCCTCACACCCAAGATGTGCAGTTAGCTTTTTGGGGCTTCATGTGCCCAGGCTATGTTTGCGCTGTTCTTAACAGAAGGTGACAGAATTTGCGTCAAGTACACACTGCATTGGTTTGTGCACCAACGCATTTGTGACAACATGAATTGGACTACAGACAACTGAAGGCAGTGCTTGTTGGTTTGTGACAGCATAAAGCTCAGTAAGTGTAATCCACTCTTTTAAGATGATATTTTAACATTATACATGTGTTCCATGGTCATATTTTATAAGGTTATACCCCAGAAAACACAATTTTACATAATGTGGGCCTTTTACAGTAATACCAGGAATGTATTTTAGTTTATACTGTACTGATATTAATATTTATTTTAAAAGAGAGAGAGAGGAAAAAAATGATAAGAACTGCAAAAATTTTAGCCTTGGCATCTGGTATCAGCTGCATCTGTCGTTTAAACTTTTATTGACTCTGCATTTGTGCTCATTGGTGCATTTGCTGTGTTTATTGTTAAACAACTATTTGGAGTTGTCTAAGGTACACACATGGCATGTTCTCTCCATACAGCATTCATTATGCAGCAGAGATAATTTCATACTAGTTGCCATGGTACGAGAACAGTCTGTCCTGTATGTCTCATCTCCACCCCATGGCCTCCGCTGTCCCGCCAGCCCATGGGCGCTTTAAAAATGGCAATACATGATGTCCATGCTGGGTCCAAACACCTGCTCTGACTCAAGCCTCTGCCAACTCCACATCTCCTTCTATAAGTTGTCTCCATCTGTGCCCTGGTACCATGTGGGAGTAGTCTCATCTGTTTGTTTTCACTTTGCCATTCTGTTGCACCAAGTGCTATTAAACATGGGGGAATCAGTGGTAATCAAGGATGATCCCTCGCTTAAACACTTGTTTATAACAGTGGAGAGTAGGGAGGAGGTGGACAGTTATTTTACCCCCACTAACAGCTTGATTGTTAGCATTCTGTCTTATGGTTAATTTGTGAAATAGCAAGTCTGATTGCAAAGTTATACATTTGTAAAAATGACAGTGGTAGTGGTGATATCTTACTGCAACTTCATTTTACTTAAATTAACAGTATGCAATTTTTGAGGGTTTCATATAGCGAAATTTCATCATATGTTAAATAGAACGGAGAACTGTAATCTGCTCTTTCTCTAGCCTTCTCTGTACATGCTGCAGTAACATGACATGATGTTAGGTGTCACTAATACACCCAACTGTTATTTGCCAACCTCATCAAAAATGAGGGCAAAAAAGAAGGGCTATGATCTACATTGTGAGACAACAAAAATAGTGCTTTGTTTTTGTCTTATTCTTGTATATTGCTACTTTATAATAAACTCCCTATCTGTTATATTAAATGTTGCCTCTTCATAGTTATTAGACTCTACTAAAAAGTCCTTGTATGATTTATTGTCATATAATCATCTTTATGTGTATCATGCAGGGTCTTGGTTCAGACCATAGGCTGTAAAATAAAAGTAAAGCCATTTCAGCTTGGTCACCTTCTGGTGACTGGTTACGGTAAGATATTTATGCACTGACTGGTACTCACTGGAGTGGTGACATAGTGGTAGAGCACCCACTGTCACGAGCCGAGCAGGCTTGGCTTTCCCCGGCTCAGCCTCGATCTCTCTGGGGGTTTTGGTTTTTCTGGTTATGTGCATTTTGGTGGATTATTGTACGCGTTAGATGGCTGTGCTTCGCTGTCTAACCGTAATGTCACTGAAGGGTTTTTGCTTGCTGATCTACTGGAGGACCCGGACCGCTTAGGCTGTGAGTAATTCTAGCGTTTCTCTGTTCAGTTGTGCCGCCACGCTGGTAGTGTTTCCATGTGCTGCACAACTGCTACGCTTTCCCCTGTACAGCTTAGCTTCTCAAGTGGACTCTTTGTTAGCCCGAGCAACCTAGCCATTTGTATGGTTTTCCCTGAACTTTGTTCAATAAATGTGTGTGTGGTAACCCCTGCACTTAAATCCTTGTTTCTCCTTCCCTCCTCCGTGTGCAAAGATAGGGCGCACAGAGGGTTTATGATCCAGCCAATCAAAAGGATTTAGCGGGTTAACCCACACATCACTTTTTCCCCTTTTTTGTATTTTGCTTGTTGGGACTTATCTGGTGGAGATGTCGTTGGGCCGACGATGCCCAATGAGTCTCGGCTGGGAACGCTGCCGTGCTCTTATCGACATCGACGGCCTGATATCCATGGCGAATGAATATTCCACTCCAGCGGACATCATGTGGTATGTCAAACTGGCGGAGGCAGAAGTTCAGCGATGCCCTCAGCTCTCCGAACATCCCGAGGGAGTTGAGCAGATTTCCCAGCTGGCAGTGCTCCGATGTGAGCACGGCGAGAGGGGGAGGAAATCCCCGAGAAAGATCGGGCTCGCGCCGAGGGGAGGGCACTCCCAGGACGCCACTGAGACTGTTCCCCGCCAGCTCTGCGCTCCCGCTCACGCCAAACCCAACCCAACAAATCAAGGACAACGTTGTTCCATGTGGAAGCGCTGGGAGAGGCCCTTTCCGCCGCCAGCCGCCATTGTTTCTCCGGCAGCAGTGAGGTTCGCTGACGTCACCCCGGGAATGCACACCTCCATTGCCATGGAGCCGGCTCCTCCTCCGCCTGTAGAAGAGAGCTGTTTCACCGTGGACACAGAGAGGGACAACAGCCTGCCAGCTGCAGCAGCCAACATCAAGGACCGGGATGACAGGCAAGTGTTTTTTCTCCGTTCTCATCATGACAATATTAAACCTTGTCTGTCTCCCGGGAAAGCCGCCCAGTTACAGCAGTCTGCTGGGCTCTCCCTACCGGCTGTAGCTAATAACTCTTTTTCTACCCTCTTTGTGCCTCCTCCTTTATTTCCTGAGCGTCTGCCGGTCCAAGAACTGAGCCACCAGATGATTGAGGAGCCGGTGGTTTCAGACGATCCCTTCCCGGAGCCAGCACAGAGAGGTCCCTTTGCAGCCATGCTGGCGGACGAGGAGTGGGCGAACCTGCTCGCCTTTGTCAACCACCGGGTCGAGGAGGAGTGCTGTATGAGGGAGGTCCGAGGACGCACTTCCTTGGCTGTGAGGGTCCCACCTCCTACGCCTGCTCAGCCCACAGAGTCACCATCCAGTGAGGAGTGGGCGAGCCTGCTCGCCTTTGTCAACTGCCGGGTTGAGGAGGCGCGTCAGACCAGGACTGTCAACATCATCCCGCCAGCTAGGGGACACCGGAAGAACTCCTCATCTCCTTCAGCAGCCCTCTGCCCTCCAGCTGCCGTGAGGCCCGCTGAGCTCACCCCGGTAACGCCCTCCTCTGTTGTCATGAAGAGGGCTCCTCCACAAGCTTTCGAAGGGGCCCACTTCACCACTGACACGGACAGGGAGGACTGTCTCCTGCCTGCAGCTGGGAACAATAAGGACCGTGATGACAGGCAAGTACTTCTTCATTATACACCATCTAATGACACTGAATCTTGCCTGTCTCCCGAGGGAGGGGCCCAGCATAAGCAGTCCGCTGGGTCCTCTCCTCCAGCTGCCCTAATTAACTCATTTTTCTCCATGTCTCCTTCAATTCTCACCGAGGACCTGTCGGCCCAAGGTCAGGGCCATTCGACGGTAGAGGAGCTAGTGGCTTCAGAGGAGTCCTTCCTGGAGCCAGCATGGAGGGGTTCCCCTGCAGCCATGCCGGAGGAATCCCCAGCGTTGGAGCCGCTGCAGGAGGACACTAGGAGTGCAATAACCACCTCGCCCGCTGTGGAGGCTTCTGCAGCGGATTGGGAGCCAGAGCTGGACATCTTGGAGGCTGGATCCGGGTGTTCATCACCAGGATTGACGGAGTCCTGGACAGCGGTGGAACTCGAGCTCAGGCATGTTTTCTCTCTTGTTTTTCTCATGTCAGTTTTAGAGAGATCTTGTCTGGCTCTTGGGGGGGAGAGTCAGGTGCTGCCATCAGCTGCATCTGAACTCACCTCACCGGGCTTCGCCGGCGGCGGCGACCCTAACCATCTTTCTCCTCCTGCTTCCCCTGAACCTTCACCTAGGGTCGCCGGAGAGGGTGTGCCTTTGCCGGACGTCATTGTGGGTCCAGTCCGTCCAGTGGAGGAGACCATTGCTTCTGCTCCTCCTGCAGAGGTCGCCTTGGAACTGGGTCCGCCACTCAGCAACCCCGTGGGTCCAGCATCCCCGCTGCCCGAGGCCGTCATGTGGGTTTCTCCACAGACCGCATCTCCATGGGCGCAGCAGGTTGGCCTTGGACCATCGTGGGGGCTGCGCTCCAGGATCAGCCCAACGTGGGTGCTGCGCTCCTGTTCAGACCTGTCCTGGAGGCCACACTCCAGCACGGGTTCCACCGAGGGTGCAGCCTTGGCCCGGTCGGGGTCCACCGCAGGTGCTGCAGAGCCTCAGCCGGAGGTCACCGTGGGCGCAGCTGAGCCTCAGCTGGAGTACACCGTGGGTGCAGCAGAGCCGGCCCGGTTGGGGGCCACCGTGGGTGCAGCTAGGCTCCCGCTGGAGTCCATCGTGAGTGCAGCGGAGCCGGCCCGGTCGGGGGCCACCGAGGGCGCTGCAGATCACCATGAGGACACTGTGGTCCCCTTCTCCTCCCAGTCCTACGCCATGGGAGTCCCCTCCCTTTGGTCCGGTAACCCACCAGCAAGCTTCCCAGTAGGCAGACTGCCTCCTGCCTCACCCCATTGGCCCTGGTGGATCAACACCGCTGGCCGGCCGCCTGAGGGACCGAGTCTCTGGGCCAGATGGCCCATGTTCTCTGGCAGGCCACCTTACTGGGTTTGCCTGCTGGGCCTGGGACTCAGGGCGGCCCCCTGAGCCACTACGGCTTTGGACTTGGGGGGCTTAATTGTGGACCCTGGGCGTGGTATTGTATTCCCTCCTTCCTGTTCCCTCTACCTCCCACCTGAGTTCGTGTTATTCGTTGTTGTTGCTCCTGTTTTGGGGGAGGGGGTTGACGTTACCTTGGGTGTCTGGGAATCCACCCCTTAAAGGTGGGGCTCTGTCACGAGCCGAACCAGCTTGGCTTTCCCCGGCTCGGCCTCGATCTCTCTGTGGGTTTTGGTTTTTCTGGTTATCTGGTTATGTGCATTTTGGTGTATTATTGTATGCGTCAGATGGCTGTGCTTTGCCGTCTAACCGTCATGTCACTGAAGGTTTTTTGCTCGCCAATCTACTGGAGGACCCGGACCGCTTAGGCTGTGAGTAATTCTAGCATTTTTCTGTTCAGTTGTGCCACCACGCTGGTAAGCGTTTCCATGTGCTGCGCAACTGCTACGCTTTCCCCTGTACAGCCTAGCTTCTCAAGTGGACTCTTTGTTAGCCCGAGCAGCCTAGCCATTTGTATGGTTTTCCCTGAACTGTGTTCAATAAATGTTTGTGTGGTAACCCCTGCACTTAAATCCTCGTTTCTCCTTCTCTCCTCCGTGTGCAAAGATAGGGCGCGCGGAGGGTTTATGACACCCACCCCACAGCTGGGAGGTTGTGGGTTTCCGCCTCAGCCAGGTCATACCAAAGTGATACTTTCTACCTCCTCACATGTTGCTCAGCATAATAGAATAGGGAAAGGAATTTTAGTTACCCAGCCATGGAGGAGCACAAGCCAGTGTACTCTAGTGCTGGTCCAAGCCCGGGTAAATGGGAAGGGTTGTGTCAGGATGTTCATCCACTGTAAAATCCTTCCCAAATCTGATCCACTGTGGTGAGCCCAAATAGGGAGCAACTGAAAGAAGAAGACGACTCAGGCCAAATTGTAAAAATAGTTAGCTGACAAATACTTGGTTACCATCCTTGTAGATAGTATTATTATTTTATTATTATTGCTGATGTATATCCAAGTATTTGTTTGTCAGGTCAGTTTGGTTTTAATTAGTTATTTGATGCTATAATAAAGGGTGTGGTTGTAATTGATCAGGGCTGCTCTATGGCCTGCAGTATTGATTCCAATATGAGTCGGATCCAAACTGCAGCTTTGCTTCACGGTCACTGCTGCATAGACTGTGATTGCAAATGGTATCAACAGCACAAGATGGCAGCATTCAAACCCTAGAAGCGTGAACTTCACTTTTGTGCAGTGCATGGAAATGGCAGGTGTCATCCATCTCCATTTTCCAGTCTGTGGTTTAGTTTTAGAGACTATTGTGTCATGGCGGCCGGTGGGCCGTCATCAGCCCCGGCTGCGCACACACCTGCCGCCAATCACCAGCAGGCCTTAAAAGCCAGCATCACTGATGGCTCAGCACGGAGTCGTCTGCCTTCTTCGCCACGCAACGCGTCACGGGTTCATCCTCGAGCCAGAGCATCCGTGACGCATCCTCGTCAAGCCTCGTCACGTAAGAACCAAGATATCTTACCTTGTCAAAGTATTATCCCCTGTGCACAGGTGGACCTCCCTGGTGGCGGACTTGTCTCCCCAATTAATGGAGCCTCTCTTCCTCCTCCTCGGGACTCCTCCACCTCACCACAGCACCAAGCGTCACGCTCACCGAGCCACAGTGAGCCGCAGAGCCAGCAAGAGTCTTCCAGCGTCACCTGCAAGGTTGCCAGGTTGCGGCGGGACTCGCTCAGCTCCAGCGGTTCCTCAGCATCGCACTCACTCACACCTTCACACACATTACACTCTTGATTTAATAAATAATTGTCCAAACGGTCTACTCGTGTCAGTGTCTGTCTCCTGGGTCAAGCAGTCATGTCAATACGACTCCGTCAAGACGACCCAGCAGACAGCGCGTTGTCGTGCCGTCTTAACACTCTTAGCGCCCGGGTAGACCTAATAGCCCATCAACAGACAGTTATTTTAAATCAGTTAACCTTAATTAACAACCGGCTGGACCGCCTGGAAGGACACCAGGCGTTCCCCCCGGTCATCGGGGCGTCACCAGCCCCTGCTAATTTACTGGCTAGTCAGGCCCACCAACCTCCCTTACTTCGCCTCACTCCCGTACCTACCCCTGCCCGCTTTAGCGGCAAACTCGGGGAGGAACGAGGTTTCCTGCTGCAGTGTGAAACAGTGTTTCATCGTGTTCCCGGCGATTTTCCCACAGATCATAGCAAGATAGGGTTTATTTCCAATCTGCTCGAGGGAAGAGCGTTAGCTTGGGCATATACGATTATGGCGAAACCCAGCTACGCTCAGTTAACTTACCAACAATTTGTAGCAGATTTTTTGGAGATTTTTGACCATACGGATCGGGACGCGGTGTTAGCTGACCACCTATTAAATCTTCAGCAGGGTAGTAAATCTGCAGCCGATTTCGTGGTGGACTTCCGGGTTTTAGCTGCAGAGATGGGGTGGGGGGACTCGGCTCTGTGTAGTATTTTCCTCCGCGGCCTTAGCTCAGAGCTGAGGGATGAGCTAGCGGCATGGGGAAAACCAGATAGACTAGGTGAAATAATCTCACTAGCCGTTAATGTTGACAACAGGCTGAAGGAGCAGGCAGCAGAACGTAGGGCTGCCAGCCGCTCGGTTAAACCACGCCCCCGCTCCTCTCAGCCATCCCTGCTGGCTCTGCCTCCGCCGGAGGGACTTCCGGGGCAGGAGGAGATGATTGTAGGACAGTCGGGTGTTTCAGCGGCTGAGAGACAGCGCTGAAGGGATCTGGGCCTGTGTTTTTACTGTGGTAGTGAGTCCCACGGGGTGGCTGAGTGTAACAATCGGTTAAAAGGGGAGGTCCGTGGGTCACAGTAGGGGGACTCACGGACGTAGACCAGAAAAAGCCCCTCACCCATTGTCTCATAGCCATTAGATTAATCTACAAACACAGGGAACATACAACACACGCCCTTATTGACTCTGGGGCTGAGCAAATCTTCATTTCTGAACACCTGGCAACCCGTCTGGGCCTCAGCTGTCAACCCCTCCACCCCCCCTGTCAACCTTATCACGCTGTTTAAGACCCTGCTCACCACTGTTTCCCTCCAGATGGTCCCTGTTTCGGTGATTACCTCTGGAAACCATCGGAAGGATATCTGGTTCTGGATGCTGCCCATTTCCACATCGCCAGTTATCCTGGGTTATCCATGGCTACGCCTTCACAACCCCACATTTGATTGGCAGGCGGGGAACATCACAGCTTGGAGCTCCTTTTGTCTCAGCGCCTGTCTCCAGTCTGCAGCGTGTGCCCCCTCTGTCTTGGTGACCCCTCCCACGCTCCCGCCCCCGGATCTATCCAGAGTACCAGAGGTCTACCACGATCTGGGAATGGTATTTAGTAAGTCACGGGCGCTGTCCCCCCCCCCCCCCCGCACCAGCCCTACGACTGTGCGATCAACCTCCGGGCGGGGGCCCCACTACCGGCGAGTCGATTATACAGCCTGTTGGCTCCGGAGCGGGAGGCCATGGACACGTACAGTAAGGAGTCCCTCAGCTCTGGAATCATCCGTTCATCCTCTTCGGCGGTGGGGGCAGGATTCTTTTTTGTGGGAAAGAAGGACGGTTCCCTGTGCCCCTGCATCGACTTCTGGGGCCTAAATGAGATCACCATTAAGGACAAGTATACACTGCCCCTGATGAACTCGGCCTTTGACTTCCTCCAGGGGACGTCATGGTTCACGAAGCTGGACCTTCACAACGCCTATCATCTGGTGCGCATCAGGGAGGGCGACGAATGGAAGACGGCTTTCCGGACCCCAAGTGGCCACTTTGAATACCTTGTGATGCCGTTTGGGTTAACCAACGCTCTGGCCGTTTTCCAGCGTTTGATCAATGACGTCCTCCTGGACTTTCTGAATTCCTTCGTGTTTGTGTATTTGGACGACATCCTGATCTTTTCACGCACATTGGAGGAGCACCAGGTGCATGTTCGACAGGTCCTGCAGCGCCTCCTGGAGAACCAGCTATTCGTCAAGGCCGAGAAGTGCGAATTCCACACGAATTCAACGTCCTTTTTGGGATTTATCATTGCCCATAACCAAGTGCTCCCGGATCCGGCCAAGGTCAAGGCGGTGGTGGATTGGCCCACTCCTACGTCCAGGAAGCAATTACAGGGGTTTTTGGGCTTTGCCAACTTTTACCGTCGGTTTGTACCGAAGTTTGGGATCATCACTCACCCCCTGACCAGCCTTACGTCCCCCAAGACCCCTTCCGCTGGAGCGAGGAGGCTGCAGCGGTGTTCGGGAAGCTGAAGGAGGAGTTCGCCTCTGCCCGCGTTTTGACCCAGGTGGACCTGGACCTGCAGTGCTTGGTGGAAGTGGACGCCTCGGACTCTGGAGTTGGGGCGGTCCTTTCCCAGCGCTCCGCCGTGGACGGGGTGATTTGCCCGTGCGCTTTCTTCTCCCACTGGCTGACGCCTGCCGAGAGGTACTACGGCATCGGGGACAGGGAGTTGCTGGCTGTCAAGCTCGCCCTGGAGGAGTGGAGGCACTGGCTGGAGGGGGCTGCCCAGCCATTCATCGTCTGGACAGATCATAAGAACCTGGAGTGTCTCCGGACGGCCAAGCGGCTAAACTCCCACCAGGCTCGCTGGTCTCTCTTCTTTGGGTGGTTTAACTTTACCATCACCTACCGGCCAGGGAGCAAGAACACCAAGCCGGACGCCCTCTCCAGGCAGTTCGAGGTAGAGTCATCTGGGGACCATGACGAGACCATCCTGCCAGCGTCCTGTGTGGTGGGCGCCCTCATGTGGGAGATCTGGGACAGAGTCAGGAAGGCACAGGAGAATGAGCCCGACCCGGGTGGGGGTCCCCCGGGCCGTTTGTTCGTCCCCTTGTCGGTCAGGGGTGAAGTTATCCAGTGGGGTCACGCCTCCAAGTTGGCGTGCCACCCGGGAATCTCCCGCACCGTCAACCTGCTCCAGAGAGCCTTCTAGTGGCCAGGTCTGAGGAGGGATGTTACCAACTATGTCCGGGCCTGCGCTCAGTGCGCCACCGGGAAATCGTCATCTTTCCCCCCGGCAGGTCTTCTCCATCCTCTACCGGTCCCTTCTTGCCCCTGGTCCCGTGTGGCTCTGGATTTTGTGACAGGCCTGCCCCCTTCGGACCATTTCACCGTGGTGCTGACAATAGTGGATCGCTTTTCCAAGGCCGCCCATTTTGTACCACTCCGTGGGCTGCCTTCGGCACGGAAGACAGCGGACCTTCTGGTTCAGCATGTGGTTCGCCTTCATGGCATCCCTGCAGACATCGTCTCGGATCGAGGCCTGCAATTCGTTTCCCAGGTCTGGAAGGCGTTCTGCACGACGTTGGGGGCCACGGCGAGTCTTTCCTCGGGGTATCACCCACAGAGTAATGGTCAGTGCGAGCGAGCCAACCAGGAGCTGGAGGCTGCGCTCCGCTGCGTCATCTCGTCTTGTTCCTCATCGTGGAGTACGTTCCTGCCCTGGATTGAGTACGCACACAACGCCACGTGTCCTCAGCAACAGGAGTGTCTCCATTCAAGGCATCTTTGGGGTATGACCCCCCGCTGTTCCCGGAGGAGGAGAAGATGGTGGCTGTCCCTTCCGTGCAGGCCCATGCCAAGTGTCGTCGCCGGATCTGGACCATCACCCGCAAAGCTCTCCTCAAGACCGCGGAACGCAATACCCAGGTGGCCAACCGTCACAGGAGACCTGCCTCGGATTATAAGGTGGGTCAACAGGTTTGGCTATCCACAAAGAATATCAGTGTGCTGGCTGAGAAACGGAAGTTAACCAAGCGTTTCATCGGTCCATATGTGATTTCTTGGATCATTAACCCAGTGACTGTGTGCCTAGCTCTCCCCCCTTCCATGCGCATCTGCCCCTCTTTTCATGTCTCCCAGGTGAAGCCCTACATCTCTGACCCCCTGTGCCCGCTCCCCGCGGTGTCCCCCCCCCCCCCCCGAGGATGATCGACGACCACCCGGCTTGGGGGGTTACTGCCATCTTGGATGTCCGTCGGCGGGGCCGGGGTCTTCAGTATTTGGTGGACTGGGAGGGGTTTGGTCCTGGGTACCGTTCCTGGATTTGCCCAGCGTTGATTTTGGATAAACAACTCATCCGCGATTTCCATCGGGCGCATCCAGGTAAGATGGGGCAGGTCCCTGGAGGCACCTCTAGAGGGGGGAGTACTGTCATGGCGGCCGCTGGGCTGTCATCAGCCCCGGCTGCGCACACACCTGCTGCCAAACACCAGCAGGCCTTAAAAGCCGGCGTCACTGATGGCTCAGCACGGAGTCGTCTGCCTTCTTTGCCACGCAATGCGTCACGGATTCATCCTCGAGCCAGAGCATCCACGACGCATCCTCGTCAAGCCTCGTCACGTAAGAACCAAGATATCTTACCTTGTCAAAATATTATCCCCTGTGCACAGGTGGACCTCCCTGGCGGCGGACTTGTCTCCCCAAGTAACGGAGCCTCTCTTCCTCCTCCTCGGGACTCCTCCACCTCACCACAGCACCAAGCGTCACGCTCACCGAGCCACAGTGAGCCGCAGAGCCAGCAAGAGTCTTCCAGCGTCACCTGCAAGGTTGCCAGGTCGCGGCGGGACTCGCTCAGCTCCAGCAGTTCCTCAGCATCGCACTCACTCACACCTTCACACATATTACACTCTTGATTTAATAAATAATAGTCTAAACGGTGTACTCGTGTCAGTGTCTGTCTCCTGGGTCAAGCAGTCATGTCATATTGCTTTTTAAAACAATTTTCTTCTGATTGTGGGTGGAGCAAAGCTGTGCACCTGAGATTATCATTTTAATGATGTCCTGTTTTGTTCAGTGTTTAAAAATCCTCATTCATACTTTTCTGATGCCTGATTAATTGATTGATTGATTATGTAATTTGTGCTAAACTAAATAGATACTAGTTTTATCATCATCATCATCATCATCATCAGTACTATATTCAGTATGTCATTCCTAATTATATTTGGGGATCCATGCAGATATTTGCTTTTTTTTTTTTAGAATTCTTTGTGGTCAGCAGTTTTTTTTTTCTTTATAAGTTATATATATTTCTGTACATGCTATGTTTGCTTAAACTGTTGACATTTGAGGGTCTCAAAGGGTGCTTTAAAACATCCCAAAGAAAGCAAAAGGAAAAAGCAGACTTTGTTGATTTACCTTTTGGTAGACGAATTCAAAATGTTCATGCACAAGACAGACACCATAAGTTGTGTAAAGCTAAGTATACAGTACATCTGCTTTCTCTGTATGTTCAATACCTTTAACAACTAAAGCTCTTTCTGGTGAATATCAAATAATTGTGTAGAAATATTTTGTACAGAAATTCTGATCTTCACGTTGATGCAGACACCATGCACATTAGGTATAGCAGTAACTTAATTTGCTGATGGAATGTTTTTTCAGTGACTATCACCAAGTATTGAGAAAACAGGTGCTTCAGGGGGAAAAAAAAGTCTTGTATTCATGGTGGCCTGATTTCACCTTTAACCGTTCTTCTGTACACAGGCACACAGAAAAATGCACCCAGGTTCAATGCCAGTTTGTTCTTAAGAAATAGTGATAGAGCCTGTTCTAAATGGCAAGAATGAAATACATTTCTGCTTATTTACTAACCTTAGAAAAAAAAAAATCCAGTCTGAAAAATACCATCACCGCCTTGACCTTGAAGTTTATGAATCACACCAAAGTGCTAAAAGCATTACACACACATATGCACGCACGTACACACACAAATCAAACGTCTTTTTCACAATCCTTGATTTTAAACGTTACAGAGTAATGGATAACAGTGAGAGTGATTTGCGTTAATGTCATTCCTTTTTTTTTCCCCTGCCTTTGTTCAGGTGCCAAAAAGTTCAGTCTACAGCATAAAAGGCCCATTTTCTAATGTACACTTTATATGTCAAGAAACCACTTATTTTAATTGACAGGATGATTTGATGACCTCACTTTAGGACAGTAACGGCTTGTTACTAGTTATATAAAGAGTCTGCAAATCATTCATCTCACCTATTATTCATAATTTTTAAAAAATTTAAAGAAATTGTCATTTTCAGAGCACTCCCTGGAGGACCTAGTGAATTTCAAGGTCAGATTCCACTTTTGTTGGAAAATTTCTAGAGTGTCGACTCTCCAGCTGTTGTAAATGTGGGGCAAAGATGGTGGAGCCATAGATTTTATATGAAGAACGAGCAACAATACACGTTGAATGTGGCATGCATAGTTTAGTCTCAATGAAAGTACTATAGCAAGCAAGTTTAGTCACATACTGTATATACTCTACATATATACACAGTGACACAGTGCATTTGTTATGTAGTGATCAACCATAATTATAAAGAAATGGCAATAGCAAGATGATGATATATAAACTTGCTGCAGCAGTGACCATTTTAGACTTCTACTAGACATTTAGACATTTGTTTCCCTGTAGAGGGAGTATTATGTTTTAATGGGAAGGTACATTAGGGTAGGATGTGCATTAGAATAGACTGTTTACTTATTTGTTGACTGGTTCATTTATTTATTTATTGCATACTGTATTTCTCTATAGGAGAGAGAGAGGGAAACAGGTGCAAGAATTTTTTAGTCAGTGGTAGCCTAAAGGTAGTATGGGAGGTGGGACGCTGAGTATGTTTATGGTATGAAACCATGAGGGCCAGGGACTTAGCCAGATTGTATCCATCGTGTGTTTTTGGACACCAACGTTATGGAAATGTCAAAGTTAAAAAAAAAGTTTAAAGCTGGGAGATGTGGCATTTATAAACTGTAGTTGAACTCATCATAATAACAGTAGGCCAAAACAAAGTGAAAATGACCTAAAACAGCAATAAAAGACTAACAGTATGTTAGTATATAAGATAAGATAAGATAAGATAAGATAAGCCTTTATTAGTCCCACAACGGGGAAATTCCAGGATTGCAACAGCACAGGGATAGCAACACTCAGAGCAACAATCAGAAGGCAAGAAAAAAAACAAGCAAGCAAGAGCAGCTAATAAACATATGTACGTATTACTATAAAATATATATATATACACACACACACAGACACACAGATATATATATATATATATATATATATATATATATATATATATATATATATATACACACAGACACATATGCATGATATTCCCTTCCACAGCTGTGTTGGAAAAGCAGTTTGGACACCCTATTTGCACAACATGTTCCTGTGAACACATGGAGCATAAGCTCGATGGAGAGGCATAAATCAGGCTTTTCCTGCGGTCCACAGGCTGCTTTCTGGTCGGGATGCGCACCAGCACCGCGCACATCCATTTCCCCGTCCAACAACACTTCACTGCGAGTAGAGAGAGAGAGAGAGAGAGAGAGAGGGAGAGGGAGGGGGCGGAGGGGGGCGGGGTCTGTCTCCGTTTCCCCTTCCGACAACACTCAGTGAATCTTCAGCTAGCGGCCTGTGAACCAGAAGTTGGCGTGAGGCTAGCCACATCAGTGCACTACATAGTGTCCTATATAGTGCTGTTCGGAATCTTAAATGACAATTTCATTCACTATATAATATACAGTATATATATACTGTATATAATGCACTCAAAATGCATTTTGAAAAGAAGTGGAGGACCATAGGTCACTAATGTATCCCATAATACAATGTACAGTCAGCAGTGCAATGAGAGAGCTTCACAATATAAATGACCTTAAGGTATTTTTATTTAATAAAAATAAGTAAAATTGCTTTGATATATATATATATATACAGTATATACACTACCGTTCAAAAGTTTGGGGTCACCCAGACAATTATTTTGTGTTTTCCATGAAAAGTCACACTTATTTACCACCATGAGTTGTAAAATGAATAGAAAATATAGTCAAGACATTGACAAGGTTAGAAATAATGATTTGTATTTGAAATAATAATTTTTTCCTTCAAACTTTGCTTTCGTCAAAGAATCCTCCATTTGCAGCAAATATAGCATTGCAGACCTAACATGATTGCACAAGGGTTTTCTAATCATCCATTAGCCTTCTGGCACAATGAGCAAACACATTGTGCCATTAGAACACTGGAGTGATAGTTGCTGGAAATGGGCCTCTATACACCTATGTAGATATTGCACCAAAAACCAGACATTTGCTGCTAGAATAGTCATTTACCACATTAGCAATGTATAGAGTGTATGATTAGTTCAAAGTTATCTTCATTGAAAAAAAGTGCTTTTCTTTCAAAAATAAGGAAATTTCTAAGTGACCCCAAACTTTTGAACGGTAGTGTATATATACTGTATATAATATATATATTAAAAGTTCACACAATACTGATGCACTCTACAAGAAGGGACAGCGCAGGCTGTTCCTGCTGAGGAGACTCAGGTCTTTTGGTGTACAAGGGGCGCTGCTGAAGTCATTCTATGACACGGTGGTGGCATCAGCCATCACTTTTGGAGTGGTCTGCTGGGGCAGTGGCATTACTGCAGCCGATAGGAAGAGACTGAACAAACTGATTAAGAAAGCTAGCTCTGTCCTGGGGCAGCGCCTTGATCCGATGGAGGAGATAGGAGAGAGAAGGACGGTGGCTAAACTGTCATCTCTGCTGGAGTCCGAGTTCCACCCTATGCAGGACATACTGAATGCACTGAGGAGCTCATTTAGCAGCAGACTACATCATCCCAGGTGCACAACCGAGAGGTTTCGTAGGTCCTTCCTACCAACGGCTGTCAGACTGTACAACCTAAGCAGGGCTGCTCGCAGAGATAGCAAAAAGACGTAACAAACTAATAGTTTTTTGAATGCAAAAGATGCAATAGACTTACACAATGGTCCTCTCCGGCATACAACTAGGAACATACCGGTCGCTATGGAGGGTGAGAATATGTATGGGCACATAATCATACCATGTAGGATAACTAAGTAGACGGTTATGCTGTTTCATTCCATCTAGCAACAATGCTCTGCACTGTGTGTGTTTATATATTTGCATATTTATTCCATCTAGCTACAATGCTCCGTACTGTGGGTGTTTATATATTTATATATCTACATATTATTCCATCTAGCTACATTGCTCCGCACTGTGTGTGTTTATATACTTGCATATTTATTCCACCTAGCTGCAATGCTCCGTACTGTGGGTGTTTATATATTTACATATTTATTCCATCTAGCTACAATGCTCTGCACTGTGTGTTCATATATTCATATATTTATTCCATCCAGCTACAATGCTCTGCACTGTGTGTCTGTGTGTGTGTGTATATATATATATTTTATAGTAATACGTACATATGTTTATTAGCTGCTCTTGCTTGCTTGTTTTTTTTTTCTTGCCTTCTGATTGTTGCTCTGAGTGTTGCTATCCCTGTGCTGTTGCAATCCTGGAATTTCCCCGTTGTGGGACTAATAAAGGCTTATCTTATCTTATCTTATCTTATCTTATATATACTGCTCAAAAAATAAAGGGAACATTTTAATGGGAAAAAATAAGGTGGATATCGAAATTGTGGCAGGCTAGTCCAGTTTACTCAGATTAATCTGAGTACCACCAGCTCCTCCACTGTCTGGCGGCTCGGTTCCAAGACCAGCAGGCACTTGGGGATTAAGAGAGGAGACACAGAGGGAGTAGGGGATGAGTTCACAACTGCAGCCGGAGGAGAGGACCCAGCGGACTGCTGAGACTGGGCCTCTCCCTCAGGAGACAGACAAGGCTTTTTATGGGTTAATTGAGTTAAATGAAAACACACTTGCCTGTCATCCCAACATTTGATGTTCTTGGCTGTAGCAGGTGGGTTGTTGTCCCTCTCCATGTCCACAGAGTTTTTGGCCCCTTCCCACGGTGCCGATGACTCCCTTGGCGTGGCTGCATGGGACCTGCTCCGTGCTGGCTCCGGAGCAAAATCCTCCAGGGGCCCCAGCTTCTCCATCGTCCGGTGGCTCTGCTCACTCTCAGGAATCGATGGGGGAGACACAGAAGAGACAAGAAAATGGTTTACCTCCGCAGCTGGAGGGGAGGACCCAGCAGACTGCCGAAGCTGGGCCTCTCTTCCGGGAGACAGACAGTGTTTATCATTATTATGTTGAATAGAACGATAACACACTTGCCTGTTCTCCCGGCGCTCGATGTTCACAGCTGCAGAGAGCCAGCAGTCATCCTCTCTTCCATCTGCACTGGCTCTGGCTTCCCCTCTGGACGATGGAAGAGCTGGCTCGGGCGATGCAGACGTGGGCATGACCTGGGGAACCATGGCCCTATTGGCGGCTGGAAGGACGTCGACAGCCGAAGGAGGGGAAGGCTTCTCCCGGCGTTTCCTCACCAGATGACGCCGTTTTCTGCTTTCCGGGACTGACCATGCTGGAGACGGAGGAGGGTCGGGCGAAGAGTCCCGAAGAATGAAGGCCTGCTGATCTCTGGGTCTCCATCTCGGTGCCGTGGGGAACATCAACCCGGGGAAGGAGCGCTGGAGCGAACTCACTGTTGTCAGCTGGTCAGCAAACTCAGGGTAGTCCCATAACCCGGGATATGTCTCCAAAACCTCCACAGCTCCTTCCAGGCACTCCAGCTTCATCTTCGTTCCCTGGGCGGCAAGGGCCTCATTGACAAAGGTCTGGATATATTCAGCGGCCCATCCCTCCTCAACTGTGGGCAACTCCGCCGCTGTTCCTCTTCCTTGGCGAGATCGGGGCATGATGTTACCCAAACACAGGTCAGTCAGTGAAGGAAGAACAGTTCACAATGAGGAAAAAAAAGTGATGTGTGGGTGAACCCACTAAATCCTTTTTACAGGCTGGGTCCTTCTGTCACAAACTCCCTGTGTGCTTCACCATAGTGCATGGAGGAGGGAGAAAAGGATGAGGATTTACGCGCTGGGTGAACACCAACGCACATTTATTAATACAACACGCAGACAGACAGTTACAGTTATAGTTTCCTCAGAAGCTAACGGAGTCCTACTAGACGCTCAACAGTTTACAGGGAAAGACACCGGGGAATAACACACACAGTAATTACTCATTGAGCTGGAGCAGTCCAGTAGTCCAAATAAGCCCCGAGGGAAACAGTCCTTAGTTGACGTGACTCCATATGATAACCGTCAATGAAGTACAATGACCCAGCAATGCATGACTGGAGACAGGCTCCTTAAGAACATGCATTGCTGGTTTCACAAATTGGGTACACCTGGGCGAGGAGCGGGAAGATGGCATACGGGAGTGGGAACAGCTGGCAGCAATAGAGAGAGGGCGTGGTCCGACCAGCAGACAGCTAGACAGTGCTCACTCCAGCATGAGCCCAAGAAGCTGCCTCACTGCTGCCGGCCAGACAGCAGTGGCTATGGGTACGGCAGAGTACACAGAAATACATATTAACATACATACAACATGGCACGTACCCACAGAAAGGCCAGGACCGAGCCGGGGGGAATCAAGCCGGCTCGGTTCCTGACATCAGTGAGCACTTCCTGTCTGCGCATATGCAGGGAGCACAGAAAAAGTTCTCTCTCCTTCACTCTGGTTTGGCCATGGACACTTAGAAGACTGACAGATAACACAATGCATGTTTTTCTCTTCTTTTTTTAAAGTATTACTTCAACTTTTTATCGCATATTCTGTTACCAAAGGCTTGTGCATGTTCAGATGTTAATGTGCACACTTCAGAACATTCACATTGCCAATGTAAACTTGCAAAGGAGAATATATGCAATTGAGCCCATGTCATGTCTTAATTGAAATCAGCTTGAGTATAATTAGTTCAAGTGCCTGTACCTGCTCTCACAAAAAAAAGGCAGTGGCTATGGACACGAAACCGTACCCAAAGAATTCTTGCTACAGATAGGACTCGAATCTGATTGGCCAGTACGTTCCATTAATGCGTATCTTAAAAGCAGCAGGCTACAGGTATGAAAATCTGAGGCATTTATTTCTTTCAAAATTTTAGTTAAAATGTATTTACTACCTTTATAACCTTACCCACTCCCAAATTTCATTTCATATCAAGTACAATGGTCTGAACAAGGTGCTGATGGCAGGACGGGAACCAGCAACTTTCCAATCACAGGTTCACCACACTACCTAAACCACAGTGGCAGCTGGCTTTGAGTTGGTCTGAAAAGCCTTTGTTGGGCTGTCATCCCTTCCGTAGCAATAGACATTTCACATAGGTATACAGCTTCTGTATCCATAGCCATTGCCAAACAAAAAGGACCTTGATTATTTCAAAGATATGTCCAAATTCATATGCGTTTCATTTTTTTTTTAAATTTTCATGCATTCATTTAATGTCCATGTCCCTTATCAGTATAAGGGAAAATGCCACCCTTAAAGTGACAGATGTAATCACTCTGTCACAGGCAACGTTAGAGATGCCAAGATTCTCACTGGGAATGACTAGGAGGGACAGGACTAGAAAAATGAGTATATCAGAGGGACAGCTCACGTTGAGCAGTTTGGAGACAAAGTAAGAGAGGCAAGGCTGAGATGGTTTGGACATGTTCAGAGGAGAGATAGTGGATATATTGGACAGCGGATGTTGAAAATGGAGCTGCCAGGTAGCAGTAAAGAGAAAGACCACAGAGAAGATTATGGATGTAGTGAAGGAGGTCATGGAGAGGGTTGGTGTTACAGAGGAAGCTGCAAGGGATAGGGTGAGATGGAGGTAGATGATCTGCTGTGGCGACCCCTAAAGCTGGATTCATGCTGTATTTCCCCTCTGGTCCGTTTTGGTCCACGTGCACTTTGGATGAGTCCGGTGTGTACGCAGCACTGTACATGCCCACTTTTTTTTGTCTACCAGGCCAAACTGTTGACGCATGCATACAACTGTTATTTGTAGTTTTTCCCCAGCCCTATGGGTAGCGCAAATGCGCTAACACACCAGTTTGTTCACCGGCTATAAACACGAGAGCGACGCACATTTTTTTTTGTAGCAACAACAATGATGTTGTTTCAAGGAAAAGGAAGAATTACTGTTTTCCAGTGCTTTTCTCTGCTCAAGCTGCTGCTGCTACAAAAGGATTCATGTATGTTTGTTCTCGTCTTCCGTTTTCTTGTTGTATTCTTCGTCTACTTTGTCTTTGTATGCTGTGCTGGTAGCACCACCTTGTGACTGGGACGCTCAGTCTTGCACATGCACTGTCAACGCGGTCAGGTCGCTGGCAGGCTCTACGGTCATAAATTTTGGGCTGCACGCGGTTGTCCGCAGAAGAGCCCTGCAGACATTAGCGGACTGGAGGCGATGGCGTAAATTTTGTCATATGAGTCTTCCAGTTACACGTACACGGACAGCGGAGGTGCAGCATGAATCCAGCTTTAAGGGAGCAGCCGAAAGAAGGGGAAGAAGAAGAATCTTACATTTTACTCTCACCATGATGATGTCATTAATGGTGACAAGAAAATTAACATGTTTTTTAAAAATATTACCTACTTGATTAGTAAATTTAGGCAATATTAATAAATAAAATATTAGGCTGGGATACTTGTGTACAGTTGGCAACATTACATCAGTGTTGCCAACTTTCAGTCTTTGGGACTGATTCTCACTCTTTTACCCTCTCTCTCACACCACAAACCTTGTTTCTCACTTCAAAATAAGGAAAATTTTGCCATTATCATGTTGACTTCCTTCATATTTTTACACTATAAGAGCTCTCGAGACAGCGCTGTCAAGGTATGATCAAGGCTGATTGCTATGTCAAGCAGACCGAACATGTTCTAAAACTGATTCTGAGGTAAAGTGTACAGTATGTGTTAAAAAAATAACAATTTATGTGTGCTGTTCATACGCACGGTCACTCCACTCAACCCAGTTTTCCCTTGCAATTAATCACAGTTAACTAGTTAGCAAACTAAAAAATGTAATTGTTATTAAACAAGATTAATTTTGGAAAATGTGTGTGGTGAATTATTTAAAATTGATTCCTAGCACTAGTTTTAACACTGTTAGCTTACATTTGTCCCACTGATTTGTATCTGAATGACTGCACTACATTTAGTCAAGAGGAGACTGATGACCTGTCAGCTGTAAATATTCTTTTTTTGTTTTTCCTTTTAAAGCTTCATGCATGTTTACAGGCTGATATGCTTTAGAGAGATGGTAGCTTTTTTTCCCTTGCCAAAGTTGAGATTGAGCAGATCTGTCTTTCTGGATCCAAAAGGAAAGGAAATTGTTCGGTTGGCATGTGTCTAATTAACACTATTGCTGCCTTGAGCGATGAATAGAAAGCCACTTCACCTCACCATCTCAGATAACATTGGTCCAGTTTGTTACCCACAATAGCTGCCTGTCACGTGACCTATAGGGTTTATATATTGTCCATGGCGAGGTGAATGGAAAGCCTTGGTTTGAGGCCCATTGAATTTGTGCTCTTTTGTCAGTCAGTGAAAACAGGGTAGATTGAGTTTGGTGTGCAGGAAGGTTATTGGAGAACCACAATAAAGGTCTTTTTTATCCCAGGCAGTTGGAAGTAGAATAGTGAATTGTGCTCTATGATATTGGCTCCACAAAAGGTAAATTGTGTTCCTCTCAAGGACACGTTTTCAAACAACTGCTGTAAGAAAAAAAAGATGTGTGTGTGTGTGAGACAGAGAAATATGCTACATTTCATTATTATTTTGCTCACCAACATCATTCCATCTATATATGTATATGTTATAGACAGGGAGAAGTAGACACCTGAGAACAGATGTACACAAATGATACTCTAGTGACAGCCACATAAACTTACTCGATTTTTTTCCTTTAGAGCGGCTTCCTCAGCCCCTCAAACAATTATCATTGAGCTTGTTTGTAACCTCTACTCTTCAGGCCTCAGGAGAATGATAAATAGCAGTAGTTTAGTCCTGCTTGGTAAGACGCTTTTTTTTCTGCCACTTTTAAATTGGATCTGAAATGCTTCTCAAGGTCTTTAAATGTTTCTATTCTCCATGTTTAATTATTCATGCTCTATCTGCTGTAATTTTTGTCACAGATTTTCTCCAGCCTTTTGCTGAATTATAGATGTCCCATTCCCCTTCCTGGGCATTCAACAAGCACTCATTCAGTCTGGTTGTATAACTCAAACTCAACCAAACATGGATGTTAAGAAGGCTGCGATTTATTCCCTGTATTCCCCCCACCTAGATAGCTAGATGTTGGATCTCATACGTCTCCCGAGGAGGTGGCTCAGGAAACGCAGCGCCCATTTCACAAAGTCGAGCGCTTCACTTTGATTTATGCTGTGGGTAACACCCTGAGTTGAATGTGACACATGCAGGTTTTTAGCAACAAATGACAAAGGCACACAGCCATCTGGGAAGTGTTAAAGTTGAAGAATCACCTGTGTAACCTCCCACCACTACAGTACTGATTGCGACCACATCAGGAAATGAGGGCATACATTCTTCCTATGTGTTAGCTCTGACCACAGATATTTTCCTGAGGAACCTGAAGAACATAAAAGACAAAGCTTGGCTTGTCAGGAGAGATGGGTGTGTTGGCATGTATCAGTTAAGATAGACAGGAGGAGGAGGAGGAGGAGGAGGAATGGGTCATTCTCCCCATCACTCTGACCCCAATCACTACACAGCATATTGGTGGAAACAAAATGAAAGATTGATTTAACCAGTTCCTTCTCCGCTGCTTCTGTTCTTCCCATCAACTGACTCTCCATTTGTTTTCCTCCGGTCAGTGGATGTGCATTTTCCTTCACCTTTTGCCCCTGAGGCAGGATTGCTGTCTTTGTTCTTTTTAGTTCAGTGAATAGCAGAAGTACGATTGGCATTTTATACAATTAAATGCTATTTCTAAATTGCATTGTGCATTTTTTTTAATCAGAAGTGCTTAAAAAAGTTATGCAATGACTATATTACATCTATGGCAGTACTCATGAATAATGCACTGTAGAACTCCTTTACAGATTTAGTGGATGTTAAACTACTGTATTGCATATTAACAATTATTGTTTAAAAATAAATAACTCAGTTAGTTTAATTATCTCATCCTTGACACAATATATAAGCAGTCAGCAGTCACACAGAAAATGATTTGGACATCACATTTTACATAAATTTTGTGTTTATTGAATCTTATTTAGAATTTAAAAATGTGATTTTATTTAGCTGTTATGAATATGACATAAGATATAAAATTGAGAAATAAGATCCATCCATCCATCCATCTTCTACCACTTTTCCGGAGGTCCGGGTCGCGAAGGCAGCAGTTCAAGCAGAGAAGCCCAGACTTCCCTCTCCCCAGCCACCTGCTCCAGCTCTTCAGAGGGGATACCAAGGCGTTCCCAGACCAGCTGGGAGACATAGTCTTTCCACCGAGTCCTGGGTCTGCCAGGACTGCCAGGTCTGCCTGGGTCTGAAATAAGATACTAAACATATTCAATATGCTTTGTTTAAACTGGAGATCATTAAAGTGACACTGCCAAAAATCAATTTTTTTTTCTTGTTAACATGTTTTTTATGACTTACAAGACATATCATGAGTGAAATCGCTCAAATGCCTCATCTCTTTATTTTTTTTTTTATTTTTTTTTTTTGCTGTGAAGTGTCACTTAAGCCCCGTCCCCTGCAAAAAGGTGAGTTGAGATGGAACGTTTTTGATGATGTAACTATTCTGGTGCTGGCATGTGGGGAGTGTTGAGCCAGTCAGGACTCGCTGGCCTAACTGAAGTTATCCTCCAGGCTAGTTAGCATTTTTTAACAAACTACTTTGAAACCTTGGCCCAAATTAAGATGGGTTTTGCCATTAAACTGCTTTGAAGGCCTGATGGAGTTTCAGTCATCCTCCTGGGCCACCGTGCATACAGCCGGGCATGTCCTTCAACCTGTAAGACTTTTTATCACAGGATTTATTTCGGTAACGTAGTGCTAGCTACTCTTAGCCTTGTGGTATGTGGTTGGGCCTAGTCATCATCAATTTTGGAGTTTGGGGTGAAAAGATTTTGACATAAAATTAGACAATGAAAGTTTTTTTGTAGAAAAAAGGGCACAAAATATCATTTTAGACAATGTAGATTTGTTTTTATAGGGGATTTATATCCACTGGAATGCATCTTTAGCAATTTAGTAAGTTGAAACAGTTGTAGGAATTTTTCCAAAATGAATTGACAAAGATTACCTGTGACTATCTTAAAAAGCTGTTGTTGAGAATGCCATGAATTTGTGACACCTCTTTAAAGCTCTTAAATGATATTGTGATGTATAGCCAGTAGGATTGTATTTAACTAGAAAAAAATACACTAGAATTGACTTAGTTTTATTAATGTATATTGATCTGTTATATGACATGCACATATAATTTCTCAAAACTTTCTACTTCTGTAAAATTTACTGTTTGGTAATTTTCTTTCCCAGCAGGGGTGTCTGGTATCAATAGGCTTTTTGATAAAATTATGAGGAAAAGTATTAATTAGAGAAAAAAAATAAACTCAGACCATTTTACTCTATGGTTTGATTCGTTTTGTGGGATTTAGCAACCTTAAGAGTCCTAGAAACTCAGAATTATATGCTGGATATGTATAAGTGGGCTATATTTTTATGCAGCCCAAACACTGCGGCATAGCCATCCAACTATAGCAATCCATGTGTGAGTGACAGGTGTAAGACACATCCCCTTGATTTACTTCAGTTTTGGGCTAAAAATAACAGACCCTAAGTCACACCCCCTCTACTCCCACATATGGGACCTAAGGAAAAAATCTCCATTGAAGTGAATGACAAGAGAGAAATTATAGTAACGGTGTAGGTTGTTTTCCCACAGGCCACTGGATGTTGTTTCTGAGTCCTTCGAAAGCCATAAAGACTCTCAGATTTGATGATCCAAAATCAAGGCCTTACTGTAATTGTCCTTAAACGTGACAAATTATCTTTAAATTCCTGTTCAGTCCCTTTAAAAATATATCATGATAAACACTGGATTTGACTAACATTGTTGACCAAATCCTGTGGGTAAACTGTCCCACAAACACAGATCATTCAGTGTTTCCCCTAGGTTTACAGCCTTGGGTGGGGGGGGGGGGGCAGTGTGAAGAACGACAACAACAAACTCTTAAAGGAATCATGATGTTCTGACGCTCTATAGAAAAATAAATATAGAAAATTTACAAAATACCTAATTATTGAAAACGAATGGTACATCCAATATTAGCGACTGTTTCTGAACCCTTGTTTATTTGTTTCAGATCACTCATTTGTGTGATCTTTTGTAACTTATATTCATAATAGTGTATCTTACACTTTGGGGAATGGATCCTAGCATTTTTAGCATTTTTCCTTATGAGGACCAGGCCAAATGTCCTCACAAAAAAGGTGGTTTGTCAAGTGGGGGGGGTCCACACAAGAATAGAAAGACAGAACCATATGCGCGCGCGCGCACACACACACACACACACACACACACACACACACACATTCATACTGGTTTTCATGTTTGATGGGGATGAATTTCCTGATCATCACTTGTGGGGACTACCCTTTCTACACAGACAGATTCCTTTCATTTAGATAGAAGATGAACTTGACACTGTAGCCCCCCCCCCCCCAATATAATGGTAGGGGAAACACTGTCATTGCAATCTCAATACTTCCTGAAATTGTTCAAAATAAAAGCCCTCCATAGCACTTAAATGGTCAGAACACTTTCTTTTCTTTACATAGATTTATTGTGAAACAGTTAAGAGGATATATAGACAAGTGTCTCATGGCTACATTAAAGCTGTCTACACATCCGGGTACTTGGTGGGCAGCGCTCCAGCAGAAAACATTTGAGGTGAAAAATAATGGCAGTTTACCATTGAAACAATATGTCATATCAATATTATGACGAGCTTTTGACGCAAGATCCAATCAGATATGATCAAAAATTTCAAATTTGTGATCTTGAAAAGTATCCCTACCATCTACCAGCCAGTATATGGAAGAGCAGTCCAGCAGAGTGGCCAGAAACAACATTTCTTGATATTGGTAACTACAGACGTGGACAAAATTGTTGGTACCCCTCTGTTAATGAAAAACCCACAATGGTCACAGAAAAAACTTGAATCTGACAAAAGTGGTAATAAATAAAAATTCTATGAAAATTAACCAATGAAAATCAGACAATGCTTTTGAATTGTGGTTCAGCAGAATTATTTTAAAAAACAAACTCATGAAACAGGCCTGGACAAAAATAATGGTACCCCTAGAAAAGATTGAAAATAATGTGACCATAGGGACATGTTCAACCAAGATGTGTCCTCTAATTAACATCACAGGTGTCGATAAACTTGTAATCAGTCAGTCGGCCTATTTAAAGGGTGACAAGTAGTCACTGTGCTGTTTGTTGACATGGTGTGTACCACACTAAACATGGACCAGAGGAAGCAAAGGAGAGAGTTGTCTCAGGAGATTAGAAAGAAAATTATAGACAAGCATGTTAAAGGTAAAGGCTATAAGACCATCTCCAAGCAGCTTGATGTTGCTGTGACTACAGTTGCACATATTATTCAGAAATTTAAGATCCACGGGACTGTAGCCAACCTCCCTGGATGTGGCCGCAGGAGGAAACTTGATGAAAAATGGAAGAGACGGATAATACGAATGGTAACAAAAGAGTCCAGAACAACCTCTAAACACATTCATGGTGAACTCCAAGGTCAAGGTACATCAGTGTAAGATCGCACCATCCGTCGTTGTTTGAGCCAAAGTGGACTTCATGGGAGACGACCAAGGAAGACACCACTGTTGAAAACAAATCATAAAAAAGCCAGACTGGAATTTGCCAAACTGCATGTTGACAAGCCACAAAGCTTCTGGGAGAATGTCCTATGGACAGACGAGACAAAACTGGAACTTTTTGGCAAGGCACATCAGCTCTATGTTCACAGACGCAAAAATGAAGCATACCAAGAAAAGAACACTGTCCCTACTGTGAAACATGAAGGAGGTTCTGTTATGTTCTGGGGCTGCTTTGCTGCATCTGGCACAGGGTGTCTTGAATCTATGCAGGGTACAATGAAATCTCAAGACTATCAAGGTATTCTAGAGAGAAATGTGCTGCCCAGTGTCAGACAGCTTGGTCTCAGTCGCAGGTCATGGGTCTTGCAACAGGATAATGACCCAAAACAGACAACTAAAAACACCCAAGAATGGCTAAGAGCGAAACATTGGACTATTCTAAAGTGGACTTCTATGAGCCCTGATCTAAATGCCATTGAACATCTGTGGAAGGAGCTGAAACATGCCATCTGGAGAAGGCACCCTTCAAAGCTGAGACAACTGGAGCAGTTTGTTCATGAGGAGTGGGCCAAAATATCTGCTGAGAGGTGCAGAAGTCTCATTGACAGTTACAGAAATCGTTTGATTGCAGTGATTGCCTCAAAAGGTTGTGCAACAAAATATTAAGTTAAGGGTACCATCATTTTTGTCCAGGCCTGTTTCATGAATTTGTTTTTTAAAATAATTCTGTTGAACCACAATTCAAAAGCATTGTCTGATTTTCATTGGTTAATTTTCATAGAATTTTTATTTATTACCACTTGCTCACCTCCGCCCCCTGGTGGGACCAGCGATGGATCCACTCCAGTTCACCTACCAGCATGGCATTGGGGTGGAGGATGCAGTGATCTTCCTCCTTCACCGTTCTCTGTCCCACCTGGAGAACCCCAGGAATGCGGTGAGGATCATGTTCTTTGACTTCTCCAGTGCTTTCAACACCATCCAACCGATGATCCTGAAGGACAAGCTGCTGTGCGCAGGTGTGGACCAGCACCTGTCATCATGGATCCTGGACTACCTCACTAACCGGCCACAGTTTGTGAGAACCCGTGATTGTGTGTCCGACACGATCATCGGTAGCACGGGGGCCCCCCAGGGAACGGTTTTGGCTCCCTTCCTGTTCACCCTTTATACTGCGGACTTCTCACACAACACAACACACTGCCATCTACAGAAGTTCTCTGACGACTCTGAGATCGTCGGCCTCATCTCCAACGGAGATGAAGCTGAGTACAGAGGACTTATCCAGGACTTAGTGGACTGGTGCCATCGGAACTGCCTCCAGATCAACGCGAGGAAAACTAAGGAGCTGGTGGTGGACTGCCGCAGGCAGGGACAACCCTTCACAGCACCAGTAAACATACAGGGAACAGACATTGAGATGGTGACATCCCGCAAGTACCTGGGTGTTCATCTGAACAATAAACTAGACTAGTCACACAATACCGACGCACTCTACAAGAAGGGACAGCGCAGGCTGTTCCTACTGTGGAGGCTCAGGTCTTTTGGTGTACAAGGGGCGCTGCTGAAGACATTCTACGACACAGTGGTGGCATCAGCCATCACTTTTGTAGTGGTCTGCTGGGGCAGTGGCATGACAGCAGCCGATAGGAAAAGACTGAACAAACTGATCAAGAAAGCTAGATCTGTCCTGGGGCAACGCCTTGACCCAGTGGAGGAGATAGGAGAGAGAAGGATGGTGGCTAAATTGTCATCTCTGCTGGAGTCCGAGTCCCACCCTATGCAGGACATACTGAACGCACTGAGGAGCTCATTTAGCAGTAGACTACATCATCCTAGGTGCGCAACCGAGAGGTTTCGCAGGCCCTTCCTACCTACGGCTGTCAGACTGTATAACCTAAGCAGGGCTGCTTGCAGAGATAGCAAAAAAAACATGACGACCTAATAGTATTGAATGCAAAAGATGCAATAGACTTACACAAATGGTCTCCTCCAGTATAAAATTAGGACAATATCAGTCGCTACAGAGGGTGACAATATGTATGAGTACATATTCATACTATGTAGGATAATTAAGTAGACGGTTATGCTGTTTATTCCATCTAGCTACAATGCTCTGCACTGTGTATATATATTTATATATTTATGTGTACGTATGTATATTCACTGCTCTTATTTTTATTTTTCTTATCTTCTTAATTATTGCTGTGAGTGTTGCTATCCCTGTGCTGTTGCAATCCTGGAATTTCTCCATTGTGGGACTAATAAAGGCTTATCTTATCTTATCTTTTGTCAGATTCAAGTTATTTCTGTGGCCATTGTGGGTTTTTCTTTCATTAACAGAGGGGTACCAACAATTTTGTCCACGTCTGTACTTGATAGATGTGCCAACTTTGCTGTGCAATGGCAGCATACTCTGATAATAGAAAACAACTTGTACCTGCTGTGGAAATCCCAGAAAAGCAGCTATGTTTAGGTTTACAACTTATCCGGTGGAGCTCACAGCTGGAAAACTTACGACCTCCACAAAGAAAGATGACTGCTGTTTGTTAATTTACACTGCCATTGTTAACACATCCATGGATGTGTGAATAAATTCCTGACACTTCATTTCAGCTTTACAGAGCTCTGGTTCATCTATCTGCAGGTGAGTGGCAGTCTCATTTTTAAACTAGTTTAATTCCAGTATTGATGCTTTTACTCTGAGGCTGATTAGCTATCACTACCAACTCCCTTGAATGTAAATTCATGTGTTTTCCACATATTTTCAATAACTTTACATTAGGGCTGGGCTATGTGACTTAACATGTATCATGATACATTTAGGGTTTTATTGTGATACACTATACATACATACATACAGTACACACACACACACACACACACACACACACACACACACACATCACATCACATATATATATACACTACCGTTCAAAAGTTTGGGGTCACTTAGAAATTTCCTTATTTTTGAAAGAAAAGCACTGTTTTTTTCAATGAAGATAACTTTAAACTAATCAGAAATACACTCTATACATTGCTAATGTGGTAAATGACTATTCTAGCTGCAAATGTCTGGTTTTTGGTGCAATATCTACATAGGTGTACAGAGGCCCATTTCCAGCAATTATCACTCCAGTATTCTAATGGTACAATGGCTAATGGATGATTAGAAAACCCTTGTGCAGTCATGTTAGCACAGCTGAAAACAGTTTAGCTGGTTAGAGAAGCTATAAAACTGACCTTCCTTTGAGCAGGTTGAGTATCTGGAGCATCACATTTGTGGGGTCGATTAAATGCTCAAAATGGCCAGAAAAGAGAACTTTCATGTGAAACTCAACAGTCTATTCTTGTTCTTAGAAATGAAGGCTATTCCATGCGAGAAATTGCCGAGAAACTGAAGATTTCCTACAACGGTGTGTACTACTCCCTTCAGAGAACAGCACAAACAGTCTCTAACCAGAGTAGAAAGAGAAGTGGGAGGCTCCGCTGCACAACTGAGCAAGAAGATAAGTACATTAGAGTCTCTAGTTTGAGAAATAGACACCTCACAGGTCCTCAACTGGCAGCTTCATTTAATAGTACCCGCAAAACGCCAGTGTCAACATCTACAGTGAAGAGGCGACTCCGGGATGCTGGCCTTTAGGGCAGAGTGGCAAAGAAAAAAGCCATATCTGAGACTGGCCAATAAAAGAAAAAGATTAATATGGGCAAAAGAACACAGACATTGGACAGAGGAAGATTGGAAAAAAGTGTTATGGACGGACGAATCGAAGTTTGAGGTGTTTGGATCACACAGAAGAACAGTTGTGAGACGCAGAACAACTGAAAAGATGCTGGAAGAGTGCCAGACGCCGTCTGTCAAGCAAGGTGGGGGTAACGTGGTGGTCTGGGGTTGCTTTGGTGCTGGTAAGGTGGGAGATTTGTTCAGGGTAAAAGGGATTTTGAATAAGGAAGGCTATCACTCCATTTTGCAACGCCATGCCATACCCTGTGGACAGTGCTTGATTGGAGCCAATTTCATCCTACAACAGGACAATGACCCAAAGCACACCTCCAAATTGTGCAAGAACTATTTAGAGAAGAAGCAGGCAGCTGGTATTCTATCTGTAATGGAGTGGCCAGCGCAGTCACCAGATCTAAACCACATTGAGCTGTTGTGGGAGCAGCTTGACCTTATGGTACGCAAGAAGTGCCCATCCAGCCAATCCAACTTGTGGGAGGGGCTTCTAGAAGCGTGGGGTGAAATTTCTCCAGATTACCTCAACAAATTAACAGCTAGAATGCCAAAGGTCTGCAATGCTGTAATTGCTGCAAATGGAGGATTCTTTGATGAAAGCAAAGTTTGAAGGAAAAAATTATTATTTCAAATACAAATCATTATTTCTAATCTTGTCAATGTCTTGACTATATTTTCTATTCATTTTACAACTCATGGTGGTAAATAAAAGTGTGACTTTTCATGGAAAACATAAAATTGTCTGGGTGACCCCAAACATTTGAACGGTAGTGTATATATATATATCTATATATATATATATATATACAGTAGATATATACTGTATATATATATATATGACCCCCGTCATTGAAGCCAAGCGCTCAGCACTTGCTGAGTACAAGAAGTACCCAAACGAGAAGAATCTCCAGATTCTCAGGGCTGCGAGAAGCAAAGTTCAGCAGACTGCTCGGCGCTGTGCCAACGAGTACTGGACTCAGCTCAGCCAAGACATTCAAACCGCTGCCATAACAGGGAACATCCGTGGTATGTACGATGGCATCAAGAAAGCACTTGGTCCGGCTCAGAACAAGACGGCCCCCCTCAAATCCTCCACTGGGGAGATGATCACAGAAAAGAACAAGCAGATGGAGAGATGGGTGGAAAACTACTCCGACCTCTACTCCAGACAGAACACCGTGACACCTTCAGCCCTTGATGCCATCGACTGCCTGCCATCCATGGACGAACTTGACGCCGAGCCAACCATCGACGAACTCAGCAAGGCCATTGATAGCTTGGCTGCTGGCTTGCAGTCAGGTCTGCAGGTCTTGCAGTGCCTGACCTGATCAAGCACTGCAAGACCGCCCTACTGCTGCCATTGCATGACGTCCTCTGCCAGTGTTGGAAGGAAGGTGCCATACCACAGGACATGAGGGACGCCAAGATCATCACCCTCTACAAAAACAAAGGGGAGAGAAGCGACTGCAACAACTACAGGGGCATCTCCCTCCTCAGCGTTGTTGGCAAAGTCTATGCATGAGTTGTTCTCGTTCGTCTACAGAAGCTTGCCGAACGTGTCTACCCCGAGTCTCAGTGTGGCTTCCGCGCTGAGCGATCGACGGTAGACATGATATTCTCCATCCGCCAACTCCAGGAGAAATGCAGAGAACAGAACATGCCCCTGTACGTCGCCTTCATCGACCTCACCAAAGCGTTCGATCTGGTCAGCAGAGAGGGCCTTTTCAAGATCCTGCCAAAGATAGGATGCCCACCAAAGTTGCAAAGCCTCATCGAATCGTTTCACACCAACATGCAGGGGATAGTGCAGCACGATGGCAACGTCTCAGAGCCATTCAACATACGCAGCGGAGTGAAACAGGGCTGTGTACTTGCGCCAACCCTCTTTGGGATTTTCTTTGCTATGCTCCTGAGGCATGCCTTCAGCACAGCAACAGAGGGAATCTACCTGCACACAAGATCTGACGGCAGGCTTTTCAACCTCGTCCGCCTGAAAGCCAGAACCAAAGTACGCGAGGCTCTAATCAGAGACATGCTGTTCGCAGACGACGCTGCAGTCGCAACCCACACACAGCAGGAGCTTCAGACCCTGATGGACCGCTTCTCCCAGGCATGCAAGGACTTCGGGCTTACCATCAGCCTGAAGAAGACTAACGTCTTGGCTCAAGGCACGGAAGTACCACCAACCATCACCATCGACGACTTCGAGCTGGAGGTCGTGAATCAGTTCACGTACCTGGGGTCCACGATCAGCAACAACCTCTCCCTTGATACAGAGATCAACAAGAGGATTGGAAAATCAGCCTTCACACTCGCTCGCCTCACCACACGAGTGTGGGAGAATCCCAAACTCTCTGTCAAGACGAAGATGGCAGTGTACAACGCCTGCGTCATCAGCACACTGCTCTATGGGAGTGAGACATGGACAACATACGTGCGGCAGGAAAAGAGACTGAACTCCTTCCACTTGCGCTGCATTCGCCACATCCTGGACATATCCTGGCAGGACAAAGTGCCCAACACAGAAGTTCTGTCCCGCGCCGGCCTTCCCTCCATGTTCACTCTACTCAGGCAGCGCAGGCTCCGCTGGCTAGGCCACATTCACCGTATGGAGGATGGCAGAATCCCCCAAAGACGTCCTCTACGGAGAACTGGCAACTGTCAGGAGAGACGTTGGCCGCCCACAGCTGTGCTTTAGAGACGTCTGCAAGAGAGACATGAAGGCCCTGGAGATCAACACAGAGCGCTGGGAGGACCTTGCAACGGACCGCTCCAAATGGAGAGGCACCCTGACCAGACGGCTCAAGGCGGGTGAAGAAAGACTGACTGCTGCAGCAGATGAAAAAAGGACCCGCAGGAAGAACCGCCACAGACCCAGCAGCACGGAGACCACCCACAAGTGCGACCTGTGTGACAGGGACTGCCATTCGCGCATTGGCCTGTTCAGCCACAGGCGGTGCTGTTCCAGCAGAGTAGACATTTAGGATTCTCTTCCATGATCATCATAGACCGACGGAGGCTGACGACGACAATATATATATATATATATACACTACCGTTCAAAAGTTTGGGGTCACTTAGAAATTTCCTTATTTTTGAAAGAAAAGCACTTTTTTTCATTGAAGATAACTTTAAACTAATCAGAAATACACTCTATACATTGCTAATGTGGTAAATGACTATTCTAGCTGCAAATGTCTGGTTTTTGGTGCAATATCTACATAGGTGTATAGAGGCCCTTTTCCAGCAACTATCACTCCAGTGTTCTAATGGTACAATGTGTTTGCTCATTGCATCAGAAGGCTAATGGATGATTAGAAAACCCTTGTGCAATCATGTTAGGTCTGCAATGCTGTAATTGCTGCAAATGGAGGATTCTTTGACGAAAGCAAAGTTTGAAGGAAAAAATTATTATTTCAAATACAAATCATTATTTCTAACCTTGTCAATGTCTTGACTATATTTTCTATTCATTTTACAACTCATGGTGGTAAGTAAGTGTGACTTTTCATGGGAAACACAAAATAATTGTCTGGGTGACCCCAAACTTTTGAACGGTAGTATATATATATATATATATATATATATATATATATATACTGTATATATATATATGTTGTAGTGGAGCTGAAATGACGAGGCGATTTTGTATTAAAAACAGGGTTTTTAATGAATAGCTCCTCTATCGAATCTCATCAGGTGTAGAGCTTGGCAGAAGGCAAGAGAGTGATCTCTGCTCCGCTCGCTGGTTAAATACAAGCACACATAGAGCCACTCATTGAAAAAGCTGACATCAGAGCCACTCATTGAAAAAGCTGACATCCCCCCGTTATCTTAACCCCCATTGTTCTGCTATCCCCTCTCCTTGTCTTGGGAGGTGATGGGAACTCCTCCTCTCGCTTTAGGGGGTAAAGGTGTCAAGTCCATCTCCGCCGCCGCGTCTTGGGAGGTCCATTGTCTTTAACCCGGCGGGGGAGATCCTTTGTCCTTTCTAGGTGTGAAGCTCCTTACATATGCTGTCACAAAACATTTCCACTTGTTCTAACATATGTAGATATGGGATATAAGAGTCATATATACCACAGGCCCCCCAAACACTAGGAAAGGACACAGAAAGAATTACAGTCTAAGATAATAACTATGAAATACTACGTGTTACAACTGTTGCCACCGGAGAAGTTTTCTAGCAGCCATGCTCCTAAGAAAGTTCAGTGGTAAACATAACAGCATAGTGAAATCATAAGTAGCCTTAAACTGTTGTAGCACAATTAGTGAATAATTGCGGGGTGGTTGGTATCAGTCCTTGTGCTGTTTGGGCTTTATCCTTCTCCCAAAACTGCTGTAGGTTGGCTTAGGTGTCCCGCTGGGACCTTCTCGTGGTGAATCTGCATTGTGGGAAGGAAAGAGATTATTTGTTCCCTGCCTGGGGGCTGAGACTTTTCCTCTGGGGGGTCTACCACGCCGAGGTGCTCGTGCCAACTGTGCAGGTTCGTCTCTCAGCAAGAAGGCAGGTTTGAGTCTGTCAACACTGACCACTTCCTTTCTGTCCCCATAATCAAGCACAAAGTGTTTGTCACCATTTTCCAGCACTCTGAACGGGCCATCGTAAACTGGGCGTAACGTTGGTTTAATAGCTTCATGCTTAACAAAAACGACCTCAGCGTTTTTTAAAGTTTGAGGAACAAAAACTCGTGGAAAAGAGTGATGAGCTGGACCGTGGAGGGAATCCAGTCCACTGCTGCCTAAAAACCTTGGGACTGGAAGGTGTCCTGGTTCTGGGTTCTCTGGTAAAAATTCTCCTGGGAGTCTGATAGGCTGGGCAAAAACTAATTCTGCAGGAGAAGCGTCTAAATCCTCTTTAGGTGCTGCACGCAACCCCAATAAAACCCAGGGAAGTTTATTAACCCAATTTGTGTCCGTTAGTGAGGCCCTGAGGGCAGCCTTTAAGGACCTGTGAAAACGCTCGCATAACCCATTAGCCTGAGGGTGATAAGCGGTGGTGCGATGAATTGTTGCCCCTAAACTGTTAGACATGGCTGACCAGAGCTCTGAGATAAACTGAGGCCCTCTGTCTGACGTGATGTCTGATGGAACACCGAAACGTGCCACCCAGTTTGCTAGAAAAACGCGAGCGACTTCCTCCGCTGTGGTTGACGCTAGAGGGACTGCCTCTGGCCAGCGCGTGGTGCGGTCTATCATTGTTAGCAGGTGTGTGAAACCTTGGGAGGAAGGTAGCGGCCCCACGAGGTCGACGTGAATGTGGTCGAATCTTCTAGCAGGAATTGGAAAAGGCTCCAGAGGGGCCTTTGTGTGCCTGTGTATTTTGGCGCGTTGACAAGGAATGCAAGTTTTTGCCCATTCTCTTACGTTTTTGCGCAGGCCTGACCACACAAACTTTTCAGCAACCATTTTGACCGAGGCGCACACACCTGGGTGCGCGAGGGAGTGAATTGCGTCGAAAATACGGCGGCGCCAAGCAGATGGTACTAACGGGCGAGGTCGGCCGGTTGAAACGTCGCATATTAGGGGAGGCACGCCGTCGCGCCACTTTTTTTTCTCCAGCCTTAACCCTGTTGGTCCGGACAGGAGCGCGCGCACGTCTGCATCACTGCTTTGTTCTTCCGCCATGGCTGCATAATCTATTCCATCCTGGATAGGTGCTGCGTATGTGTGTGCGTTAGTGAAGAGTTCCGCTGCTGAGGCGGCGTAATCTGTCTCCTCGTGCTCTGGCGGTATCACAGCGCGAGAGAGACAGTCAGCTACAACGTTAAGTTTGCCTGCTACATGTCGAATGTCTGTGGTGAACTCTGAAATCGCAGCTAGCTGTCTTTGTTGTCTGCCCGACCATGGTTCTGAAATTTTAGCCATAGCAAAAGTGAGCGGCTTATGGTCCACAAAGACCGTGAAACTCCGCCCTTCTAACCAAAACTGGAAGTGGCGGATGGACAAATGAAGCGCTAGCAGCTCTCTGTCGAAAGTGCTGTATTTGCGTTCCGTTGGGTTTAGCGATTTGCTAAAGAATGCCAAAGGTTGCCAGACTCCGCTGACAAGTTGTTCTACAACTGCCCCTATAGCCAGGTCTGAAGCATCTGTGGTCAGAGCAATGCGGGCTGCGGGATCTGGGTGGACTAACATTGTGGCGTTAGCTAAGGCGTTTTTTACTTCCGCGAAAGCGCGTTCGCGCTCCGGGGTCCATTCGACCGCGTTGGAAGCCTTCTTTTTTCTGAGCGCGTCATATAGGGGTTGCATGAGCTGAGCTGCGTGGGGGAGGAAGCGGTTGTAAAAATTAACCATCCCCAAAAATTCCTATAGCGATTTAACCGTTTGAGGCCGTGGAAAACCTTCTATCGCACGAACTTTGTCTGGAAGCGGAAATGCCCCTGTCGGGGAGACCCTATGTCCCAAAAAATCAATTTGCGATACGCCGAATTTGCATTTGGCTGGATTGATTATAAGTCCGTGCTCTTCCAGCCTCTGAAAAACGGTAGTGAGGTGCTGCTCGTGTTCTTCCTCGGATGAGCTGGCTACCAGCATGTCATCGAGGTAGACAAAAACAAAGGGTAGGTCGCGTAGGACTGCGTCCATCATCCGTTGAAAAGTTTGAGCAGCGCCTTTGAGGCCGAACGGCATTCTTAGGAATTCAAAAAGGCCGAAAGGGGTTATAACCGCTGTTTTAGGAATATCTTCAGCTCGGGCTGGGACTTGGTGATAACCGCGGACTAAGTCTATTTTTGAAAAAATGCGCGCACCTGCTAAATGTAGTGAGAAATCCTGAATGTGAGGAATGGGGTAGCGGTCATGCGCTGTAGCGTTGTTTAGCCTGCGGTAATCTCCGCACGGTCTCCAAGAACCGTCAGATTTCGGAACCATGTGAAGTGGTGAAGCCCAGGGGCTCTTCGAGCGTCTAACAATGCCCAATTTTTCGAGAGCTGCAAATTCATCCTTTGCTATGTTGAGCTTGGCCGCGTCTAAGCGGCGAGCTTTGGCAAAAGCAGGAGGTCCTGTTGTCGGAATGAAGTGTTTAACCCTGTGTTTGGCTATAGTGGCTGAGAATTTGGGGGTTGTGAGTGCTGGAAATTGGGTGAGGAGTTGTTCAAACTTACCTCCCACTGTGGTGACGCTGGCCTGCACAGGTGGTGGGGAAACTCGAGCTGAACATGGAATAGAAGCAAAAGATGGTGCATTAACCAGGCGCCTATTTGCAAGATCCACTAATAACCCGTGTGCACACAGAAAATCTGCGCCTAACAAGTTAAAGCTCACCGCTGCTACAACAAATGTCCATCTGTAGCTGCGACCGTGGATGAGGAGGTGCAGGCTCTTTTCCCCGAACGTGTCGATGTCAGAGCCGTTGGCTGCCACTGCTCCGTTGCCCCGGGTGCCCATGGTTCGATCTGCGTGGGAGGGCATGACGAAACTCAGCTGAGCTCCCGTGTCGATGAGGAACTGCTTGCCTGTGTATCCATCCGTCACGTATAACAGCTTATTCTTCTCGCCGAGAACCGCTGCTGTTAATGGCCCTCGGCTTTGGCATTTCCACGTCATCGTAAACCTGCAGGGGGGAACGCATTTGCGGGCTTTCTCTGCGAAGCGGTGGTGATAATAGCAGACGTCGTTCTGCTCGTTGCGCTTGGGCCGCGCCGCTGTCACCGTGGGTTGAGTCTCTCCAAGGCTCGGGGTGTCCGTTTTCAGATCTGCGGATGCCGCCGTGGGTGTCCGTTCTCTGCAGGCGTTGACGAGCCGGTAAGCCTCGTTGGCCAGTGTGCGGAAATCCTGATGATTATTGCACTTCATACTGGCGAGTGTCCCTCTCAACTGCGGTGGTAGCGTGCTGAGGAAAATGAATTGGAAAAGGAAATTATCATTATCCTCCTCCTTGAGTTGTAGCAAATCCTCCATGAGGGTCCTCGGATTGCTCCCTCTGTGGCCGTAGACCGCCAGGATCCTCTCGGCTCTTTCCTCCGCTGATGGGACATAATTCGCCACGATGGTCGCCTTGAGTGTCTCATATTTGTCCCGGGCTGGTGGTCGCCGGACCAAGCTCCGCACACACTTCGAAGTGGCGGAGTCGAGTTTGGAGACGATATGGTAAAACTTAATATCGTCTGCTGTGATGCCCGCCAGTATAAACTGGGCTTCAGCTTGCTGAAACCAAGAGGCAGGGTCCTCTCGCCAGAAGTCTGGCAGGTTGACAGCAACGGCGTTCGTGCACACCATCACTGTTGTGCCCGCCGGGTGAGAGTGCCTTGCCTCGGCACTCGCGGCGGTGCTGGAGCTCGGTTGAGCTCTCTCAGTGCCCTCTGCCGTGGGGAACAGCTGTCTGCTTGTTCCCTCGTCTGCGTCGTCACTGGCGTATGCCCGAGTCACCATGGATGAGCAGCTTGAAGAACGCCTCCGGTCCATATTCTCGCGTCAGGGTCACCAGTGTAGTGGAGCTGAAATGACGAGGCGATTTTGTATTAAAAACAGGGTTTTTAATGAATAGCTCCTCTATCGAATCTCATCAGGTGTAGAGCTTGGCAGAAGGCAAGAGAGTGATCTCTGCTCCGCTCGCTGGTTAAATACAAGCACACATAGAGCCACTCATTGAAAAAGCTGACATCCCCCCGTTATCTTAACCCCCATTGTTCTGCTATCCCCTCTCCTTGTCTTGGGAGGTGATGGGAACTCCTCCTCTCGCTTTAGGGGGTAAAGGTGTCAAGTCCATCTCCGCCGCCGCGTCTTGGGAGGTCCATTGTCTTTAACCCGGCGGGGGAGATCCTTTGTCCTTTCTAGGTGTGAAGCTCCTTACATATGCTGTCACAAAACATTTCCACTTGTTCTAACATATGTAGATATGGGATATAAGAGTCATATATACTCTTATATACATATAAGAGTCATATATATATATATATATATATATATATATATATATATATATATATATATATATATATATATATATGTATAAATATAAAAGTATTGAACACATTGTGGAGAGTGTAAATAACGAAAACAGATTTACGTAGCAGACAACTTTATTCACTCTCACATCAGTCATACACAGAAAAAGCATGCTTCAATACACCGGGGGATCTCCTTTTATATCAACCGCCCATCTTACGGTACGGGTACGGTATGGGGCGGTACGGTGGCCCAGTGGTTAGCACTGCGGCAGCACAGCAACTCACCCTTGGCCATGGGATCCCTGGTCAAATCCCAGCCCCTGACCAACAGTGATCTGTGTGGAGTTTGCATGTTCTCCCCGTGTCTGCGTGGGTTTACTCCGGGAGTTCTCTGGTTTCCTCCCACAGGCCAAAAACATGCAGGTTAGGTTAACTGGAGACTCTAAAGTGGCCCTAGGTGTGAATGTGTGTGTGAATGGTGAAGGGATAGCGCCGTAACGTGGCTGCTTCATCCATCCAGGTGGATGCCCTCAATTTCCCCTCTGGGGATCAATAAAGTATACAAAATAAAAAAAATAAAAAAATCTCACATCTGCATGACATCTTACATCACAATACATTCATCCCTTCTCCCCCCAATTCCTTCTTCCTGCTACCTCACCATAATCTCCATGCCTATTGTCCTTCTCTGTTTACCCTCTGCATCCAGTCTGAGATGATTAACCCAATCTCTACAACATCACCATATTTCTGATGGAGCCACTGACCTGAGATTTTCACCAGATATCAGTAACAAACCAAGTAATCCATACATACAAAGAAATCAAGGCAACTGTGTTCACTAAACAAGTTATATTTAATAAAGTGGAATGACACAGGGAATAAGTATTGAACACATAAAGAAAAAAAAAGGTGCAAAAAGAACAAAGCTGAAAGGAGCTTAAATCCATCAGAATTTAGGAAGCCAACCCATCCCCCATCATTGCAAATTAATTTCAGCTGGTTGAGTCCTGACTGATAGCCTTTAAAATGGTATGTGAATATCAGATTGTCACACCACAAAGAACTCATGATGGGTAGAAGCAAAAAGCTCTCTCTAGACCTTTGCAACTTTACTGTTGCAAAGCGTAATGATGGCATTGATTACAGGTGCATTCCTAAACTTCTGAATGTTCCAGTGAGCACCATTGGAGCCATCATTCAGAAGTGGAAAGAACATCATTTTACCATAAACCGGCCATGACCAGGAGCTCCTTGCAAGATTTCTGTCATGAACCTCCTCGTGCACTTTTACGCGGCGCACGGAGGAGGAAGAGAAAGAATGGATTTACATGCAGGTTTCACCACAGCACATTTATTGAACAAAAACTACTAACTAACTAACCTGCACTTATATAGCGCTTTTCTAGTCACAAAGACCACTCAAAGCGCTTTCATTAATACTAACCTTCTATTCTAAGGGCCTATAGGAAACAAATATCTAGGGACAATTTAGAACAGCCAATTAACCCAACATGCATGTTTTTGGCATGTGGGAGGAAACCGGAGAAATCCCGGAGTAAACCCACGCAACACGGGGAGAACATGCAAACTCCACACAGATCACTGTTGGTCGGGGGCTGGGATCGAACCCACGATCCCACGATCCCCACAATCCCCCGGCCAAGGGTAAACTGTGCTGCCGCAGTGCTAACCACCGCGCCACCGTGCAGCCCCGAAAAAGGCAGACAGTTCCAAAATAACAACTGACAAAAAGGAAGTTCCGTGCACAAAATGGCTGATGCGATGCGCGTACAGCGGGCTAACCACTGTGCACTGTGGCCACAAACAAATAATACAAACACACATATATGCTCAGGAAAATTGGGAAGCTTCTAGGAGGCTCAACTGACAAAGGAGGACAAACTGGGCAACAGCCTAAGCGTAGCAGTTGTACCGCACAGAGAAACGCTACCAGTCAAGCGTGGCAGCACAACTGCACCGAGAAACGCAACAGTTTACTCACTAAGCAGGAATAGTCCCAGAAGTCCAATACTCTAGCGAGCACACACAATCCCTTGTTGACGTAGACTGTCATACAGCGATTAACGACTGTATGATAGCGCACAATGGTCCAGCAGTGTTTGACTGGCAAGGGCCGCCTAAGTACAAACACTGCTGGTATCACAAATTGGACCCACCTGGGTGAGGCGCGGGAAAGACAGTTACCGGGGAGAATCAGCTGGCTGTCAAAGAAAGAGGGGGTGTGGTCGGACCAGCGAATGTTAGACAACGCCCACATGAAAGTGGGTCAAAGAGGCTGCCTAACAACCGCCGGCCAGAGCAGCGACTATAGGCATGGAGAAGAAAAAGAACACAGACATAAAAACAACAAGAACTCAAAAGATAACAATACATAATAACCCCGATGCCTGAGCCACAGAGAACGGTCAGAACCGAGCCTACAGGAAAACATTGGCTTGGTTCGTGACAATTTCTGACAGAGGAGTCAAAAGAATTATCAGAAGAGTTATCCAAGAGCCAAAGACCACTCGTGGAGAGCTCCAGGAAGACCTGGAGTTAACAGGTACTGCCATTTCAAAGAAAATGATAAGTAATGCACTCAACCGACATGATATGCCCGCTCACCTTGCAAGACTCCATTGCTGAAGAATAATCACATTGAAGTTCATTTAAAGTGTGCTGCACAACATTTGGGCAAGATGGTAAAATAGTGGGAGAGGATAGTCTGGTCAAATGAGATCAAAATTGAACTTTTTGGATGCCACAACACACAGCATGTTTGGAGAAATGGCATTGCACATCAACCCAAAAACACCATTCCAAGATTGAAGTTTGGAGGTGGAAGCATCATGGCATGGGGGTGTTTTTCAGCACATGGTACAGGCAGACTTCATATAATTGAAAGATGAATAGACAAATGTACAGAGACATCCTTGATAAGAACCTGTTGCCATTTGCCAAGGTGCTGAAGATGAAACGAGGGTGGATATTTCAGCTAGACAATGATCCCAAACACACAGCCAAGGAAACTCTCAACTGGCTCCAGAGAAGGAAAATAAAGCTGCTAGAATGGCCGAGTCAGTCACCTGACCTGAATCCAATTGAAAATCTATGGAACAAACTGAAGATCAGAGTTCATAGAAGACACCTACGGAACCTTCAAGATTTGAGAACAGTGTGTGTTGAAGAATGGGCTAAAATCACTCCTGAGCAATGCCTGCGACTAGTTTCTCCATACAGGAAGCTGTTATTACCAACAAAGGCTTTTCTACTAAATATTAAATGAATTTCACCAAGTATGTTCAATACTTATTCCATGTGTCATTCCACTTTATTAAGTATAACTTGTTTTCTGAACACAGTTGCCTTGATTTGTTTGTACTCATTATAACGTAGTGGTAAGGAGGAGGCTTTTCAATTTTTCAGTTTTTAATTTCACAACACTTACAGGTAATAATTCCCAAAAGAAACATCCGACACGATTTACCATGATTTGGATTTGTCAGTCAATCATCATCATCATTCTCTTGACAACCAACCAAGCTTACAACGGAGACCCTAGACTGAAAAGACCTCACCAAATATACCCAACACCTGTTATATACTATTAGAGATAATTACCGACAATTAGAACATACCATATATCCCAGGTAAGACAATAACATTATTTCATTCTTTACACATACCCACTGATATCTAAAAGTGCATAAATAATTCCCCGGCTATATACAGAGTAAATATAAATAACATAGAATAAATAACAGTATAAATAATTCAATAAATAATTCAGACCCCTATTTACAAATTCTAAGCCACCCCTCTAACTTACCATGCATGCTTCCTTCCTGCTGGTGTCCTTTAAAAGGCCCTCAACCCCTAACAGAAACTTTTGCCCGGACACCCTCAGGGAGCATGTTGGCAAAGGTATGTGGATTAAATCATTACCAATTGTTTTACCCAAATGTTTAACCATAGCAAATATCTCACAAGGGCATTCCAATTAGTCCAAAGACAGATCCTAGAATAATGTGTGTATTTTAACAAACCATCATATTGACATTTACACATACAGTATATTACACAAACAATATAATCACACATATAATAAACCATAACAGTGGTGACACTCCATCGTCACATTTCCTCCCCCCTTTTCCCAAGAGTACAGTACTCTACGAGTCATGTACTCTTGAGAGACTATCTGCCACAAGGTTAGTTTCCCCTGCAACATACCGAACAGTAAAATTATACGGTTGAAGGGACACATACCACCCTGTGAGACGACTGTTCATGTCCTTCATCCTGTCCAACCACTGTAGGGCCCGATGATCTGTCTCCAACACAAAATGACGCCCTAGTAAATAGTATTTAAGAGACCCTATTGCCCATTTCATGGCAAGACATTCCTTTTCTACCGTAGAGTATCTTGTCTTTTGGTCCAACAACTTACGGCTCAAGAACAGTACTGGGTGTCTCTCTCCCCTCTCCTCCTGGAGAAGTACTGCTCCAATGCCAACTCCCGAAGCATCTGTCTGTAAGATAAATGGACGAGCAAAATCTGGACTGTAGAGAACCTTGTCCCCAGAAATAGCCCTCTTCAAATCCTCAAAAGCTCTGTCACACTCCTCTGTCCATTTTACCCTATTTGTTGCTGAAGCCTTAGTGAGGTCAGTCAAAACTGCGGCTCTTTCAGCAAAGTGGGGGATGAACTTACTACACCATCCTACCATTCCCATGAATGATTGTACCTTTTTTTTAGTAGTGGGCACAGGATAGGTCCGGATGGCATCCACTTTACCTACTCGTGGTCTAATGACCCCCTGACCAACCACATGTCCCAGGTACTCCACCTGCTGCTGTCCAAACGCACATTTGCGTGGATTAATCGTCAATCCTGCCCTCTTAATCAACTGAAGGACCTGCCTAAGGTGTACCAAATGTTCTTCCCAGGTCTGACTATAGATGACTATGTCATCCAAATAGGCAGCCGCAAAATTCGATACCCTTCTTAACACTTGGTCCATAAGCCACTGAAAAGTTGCAGGTGCCCCCTGAAGGCCAAATGGCATGACCCTAAATTGGAAACTGCCATAAGGTGTTTTAAAGGCTGTAAGTTCTTTTGTTTCCTGTGCCAATGCCACCTGCCAATACCCCTTGCATAGGTCCAGAGTAGAAATAAACCTAGCCCTGCCCACTTTCTCTAACAATTCATCAATCCGGGGCACGGGGTATGACTCAAACTTGGACACTGAATTGAGATATCTGAAGTCAATACAGAATCTCAAAGAGCCGTCCTTTTTTGGCTACACCACTCACTCACTGACTCCTCGATCACTCCCAGCTGCAACATCAAGTCAATTTCCTGCTTCATCTTTGGAACCAATCGCTCCGGGATCCTATAAGATTTCCTACGTGGAACAGCTTCCTCTTTCAAATGAACCTTATGACGCACCAGCGTGGTGAAACCAGGTCTCTCCTGAAACAATTCTGGATCTAATAGTGCCTCGAATTCTCTCTGCTGATCCACCTGCAAATGAGACACTTGAAACAAGTAAGGCTCTGACACATTTGTGGGAAAGGACTGTTCTCTCTCCTCATCCTCTTCCGTCGCACAAATTAAGAGCTGATGTGTCTCCTGAAGAACAGGTTGCTGCTGCTGATGACCAGGCTGCTGAAACTCTTTCAATAAGTTAATGTGGAAGGTCTAATGTTTTACCTTCCTGTCAGGCATATATAGTTCATATGTCACTACACTTAGTTTTTTAGAGATTTCATATGGCCCCTGCCATTGAGCCAACAGCTTACTGTCACACGAGGGCAGCAATAACAAAACCTGCTGACCTGGGTGAAAAACCCTTTTTCTGGCCTTCTTGTCATACCAAGTTTTTTGTTTGGCCTGCGCCGTCCTCATGTGCTCCTGAGCCAAAGCAGTCATTCAATCCAGTTTCTCTCTCATCTTAATGACATAAGAGACCACATTGTCCTGATCACTCAGTGGACTCTCCCAGTGCTCCTTTAATAAGTCCAGTGGGCCCCTCACCTGATGACCATACAGCAGTTCAAAAGGTGAGAACCCTGTTGAAGCTTGGGGCACCTCCCGATAAGCAAACAATAAATATGGTACCCATTGGTCCCAATCCGAGCCCGTTTCAGAAACAAATTTCCGCAGCATGTTTTTTTAGAGTCTGATTAAATCGCTCCACTAATCCATCAGTCTGAGGGTGATATGGGATGGTCTTAATACCCTTAATACCCAACAGCTTATATACTTGCTGCAACAGTTTTGATAAGAAATTTGTTCCACAGTCTGTCAGAATTTCTCCAGGTATGCCTACCCTTGAAAACAACTGGATAAGGCAGTTGGCAACCTGCCTAGCCTTGATAGATTTCAGGGGAAAGGCTTCTGGGTACCGAGTAGCATAATCACAAATTACCAAAATGTATCTATTACCAGAGGAGCTTCTCTCTAGGGGGCCAACTACATCCATCCCTATTCTGTCAAAAGGTGTTCCAATGATTGGTAATGGTTGCAGTTGGGCACGGGCTACTCCCCTAGGTGATGTAATCTGACATATTGGACATGTTGTGCAAAACTCCTTTATCTGGGTATACATTCCCGGCCACACAAACCTTCTAGCAATTCTCTGTAAAGTTTTATGAAATGCTAGATGACCTGCCCAAGGAATAACATGTCCCAGTTCCATATTTTTTGGTATGAGGTCCTGTGGCAAAGCTATGGCCATTACTTCACCTTGTTGCTGGTACAAAATGCCCTTTTTAATGACATACATGGCCTCAGCCAAACAATCCGTTCTACCCTGTTTCACACCCTCAATCTCCGAGACTTTTTCAAACCATGGTCCAAGTGCTGGGTTAGCTTTCTGCAATGCAGCTATGTCAGGAGGGATGTCAAACTCTACTGACTGATTTAGCTGTGGTGTTTCTTCACCCAAGTTCTTTGCTGAAGCTAACACCTTATCTCTTCTCCTCTGAGCCTTGGATTTAGGTTGTTTAATAGGGCCTGCCTCTATCTCAGAACCATAAAATGGCAGCTCCTGAAGAACATTGGCAGCCCTCTGCACCCTCTGCGCCCTGGTTGTCACCATATTACAATTTTTCACCACAGGTGTCTTTACTCTCTGCTCAACAGCGCCCCCTGCCTGTCCTTCAGTTTGTTCATCTCTAGCCTGTTGTATAATGTCCAACAAAGTTGGAACATCATTGCCAAGAATAACAGAGTAAGGCAAATCAGGCACAACTACGACAGGAAGGAGATAAGTTTGCCCTCCCACTGTTAAATAAACCTCAGCGGTCAGGTACAGTTTCTTATCCCCATGGACACGACTGATATTTATTTCAGACTCATTCCACAAATCCTTAGGGACCAAACTGGGCAACACAACCGTTTGAAAACAACCTGAGTCTAACAGGCCTCTTCACACTGACCATTAAGCAACACCTTCGTTTTATACACTCCACTGTGCACTGGGGCTGAAAAAGTGGGTCTAGAAACTGAACATAATAGTGATGGTTTGCTATTTCTTATGGCAGGACATGAATATTGTGTGTGGCCAATTTTGTTACACTAGTAACAGCGTATATCGTGACTTGGAACAAAACGTGACTTTCTACTCCCACTATGTTTGCTAACAGTGACCTGACTGGAGCTGGAATACAGTTTTTTCTGCACTAGACCACCCCTTTCACCCCCATCAAACTTACTCCGTGAGGTGAAAGAGCCGTCACGGCCGAGAGTAGGTCTCCTGCTCCCAGACCTGGCTGACAGAAAAACCTCCGCTAGACGAGCAGCGTCCTCTGCAGTCTTCAGGTCCCGCTCTTGTATCCAGATTCCCAGTTCCGGGTTCACCATCCGAAGAAACTGTTCCAAAATTATAAGTTCCATAATGTCTTGTACCGTTGAGGTCTCTGGTTTAATCCATTTAATAAACAGGTCCTTTAAGCGTACATAAAGTTCACGAGGGGTTTCGTCCTGATGAATGTCCAGGGACCGAAACCTCCTCCTATAAGCGTCGGATGTAATCTCGTATTTGCTTAAAATTGCTTCCTTCACTTTCCCATAATTATTCGTGTCAGCAATATCCATCAAAACATATGCGCTCCGCGCTTTACCTGTAAGCAGAGGAGCTAGCTGGATAGCCCACTCTTCTTCACGCCAGCGGCAGACTGTAGCGATCCTCTCGAACGTCGCCAGGTAGTGCTCGATGTCATCCTCGGGAGAGAGAGGATTCAGCCTGGGCTCGTGGTGCATTCGTGTCCTCCTCGGCTGCACCTGCAGCGGCAAATCATCCTCCTGCAGGCCGACCCGACTGGCCGTCACCCTGGGGTCCTCCCCCGAAGCGCCGTCGTCACCACTGTGTTCAGCCCGGCTCCCATACTCCTCTCTCAGCTCCACAACCCGCGACTCCATCCGACGAATTTGATCATCTACAGTCCGCCACCTTTGGTCCTGAAGAGCGGCTTCTTCCCCCATCCACCGATCCCTGACAGTCAGCGAACGAACCAAAGATTTCACCAAGCACGTTAGCTCCTCGAGCTCGCCCAGTCCGCTGACTCCCGGCTCCTCGGCTGCCTTACCTGCGTCCAGGTCAGACTGCTCCTCTTGTCTCGTCATTTTGCTTCTGGCCATCGCTCCTTCCGTCCCGTACTCTATCCACCACTTCCACCAAACATTACGCCTCGTCCTGGGAACGGACCACCGCTGCCACCAAATGTAACAAAGTGGCGGCAAGGAGGAGGCTTTTCAATTTTTCAGTTTTTAATTTCACAACACTTACAGGTAATAATTCCCAAAAGAAACATCCGACACGATTTACCATGATTTGGATTTGTCAGTCAATCATCATCATCATTCTCTTGACAACCAACCAAGCTTACAATGAAGACCCTAGACTGAAAAGACCTCACCAAATATACCCAACACCTGTTATATACTATTAGAGATAATTACCGACAATTAGAACATACCATATGTCCCAGATAAGACAATAACATTATTTCATTCTTTACACATACCCACTGATATCTAAAAGTGCATAAATAATTCCCCAGCTATATACAGAGTAAATATAAATAACATAGAATAAATAACAGTATAAATAATTCAATAAATAATTCAGACCCCTATTTACAAATTCTAAACCACCCCTCTAACTTACCATGCATGCTTCCTTCCTGCTGGTGTCCTTTAAAAGGCCCTCAACCCCTAACAGAAACTTTTGCCTGGACACCCTCAAGAAGCATGTTGGCAAAGGTATGTGGATTAAATCATTACCAATTGTTTTACCCAAATGTTTAACCATAGCAATTATCTCACAAGGGCATTCCAATTAGTCCAAAGACAGATCCTAGAATAATGTGTGTATTTTAACAAACCATCATATTGACATTTACACATATATTACACAAACAATATAATCACACATATAATAAACCATAACAGTGGTGACACTCCATCGTCACACTTATGCATGCCCGTAGAAAGCAAGTATTCTTGCCTGAAAACAGGTAGCCCAATTAAGCTTTGCAGGCCCAAATGTAGGTTGTGTTTGAAAGTGAAATACAAAGAGGTGTAGCCTGTATGTAGACACTCACACGTTAGACTTTGACAAATATGCAGTGGTGTGAAAAAGTGTTTGCCTCCTTCCTGATTTCTCATTTTTTTTGTATGTTTGTCACGCTTAAAGGTTTCAGATCATCAAACAAATTTAAATATTAGACAAAGATAACACAAGTAAACACAAAATGCAGTTTTTAAATGAAGGTGTTTATTATTAAGGGTAAAAAAAAAAATTCAAACCTACATGGCCGTGTGAAAAAGTGCCTGCCCCCTCCTGTTAAAACATAAATTAACTGTGGTTTATCGCATCTTTGGAAAGCTGAGTTCAATTTCTCAAGCCACCCTCGGGCCTGATTACTGCCACACCTGTTCTCAACCAAGAAAACACTTAAATAGGACCTGCCTGACAAAGTGAAGTAGACCAAAAGATCCTCAAAAGCTAGACATCATGCTGTGAGCCAAAGAAATTCAGGAAGAAACTAGAAAAGCACTCGGAGAGCGCAGACCTCCACCAAGCGCCACAGTTCCCCCCATACAGTGTTTTACATCATAAATATTAATCCTACATTTATCGTGTGTACATTTTCAGATTCCTTGACCATGAAAACATATGAGTAGCAATTGGATTCACATGGATAGGATTAGTGGTTCAGTAGTTATTCAGGAAAATCGCATTTCGCATAATGGCGGTTTTCCGGATCACCACCAAAATGTAATCATCTGTAGGATACCCCATTTCTGACAATCTGTTAAAATTTCATGAAAATCCGTTCATAACTTTTTGAGTTATCTTGCTAACAAACAAACAGACAGACAAACCAACGCCGATGAAAACATAACCTCCTTGGCGGAGGTAATGACAAACAAAGTAATTGAGACCTATCAGTCCGAAAAGGTTATAAACCCATTTCTAAAGCTTTGGGACTCCAGCAAACCACAGTGAGAGCCATTATCCACAAATGGCAAACACATGAAACAGTGGTGACCCTTCCCAGGAGTGGCCGGCCAACCAAAATTACCCCAAGAGTGCAGCGACGACTCATTCAAGAGGTCACAAAAGACCCCGCAATAACATCTAAAGAACTGCAGGTCTCACTTGCCTCAGTTAAGGTCAGTGTTCATGACTCCACCATAAGAAAGAGACTAGGCAAAAATGGCGTTCATGGCAGAGTTCCAAGATGAAAACCACTGCTGAGCAAAAAGAACATAAAAGCTCATCTCAGTTTTGCCAGAAAACATCTTGATGATCCCCAAGACTTTTGGGAAAATACTCTGGTTACTGATGAGACAAAAGTTGAATTTTTTGGAAGGTGTGTGTCCCATTACATCCACCGTAAAAGTAACACAGCATTTCAGAAAAGGAACATCATACCAAGAGTAAAATATGGTGGTGGTAGTGTGATGTCTGGGGCTGTTTTGCTGCTTCAGGACCTGGAAGACTTGCTGTGGTAAATGGAACGATGAATTCTACTGTCTACCAAAAAATCCTGAAGGAGAATGTCCGGCCATCTGTTCATGACCTCAAACTGAAGCGCACTTGTGTTCTGCAGCAAGACAATGATCCAGAACACACCAGAAAGTCCACCTCTGAATGGCTTAAGAAAACAAAATGAAGACTGGAGTGGTCTTGTCAAAGTCCTGACCTGAATCTGACTGAGATGCTGTTGCATGACCTTAAAAAAGGCGGTTCATGCTCAAACACCTTCTATTGTGGCTGGATTACAACAATTCTGCAAAGATGAGTGGGCAAAAATTCCTCCACAATGCTGTAAAAGACTCATTGCCAGTTTCCACAAATACTTGATTGCAGTCGTTGCTTCTAAGGGTGGCCCAACCAGTTATTAGGTTTAGGGGGCAATCACTTTTTCACACAGGGCTGTGTAGGTTTGGGTTTTTTTTTCCCTTAATAATAAACACCTTAATTTAAAAACTGCATTTTGTGTTTCCTTGTGTTATTTGTCTAATATTTAAATTTGTTTAATGATCTGAAACAGTTCAGGGTGACAAACATACAAAAAAAAAAGAGAAATCAGGAAGGGGACAAACACTTTTTCACACCACTGTAAAAGGGACTAAATGGCACTGAGATTTATTTGGTTGTGTGAATATTAATTACAGAATAATTGAAAATGAATGAGACATCCAATATTAGCGACTGTTTAAGAACCCTTGTGTCATGTTCGGGGTCGTCACCCCGAGCATGACTTGTGGCTGTTGGGTTTAATTATTGATTATTAATTTGAGCTGATGGATTGAGCCGTGCTCTCCATCAGTACCACAGCCATGCCTCTTCCTCACCAGGCATCCACCAGCAGTATGGTTCACCACATACACACTCACACACTCATGCACGCACGCACACATACACATACACTCACATTCACACTCACGCACACACACACACATTGTTCAATCAGTCACGCACCAGGTGACCACACAGCTGTGTCCATTTGCCCTCATTCGGGGTTTGTGTATTTATAGGTTAGAATGTGACCAGCTGTTGTGGCAACTTTGCAGTGTCAACTCTGGATATCCAGGCTCGCATCGGTTGGTTTTCCCCTGGACTAAAAGTGTGTTGTTCCCTCAGAGCCTTGCTGCTCTGACACCTTTGTAAGTCTTTAGTGCCTTTTCCCTCCGCTCCTGTTTGCTTGGAGCGCGTGAGGCATTCCCTTGACCAATCTAGCTTGTAGCCGGGTGTCTTCTCTTCAGCTGTGACTGGACTTTCTCCACACTTTCACCCATTGTAAATAAACACATTACTTACTCTGTGTTTTGGGCTCGCTGCCATTTCATATGTTCGCTGCGCAGTTTACGCAGTGAACTTGACACCTAGTTTATTTTTTGTCAGAACACTTGTGTGACCTTTTATGACTTATATTCATTGGCGTTGTATCTTGCACTTTGGGGAATGGGACTTGTTCAGTCATCATCATAATTGTTTTCATTTATATGAGTAGTTTATAGTCTATCGTCAAAAACTCATGCAGTACTACCATGGTAGGATTAATTTGACTTAATTTATATATTTGTGGACAAGATTCTTTGTTGGGAGAACAGAAATTTAAATTTGAACAGTGTCATTTTTACTGGTGAGATGGTGTGTGATGGTTCTGTTTGTCATAAAAATAAATCATTTAAAAAATTAAACCATTTAAAAATAACATTTACTTTGAAATAATTGGAAAGTAACATTTAGTGGGTTAAAAGTAGCTGTGTTTACATCCATCCATCCATCCATCCATCTTCTACTGCTTTTCCAGAGATCTGGGTTGCGGAGGCAGCAGTTCAAGCAGAGAAGCCCAGACTTCTCTCTCCCCAGCCACCTGCTCCAGCTCTTCAGAGAGGATACCAAGGCGTTCCCAGACCAGCTGGGAGACATAGTCTCTCCACCGAGTCCTGGGTCTGCCCCGGGGTCTCCTCCCAGTGGGACGTGCCTGAAACACCTCAAGTGGGAGGCATCCAGGAGGCATCCTAATCAGATGCCCATACCACCTCAACTGACTCCTTTCAATGTGGAGGAGCAGCGGTTCTACTCTGAGCCTCTCCCAGATGACTGAGCTCCTCACCCTATCTCTGAGGGTGAGTCCAGCAATCCTATGGAGAAAGCTCATTTCAGCCACTTGTATCCGCGATCTCGTTCTTTCGGTCATTACCCAAAGCTCGTGACCATAGGTGAGAGTGGGAACGTAGATTGACTGGTAAATCAACAGCTTTACCTTAGAACTAAGCTCCCTCTTCACCACAACAGACCGGTACAACGTCCGCATCACTGCAGATGCTGCTCCGATCCGTCTGTCAATCTCTTGCTTCATTTTCCCCTCACTCGTGAATAAGACCCCAAGATACTTAAACTCTTCCACTTGGGGCAGGAGCCTGTCCCCAACCCAGAGAGGACAATCCACCTTTTTCCGGCTGAGGACCATGGACTCGGACTTGGAGGTGCTGATTCTCATCTCAGCCGCTTCACACTCAGCAGCAAACCGTCCCAGCAAGAGCTGTAGGTCATTGCTGGATGAAGGCAACAGGACAACATCATCTGCAAACAACAGAGATGCGATCCTGTGGTCACCAAGCATGACACCCTCCATTCCCAGGCTGTGCCTAGAAATCCTATCCATAAAAATTATGAACAGGATCGGTGACAAAGGGCAGCCCTGGCGGAGTCCAACTCTCACTGGGAATGAGTCCGACCGAGTGTTGGCAATACTAACCAAACTCTCACAACGGTCGTACAGAGACCGAATAGCTCGTAACAACAAGCCCGATACCCCATACTTCCGAAGCACCCCCCACAAAAAACCACGAGGGACACGGTCAAATGCCTTCTCCAAGTCCACAAAACACATGTAAACTGGTTGGGCAAACTCCCACAAACCCTTGAGAATTCTCGAGAGGGTAAAGAGCTGGTCCGATGTGCCACGGCCAGGACGAAAACCACATTGCTCCTCCTGAATCCGAGGTTCGACCAACGGCCGGACTCTCCTCTCCAGTACCTTGGCATCGACCTTCCCAGGGAGGCTGAGGAGTGTGATCCCTCTAAAGTTGGAGCACACCCTCCGGTCCCCTTTTTTGAAGAGAGGAACCACCACCCCGGTTTGCCATGCCAAAGGCACTGCCCCCGACCTCCACGCAATGTTGCAGAGGTGTGTCAACCATGACAGCCCAACAACATCCAGAGCCCTGAGGTAATCAGGGCGAATCTCGTCCACCCCTGGGGCCCGGCCACCAAGGAGATTTTTAACCACCTTGGCGACCTCAACCCCTGTGATAGGCGAGTCATCCCCCTCAACCACAATCCCTGCTTCCTCTGTGGAAGGCGTATCAGTGCGATTGAGGAGATCCTCGAAGTATTCCTTCCACCGCCCGACGATATCCCCAGTCGAAGTCAACAGCGCCCCATCCGCACCATACACAGTGTGGACAGGGAGCTGCTTTCCCCTCCAGAGCCGCCGGACAGTTTGCCAGAATCTCTTCGAGGCCAACCGAAAGTCTTGTTCCATGGCCTCACCGAACTCCTCCCACACCCGGGTTTTTCCTTCAGCAACCACCCGAGCTGTACTCCGCTTGGCCTGCCGGTACACCTCAGCTGCTTTGGGAGTCCCGCAAGCCAACCAAGCTTGATAGGACTCCTTCTTCATCTTAATGGCCCCCCTCACCACTAGTGTCCACCACTTGGTTTGGGGGTTGCCACCACGAGATGCACCGACCACCTTGCGGCCGCAGCTCTGGGCTGCCGCTTCAACAACAGAGGTGGAGAACATGGCCCATTCAGACTCCATGTCTCCAGACTCCCTCGGAATGTGGTTGAAGTTCTTCCGGAGGTGGGAGTTGAAGACCTCCCGGACAGGGGCCTCAGCCAGACGTTCCCAGCACACCCTCACTATACGTTTGGGTCTACCAGGTCTGAATGGCTTCCTTCCCTGCCATCGGATCCAACTCACCACCAGGTGGTTATCAGTTGACAGCTCTGCACCTCTCTTTACCCGAGTGTCCAAGACATACGGTCGCAGGTGACACAATAACATGACACGATAACAAAATCGATCATCGACCTGCGACCTAGGGTGTCCTGGTGCCAGGTGCACATATGGACACCCTTATGCTTGAACATGGTGTTCGTTATGGACAAACTGTGGTTAGCACAGAAGTCCAATAACTGAACACCCCTCGGGTTCAGATCGGGCAGGCCGTTCCTCCCAATCACCCCCCCTCCAGGTTTCACTGTCATTGCCCACGTGCGCATTGAAGTCCCCCAGTAGGACAATGGAGTCTCCAAGAGGAGCACCCTCCAGCACCCCAGTCACAGACTCCAAAAAGGGTGGGTACTCTGAAACATCATTTGGTGCATAGGCACAAATGATGGTCAGGACCCGTTTCCCAACCCGAAGGTGCAGGGAAGCAACCCTTTCATCCACCAGGGAAAACTCCAATATAGAGGCAGCAAGGTGGGGGGATACAAGAATACCCAACCCTGCTCGTCGCCTCTCGCCCGGGCAACTCCAGAAAAGGCCAAGCTCCAGCCCCTCTCCAGGAGACTGGTTCCGGAACCGGAGCTGTGTGTTGAGGTGAGGCCGACTATATCTAGCCGGTATCTCTCAACCTCGTACACCAGCTCAGGCTCCTTCCCCACCAGAGAGGTGACATTCCACGTACCAAAAGCCAGTTTAGAAAGCTTGGGATCAGACCGCCAAGGTCTCCTCCTTTGACCGCCACCTAATCCACATAGCACCGGACCCCCATGATCCCTCCTGCAGGTGGTGAGCCCACTGGAGGGCGGACCCATGTAACTCCTTCTGGCTGAGCCTGGCCAGGTCCCATTGGTGGAAACCCGGCCACCAGACGCTAGCCTTCGAGCCCCTCCCCCAGGCCTGGCTCCAGGGTGGGGCCCCGGTAACCCCATACCGGGCGGGGTACACTAAATCCTTGGTCGAGAATTTATCATGAGAGTCTGTAGGATCGTTCTTAGTCTGGCCCTTCACCCAGGACCAGTTTGTCTTGGGTGACCCTATCAGAGGCAAATTGCCCTGGACAACATAGCTCCTGGGATCACTGGGGCACGCAAACCCCCCCACCACGATAAGGTGACGATCCATGAGGACGATCCATGTTTACATCATTTTAGTTAAAAAAAAATGAAATACAAAATGCCTTTCATTGAGGAGTGGCCGGATTTTTGTATACTACTGCATCTTAGATAAGTCTTCTAGTGTATTGCACAACTACAATCTCATTGTACAAAGACTGTAATAGACTGCATTGTATTGGATTTTTACCTCCGCCAAGGAGGTTATGTTTTCATCGGCGTTGGTTTGTCTGTTTGTTTGTTTGTTTGTTTGTTAGCAAGATAACTCAAAAAGTTATGGACGGATTTTCATGAAATTTTCACAGATTGTCAGAAATGGGGTATCCTACAGATGAATAGATTTTGGTGGTGATCCGGATCACCCTCTGGATCCAGGAATTTTTTTTACTTATTGGGATTTCCAAAACGGGAATCACAGTAATTTGCATAATACAGGACAAGTTTTCAACAGCTTCTACAAGACATTTAAGACCTGAGGAAATGGAATAAATCTGGATAATGATACAAAAAAATGAAAAAATAGGCAACCTTTGAAATTTTTAAAAGAACAATTGAAGCTATAAGCACGCAACAAGCATCACAGTATAGCTAATATATGCCACTTGCGAATGGCATTTTTTTCATGGTCAAGGAATCTATAAAGTTACACAAAATAAATGGAGGATTAATATTTATGATGTTAAACACTGTATGGGGGGAACTGTGGCGCTTGGCGGAGGTCTGCGCTCTCCGAGTGCTTTTCTAGTCCCTTTATGATTCTGACCTTTATTACATTTATGAATAGTATATGAATAGTACTAGGAACATAAATTTAAAAAAATTCTTCATAAGGATGGACAAAACTGTATTCATGAGCCGAATATGCCACCCTTTAATTTTCCTACAGTATAATATTAGTCAAACAAAAATAAGCTGAAACAGAGTTATTTTTCTCAATGTTCTATTTGCCCACTTGAGTTCTGGCATTCTCAGGGCAGTGTACATTGTTCGTGGCTCTTCATGAACAATGACATATACTGACTTGGTATGACTTGACAGTCTTAGGTCTTGTCATCCATCATCCATGTTGGTAGAGTGCATCTTACCTTTTCTCACACACTTTAACTCACTCTTTTCTACTCATGGCCAGAACAGGAAGGCATTCACCCATTCATCTCCACCCCTACGGCTTCGGGGGGTTCATCAGACAAGTTGGCAGGCCAGTCTGGTCCGGCGCCTGGGCTCATTCTGTGGCTTCAATTTGATCCACAGCATCGCAGACCCCTCCACCCCTCTTCCTCACCCATCACAGCAGTCTCATTTATCTCAAGTCCTATGAAGAAGGACTTGATAGAGTGAGGCGTGACCACCACCATTCAATAAATCCTCGTGATTATCCACACCTCCAAGGTGTATGAGCAAAGTGTGAGTGCGTGTCCTGGGCATGTGGGCATTTGTCTCTGACTTTGTAATGCGTAGAGAGGGTGATGTTGGAACATGTGGTCCATGTACAATGACTTTAAAGTGCTATAAATTATAACGTGTACACACATCAACCTAAAGGCTGATGTGAGTTGTTGCTTTTAATGGTAACTAAAACCTTGACATTTACACCCCCCACCCCCCCGTATCTTAGCTTTGTTTCTCCAACCCCCTCACCTACACATCGACTGTCTCCATCCCCACACAAACACGCAGTCACATGCATGCCCATTCTCTTTCTCCAGAGGATTGCATAGAGCAGCACTCTAGGAGGGTGATGGAGCCTTGATTGTTGGTTATCAAAAGCTATCATTACCAGTTGCTTCTGTCAGATATGAAAATGATTTCCTAAGTGTAAAACCCATGTCATTACCTCGATGGCCATAGTGCTATCAGGGCGATGTAATAGAAAGAGGCAAACAAATGTGCTTGGCTCCAGGTCTGCTCAGCTCAGACAGAACAGAGTGAATAACACACAGAAATGGAGAGAAAGTAATGGCAATCGCAGGCTTCACAGCCTACAATGGAAAACGTTTTACATGAAAACATCCCCTTCTTTCCATCAACCAGGATTTAATCTCCACTGATTGCTTTGTTTCGGCACCGTCATCAATAGCGGTGCCTCCTTGTGACGAACCACCGCAGAATGCGTCCGTCTTCGTGCCATCTTGTGAAAGTCACAGCGTTTCTTCTCTTTATGTCCAGAAAAGAAGCGCCTCCTCTTCCTCTACCTGAGTGTCGTTTCTTGCTGATGAGATAGCGAGTGGGCTTGGGAGCTGCATTGACTTGCTGGAGGTTTCTAATCATTCGGGGTCTGTTTGCTGAGCAGGGAGATGGAAGTCTGTGCCAGCACTGGGCTTTTCTGCTCTTAATCGATGCAGATCCGATAAAGATCCCCGGCTTTCCGAATGGCTCGTATGCTGCAAAGCTGGAGGAAGATCTGATAAGTAAATCATTCTTCTGTACATATAGCCTGAGAAGATGCTGAGAAACCAGGCAAGTGCTGCTGTGCACGCATATGGAAACACTTGTACTCCCAACAGACTGTAAACACACTAGCAAACACACATTGTCGAGCACACTTGTCTCGCAGCAAAGTGGCTGTGCTCTAGACATGTCAATTTGTTTCCTTTCATCCAGGACTAATGTCTTGCTCTACCCAGGGGCTAAGTGCACCATTTGAACCCCCCTCTTGGACAGGCAGTTGCAACATGCGGTCAATTGTTGTTGTTGTTTTTTGATTCGTTTTGTGAAATCATGTTATCACTCGAGCCGCAGTAGCATGTGCACGGGGCCCAATCAAATTAACGAGGGGACAATAATGTGCTGATAATTTCTAAAAACATTATTTAAATGTCACACTGTAATGACAAAAAAAAAAACACAACAAAACACTAATAGTTCTATGCAAATGTCAAATTCAAATTATTCAGTTACATTGGCTAGCGTGGGGCAGGTGATAATTTGTCCACTACATGGAATACCAGTCTGGCTCTAGCTTGAGCTCATCCTGTGTGCCCCGGCATAAAATAGACCTCAGTAATTTCCTGCTCCAAGGGATGCTTTCATAGTCATTATTATAACTCTATTCCAGTAGAAATATCTGCCAAGCTGGAGAGATATTGGAGTCATATTTTCAGTACTTTCACCCCAATGTCGCCCTCAGAGTGTGATAGCTTTAGAGAATTGTTGTGGGAAAAAAATGCTATGGATTTCCAGAGATAGCCCCATTATTCCTTGTTGTTATTTCTGTTTGTGCTTTTGATACTGAGCCTCTTACTGTTCGGTCAATAAAACCAAACTAGCAGTCACAGACAGTCGTAATAGGCTCATCTCATCAGTTGTCATGGGTGGTCCTTTGGGCCCATTTGAAAATGGCCGCATAGCCACCAACTATGCACAGAGGGATTTTTTTAAGAGATATCGGCTATTAGTGTCACCCACTCAGTTCAGATTAAAGGAGGGAAGGGAGATGCAAGGTGTTTTCCTTTTCTTCCACCGCCTTCAAAGTCAACCATGACCAGGCTGTAAAGTGGATAAGGGACCTTGTTGTTCTTGCAAGCACATAACGTCACCGATCCATCACAGGTTCTCATATTTTAGTCAACCAAAGGTGGCAACAAACAATTAGCCTTTTTCCTACAAACATAAAGGCAAAGACTATAAAATAATCACAAGAGCTGCTTATTGAATGAGGATTATTTATGCACCTTCCCTGCTGCTTATATTTCCAACATCCATCAGAAGAAAATATTCTACATTTCAGTCACAGAGGATTTAATTACATTTGTGCAAAATTTGATAAAATCTTCCTCTACATACATTTATATTTCTTCTTCTTTGTTTTACATGGGCTGTTTCTTTGCATAATTATATTTCCTATGAGAGCAGGAGCTGGCATCTCTCCACTGGCCGAATTAGGGTGCAGTGGACATTATCTCTGATGTTCCACAAAGATGGGAGTGTGACATTCTCCTTGAATGCTCCAGAAATTAGACTGACTCTCAGTCGCTTGTGCACGTCTGTTTGAGATTCACACTTTGGTGCATTTGTCACTTTGAGAGCATCTGGTTTAATTTGATTTCTGTGCCTGGCCACCCTGCATTTCTCTGTGCTTTTAGTGTAACCGTTGCATGCTGAGTGCAACCAGCAGATAGTTCCGCAAATAAAGGGGTTTAAACTTCTATTTTCTGGATGGTTCTTCTGACATGGCAACCCCCCCAGTTGAAGAATGTTTCCCTTTGGAAGTTCTTTCTAGTTAGTTGTGTTAGAATCTATTTTTGGGAGGGTCTTCTTACGTTTGTTTAAAATTACAAACCATTTTGGGTGTAATTTTTTGCTGTTATGTAAATGATTTTCTAGGGTTGTTCCTTATTTTAAATATTTTAGCCTGCAACTAAATCTTTTCAAGGCAGAGTTCTTCCATCAAAGATTTGAGCTTTGTTTCGAAATTTAATTATGTTTCATAATTAGAAGTTACTGCTGCTATAATTTTCAGAGATTACTAAAACGCACTGGTGTAATTTAGCACAGCAATACAGAAAATTGTTTCATAAAAATATTTTGATTTTGCTGGTCATTTTGATTAAACTTATATATGTATATTGGCTAAGAGTATTTTAATAGTCTTTTTGAAATGTAGTATCACAGATTTCTAGAACATACAGGTACATCTCAAAAAATTAGAATATCATGAAAAAGTTCAATATTTTTTGTCATTCATGTCAGAAAGTGAAACCCATATATTATATAGAGTCATTACACAGAGAGTGATATATTTCAAGTGTTTATTTATTTTAATTTTGATGATTATGGCTTACAGCCCATGAAAACCGCAAATTCAGTTTCTCAAAAAATCAGAATATTACATAAAATGAATTTTAAAAAATAGTTTTTTAACAGAAATATTGGCCGACTGAAAAGTATGTCCATGTACACACTCAGTACTTGGTTGGGGCTCCTTTTGTATCAGTGTGGTGTGGCATGCAGGTGATCAGCCTGTGGCACTGCTGAGGTGTTATGAAGGTCCAGGTTGCTTTGATCGTGACCTTCAGCTCGTCTGCATTGTTGGGTCTGGTGTCTCTCATCTTCCTCTTGAGAATACTCCATAGATTCTCTATGGGGTTTAGGTCAGGAGAGTTTGCTGGCCAATCAAACATAGTGATGTCATGGTCATTAAACCAGGTTTTGATATTTTTGGCAGTGTGTGTATGGGGGGGGGGGGGTGCCAAGTCCTGCTGGAAAATGAAATCAGCTTCTCCATACAGCTTGTCAGCAGAGGGAAGAATGAAGTGCTCTAAAATTTCCTTGTAGATGACTGCGCTGACTTTGGTCTTGACAAAACACAGTGGACCAACACCAGCAGATGACATGGTTCCTCAAATCATCACTGACTGTGGAAACTTCATACTAAACCTCAAGCAACTTAGATTCTGTGCCTCTCCACGCTTTCTCCAGACTCTGGGACTTTGATTTCCAAATGAAATGCAACATTTACTTTTATCTGAACAGAGGTCATATGCTGGTGTTTGTCCACTGTGTTTTATCAAGAACAAAGTCAGTGCAGTCATCTACCAGGAAATTTTAGAGCACTTCATGCTTCCCTCTGCTGACAAGCTTTATGGAGAAGCTGATTTCATTTTCCAGCAGGACTTGGCACCCCCCCCCCCCCCACACACACACACACATACACACACACTGCCAAAGGTATCAAAACCTGGTTTAATGACTATGGCATCACTGTGTTTGATTGGCCAGCAAACTCTCCTGACCTAAAACCCATAGAGAATCTATGGAGTATTGTCAAGAGGAAGATGAGAGACACCAGACCCAACAATGCAGATGAGCTGAAGGCCACTATCAAAGCAACCTGGACCTTCATAACACCTCAGCAGTTCCACAGGCTGATCACCTCCATGCCACGCCACATTGATGCAGTAATTAATCCAAAAGGAGCCCTGACAAAGTATTGAGTGTGTACATGGACATACTTTTCAGTCAATCAACATTTCTATTAAAAAAAAAACTATTTTTTAAAATTAATTTTATGTAATATTCTGATTTTTTGAGAAACTGAATTTGGGGTTTTCATGGGCTGTAAGCCATAATCATCAAAATTAAAATAAATAAACACTTGAAATATATCACTCTCTTTGTAATGAATCTATATAATATATGGGTTTCACTTTCTGAAATAAGTGACAAAAAATATTGAACTTTTTCATGATAGTCTAATTTTTTAGATGAACCTGTATTAGAATGGTATTATATCTACCCCCTTGGTGCATTTAGATTGCACAATGTGACTACGTCAACCAAGTTATTTTTGTAAGAGACCAGACTCATCACACAATTGAAATCATTGTTGGCCCTTTTTACTGTGATAAAAGATGTGTCCTATTGCACTGAGCAAACAACAAAGGACAGGTATTTGCTGGGAAACTGAAGGTAGACTAGTATTTGGCTAGTATTTAGCTTTTAATTTTTTTTTATTTAAAAAGGCCTAACAATAAAAGAAGACTAAGATACTATGGCTCAGAATATTAATGCATTAACACAATTAATTACAATGATGTAGTTCATGGATTTAAAAAAAAATAGCACAAATTAACATCCCCATGACACTTTCTGTCACAGCGTAACTAGCGGCCTGGACATGATGCATAATAGTCATGTGACGCCCGTGCACAAACTCCTCATTTAAAGCTGGGTGTTAAAATCAGTTTGCTGAAATATTGCTGTCAAACTATGTGAACATTTGGATCATAGATTACATTTAATTAGACATTGAAACGAGTGACCACTCAATCTTTTCTGTTGGCAAATGTTTGCTTTTTGGACTGCCCACGGGTGAAGATAAAGCGCTAGAGACAGACAAAGTGGCGTCAACTCACTTCACTCTAATAGACCACTTTTTTACACCAATGGTGGATCAAGGAGCACAAAACAGTTCCTGCAAGTTAGCAAGTGGTCTCCACTTAGGAACCATTTAAATTCTGTAATTATTAACTCTCTGGCCTTGTAACATTTTTCCTCACCTACAGTCGTGAAAAAATTAGGGCACCGAATTAAATATTTTAGTTCTTTATTAAGAAATGTTCACATATTGATGTCTAATCTTGTTTTTGTCGCTGGAAAAGAAGGTGATTTAGTTGCAGGTAAATAACAAAAATTAACCTTGTTTTACTCATTAAACAAAAGATATCAACAAAAATGTGTATTCTAACTGAGGAAAAATTTAGGACACCCTACCGCCTAATGGCTAGTCTTACCCCTTTGGCTTAAATACCTTAAGTGAGATGCATCTCGTAGCCATCTACCAGTCTCTGACATCAGTCTGAGGAAAATATGCCCCACCCCTCAATGCAGAATTCTTTGAGCTGTGAGATGTTTGAGGGGCATCTTGCATGTACAGCCCATTTCAAGTTACCCCACAGCATCTCAATGGGTTTAAGATCTGGGCTTTGATCTGGGCAGTAAAGCATCCCCAAACCATGACACTTCCACCTCCATGCTTCACAGTTGGTATGAGGTTCTTTTCCTGGAATGCTGTATTTGGTCTACACCAAACACGTCCTCTGTTCTGGTGTCCAAATAATTCAATTTTAGATTCATCTGTCCAAAGAACATTATTCCAGAAGTCCTGGTCTTTGTCTACGTTCTCTCTGGCAAACTTCAGTCTGACCTTCATGTTCCTCTTAGAGAGCAAAGGTTTCCTCCTTGCACACCTCCCATGCAAGTTAAACTTGTGCAGTCTCTTTCTGATTGTAGAAGCATGCACTTTCACATCAACAGTAGCAAGAGTCTGCTTTAGGTCCCGTGATGGATGAATGAATGAATGAATGAATGAATGAATGAATGAATGAATGAATGAATTTATTTTCGGATAGTACATTACAGGTTAAAAGAAACTGTATAATATAACAACAAGGTCAAATTAGACAAAGACTCCTTCTACTATACAATTCCACGTGAGTTATCCGAAATGGGTGATGGCTGAAGCCGCAGCTTATATTGCCCACCCATATTCCATCCAAGAATTCAAAGGAGAAAAAAGAGAAAACAAGACAAGAGCGATTACAATTTAAAACAAGGCTAAGACAAAATATGACTGAGAGAAAAAGAAAACTGAGCTAGTCTAAGTTAAGCGGTTACTATTCAAAAACAAATCTAAGACATAGTGTCACAGAGAAAAAAGAAAAACTAAGCTATAACACAACACAGGCTGGAAATGTCAATCCTTATGTGAGTTTACATGTCGTCTTGTAAATATGTTTGGAGTATTTCTTCCTTTAGTTTTTGTTTAAATTGTCCAAGCTTTGTACATGATTTTAATTCAGGTCCAAAATCGTTCCATAATCTGACACCTTGCACTGAAATACAGTGTTGCTTGGTAGTTGTTCTCACTGTAGGCTTTTGAAATATACATGTTCCTCTGAAGTGATATCGTTTCTCCCTTGCTTGGAACAACTTTTGGATATTTGCGGGCAGTGATAGATTCTTCACTTTGAACATTATTATTGCGGTTTTAAAGTCGATCAGATCTTTCAACTTGAGAGTTTTTTGTTTAAGAAAAAGTGGGTTTGTTGGTTCCCTGTAAGCTGCTTTGTTGATTATTCTAATAGCTCTCTTTTGAAGCATAAAGAGTGGATATATGTTTGTTTTATATGTATTTCCCCATACTTCATTACAATATGTCATGTATGGGAGTATTAATGAATGATACAAGGTGTATAGTGTGGGTTGATTCAGCAAATTTTTCACTCTGTGTAATATTGCAATTGATTTGGATACTTTACCTTTTATATAATTAATATGTGGCTTCCAACACAGTTTGTTATCAATTATTACTCCAAGGAATTTAGTTTCGGATACCCTTTCAATCTCTACACCATTTACACTGAGTTTGGGTACTGGGTAGTTGTGATGGTTGTTAAAGACTATAAATTTTGTCTTGCTTAAATTGAGCGTTAATTTGTTTGAATCAAACCACAGTTTCAGCTTTCCTAATTCCTTTCCGAGTGTATCCAGAAGTTGTTCCAAGTTGTTTCCACTGCATAGCAGGTTAGTGTCATCAGCAAACAATATTAAGTCCATTTTTTCTGAAACTTTACATATATCATTTATATACATATTGAATAATAATGGTCCCAAAACTGAACCCTGTGGGACTCCACAGGTGACCTTCAGTAGATCTGAGTTTTTGTTGTTAACACATACAAACTGATATCTATTCTTTAAGTAACTTCTTAACCAGGACAGTGCTACCCCTCTGATACCACAATTTTGTAGTTTCTTTAATAATAGATTGTGATCTACTGTATCAAATGCTTTTTTAAGATCCAGGAATACTCCAACTGAATACTCTTTATTTTCAATGGCTGTTGATATTTTTTCTGTAAATTCCATTAAGGCATATGCTGTTGTCCTTTTGTGTCTGAACCCATATTGCTGCTCACACAATAAATTATTCTTCAGTATGAAGTTGTCAATTCTCTCATAGAATATTTTTTCAAGTATCTTGGAAAATTGCGGTAATAGTGAAATTGGTCTGTAGTTGGAGAGTTCCCCTCTGTCGCCTGTCTTGTAAATCGGAATTACTTTAGCTATTTTCATTGCATTGGGAAATATACCTGATTGGAGAGACAGGTTACAGATATACGTCAGTGGTTTCACTATGCATTCGATAACAGTTTTGACTAGTAGCATATCAATACCATCGCAGTCAGTAGATGTTTTACTTTTGAACGATTTAACAATTTCAATGACCTCTCTTTCGTCTGTGTTCTTTATGAAGATGGTGTCTTTTACAGCAGTGTTATTGCATATTGAATCACCTGTTGGCACCGTAGTGGGTATTTCTCGGGCCAGTTTAGGTCCAATGTTAACAAAAAAATTATTAAATTCATCTGCAGGTGAAGCTATATTCACATTCGGAGTCGATTTATTATTTTTTGGAGTGTTAGTTGGGTAGCTGGTATTTCTGCTTTTATTTCCAAGGATACTGTTGATTATTGTCCATGTATTTTTAATATTGTCTTTGTTTTTTTCCAGTTCTTTACTGTAATAGTCTCTTTTACTACATCTTATTATATATGTTAACTTATTTTTGTATGTTTTATACCGCTGCTCTGCTTCTTTTGTCCTTTTCTTTATGAAAGCTTTATATAATAAATTTTTCTTTTTACACGCCTTTTGTAGTCCTTTGGTTAGCCATGGTTTGTCAGTAAATTTGTGTTTAAGCTTTTTTTTAACTAATGGGCAGTTTTTTTCATAAAGAGTGGTTACAATGTTTGTAAATGTGTCATAGGCTTCATTTACATCTGATACATAGACTTCTGTCCAGTCTTGCTTCAGCAAGTCCTCTTTAAAAGAACTGATTGCGTTTGGTGATTTGTGTCTGAACGATTTTGAGATTTTTTCTGGGTTGGGCCCCGTGTGGCCATGGATAAGTGCAAAGATTGGCAAGTGGTCGCTTATATCATTTATCAATAATCCACTTTCTATTTTCTTGTCGAGAACATTGACAAACAGGTTGTCAATAAGTGTAGCAGAGTGAGCTGTGATTCTACTGGGATGTGTTATTGTGGGATATAGACTCATGCTGTACATAGAGTTCATGAACTCTGTAACTACATTTTGTTGATGTGGATTAAGTAGGTCAATATTGAAATCTCCACAAATTGCTACCATTTTCTTACTAGTAATATTATTGTACAGCTCGACTAATTTATCTCTGAATGTCTCAATGCAAGTTCCCGGCGTTCTGTATATGCAGCTTATGATTAGATTTTTTGTTTTGTCTAGGTCAATCTCAACAGTAACACATTCCAGAATCCCTGGTAGTGCTAAGGACATTTCATTTACAAGCTTACATCTATATAGGTCATCAATATACAGTGCAACACCACCACCCTTTTTTTGAGATCTGTTAATGTTAAACATCTGATATCCCTCTATTGCCATCAGGGGAGCCTGGTCTGCATTAAGCCAGGTTTCAGAGACTGCTATAGCTGTGAATTTTCTGTTTAGCTGTTTTAAATAGTCCTGAATCTGTGAGAAGTTTTTGTTAAGACTTCTGCTATTGAAGTGTATTATTGACAGTTTACCATCTAATTGCACTTGACTTTTGAATTGCTTTTCAGTGTAATATTCACAGTGGTTATGAATATTATTGAAAAAGTGGTTATCAGGATCAATATCATTCTCCATCTCTTGTGGTTTATGTTCAGCATAGTGGCATATTTTTAGAGTTTGAGTTTCCTCACTCTGTGTTTCATAGTCAGTGTTCATCTGTATTTATCTAAGTCAGTAGCATCTCTGATCATTATACTTTTTGCTTGCTCAGGTGTTCCATTTAGTTTAATCCAAATTCTACAATTTCTTGTCCAGGTTGACTGTATCTTATTATGTTTCTTTAGCATCCGTGCCTGCCGTGCTAATTCAGCACATTTTAGGGTTTTTGGAGACTTCTTTTAGCATCTTGCAGTCTGTTCTCGGGGTGAACTTGCTTGGACGGCCAGACCTGGGCATGTTGGCAGTTGTTTTGAATTTCCTCCACTTGTAGACTATTTTCCAGACAGTGGAATGGCTGATTTCAAATTATTTTGAGATCTTTTTAAATCCCTTACCAGACTCATAAGCTGCTACAGTCTTCTTTCTGAAGGCCTCAGACAGCTCTTTTGATGTCACCATGGTGTTCGCTCTCACTTCAACAGTCAGGAGCACAACAAACTAAATATCTGAGGTTTAAATAGGACAAGCCTCCTTCAAAATGCTGAGTAACGATGTTCTAATCATGTGCACCTGATGTGATACACCTGTGTGATTCTAGCCATTTTAAGTGGGAATAAATGTGGGGGTGTCCTAATTTATTCCTCACCAGAAATTGCATGCTACATTTTACAGAAAATTTTAAAAGTCTTTTCTTCAGTTTTAGTTGTTTAGTTATACTACTTGAATCTCCCAGTATTGTTAAAATTGATATTAAATATCCATATGTCCAAATATGTTGAAAAAAACCCCACACAGGCTTTCATAGGGTGTCCTAATTTTTTTCGCATGACTGTATGCGACAGTTTCAGCAGCTGGCTCAGTAGCTACGTTCCGATCCACAGTGTACTTCAACTGTATTTCCTACTCCCTACTTCGTTTTCAGGGAATATCAGTGAAGTTAACTGCCCTTCACAAAATTTCTCCATCTGAAGCACCCTGTAACCATCGGCTCCCTCCTCCGTGCGTTACCACGGTAACCATAGACACGTACTGATACTATGGTGGATAATTTATACTTCCTAAATAAAATATTAACACAAATATATTTTTATTACAATCAGTTGATATAAACAATAACCAACATCAGTTTACCTTGTTAATAACGTTAGCAACAATAGTTTGTTTTACTCGTATTTGAGGCACAATGGCTTATGGGTAATCTTTTTGTCAACTTCCGGTGAAGTGATGTAACGTTGTTCACTTCTTCCCTACTCAGTTCTCAGTTCCCTTTGAACTAAAGACCGTTCACTCCCTTCGATTTGGAATCTCAGTTAATATGGCGGATACCCTGTGCAGTCCATTTCGGAGTATACTATTGGGCGATCGGAACGCAGCTACAGTATAAGAGTAGGCATAGTTTTTTAGGCATTAAATTTGCAAAGTTTGCACAAGTCAGACAGCAAACTGTTAAAAGAACTCATAAATGGAATTGTATAAAACTAAGCTGTTGCAGTTAAAAAGCATGAAAAAATTGCCTAAATATTTCTTTTTTATTTTAATTTTAGTGATTAATTGCAGTTAACTAATTGATTAGCTAACAGTTTAAGTGCAGTTAATCACTATTAATTACAGTAAAATGGGTATGATTAATTAAACATTTTGAATTGATTCCCCATTCAAGATATGTAGTGCATCTCAATAAATTAGAATATAATCCAAAGTAAATTTATTTCAGTAATTGAATTCAAAAAGTGACACTCATATTCTACTTTTTCTTTACTAACCTCTTCCTTTGAATACTTTCCTGTACCTCCTCATTCCACCACCAAGTCTCCTTGTCTTCCTTCATCTACTGGATACACCACATACCTTTCTACCCGTTTCCCTCAATACTTTTGCTGTACTTTCCCAGTAATCTGGTTATTCTTCCCTACTACCCAGAGCCTGTATGAGCTCCTTCCTGAACTCTGTGCGACCTTCTTCCTTCTGTAACTTCCCCCACTTAATCTTTGGTTCTGCCTTCACCGTTTTCCTTTTCTTTGCTTTGCAAAGTCATCCTACAGACTACCAGCCGATACTGTCTGGCTTACAGCTAATGAAAACCCCAAATTCAGTTTCCCAATAAATTAGAATATTGCAGAAGGTCACAGAAATGTCAGCCGGCTGAAAGGTATAGTCCATATACACACTCAGTACTTGGTCAAGGCTCCTTTTGCATGAATTACTGCATCAAAGTGATGTGGCATGGTGGTCAGCCTATGATTGCTGAGGTGTTATGGAAGCCCGGGTTACTTTGACAGTGGCCTTCAGCTCGGTCTACATTGATGGGTCTGGTGTCTCTCATCTTCCTCTTGACAATACCCCATAGATTCTCTACGGGGTTTAGGTCAGGTGATTTTGCTGGCCAGTCAAGCACAGTGATGCCATGGTCATTAAACCAGGTATTCAAACTTTTGGCAGCATCAGCAGGTGCCGAATCCTGCTGAAAAATGAAATCAGCATCTCCATAAAGCTAGTCAGTAGAGGGAAACATGAAGTGCTCTAAAATTCCCTGGTAGATGGCTGCATTGACTCTGGACTTGATAAAACACAGTGGACCAACACCAGCAGACGACATGACTCCCTAAATCAGGTGCCAAGTCCTGTCATTTGGAAATCAAGGTCCCAGAGTCTGGAGGAAGAGTGGAGAGACACAGAATCTAAGTTGCTTGAGGTCCAGTGTGAAGTTCCCACAGTCAGTGATGAGTTGAGAAGCCATGCCATCTGCTGGTGTGGGTCCGCTGTGATGTATCAAGTCCAAGGTCAGCATAGCTACCTACCAGGAATTTTTAGAGGACTTCATGGTTCCCTCTGCTGACAAGCTTCATTTCATTTTCCAGCAGGACCTGACACCTGCCCATACTGCCAAAAGTACCAGTACCTGGTTTAATGACCATGGTACCACTGTGCTTGATTGTCCAGCAAACTCACCTGACCTAAACCCCATAGAGAATCTATGGAGTATTGCCAAGAGGAAGATGAGAGACACCAGACCCAACAATGCAGACGAGCTGAAGGCCGCTCTCAAAGTAAACAGGGCCTTCATAACACCTCAGCAATGCCACAGGCTGATTGTCTCCATGCCATGCTGTATTGATGCAGTAATTCATGCAAAAAAGCCCAGACCAAGTATTGAGTGCGTACATGGACAAATTTTTCACTCGGTGAGCATTTCTATTAAAAATCCTAAAAATTGATCTCATGTAATATTTTACTTTTTTGAAAAAAATAATTTTGGGTTTTCATTAGCTATCAGTGATACTCATAAAAATAAAAAAATAAACACTTGAAATATATCACTCTGTGTGTAATGAATCTAATAATATGAGTTTCACTTTTTGAATTAAATTAATTGAAATAAAGTAACTTTTCTATGACATTCTAATTTATTGAGATGCACCTCTGAGTATTGTAGCTCATGTAGGAATAAAACTTTTTTAGTCCAACTGGGTTTTTTTTAAATCTCAATTTCATTTTTTATTTCTATCCACATAAAAATGAAAAATGAAACAATCAAAGAATAAAAACACCAAGTTTTTGATCTGTGATTATAATGGCAAAAACCCAAAGATGAGAAACTGGTTTGCCCATTGGTCTGTAGGAGGTGTTTTCAAGTAGTTTGTTTTTATTGACTTTTAAGGACTGCCTGCTTTTATATCTGTGCAAAATCTCTTTTGTTTCATACGCCATTAGATTTGTTTTGTTTTATACACATAAGTACAAGTTCATGGGGATCATGGTGCGATGTGAACTGAGCAGCAGTCTGGGCTGCTTTGCTTGGACTGCTGCCCCCGTGACCAGGACTCCCAGATGAATGGTAGAGGATGGATTGATGGCTGGATGGATAAATACATGTGTATTATATTGTGTTATTGTTGTTTCAGTTTTCTCTTGTTTGACACGCTCCATGCTCCTCAAGCTGTTCTCTAGTTTAAAGACAGTTGTTTTTGAAGCAGCCCAAGTTTCTCTTAGAACCACTGCTGCTTCCAAATGACTATTCAAACTGCCTATTTGTGGAAAATCTGTACATGCAAATTACTGTTTAACAATTAACTGATTAAAATTAACAATTTCATAACCATTTCTACAGCTGTATTGTGGAATAATAATATATGTGTGTTACAAATTAATATGGGACCCCTGTACCGGTGCACCTAACCAGAGTATTTGGTTATGGCAGTCTGGGATGCTGCCAGCTAATTAAAGAAATTCTTTGGGAATGCTTAAAATCGCAACAACAGTGCTGTACAGGGGCATTCAAAGTTGTAAACTAGCATGGTAGTACCTCAAAACCACTGTTGCCCTTTTCTGATGCCTCTTGTACTACACGCTGTACATCGAGATCCGTTTCCCATTCTGTCTTTAACAGCTCTCCCTCTGCCTCCTTCGGGACAGCCTAATGCTATTTCATCTGCTCTGTGAAAGTGCAGAAGAGAGCACATCCGTTGTTTCTTCTTGTGAAATGTACACGTGTTCAATTTATTAATCGCTGAGGCCATTTTCATTTTGCAGTATCCTTTTTCACATGAGCGAGCTCCTTTTCTTGTCATGTTGTGTGACCTAAGTTTCTTTGCCTAAACCATAATTCACATTCCAGTAAGTTCATTTTACAGTTAATTTTTTCTTTACCAAGAACTTGCTTAGTCTAGGTGGGCATCGCTGAAAATAGCAGCATAGCAAACATAAGTGTTCCATCAAATCTTATTGAGATGATGATTAAGACGCTGCTAGCACTGTTGTCTTCAGACTCCTGCATGTTTGTTTTGTCCTTTACACAATCTGTAGAAACTGAACAGCATTCTGGCGCCCTAGTCCAGTGCCCCAGTGCACCTCCAGAATGTTAAACATGGCTGCCGAGGCTGCCTCTGAATCGCTGGACTGTGTCTCCTGGGGAACGGGGAAATTGAGCTCTGGCTCTTCCTAATAGGTGGTAAAGTGTTAAGTTCCAGAGAAATGGACTGCGAATTTAACCTGGAATGGAAATTGATCCCATTACCTTGTGCTTGGGCTGCTTTCCTCCCGTAGGAAAGAAGAGAGGGAGAGAGAGAGAGAGAGAGAGAGAGCAAAAGAAGAAAATAGATGGGGGGGAAAGCAGAAAGAGGCAAAGGGGGAGACAGAGAGAGTGTTCGTGGGAAAACAGAAAAAAAGGGGGAGTTGCAGAAAAAGAGATGGAGAAAAAGAAAAAAGTGGAAGAGAAAAGGGAAGGAGACAGAGAGTTTATGTGATTAGAGGTGATAGGATGGCAGTGGGGGTTGTGTCCTGCCTGGATTGACAGGCTGGCTGACTCTGTATCAGTGTGGTGCTAATAGCTGGCCACCACTACGTGAGATGGAAAAGTGAGCGAAAAAAGGTGGAGGACAAGGTAGAAGGAGCAGAGGACTGGCACGCTCTAAGGGGATGTTACACCTCCTGCTGTGGGTTTCCACCAACGGACCTGTGGTGTCTTGGTCTGTGTAGTTGTGCTATGAGCCCAAGTTAGTAACGGTGATGGGATTTGGCAATGTTCACTATCAGGCTGTGGCTTTGAAATTTTGAAATATTTTCTGGAAACATGAGCTACAAGTAGAAGAACTGGTCATTTGAATATGAATGAAAGCATTGACTGTCTCTCCTGTATTATAAAAAGGCCGGTGTGTGTGTGTGTGTGTGTGTGTGTGTGTGTTCTCTTATCCAAAGGAGCATAGCCTTCTCTGCCCTGGCATCAACCTCCATAATATCCTTAATTTTACTGAAACTATCTTTGAATTTCTCATCCCCTAATTGATTATCTTGATGTCTGTTCACACTTCCTCTCTTTGTCCATTTCGGCAGAGCCCATGCACGGCCCACGACGGCTGGAGGTGGTGGACATCCAGTCCAAGCAGGTGACGATACGCTGGGAACCACTGGGCTACAACGTAACCCGCTGTCACAGCTACAACCTGACCGTCCAGTACCACTCCAGAGTGGCTGGGAAGGAGGAGACCCGGGAGGAGGTGTGTTATGACACTCAAAGCCGTGATCCTCAGCACACCATCCACAATTTGACACCCTTCACGAACCTCAGCGTCAAACTGGTGCTGAGCAACCCAGAGGGAGTCAAGGAGAGCACCGAGCTGGAGGTTCAGACTGATGAGGATGGTAAGTTAAAAATCTACCCCACAAAAGCTTTGTATGAGCTATTGTTAGATTTTAAGACCAGAAATGCAACCAAATAAAGAAGACAAACATAGCCAATTAAGTTCTTCCATTGCCTTTGTAGGCTTCTCATGACTGATTCCATCTCGCTTTAGGGGTCAGAAGTGACTGTGTAGGTTGAAAAGTGTATAGGTTTGATCTAGCTTGCTCACAAAGTCATGCCCACATTTGATAAGTGCATTGTCCAGACACATATTCTTGCTAATTCGTGCTACTGTAAATCTGGGTGTGCCTTAACGATAACTATTAATGTGATAAATAAATTAATTTAAAAAATAGATTACTCAGTAAATAACATGGTGACAGCTTTGGACTCAAACACTGTATAGTTTATTTGAAGACTGTGCGTGTGGAAATCCAGGTTCAGGGTGGCACATCACTTCACCAAAGCAGATTAAAGACATGCAGTACAAGATATCATTGTTTTACAGTCTCCAACTTTCTACCTGAAATCTGAAATTGTACACTATTAATCATGAACGTTAAACCATAAAATACCAAATAACATTGTTTATTCTAAATGTTCACCGACAAATGATGCCATCTTAGACCAACTGGAAAAAAGAAACTAGAATTGCATTAGACAGAAAATCTTCAATGATGTCCATAAACACAATGGAGAGGCCCAGTTCAAGAATTCACATAAGATGAGATTACATTTAGAAGATTGTGATGGTCCAGAAGGTATCAGGTAAGCCATCAGGTTATTGTTAATGAATAAAAAAAAAATCTCATAAGATTCATTAGGAAGGATTAGACTGTTTACACAGGGCTGTAAAAATCATATTTCCTCTTAAATTAAACCTTTTAAATAGTGTTTTCTGATATTTTCTGTGCCATGCTTTGGTCAGAACAACTCGGGGTTTAATTATTGCCTTACCATTTTATAGACAAGGATGGAGGTCTCCCCAAAATGAACTGTTTTATAGCATATTGCTTTAAATGCTAATGAGCCCCAGTTCACCAACCCTCCCTCTTAACATTATTTCTGTGAGATTTATGTTTTGATTGTGACACCATGTTTGAGGCTACTTTAAGCTTCGGTGGCAAACTAAGTGAAGTACTAACAGTATTATTCAGTTACATAGTTTAAAAGCCCAAGTCAAGCATTACAGTACCTGAGACAGGTGTGTGTGGTTTATGTGGTCGATAACCTATGACTCATATCCGGGGTGTAACAATCTCAGAAACATCCCCGAATGAGTGAATGGCTAACTAATGGCAGCTAGCCAATGCTAATTGGGAAGCTTTTACAGAGGAGAACCCTAAAAACATGGTTGGTTTGCAAACTAGCTGTACTGTACTAAGTTCCAAGTTGGTGGGAAGCTTCCTCTTCTCCTCTGAGGAGAGGACATGCCACCCCAGCCATGGGACAGGTCTGTATCAGGTCTCACCTCATGGAAGAGGACAGCAAATCAGAAAGCAGAAACTTTTTTTATTTTAATTTTTAAATTTGTGATGTGTTCTTTGGGATGGCTGGGAAATTCTCACTTTGATATTCAGTCATAAACAACAACAAGATTTTTCAAACATTTTCCAGGCAAGAAAACTCAGTCTGACAGTAATCATCTGTGTTGTATGGTTGCCTCACCTCCTTCAAAGATGAAAGGTTGTCTGTGTTGCCTCAGCAGACATGGGAAAGAAAGCCTATAGAAGTCTCAAGGAGCCTCGGCGGCCAGATAACAAACAGGCTCCGCTGACGAAAAGTCATGTCTGACTCCGATGTCTCTAGTTGGAAACTTGAAAGTGGCAACTGCTTCTCATTGTCTGACTGGTATGGGTTTGTGGTGCATCAGTGTGTTTAGGGTCCCATGGGAGAAGATCTACAGGCAGGGTGTAACTGTTCAAGATAAAAAAAAAAAATCTCACCATCAGTCTGCTTCACGAATAAAAGCAATCCACATGAGGGGTTACAGGACCAGATCTTTTTGGCAACATCTCAGTACAAGTAAACTTTGCAGAAAGATTAAGATTTCCACTTCTCCCATGGTGTTACAAGTTCGTCTTTGTTTGGACTGCATTATTATCTGTATGGAAAGTGTTGCTTTTTTTAAAAAAAAAATGCACATCACAGTGTTTGTCTTTAAGTAATGTCACAAGTTCCTATTAAGTTACAGGATGTTTGTATTAGATTCATGCCCACTTATGCAGTGTAGGTCCTTGGAAAAAAAAGGTTTTTTTATTGTTGGGCTCAGTAAATTATGGCTGCTTTTCTGTTATTATTTAGGACCTCTAAAACTGAGCAACCACAGATGCGGGGTGTCACACTGTTGGCTTCGTAGAAATTTATTTCAACCTTGAAATTTTTGTGCTGTCACGGTTTTTAAGAAGTCAGTAATTTCATTTGTCTTCATTAGGGCAGCCAGTTTTGATGTAGTAGAACATTTATGCTGCTGTTTGTTAAAAATTTTCAACTGCCGTCGTAAGTTCACCAACCAGCAATGCCAGTATACTGCAAATCCAAACACACTGTTGATGCAAATGATTATGCAGTCACCTACTTTTTAGTATTATAGGATTTTATCTGACTGACCTAAATAAACCAAGTGTCTGCTTTTGTCTCAGCAGATCACAACAATAGCATGAGGTTAACTTACTTTGAAATGGGTACTTAGGGCCCCTTTACACAGCAGGGAGACTGTTGAGAGAATGGGCCAGTTTTTTTATGTTGGAGATTCTTGTGTGTTTTGGACTGAGTCAAAACTTTGAGGAGACTGTGACAACTGTGGACAGGATCATTGATAAATCAAAAATTGGCTGGATCGCTCAACAATCTCTCAATGATCCACACCCCTGTGTAAAGGGAGTATTAGTTTTTAAAACTTACCCATACAGTACTTGTTATAGTATATTAGAATTTCTGTCAGGAGTCATAATTGTGTGCTAGGGATTTAGTAACTGACTAGATAAAATGGCAAAAACTTCATATGTGCCTGTGTTTGTGTCTATGTTGAATGTAATTTGTGGCTTGTAAATATGGATGTCACCAGACTGCAAAACAAACCTACCTACGGGTACAAATAAAGTAACCTGAACCTGAACTATGAAAATCATGATCAAGATAGACTCCTCCCAGCCAGCTAAATAAAATTAATTAATCTCAGTGAAAAACTTTCAAATAATCCATCCATCCATCTTCTTCCACTTAATCCTTAAGCGGAACTTTCAAATAATAAAAACCCTAACCTTTGTCAGAATTGACTTTTTTCGTTAGTGAACTGACTACAGTGAAGCCTTATTGTATGGGGACAGCTGTGGCACAGATGTAGTGTGGCCGTCTACTGATCAGTGGGTCAGAGGTTTGATTCCTGTTCTGTCTGCAGGCTGCATGTCAAAGTGTCCTTGAGCAAGACACTGAACCCCCTGTTGCTCCTGGTGGGTCAGGCCAGCACCATTGCATGGCAGCTCTGCCACCACCAGTGTGTGAATGGGTGGATAGCAGGATCTGTAAAGTGCTTTGGTCATCCAGAGACGAGAAAAAGTGCTATATAAGTGAATGCCATTAATTGACGAGATTTGCTACATTCATCTGTGATTCAGATGTAGCATATTTGGTTTGGCCAACTATCAGAAAGTTCAGGGTCCCCTGGTGCTTTTTTTCTCAGTTGTGGGAAGGGTATGTGACGTATCCTCTGGACAGAGGAAAGAAGACAAGGAGATTTGGTTGTGGAATGAAGATGTACAGGAGAATGTTAGGAGTCAGAAGAGGAAAGAAGTAGACAGGAGTACTTGAAGTCTAGGAATCTGGCAAAGAGAGAGGTAGCAAAGGAAAAGGCATATAGTGAGTTGTATGACGGGCTAGATACTAAGGAATGAGAAATGGACTCGTATGAATTGGCTAGACAGAGAAATTAAGCAGGAAAGGATGTGCAGCAGGTTAGGCTGAGTAAGGACAGAAATGGTACTGTCAAGTGAAGAGAGTGTGTTGAAGGTTGAAGAAGTACTTTGAGCTGTTTCATGCCAAGAAATAGTACTACAGATGCAATGTTTGCTTTAAGCGTGTTGATGAAGAAGTACAGAGAAGGTCAGAAGGAGTTGCACTGTGTCTTTGTGGATATAGAGAAAGCATATGATAGGGAGCCAAGAGAGGAAGTGTGGTATTGTATGAGAAGATCAGGAGGGGCAGCCCTCACAGCACAAACTGGTTAAAAAAACACATTGAAAAGATGGCTTTACCAACCGTCTAAAAAAATTTATGGATTTGGTTGAAAAGTGAAAGATGAAAAGCCATCTTTTTAAGGTCGTTGAAAAGGTGTCTTCATATAGACATCTCTGTATGGTCTAAAGAAAGTCAAAGATGAAAAGCCCCCTTTTTAAGGATGTTAAAAAAAAACACACAAAAAAATGTCAACAACATCCTGATCCTTTTTAAGCTGCATGTGGCACCTACACCAGCATCTCTATGCACAAGGGAGAGTACATCCTGAACAGACCACCAGTCCATCTCAGCACCCGGTATTCCCAAGCAGTCTCCCATCCAAGTACTAACCAATGTAGACCCTGCTTAGTATTCAAGATTAGACAAGACCAGGGGTGTCTGGGGACACCCACAGCCCAAGCTATAGACATCAATAAAAAGACACAACATAGAGAGAAATTTATAGAACATACTGGTATTCAAATGGTGCTTTTTAAGTGTATAGCACAATAGCACTTGCACTGGTTTCAGATTGTTCCAGATATTATGTAACAAGCATTATGCTTTAAGCATTATCTGACTTTAAAAAAAAGCTGTTAAAAATATGCATTTTTATAAAACACTTTTAACAAAGACTCCCAGTGGTTGTTAAAGCGTATTTGACTTTTGAGAGACAGACCACCATCACCAAATGCCAAAAACTATTTTGAGGATAAATTTGGGCCAATTCCTGGGGACTAAACTGCACAATTATTGGACCATTTTTTGCCCCATTTTCAACAACTTTTTTTCTGACTAAATATAGTCTGTGGTAGATGGACTTAACACAGCCCACTTTTCAACATCTATTTGTAGGCTAAATTAAGGCTTAGACCGACGGACCTAACTTAGCCTAAAATACAACATCTAAATTATGGTTTGTGCTGGGGAAAGAGAAGTATATGAGGGTAGTGCAGGACATGTATGAGGACAGTGCGATGGTGGTGAGGTGTGTTGTATGAGTGACAGATGGAGGTGAAGGTGGGGGTGGGATTACATCAGGGATCGGCTCTGAGCTCCTTCTTGTTTGCTGTGGTTATGGACAGGTTGACAGATGCGGTCTGGCATGGTCCATGGACTATGGTGTTTGTAGACAATATTGTGATCTATAGTGAAGAGAGATCTATAGTGGAGGAGTGGAGATATTTACTGGAGAGAATAGGAATGAAAGTCAGCAGTAGCAAGATAGAATACATGTGTGTGAATGATAGGGAGGCAGGTGTAACCGTGAAGATGTAGTAGAGGAAGAGAAGGTAGATGAGTTTAACCCCTTGCACTCTGGTCAATTTCCCTAAAAACGCCAAAAAATAATGTGCCCAAAGTAAATCGAAAGCTGTTCTTCAACCCTTTGCAGCATCTTCATGGGGTTGGTCTCATTTAAAAGAAAACACTTTGAATTTTTTGGCAAAACAGTCATAATCTCTCTAAGTGCTCCTGCCACTGAGCTACAGTCTTCTAAACATACTGAACTTGAAGAAAATAAATTTGGCCTGGGTGTTTTTTTGGATACAAATGCTTGCAAATAACACACAGCTTCAGATCCGGGCTGGAAAATGCAACAGAAATGTAGAACCAAGTGTTATCCAGCTGAGGTCAAAATTTTGTAACAATACCACAAAAAATGAATATATTACACAGCTTTTTCCTCAGGCTGTTCCCAGGCGTTTTTGAACTGTGCCAAATTGTGCCAAATGGCACAGTTTGGAAAAACGTCTAATTTTTGAATGATTCAGTATAGAAGCTTCATCTTGGGCTCTAATGAAAGGTGACACTCAGGGCTGTGTGTGTGTGGGGGGGCGGGGTTTGCCCCCCCCCCCCCGCTACAGAGGACGGACATCGGCCATCGCTACATGACGGAATAGACTCATGTGGCTATGTGACGACCGCGGTGCAGTCACCGCGGCTTCCCCCCCCCCCTCGCTACAGAAGAGTAGCAAGGGGGTGGGGACGTTCACGGTCCGGACGCGGCGAACGAACCGTGTACCGCGGCGCACGCACTTCGGACTTCGTGCGCCACACAGTTGTAATTTACCGATCGGTCAAAAGTCATTTTTTGATTACAATTTTCAGGGATAAAGAATAATTTAGCTTATAACACTTACCTCTTCACAGCAGCATTATCCTGGCGAACTTCTCTTCCTCATTGTCAGACGAATGCGACGCTGGTCCGCTCGTGGTTCCCGGTCAAAACATAATTCCATTATTGTGGTTTTGGCGAATGATTTATGACCTTTGTCGTCGGCCTCCGTCTCTATGATGACCATGGAAGAGAATCCTAAACGTCTATTCTGCTGGAATGAGTGCAGGTCGCACTTGTGGGTGGTCTCCGTGCTGCTGGGTCTGTAGCAGGTTCTTTCTGCGGGTACTTTTTTCATCTGCTGCAGCAGTCAGTCTCTCTTCACCCAGCCCGAACTTCTGTGCTTCAATTGGCTGGCTGCATTCACAGCGTTGGTAGGAGGGTCCTTCTTGCTAGGTTTTCAGTCATTGGTTCTTCAAGGTTTCAGAAACCCAATTCAAGGCTCTTATTAGTCGAATGAGAGGTCAATCATATCTGATCTGTTCGCGGCTGTGTCTGTAGTGGAAGAACTTTTTTTTTTTTTTTCAGTGCGCGCTTGGAGGCAGCACCCTCGTGCATCCTAGAGCGCACGAGGGCGCCCTCGTGCGCTCTGGGACACAGAGACTTGCCCACCCGCGGTACAACGGAGTGCAAGAGGTTAAATACCTGGGGTCAACCATCCAATACAGTGCACAAGACAGGTGAAGAAGAGAGTGCAGGCAGGGTGAAGATGAGTGTCAGGGGTGATTTGTGACAGAAGGATAGCAGCTAGAGTGAAAGGGAAGATTTACAAGACAGTAGTGAGACCTACTATGACATGTGGCTTGGAGATGATCGAACTGACAGAAAGACAGGAGGCAGAGCTGCAGGTGGCAGATATGAAAATGCTAAGATTCTCACTGGGAGTGGTTAGGAGGGACAGGATTAGAAATGAGTATATCAGAGGGTTTTCTCAGCTGGAGTGGTTTGGAGACAAAGTAAGAGAGGCAAGGCTGAGATGGTTTGGACATGTGCAGAGGAGGAATAGTGGATATATTGGACAAAGGATGCTGAAGCTGGAGCTGCAAGGTAGGAGGAAAAGGGGAAGACCTCAGAAAAGATTCATGGATGTAGTGAAGGAGGACATGGTTGGTGTTCCAGAGGAAGATGCAAGGGATAGCGTGAGATGGAGGCAGATGATCTGCTGTGGCGACCCAGAGGAAGAACAAGAAGAAGAAGAAGAAGAAGAAGAAATGAGGTTCCTGAAGTTGAGTGATTTTTTGCTTTGACCTGTCAAGCTCATATTTCACATATGAAATTACAATTCACCCTAATGTCCAAATGAGAGATCGATTTAATGATGCTAGGTCAATTAATGACTCAAAAAAAGTTTTTGATGAATGGTCACAATCTCCCCAGCCACCTACTGATGGCTGAGAAGATTTGGTTGATTATGTATTTTTAACGTATTTGACCTTGTGACCTTGACCTATAACACTGGAATCTTCACCAAATTTTAATTTGTATTTATTTCCAAGGACAGCAAATGTTTTAAATTGCCATTTGATGCACCCTACCAGATTATAGCTTTGCATTACCAATTCATAGCCATTGAAGTTCCAGCTTCCATCATGGAAACACAAACATACACAGACAGCAACTCAGAGGATCAAGTAAAAATTATTTGATCGTCACACACAACTATTTGTCTATTTTATTCTAAGAGCTGTATTTTTTAGTCTTGCTGTGTAACACACATTTTCTACAATGTAGTCAGTATTGATAACAAATATAAACAGATGTGGTACGACTGTGGTTCAAGTGTAGAGTGTGGTTGACCTCTGATCGGAGGGTCCGTGGTGCGATTCCTTCTCTTTCTGCAGTCTGCGTGTTGAAGTGTCTTTGAGCAAGACACTGAACCCCAAGTTGCTCCTGGTGGGTCATGGCAGCTCTACTGCCATCAGTGTGTGACTGGGTACTTATCTGAATCTATGAAGGACTTTGGTCATCCAAAAAAAGCGTGATATAAGTGAACACCATATCACATTTCTTTTTCATTTATATGCCGTACGAACAGCTTTAAGGCGCATAATCATCACTTTCTTGGGCCAGTAGTGCTGATATAAATTTCTGTGCCAGCGCGGTGGTGCAGTGGTTAGCACTGTTGCCTTACAGCTAGAAGGTTCCTGGTTCGAATCCCCAGGTTGGCAGGGGTAGGAACCTTTCTGTGTGGAGTTTGCATGTTCTCCCTGTGCTGCGTGGGTTTACTCCGGGGGCTCCGGTTTCCTCCCACAATCCAAAGACATGCATGTTAGGTTAATTGGCTGTTCTAAATTGTCCCTAGATATCGGTTTCCTATAGACCCTTAGAATAGAGGGTTGGTACTAGTGAAAGCGCTTTGAGTGGTCTTTGTGACTAGAAAAGCGCTATATAAGTGCAGGTTAGTTAGTTAGTTAGTTAGCCAGTCATATTTCAGACTCAAAAACCTCCATACTAAAAAGTTCAACTGAATAAGTCTGGATTTTGAATATATATGCAGTATTACAGTGGATAGGAAGGAGGACTACAACAGTAAGACTACAGGAAATGAACAGTAATGATTTTAAAACAAGACCAAACACAGAACTAGGTATAATTAATCAGCAATAATAATAATAATAATAACAACAACCAAGAATATATGAACACAGAAAATGCAGGACATGGCTAGGAGCCAAGCCCAGCAGCGACACATTCCTTGCATAGACCAATTTTCACGTCACACATCACTTTGTACAGTCCTGATTAGCAAGTAATACCAACATTAAAAAGAAGAATAGTTCAAGAGAAAATGTCTTTTATATGAACAGTTGTATCTGTGTTCCCTGCCCACAGTGCCAGGGGCTGTTCCTCTGGAGTCCATACAGGGTAGCGCCTATGAGGAGAAGATCATCCTGAAGTGGAGAGAACCTGCCCAGACCTATGGGATCATCACTCAGTATGAGGTACGAATTGAATTACTTATGAAGAAAGTTGTTAAAGTACCAAACACGCTACCAAGCTTTCGGAAAAGTGATATAGATAGATTGGTCAGTTAATCTTAGAATAAGAAATACTTGTCATAAACCTGTTTCAATAAATTATACTTTTCATTATTACATTGGCATGGTGCAAAAAGCTGATTGTAAGATTTGTCACGTTTTCTTTTTGTCTCTTCATTACAGCCTCATTTTTCCTGCTTTTAATGATCAGTCCTACCACCTATTTGAAATCAAAACATAGATACATAGATAGATGTACTTTATTGATCCCAAACTGGGAAACTGCAGATTGATTGGTTGGTTTTTAGCATAAGTAGAGTCAGTCTTTATATTTTTTTCTGTCAAACTGGTGTTTTATGTTTGGTCTAATGTCACTGGAACTATTAATTGTATGAGTGCAGTTTTTGGCTACTCTATCTACCTCTGGTACGGTAGCATCCTTAATTTGTGGCAGTGCTAGGTAGTGCTTGTCTTTAAGTTTGAGTCTTGCTCTCTTAATTAATGGTAGATATTATCAGCACTGTGGTCATAATTATCACAGTTGGCTCTTCAGTGCTTACTTAATGTGAATGTATGTCTCTGTAATCTACTTAATGTCTCATGTCTGTGTTTTAAAGTCATTAAGGATCAATCACCGTCACTGCAAACCACAATAAAACAGATTTTAATTAGACCAATCACATTAGCTCTCATACTCATGGAAGTGTTAAATCAATTTAAGTTCATTTATTTAGACCAGAGTTTTCATGATGAGCATTCACCTCCTGTATGAAGTATGACTCGCTCAGCTTCACACCACAGTTATATTTTATTCTTGAACACACAAATGACCTTTCAATAAAACACAGTCTATGAAACACTAAGCAGTTGTTGACTCCACACAGCCACAGTCCAGGAGAATCATTGAATCGTGAGTAATACAGTCACACTATATGTTCACATTGATCTTAACCAGCTTATAGCAGAGGTAATGTTCCAGCCTTTCTGCAGATTGATTCTTATCTACTGATTTTTCCTCCTCTTGCTGTTTGCTTGTGTGCTGACCAGGTAAAAATCATTGCCAGGACTGTTTCTCTCATACAGAGATCAGATTGAAGAATAAAAGCAGAGCAAACAGTGTTGTTGTACAAGGTGCTTTTTTCACTCTTAGGTGACTGCATTATGGAATATTTTCTCAACTTAATTAAAGTGGGAAAGATCTAACATCAGAATCAAAGCAACATACCTGTCACAAAGTGCCCTTCAGGGTAGGAAAAAAGGGCTCCACGCGCAGGCTGTGAGTATGCGAATTTATTGGAGAGAACACAGAGTTACAACACTAGTAAATAAGGAAAATGCAGGCAAGCAAAAATAGCAAACTGCTAAGGCGAGGGGGATTGCCAGCTAAACCTGGAGACAAAACTAGATACACACGTAGGAGAATTACAAGGAACTTACGTGTTGTAGAAGCAAGATGAAAGTAGGGTGCTGTACCGGACAAAAGTGCACAGCCCCTTAAATAAGGCTAGACACAAAGTAAAGTAAATGGAAACAGGTGTGATTAACCTGAGCGGGTACAAGAAAACAAAGAAACAATTTGGATCAGCTGGAAATGATGAGAAAGGAGGGGGCAATCGGAGCTGACAGCTGATGGGGCCACGCCCATGCAGGGCAAAGCTCCAGAAAGCCACTGACAGCTGTCAACCCCGAGAGAGAGAGAACACAACAGAAGACAAACATAGCGATATGGCAGTAATGGGGGCTGGTAACCTCAAAAACGCACAAAAAAGCAAACTATAACAAACATAAACAGGAACATACAGTAAATCACACTGACAACTCAAAATGACAACACAGTACAAAATATGAAAAGAAAAGTAGACAACCTGAGCCCGGTGGGGTCTCCTCGTGCTCAGAACGTGACAATGCCGTTTATTCAAGCGTGCATGAAGCAGTATTCCATCATCTGCATGGCTGTGTGGATGGCAGCTGATACAGAAAAGGGGTTTTACAGTACACTTAATCACCCTTACAGCAACATGTTTAAGTTGTTTATCTGTTTTAATATTTCATGACTACAGGTAAAACCATTTAGGGACCACACCATTGTTTTGCATTTCTGCTTTAACAGGCTCACTCATAGCAAATGTTGAGCCTGTATTTCACTTCATAAAAAGCTCACTACAGGCTATAATATTCATGTGCTGCTGCAACTCTGTCTCTGTCTGGACTCCCTTAACAACATCCAGGTAATTTTAGGTTTTATGAAACAGTAGTAGAGCATTGTTATGAATTATAAAAATTCACCTGGCTTGTGAGAAAAGGTCAGCAAAGAAAAAACATCTTGATGAAAACAAAAACACATATTTAAGCATTGAAATTCAAGATTCAAGAACTCTTTATTGTCATGGGTGCACATAACGAAATTCTGTATGGCAGCTCTCAGCTTTGGAAAAACACAATACCTTGAGGGACAAAAACAAACTCTATATACTATAAATGAAGATAATACAACAGAGTTTTAAGTACAAACTGGTCTATCAACTTCATAATTTAGCAAGATTTTTCCTGCTTAATATACAGTTTTCCTTTTATGATTTTGTGACTCTTCTTGGAAAGTAGAGGCTTTTCCTCTTAAATTTCCAACACTTTTCTCATAAATTTCAAGTTTTACTTGTAACATTGTGACTTTTGACTTACAAATTTGAGATGACTTTTACGTTTTTGTACTTTGTTCATCCCCTGCTGGTCGGAAACCAAAGGGGAAATATGTTATGAGGCGGTCTGTCTGTCCGTCCGTATGTCTGTCCCATTTTTGTGAAATCAGCTCCTCCTACAGCTTTATTCTGATTGTTTTAAAACGTTGTACCAATGTTTCCTATACACTGATGATGCACGTTTGGCTCTGATGGATGATTTTTGCAGAGATTATTAAAATTAATTTAAATCACCCTTATTGTCATTTAACTGCACAACCAATCATGTACAGTAGAACGAGATTGTGTTTTACCTATCTACTGTGTTAATCACACACACCCCAAGTGTAGAATCAGAGGGCCGCTGCCATGCAAGGCGCCGCCACAAATTTCCCTCCTCCATTCCATTATTGCTGAGCACCAAGCTGGACGGCAGGAAGTTCCACTTTTATATGGTCTTCGGCATGACCCGGCCAGTCTTATAGATCTTGAGATCAAGGTGAGAGATCAGTTTTTCCCTAAATCTTGTAAATGGGATAACTACTGAAAGAAATGATGTAGGCTTTTCAAATCAATATCATAACTCCAGGGGCTCTGGTTTCCTCCCACAATCCAAAGACATGCATGTTAGGTTAAATGGCTGTTCTAAATTGTCCCTAGATATCTGTTTCCTATAGGCCCTTAGAATAGAGGGTTAGTACTAGTGTTTGAATTGTCTTTGTGACTAGAAAAGCGCTATATAAGTGCAGGTTAGTTATTAGTTAGTTAGTTGTATCTGAGATAAATCTTGGACGGCTTACACCCTGACCTCTGAATATCGGACTATGTATACAACTGTTTGTGTTGTTTATTTGTGGAAGATACAGGTGAAATCAAAATCATTCAACCCCCACTGTAAATTAAGTTTATTGGCAAAACGTACAAACTAGCAGATGTTTGCAATAAAGAAATCAAACAAGAACAATTTAAATAGCTCAATACAACTAATGTTACAAGGGGTTTCTCCAAATTCTACACAAAATGCCACTTTTAATAGCTACTGCAGTCTAAAAATTATTCAATCCCTTCATGACAACCATCTTTAATAGTTAGTAGAGCACCTTTTTGCTGTTATGACCTACTGCAACATGATGCATAGCCAGACACCAGCTACTTCTCTCTGGCTAATATTCTTGGGTTTACAGGCTGCAAATTCCACCAGAGATTTTCAGTGAGGTTCAAGTCAGGCGACTGTGATGGCCACTCTAGGATCCTCCAAGACTTCTTTTGAAACCAAGCCTTGGTGGACTTTGAGGTATGCTTGGGATCATTGTCCTGTTGGAAGGTCCAAAGACGCCCAAGCTTCAGCTTCCTCACAGACTGCATGACATTTTCTCCCAGAATTTCCTGATACTTGACTGAATCTATCTTGCCCTCCACATGGTGCAGATTTCAAGTGCCATAGGAAATGAGGCAGCCACAGAGCATCACTGAGCCAACGCCATGCTTCACTGTAGGCAGGGTGTTCTTTTCAGTGCATGCTTCATTCTTCCTCCTCCAGACATGCCGCTGATCCAGAGGCCTGAAAAGTTCCAGTTTTGTTTCATTGCTCCAGAGAACAGAATCCCCAAACCTCTTTGGCTTATTTATATAGTTCTGAGCAAATTGCAGCCAACTTGTCTTGTGGTTTTGGGTCAGTAGTGGTGTACGTTTTGGAGTTCGGCCATGGAGCCCTTCAGCATTCAGTATGTGCCTTACTGTGGAAACTGAATCCTCAGTGCTGTTGCCACCAAGTCTTGCTGCAGGTCTTCTACAGTCAGTCGAGGGTTTTTGACCACCTGCCTCCTTGGGACTCTGGTGGCAGCCAATGATAGCATCCCCTTTCTGCCACATCCAGGTAGTGTAGCCATTGTTCCTTTAACTTTAAACTTGTGAACTAGTGATGGCTAGATGAGGCTTTCAAGAGGACTTGAAACCTTTCATCACAATGGTTCATGCAGACAAAGCCTCATGTGACACTTCATTTTCTCTACCAGCCCATCTAGTGGACAAAATGTATACAACATGCGGATTTTTACAAGGGCAGTATTGGTTTAATGTGTATTTTTTTTTTCATTTTAATAAATGCGCTGTCTTTAAAGAAATATCAATGATCATAAGGGAAAAAAGAAATAATAAAACTGGGGTGACTACAGCGAATGTGCTTGTGCTACTTATCCATTTTTATTAAGAAATAATAACTTTTCAACACTCTTTGGACTAAGGCAATTTCTTTTTTTTTTTAGATTATTTCTCCAGCTGTGGAGAATACTCTCTCAGATCAGAGCACAGAGGATGCAGGTGTGCAAAGGAAGGCTACTGCAAGTTTGTACAGTGTAGGATAGACACATTTCTGTCTTTCCCAGTGCATTCACCTCTGTCCTTATTCTCATGCAGGGCACAATAGTGCCTCAGCATAATGATGTGTAATAATCATCTAGGCTCTTTGAAACACAACAGACACTTCACTTTGCAAATAAAAATAAATTATAAGACTGACCTAGCTGGGACTTGAACCTCAGCCTCCCATTTGCAGAGCAGCTGCTTTATCTCTAGGCCAGCGCTTAAGTTACAATAAATATCCACTATTTGTGGAAAATGCATCAATTGGAGAAATGGGATCAAAATGTTCCTAAACGGGGGAAGTCCATGCTTTTGGTGCTGGCTTCATCTGGAAATTGGCTATGACAAATCCCTTACACAGTCAAACATCAACAACACAAAACGTGAGGGACGGGGATTTCCATTGTGTATCACTGCTCGCTTTATTTCATGTTGTGTGCAAAATCATGAATGGCTTCCTGACCCAGTCATGTGGTACGACCGGACGGTGAGGCTAATGACGTCAGTAATACATGCCTCGAAATGCGCTTTGCCAAATATTTCCTGGACAAGCTCGGAACACCCTCGAAGCTCCGGAGCCTGCCACCCCGTCACTATTGTGAACTATGCTTCCAACTGTATCTCTAGGAACATTCAGTGCCTTTGCTGTCTTTTTGTATCCTTTTCCTTGTTTGTGCAAGGCAGTGATCTCTGAACTTTTGGACAATTCTGTTGACTTAGCCATATGTTTGACTGCATGTTAGAACATGCAATCAAACGTCAACAGTCCAAGTATTTGAGGTGTTCTATCTCAAGCACACCTGATGCAATTAATGAAGCCCTTGATTGGTTGCATCAGGTGTGCTTGAGACCACTCCTGATTTGCAAATGTGTGCACTTATGAAGAATTCTGTTCAGGATGTTGAATAATTTTGAGACTGCAGTAGTCATTGAAAGTAGGATTTTGTGTTGAATTTGGATAAAATCTTTGTAATATTACTTTTATTTAACTATTTAAACTGTTCTTGTTTAATGTGTTTATTGCAAACACCTGAATTTTTTAAATTTTTGCTAGTAAACCTAAAATGCAGTGGGGGGTTGAATGATTTTTATTGCAACTGTAGGCTTGTGGCGGAATGAAATAATAAGCAGCGAACTGAGGTTTAAAAGTGGGTTTTATTTCATTCCGCCATCACAGAACTCACTCCAGCACCGTGCAGGCACGCCGGAGCGAGCCCGGAGGCTCTCGTCAGGAGACAGGGAATGCGTCTAGTCAGATGAGCAATCAGAGAGAGAGTGAGCATGTGATATTCAGTCACTTATATACCCAGTTACAGACAATACATGAAAGGCACATTTGCATCACAGTAACTGCGGGAAGGCATGGGACATTTGCATCACAGTCAGAGCAGGAAGCATGAACATTTGCATTTGAGTCATACATATCAACAGCAGGACTGGCAGGAAGGAGCTATACAAAGAGCGGCTGCCTATTGATCTCAATACACACATCTCATTGTTCTGCTAATTGCTCCAGCTGAGCGCTCTGCTTGTCCCAGTCTGTTGTGGGGGTCACCCACAGTACTCCCCCCCCAGAGGGCTCAGCGGGAAGCTGAGGCCTCGATAGTCCGGCTTTGGGAGCGAGCTGCGGGGAAAGCTCGCTGCAGGCGGCGGTGGAGGGAGGGGCGGTGGGGGTAGCAAGTGCTGGCCCGGGACGGCGAAATTGTCTGGGCCATGCAAAAATTGCCTGTGGATCCGCGATGTTGAGGGGCTGTCCCGTTGAACGTGCGGAGGTCCACAGCAGCTGTTAGAAGAAAAATTAGTCTCTGACTCCTCTCGCGGCCATGAAGAAAAAAGGAGCTGCAGCAGTGTGGGACTTGGCGTGTTGACTTTAGGTGCGCACGCAGCCCTAAAGCCCTCGGGGACAGCTGATGGCTGAATTCCCTTGTGCGCTGTGGCTGAGACCTGTACAAAATCCTGTGAGCGAGCTGCGTGCGTGCTTCAGGTGTGTGAGCAGCCCTGAAGGTTCTGTGTGCGGCGGCGAAGGACGCTGACGGTCTGTGGAGCCGGTATTGTCCCGTGCGTGGTGCGCTGTCCTCGTAACCCCCTGGTGTGCATGCGGGGTTCGGTGCCTGGCAGGTCCGCTGTAGAGGCGAGTCAGGGTCAGGGAGCTTGCTGGAGATCAGTGTCGTCGGCGCCGATGGTCATCCCTGTTGAAGTTGTTGCGTCGTTCGCTGTGTCGGGTCATGGTGCGTTGGAGCGGTGAGAGGGAGTAGACAATCTCTGTCCCTCGGGCTCGTGCAGATGCATTGGAGCGGTGAGAGGGAGGAGACGATCTTTGTCCCTCGGGCTCGCGTAGATGCGTAGGAGCGGTGAGAGGGAGGAGACGATCTTTGCCCCTCGGGCTCGTGTAGATGCGTAGGAGCGGTGAGAGGGAGTAGACGATCTTTGTCCCTCTGGCTCGTGTAGATGCGTAGGAGCGGTGAGAGGGAGGAGACGATCTTTGTCCCTCGGGCTCGTGTCGATGCGGAGGAGCGATGAGAGGGAGTAGACGTTTTGTGTCCCTCGGCCGGTTCCAGCGTGGATGTCCAGGTCAGAAGGTTGCGTTGCACAAAGCGTGTGCTTTCTTCGGGGTCACCAGTGTGGCGTTATGAAATAATAAGCAGCGAACTGAGGTTCAAAAGGGTGTTTATTGATCATACCGCCATCACAACACCCACTCCAGCGCCGTGCAGGCGCGCCGGAGCGAGCCCGGAGGCTCTCGTCAGGAGACAGGAAATGCGTCTAGTCAGAGAGAGAGTGAGCATGTGATATTCAGTCACTTATATACCCAGTTACAGACAATACATGAAAGGCACATTTGCATCACAGTAACTGCGGGAAGGCATGAACATTTGCATTTGAGTCATACATATCAACAGCAGGACTGGCAGGAAGGAGCTATACAAAGAGCGGCTGCCTATTGATCTCAATACACACATCTCATTGTTCTGCTAATTGCTCCAGCTGAGCGCTCTGCTTGTCCCAGTCTGTTGTGGGGGTCACCCATAGGCTTATCGTTATTTGGTTCTGCCCCAATAATTATATGGAAAAGTTGAAAACTGCTTTCCTTCAGTAACATATTTGGATCTTCAATGAAAACAGAGGCGGGGAATATTGCACTCACCTTGGAGTGGAAAAAAAAAGCTTAAATTTTCCAATTTTTTTAAAAAATAAATTTGGAGACATTTTTTTCCTGCAAAATTTTATTTTTCAAAAAAAAAAAAAATCAAAATCAAAATCAAACTTTATTGTCATATTGCTGTACATACAACTGTAGTGCAGGCAAGATGAAATTGCGTTTCTCTCGGTATCCATATGAGAAGCAGCATGATTAAGACACACTCCCACATAGCTCCCACCCCCCCATCCATTCACACATCCCTGAGACATACTTGGGGAAAAAGAATAACTAACTATAATATACAAAATGTCCATAGGTGCAGTAGTGTGTATGTGAGATTCCGGGTCAGCTGTTCAGCATCCTGACAGCTTGTGGGAGGAAGCTGTTGATCAGTCTGGTGGTTCTGCCTTTGATGCTCCGGAATCGTTTACCAGATGGAAGAAGTTCAAAGTGTTTATGCAGAGGGTGAGAACGGTCCTTGACAATGTTCAGTGCCCTGCTCCTACAACGGTTCTGAAAAAGTTCTTGGACAGAGGGGAGGGAGACTCCAATTACCCTCTCCGCCCCCTTGACTATCCTCTGCAGGGCTTTTTTGTCTGACATACTGCAGCTGGAGTACCATGTAGCAATGCAGTACGTCAGAACACTCTCCACCACACCTCTGTAGAAGGTCCTGAGGATGCAGATGGGGAGAGAGGCCTGTTTGAGTTTCCTCAAGAAGTGTAGTCTCTGCTGAGCTCGCTTCCTGATCTCCAAGGAATTCTTGCTCCAGGTCAGGTCCTGCGAGATCTGCACTCCGAGGAACTTGATGTTCTCTACTCTCTCCACTAAACGGCCGTCGATGCTGAGGGGGACGTGCTCAGGCTGTGACCGCCGGAAGTCGATAATCATCTCCTTTGTTTTGTCCACGTTGAGCACCAGATTGTTCTCCCTGCACCAGCCCTCCAGGTCTCTCACTTCTTCCCTGTACATTGATTCCTCATCCCTCTGAATAAGTCCCACCACCGTGGTGTCATCTGCAAACTTAATAATCTGGTTCCCCTCGTGTTTGGATACACAGTCATGTGTTAGAAGTGTAAACAACAGTGGACTGAGTACACAGCCTTGAGGGGTTCCGGTACTCAGCGTGACGTTTCACTTAATTTGTGACTTTTATCCCATAAATGATCAACCCTCTTTGTTCAAGTAGGTTCATTTTGTCCCCTTTTAATTATTTATCTTTTGTTCTTAATAAAGACAAAAATAGAAAGGAGATGTCTTTACCTTCTTAACATGTTTCGACTGTGCACTGCAGCCTTTGTCAGAAGAATCAGCTGATTGCTGCCAGGTGACATTTTATCAGCTGACTTTCATAGGCGGGGCCAGTCCAGCAGACCTGTCAGATCCACCGAGCCGGCCCCATTTTCTGCCGTCAGATGGTCTCTGGAGAATGTGGTCCCAGGTGTGGGAAAGCATAAAGGCCCCCTCATCTTGGTTCATGGTATCTTTTCCCCGCTTCCTGATTTCTATGGCCTCCTTGATCCAGGAACTACTTCTTCACAGCGTCAGTGCTAAAGTGAAAGAGTTTTGCCGATCACCGCTCCGTTTGCTGCGCGGAGAAAGTGGGTGTGTGCGTTAGCCTGGGGGCGGTGCTGGCAGCACAGGCACTTCCTGGAGTGGGCGGCTCACCCACGTTCATACGTATGAACGTGGGGACCCAGTCATTATCAGGGACAGGGCGGAGCAGCAGCTCAGAGAGCAGGGTTGAGGAGGAATACTCAGAGATGCGTGAATGGAGCAAAATACCACTTTGGGGGTGTTTTTGGTGAGGAATTAACATTACAACATGCTTAAAAGCTCAAAAAAGTCGATTTTGCATGATATAGGCCCTTTAAATGTTTTCTCATAGATTTGTGGGTGTTTTTGTTCTCTTTTTTGTCAGTCACAGAGAGCCAATAGTTACAGGAAAAGGGGCCACATGTTGCCCCTTATCCACTAATTGTTGAATGAGATTTAATATAACTTTATTTTCTTCATATGGAACCAAATTGGTATCTCTGGAATGTAGATTATAGTAAAAACAAAGTGGTTTTAACCACTGAGCTGTAAATTGTTACATTTCTCAGATAATCTGTTTTCTTTGTCACAAATTTACAATAAAGAAGTAAATTTGTAAGAAAGAAAAAATACACATTTATGAGAAAAGTGACACTTTACAGTTAAAAATGAACAAACTTGTGTGTTGTTTTCCTCAGATTTGCAGTGTTTTTCTCATAAATTTACAGTCCTTTTCTCATAGATTTGGCTACCTTTTTCCACAAATTAGCTCTTTTTAATCATAAATCACTACTTTTAACTTTTAAATGTATGATTTTTAAAAATCTTTATCACAAATTTGCATCTTTTTTGTAAATTTTTGTCTAATTATGTAAAATTGTTGTTTTTTTTTATTATTCTCTTAAGTTTGTGTTTTGCTTATAGCAAATTTGTGAGTATTTTCTCTTAAAAGTGGTCGGGCATATCACAAAGTTACTGCATTTTTCTTACAAATGAATTGGCTTTATCAGTTCAGCCTCCTAACATAGAGGTTAATTAGATGGACTGAGCTACAGGCCACTGCTGAATTCAGGCCAGCGCTAAAGTCAAGCCCTGGAAGGAAAGAATCCTCAACAAATCACATTTCTGATATTACAGTCAAAAAATGTTGGGTTTAATATTCACATCACCTTGTTTCAATTCTGCTACAGACCAGGAAAACGCAGCAGCTCTCCCCTCACACCCCACAGCCCTGGCTTAAGAAAGCAACGCTCAGTGAATTCGGACAGTTTCCAGCAGAAGTTGCTTCTTATAAGTCTGGATCTTGCTTTGATTTGACATTATCAAAGAGCTCAAAATGAAATATATCTAACAAGGCTTGATATCAAAGAGATTTCATCCCATGTTTCTTTTTGGCTATGCTCAGTGGATGCTATTTTATTGACATGTTTTCCTTCAAATGTGAGCCAACATCTACTGAAAGATGTAAATCAGACTTTCTGTAAATCTTATGTTTATCCACAGCATAAATTAGATGCACATGCTGTACCCAGTGAATAAACAAGTGAAACCCTGTTGGCATAAACTCTTCAGCAATTTTTAATTCTCTATGGGAAAAAAATGTATATCCGGTATTTAGTGAGCGTAGGTGTTTTTCTGAATTTTTGAAAGTAGTGATGCTGGAGAGTTTTATTATCTATAGTATTTTGTTGTAATTTTTATATTTACCTTCTTATGAAAAAAAATGAACCCTGTAAATGTTGAAAAAGCTTCAAGTATCGGGTCAAAACAGCCCAAATTAATTTGCTCAAACATTTTCCATTATTTTCCCATCAGTCCCATGATAGCTGTTAAGACGTGTCCGTGTGCTCGGTGTCGACGTGTCATTTTGAATTCCCCTCCCTGAAACGGTACGATATGGGATTTGGCATCGCAGACTCATTTCGCAGACAAAGACTAAATGAGAAGGCCTCGAAGCATTTCAAAACTTGATGGACACAAATTATGCACCACTCCAAACCTCCCTTTTGTGTTCCTTAATTGGAATTATAATGGAGGTTTTCCTTTATGAGCAGAGGCATTTTCTTAAACTGGGACTTTACAGTTATTCAAAATGGATATTAGGAAAAAAAAAAACCCACTCACCTTAATGCTTCCCTCCAGTGCTCCCTGTTTTCATTAATGGATAAGGAATACATTAAGTGTATTTTCTCTCTCCTTGAAAACACAAACTTGCATCAGCTTTGGCTTAAAAATGCGCACCTCTGCTGTTACACTCATATCTAACCCCTTCCAGGAGAAAGGCTGCCTCCATAGTCCATTTTTTGTCTCACTAATTTTGGAAGGAGGCATCTAACCTTGTTGACATGAATTCAGGATCTTTAAAGGTTACTTAAAACAGAAGATTTAGTCCTGAATCCATATTCCAGTGTTTTGTTTTGTTTTTGTTTTTTTGCTTTACTCATGCAAAACATTATGTCCTTTACAGCAAAGCTCAGCATCCCTTTGTATTTGTTGAAATGACTGCATTAGTTTCTTTGGGTGTTTCCAGATAGGATGGTAGTTCAGGGTCATAGAAGTGAAGAAACACAGCGTAAGACTTTCATAATTGCTTCATGGCGTTTTAGCCTTGCAGAAGTTAAAGAGACTGGAAAAGTGTGATAGCACACGCCACGAGCCGCATCACAAACCTCTACTAAAATGTAGGTACAGTAAATGCTTTCACACACTAAAGTGGTTGTGCTCCTAAAACAGAAAATGTTTACGCTGCATGAATATAAATCTTTCTCAGGCTGACCAGAGTACCAAAAAAAAAAAAAAATCACACTAAGAATATTTATGTTCCTCCTCCTTAGATCTCCTACAAGGCGGTGAGCTCCTTTGACCCTGAGCTGGACCTCTCCAACCAGAGTGGGAAGGTAGTGAAGCTGGGCAATGAGACCACCCACATGTTCACAGGCCTCTACCCGGGCTCCACATACTCCTTCACCCTGCGCGCGAGCACAGCCAAGGGCTACGGCCCCCCTGTCATCACCCAGTTCACCACCAAGATTTCAGGTCAGGAGGGTCAACAGCAAGACCTATTAGTGTGTGGGTCATGTTGAATAAAAAGTCTCCAACTTACAGCAGAGAAAACAGGTCTTGTGTTAATATGCGGAAGCAAAACGTACTGTAGTCTGATTCCATCTCAGAGTGAAATTGAAGTTAAGCAGAAGGTGAATTGTGCCACTTAAAGATGCTAAGAGCAGCAACAGGAATAATAAATAATCTTTAGTTTGGAGGACCAAAACTACCTAAATTAAAAGTCAGTGAATGGTTCGGTGCAGAAATGAATGTGTCATTCTGTGTGTCAAATATCATATTCAAAATAAAGGTTTTTATGAACTTCTTTGTAAAAAATGACAGACGTGGTGCTGCTGCTTTTCTTTCTTTATGTACAGTATTAAAGTTAAATGTAAGAAAAGTGTGTCACAGTTACTGAAATCTAGCAGAAAGCACTCTTTTAAATGCCCTCCAGGAGATTATTTCAACAATGGGTCTGTAATATATATATATATATATATATATATATATATATATATATATATATATATACTGTATATATATACAGTGGGGCAAAAAAGTATTTAGTCAGCCACCAATTGTGCAAGTTGTCCCTCTTAAAAGATGAGAGAGGTCTCCAATTTTCATCATAGGTATACCTCAACTATGAGAAACAAAATGAGAAAAAAAAATCCAGAAAATCATATTGTCTGATTTTTAAAGAATTTATTTGCAAATTATGGTGGAAAATAAGTATTTGGTCACCTACAAACAAGCAAGATTTCTGGCTCTCACAGACCTGTAACTTCTTCTTTAAGAGGCTCCTCTATCCTCCACTCGTTACCTGTATTAATGGCACCTGTTTGAACTCGTTATCAGTATAAAAGACACCTGTCCACAACCTCAAACAGTCAGACTCCAAACTCCACTATGGCCAAGACCAAAGAGCTGTCAAAGGACACCAGAAACAAAATTGTAGACCTGCACCAGGCTGGGAAGACTGAATGTGCAATAGGTAAGCAGCTTGGTGTGAAGAAATCAACTGTGGGAGCAATTATTAGAAAATGGAAGACATACAAGACCACTGATAATCTCCCTCGATCTGGGGCTCCACGCAAGATCTCACCCTGTGGGGTCAAAATGATCACGAGAACGGTGAGCAAAAATCCCAGAACCACACGGGGGGGACCTAGTGAATGACCTGCAGAGAGCTGGGACCAAAGTAACAAAGGCTACCATCAGTAACACACTACGCCGCCAGGGACTCAAATCCTGCAGTGCCAGACGGGTCCCCCTGCTTAAGCCAGTACATGTCCAGGCCCGTCTGAAGTTTGCTAGAGAGCATTTGGATGATCCAGAAGAGGATTGGGAGTTTGTCATATGGTCAGATGAAACCAAAATAGAACTTTTTGGTAAAAACTCAACTTGTCGTGTTTGGAGGAGAATGAACACCATACACACTGTGAAGCATAGGGGTGGAAACATCATACTTTGGGGCTGTTTTTCTGCAAAGGGACCAGGACGACTGAGCCGTGTAAAGGAAAGAATGAATGGGGCCATGTATCGTGAGATTTTGAGTGAAAACGTCCTTCCATCAGCAAGGGCATTGAAGATGAAACGTGGCTGGGTCTTTCAGCATGATAATGATCCCAAACACACCGCCTGGGCAACGAAGCAGTGGCTTCGTAAGAAGCATTTCAAGGTCCTGGAGTGGCCTAGCCAGTCTCCAGATCTCAACCCCATAGAAAATCTTTGGAGGGAGTTGAAAGTCTGTGTTGCCCAGCGACAGCCCCAAAACATCACTGCTCTAGAGGAGATCTGCATGGAGGAATGGGCCAAAATACCAGCAACAGTGTGTGAAAACCTTGTGAAGACTTACAGAAAACGTTTGACCTCTGTCATTGCCAACAAAGGGTATATAACAAAGTATTGAGATGAACGTTTGTTATTGACCAAATACTTATTTTTCACCATAATTTGCAAATAAATTCTTTAAAAATCAGACAATGTGATTTTCTGGATTTTTTTTTTCTCATTTTGCCTCTCATAGTTGAGGTATACCTATGATGAAAATTGGAGACCTCTCTCATCTTTTAAGTGGGAGAACTTACACAATTGGTGGCTGACTGAATACTTTTTTACCCCACTGTATAATATATATATATATATATATATATATACACACACACACACACACACACACATCACATACTGTATACAGTATATAATATAGATTTTTTTTTTTTTACTGTGGCGTTGAAACCCAACTAGCTCTCACTGGGTTCACAGGGCTGTTTGTCTGTTCAATGCTAATGTAGTAAGCTGGTCATGCAAATATGGCCCTTCCTTAGTGTATGGTCCCATCACAACATAAATAAATAGCTCGTTGTTAAGGAATGAAAATGTAACACTGTACCTTTAAAATGTCTATTTTTATCTGTGTTTACCTGTATTCATTCCGCCAAACTAGTCTGTTTCTCTTTAAGTGTGCAAATGTGGCGTTTGCATTCAAAGCGCTTGGGTCAACTTTGTGTCTCTCAATCGACTTTAGAAATAGAGGACAGAGAAGCCTTAGGTAATCTAGCTGAAAGGATTCATTTTGTTGTGAGCATGTACACATAAGCCGAGACACTGCAGGTTTTTTTTTTTCTACCAGTCTCTTCAGCTGGTGATTTCACAGAATTCCTTCCCACTGATTGCTTTGGTGACTGGTTGGAAAGAAAACCTGCAGGGTCTTGGGCTTCCATGGCACATAGTTACTCTTCCCTGATGCACCCAATAATCAGGGTAGCTGGGACTTGGTATCAAATTACAGTCAACCACCAGAGGGCCATTGAGAAATGTATATTAACAATTCTGTAGTTAGAGGTAATAGTAATAAATTGAAAAATTTTGCACTTGAAACCCAGCAAATATCTTTCATATTATATTTTAAAAGATATTAATCGTCATAAACTCAAAAACCCACTATGAAAATTTACTTAAACAAAAAACGAAACTAAAAACGAATAATATTGTCAGTGCATATTAAATTCTAACATTTATAGTATAAATAATGCATACATCTCTTTACCTTTGTCATATTAAATATGACCTTCCTGTTTCTATTTTATTAATCTAAACCACAAATATACTATGCTAACTTTGGTGCCCATTGCTGTTAAACTAATCTCTGGTCATTTTTCTCCGTAGCGCCCTCAATGCCAGCTTATGACCAGGAGACCTCTCTGAACCAGACTGACAGCACTGTCACTGTGCTCCTCAAACCTGCCCAGAGCAGGGGTGCCCCCGTCAGGTAGGCTTGTACACTAATACAAACACATACAGGAGGCACAGTGAATGTAGCATAATGGCATATTAAAGCAACAGAAACTATCATTAAAAAAAATTCAAAGGGTCTGTGTTTTCCAATGCCCCACCGTAAAGGAGGGTTCCCGGGGAATTCAGTACCTTTCAGTACATATCAGAGGTTTATTTGTTTGTGGATTTTGATCCTGAAAGAGTGAAGCATAGCCTTTGAAGATGAGAACAAAGCTGATAGAGCCAAGGCTACCTGCAGGATCTCTTCCTTATACGTGCCTTTTATGTGCCACACTGCACACTCCAAGCCACCACATTCTTCTGTAGGATTGTAGGAAAATTTCCTGCTTAATGTCACATTTATTAGTCACCGTATGGCTGCTCTGTTTAAATGCCAGGTTGTTGGGTTAATGTCATCTGTGTGGTTTACAAGTGACACTTCAGGCTTTTGGTAGAATTTGCTTGTCCTTTTATATGGTTAGCATGCCTTAACTCTATAAGCAGGATCAGTTTTATTATGGACTGATGAGTTTAAAAAAAGAGCCACCTCCTCTTCAGCCGCCCTATATAAAACTAAACAAAAAAAAGTGACATTTCTAAGGATTAATTTTAAGTAGTGCTGGGAAAATAACACTGAATATTAATGCTAATTAACACCCTCACGGCACTTCCTGTTGTAGCAGGCCTTAAAGCATGGAACAACGGTTCCGCACGGATGATCTTTAGCACATCATGTGATCATACTTGTCATTTTATGTCTTTTTGAATGTTCAAATTAATTTGCTGGACTATCACTGTAAGACAATGTAAGACGGTGCCATACACGGTGGACCATAGATTAGTACATTTTGTACTCCTGTTCGAAATCTTATAATATAATTTCATTCACTATTTAGTGCACTCAGAATATCCCACAATGTATTTTGAAATGGCTAAGGTAGCAACCAGTGGTTGCTACGTTTGCCCACATATCCCATAATGCAATGCACAGCCAAAGGAGCAGCTAGAATAAAGCTTCACATCACAACATAAACTACCTTAAGGAATTTTTATATTTATTAATATAGTAAAATCGATTTGATTTGTTATATATTTATAACAAAATACATGTAGATATTCACTTTTTAATACCATTAATCTGTTACGTTTTACCGTCTCAGTTTCTGAAGTAATTAACAGTGCTGAAAAAATAAGCCGAGAAGTGTCCAAAAGCTAAATTTTTTATTGTTATTTTGAGTTCACCATATAGTCCATAGGCTGCTGAGCTACTTTTAAGAGGTAAGACATTTAAAGTTTATGATTTTATATTATCAGCTGATCAGAATCAAATGGGCATGAGCAGTTTAATATGTACAGTGGGGCAAAAAAGTATTTAGTCAGCCACCAATTGTGCAAGTTCTCCCACTTAAAAGATGAGAGAGGTCTCCAATTTTCATCATAGGTATACCTCAACTATGAGAGACAAAATGAGAAAAAAAATCCAGAAAATCACATTGTCTGATTTTTAAAGAATTTATTTGCAAATTATGGTGGAAAATAAGTATTTGGTCACCTACAAACAAGCAAGATTTCTGGCTCTCACAGACCTGTAACTTCTTCTTTAAGAGGCTCCTCTGTCCTCCACTCGTTACCTGTATTAATGACACCTGTTTGAACTCGTTATCAGTATAAAAGACACCTGTCCACAACCTCAAACAGTCAGACTCCAAACTCCACTATGGCCAAGACCAAAGAGCTGTCAAAGGACACCAGAAACAAAATTGTAGACCTGCACCAGGCTGGGAAGACTGAATCTGCAATAGGTAAGCAGCTTGGTGTGAAGAAATCAACTGTGGGAGCAATTATTAGAAAATGGAAGACATACAAGACCCTCGATCCCTCCCTCGATCTGGGGCTCCACGCAAGATCTCACCCCGTGGGGTCAAAATTATCACGAGAACGGTGAGCAAAAATCCCAGAACCACATGGGGGGACCTAGTGAATGACCTGCAGAGAGCTGGGACCAAAGTAACAAAGGCTACATCAGAAACACACTACGCCGCCAGGGACTCAAATCCTGCAGTGCCAGACGTGTCCCCCTGCTTAAGCCAGTACATGTCCAGGCCCGTCTGAAGTTTGCTAGAGAGCATTTGGATGATCCAGAAGAGGACTGGGAGAATGCCATATGGTCAGATGAAAGCAAAATAGAACTTTTTGGTAAAAACTCAACTTGTCGTGTTTGGAGGAGAAAGAACACCATACCTACTGTGAAGCATGGGTGTGGAAACATCATACTTTGGGGCTGTTTTTCTGCAAAGGGACCAGGACGACTGATCCGTGTAAAGGAAAGAATGAATGGGGCCATGTATCGTGAGATTTTGAGTGAAAACCTCCTTCCATCAGTAAGGGCATTGAAGATGAAACGTGGCTGGGTCTTTCAGCATGACAATGATCCCAAACACATCACCCGGGCAACGAAGGAGTGGCTTCGTAAGAAGCATTTCAAGGTCCTGGAGTGGCCTAGCCAGTCTCCAGATCTCAACCTCATAGAAAATCTTTGGAGGGAGTTGAAAGTCTGTGTTGCCCAGCGATAGCCCCAAAACATCACTGCTCTAGAGGAGATCTGCATGGAGGAATGGGCCAAAATACCAGCAACAGTGTGTGAAAACCTTGTAAAAACTTACAGAAAACGTTTGACCTCTGTCATTGCCAACAAAGGGTATATAACAAAGTATTGAGATGAACTTTTGTTATTGACCAAATACTTATTTTACCGAGGAATTTACCAATTAATTCATTAAAAATCCTTCAATGTGATTTTCTGGATTTTTTTTTCTCATTTTGTCTCTCATAGATGAGGTATACCTATGATGAAAATTGGAGACCTCTCTCATCTTTTAAGTGGGAGAACTTGCACAATTGGTGGCTGACTAAATACTTTTTTACCCCACTGTATTTTGAATATTTCCCACTGCATAAGTAAATTTATATTTACTATATTAAGCTGGGATACTGTGTACAGTAAGCAACACTACATCAGTGTTGTTAACTCTCACTCTTTGGGAGTGAGTGTCACTCAATAACCCTCTGTCTCACACCACAAGCCTTATATTCACTCCACAATAAGCAAAATACTGGCAATATTATTTATTATTTATTTTTTTCTTATCTTATTTATTATTTTCTTATCTTCTAAATTATTGCTCTGAGTGTTGCTATCCCTGTGCTGTTGCAATCCTGGAATTTCCCCATTGTGGGACTAATAAAGGCTTATCTTATCTTATCTTAATATCATGTTGATCTTTCGATTTTTACACAATAAGAGCTCTCAAGGCAGTGCTGTCAATGTATGGTCAAGGCTGGTTGCCATGGTAGGCAGAGTGAACTGACTGTGAGGTAAATAAGTGAATGTGTTAAATAAAACAAATTATTATGCTTATTGATGCACACTCTACCCCTACCCTCCAGTTCCCCTGTGATTAATCAAAGTTAACAAGTTAACTAGTTAAATAATAATAATAATAAATTGTTAGAAATGGGTGCGGTTAATTGATTGCCATTTTTAAAACCTGATTCCCATTGCTAATTTTAAGCTTTGACATCATTGAGGACATAGTGTTTTAAAGACAAAAAATCATGCTGTTGTGGAGAGAGGAATAACCAGACAGAGAGGTCCAGATCATATCAGGCTTTATTCAACTCTCTCTCACATTTCTCTAGAAACTCAAGCAACAAAAGAGTAGCAGATCTCAGGCACCTCTGCTCTTAAATCATACCACTTGGTCAACCTTCTCTGTGCGCTGCATTAACATCAAAGCGTTTGTAATTCCCATTCTCTTTGTCACTGTTCACATCAACACACCACCCCCGCAACCACACACAAACTCTCCATGACGATTCCTTTTTGCCTTTAAAGTCTGAGTGTAAATATACTGAGGTGGGATTCCCACACTGTGCTGTTTTACAGGTCATTACGCAGGACTCCTGTGCCCATCATTCTCAAACAGTAATTATACAACAGTTAGTTCCGACTAGGGCTGCAGCTAAAGACTATTTTACTGCCCGGATAATTGCCCACTCTAATCGAAGATTACTCGAGTAATCTGATACTTGTTTTTAAAGAAACTTGCTTGACCAACATTAGTAGAACTTTTTTTCCTGAAGAGCAGTAGTCATTGTACCAAACACTCAGTAACACAGGTACACATTTATTGTAATGCTTATTGCAATGCTTATTGCATAGAACATTACATCATAAAGTTCCGCTCCCTAGCCGTTAACATCCACTATTGCTAGCCACAACGGATGCTAACAGCCGTGGCTATATGTTTTTTGGTCATATTAGCATAATTAGCGTAGCTGACTACATTCTGTTCATCTTAATTTAAAATCTCAAACACGTACCTTGTCTTGGGTGCGAGACACTGTAACATCCGACTTTATAGCATACTAACTCGCCACTCAGCTTTACATGTGCACGATGTTTTCCTTCAATTTGAGCTTGAAATGATCCCAGAGTTGAGATACTTTTGTCGTTTTTTTAAAAAATTTTGTTCCTCTTTGCCGGCCTGTCACTATGCCGCTCTGACGTAGCACCATTAAGCAAATCTGTGTTTTGTTTAGGTAGCAGGCCTGGAAGAAGGTTGAACTGGAAGTGCTGCATTAAACAACATGTCAAAGCATAAATTCTGAATCGAGAAATTTTTATAATCAAATTATTCGAGTAATCGTTGTAGCCCTAGTTCTGACCGAGCAATTTGACTGGACAATAGGGATTCCAGGAGTTACTAAAAGCCACGATAATTGCGCTCCAACTTTCACTGGATATGTATTACTCCACTTGAAAGGTGTTCTAGTAACCGTTCTAGTAACCGTTAATTACTAAACGTTGTTGCCTTAAAGTTTTAATGTTGCCTTAAAGTGCTGACTCCTGGTTGGCACTTTAAGGCAACATTAATGGAATACGGCAAAACAATGGACATTTTTCCAAATATACTAACATTTGACTTAAATTATGAATGGTCATCAGAAGAGGAGGAGGAGAAGGGAAGAAGCCAGGCTATTTCCATGGAAACCTCACGGTATGCAAAAATGTCATTAGCTGGCCTGGACAATCTGGAGAAAAGCAAAAATGAGGATAACACGGTAAAACCACAATACTTTTGTGGTGCTAGACTCTTTGTTTCATCTGAAAATACCAGGAAAAGCGAGCGAAGCGTGCCAAAGAAATCACTAGCATGCTAACTACCAGCCACCAGCTAGCTACGTCATTGGCCAATGGCCATGCTTTGATCTCTTGTCTTCTGCAGTACGACTCAATAGGTATATGTTTTATAAACAATGACTTTTGCACTTGACAGTATTTAGTTTGTTTACATGTGTGTGAAATGACAATAAATCTCTTCATGCTGATTGAGATGTTTAGCAACAGTAACTGGTTGAACAAACAAATCACAATATTTTGTCCAGTATTGCTGTCATTTAATAAACTAGTGCATACCTGTGCATGCCCGTAGAAACCCGTGCATGCCCATAGAGGGGATACATTGGAACAGAATTCTTGCCAGTTGCAGGACAGTTGGTATAGCAAGACAGTACTAAGTGGCAATCACAGGTGACGGCTTTTGTATGCAGCAAAACATAAAAATCACACAAAATATGTCCTGCCATCTGGAGCTGTTTGCCCCTGCTTGTTACTTCTTCTCCTGCCTGTCATTGTTCTGTGTTATGTTGCTTACCTGTGTCTACATGTACAGACATGGAAAAAATTGTTGGTACCCCTCTGTTAATGAAAGAAAAATCCACAATGGTCACAGAAATAACTTGAATCTGACAAAAGTGGTAATAAATAAAAATTCTATGAAAATTAACCAATGAAAATCAGACAGTGCTTTTGAATTGTGATTCAACAGAATTATTTTAAAAAACAAACTCGTGAAACAGGCCTGGACAAAAATGATGGTACCCCTAGAAAAGATAAAAAAAATAAATAATAAATATTAAAAATAATAATAGAAAATAATGTGACCATAGGGACATGTTCAACCAACATGTGTCCTCTAATTAAAATCCCAGGTGTCTACAAACTTGTAATCAGTCAGTCACCCTATTTAAAGGGTGACAAGTAGTCACTGTGCTGTTTGTTGACATGGTGTGTACCACACTAAACATGGACCAGAGGAAGCAAAGGAGAGAGTTGTCTCAGGAGATTAGAAAGAAAATTATAGACAGGCATGTTAAAGGTAAAAGCTATAAGACCATCTCCAAGCAGCTTGATGTTCCTGTGACTACAGTTGCACATATTATTTAGGAATTTAAGATCCACGGGACTGTAGCCAACCTCCCTGGACGTGGCCGCAGGAGGAGACGGATAATATGAATGGTAACAAAGGAGCCCAGAACAACCTCTAAACACATTCATGGTGAACTCCAAGGTCAAGGTACATCAGTGTCAGATCGCACCACCCGTCATTGTTTGAGCCAAATTGGACTTCATGGGAGACGACCAAGGAGGACACCACTATTGAAAACAAATCATAAAAAAGTCAGACTGGAATTTGCCAAACTGCATGTTGACAAGCCACAAAGCTTCTGGGAGAATGTCCTATGGACAGACGAGACAAACCTGGAACTTTTTGGCAAGGCACATCAGCTCTATGTTCACAGACGCAAAAATGAAGCATAGCAAGAAAAGAACACTGTCCCTACTGTGAAACATGGAGGAGGTTCTATTATGTTCTGGGGCTGCTTTGCTGCATCTGGCACAGGGTGTCTTGAATCTGTGCAGGGTACAATGAAATCTCAAGACTATCAAGGTATTCTAGAGAGAAATGTGCTGCCCAGTGTCAGACAGCTTGGTCTCAGTCACAGGTCATGGGTCTTGCAACAGGATAATGACCCAAAACACACAGCTAAAAACACCCAAGAATGGCCAAGAGCAAAACATTGGACTATTCTAAAGTGGCCTTCTATGAGCCCTGATCTAAATCCTATTGAACGTCTGTGTAAGGAGCTGAAACATGTCGTCTGGAGAAGGCACCCTTCAAACCTGAGACAACTGGAGCAGTTTTCTCATGAGGAGTGGGCCAAAATACCTGCTGAGAGGTGCAGAAATCTCATTGACAGTTACAGAAATCGTTTGATTGCAGTGATCGCCTGAAAAGGTTGTGCAACAAAATATTAAGTTAAGGGTACCATCATTTTTGTTCAGGCCTGTTTCATGAGTTTGTTTTTTAAAATAATTCTGTTGAACCACAATTCAAAAGCATTGTCTGATTTTCATTGGTTAATTTTCATAGACTTTTTATTTATTACCACTTTTGTCAGATTCAAGTTATTTCTGTGACCATTGTGTTTTTTTCTTTCATTAACAGAGGGGTACCAACAATTTTGTCCACGGCTGTATGTCTTGTAGGGAGTCATGTGCTCTGTCTATGTGCCGTCATATAGACATCATCTGGTGGGTCTTCTTCTTCGTTCAGACCACTGAAGGGTCTCCTCCTGTCTCAGATGGCTGTGTTCACAGTCATGCCTGCGGCGTACTGGTGGAACCTAAGGTGTTTCATGTTCACGGCATCCTTTGTGACATGCAGCAGTTCTCATTCTATTACTCTCCATCTGGTGGGTCTTCTTCTTCTTCGTTCAGACCACTGGTTGAGGAATAGGTGCATTGTAATTTCAGTTCATGAGCACGATCCTGAAAAAGTGGCTTTCAACCCTGTTCAGGAAGGCCCGTGCATGCCTGTAGAAACCAAGAAACCAGAGCACCCGGAGAAAATCAGCGCTTTGCTTGGCATTTTACACATTTGTAGTGTAGACTGGCATTTGTCAAGGTTACACATTTGCCGTCATGTAGGCATGGCGAGTCGTCCTATGATGCCTGAGTTCATAGGATGCGCTATGATGATGAGGCAGAGATCATAGGCCGTCCTGAAGGGTGTCCTCCTGTCTCAGACAGGTGCGATGTACTGCTGGAACCTCAGGTGTTTCATCTTCATGGCATCTTTTCTGACGTGCAGCAGTTGTTGTCATTCTATTGCTCTCCGTCTGGTGGGTCTTCTGCTTCTTCGTTGAGACCACTGGTTGAGGGATAGGTGTGTCATAATTTTAGTTCATGGACAGGATCATGAAAATAGATCTGAGCAAAAAGAGTTCATAGGACGTCCTATGATGTCCTATGAACATGACAGACACACACACAGACACACACACACAGAGCTTTCTTGCTTTTATTCAGTGTGACATCATAAAGACACATTTGTCTGTGTCCTATGATGCCAGAGTTCAAAGACACATGGTCTATATGACATCATAAAGACACATTTGTCTATGTGTCTTATGATGCCTGAGTTCATAGGACGTCCTATGATGTTCAGGCAGAGATCATAGGCCGTCCTATGATGTCCTATGAAGCGTGACACACACACACAGACACATACACAGAGATTTCTTGCTTTTATAGAGTGACTGTGCTTGCTAGAACTGTTGTATTAAAGCAATATTACACTCAAGGTTGTTATGGTATCATGAATGTGTGGGCATTTTGTGTTTACTATGGGTGTGATACTTCTAATGCCCTCTGTGTAGCCAGCAGTACCAACAATAATGACACCCATGTGGTTGTAGGTAGCCATGCAGACACGTTTTCTCCTCTTTGAACAATATCAGAGATGCAAAGCTGACAGTGGCATCAGCAGCCTCAACCTCCACTTATTTGGCCTTTGTGATAAAATATTTAATTTGTTTACTGACTGCGAGTCTAAAACATGCTTTAATAGTGTGGTGACAGCAGAATTCCTAAAAAGTACCTTCTCAGCAAACCTCTATCACAGCCAGTAGAACTGTGATGGGAAGGTAATATCTAAGTATATACAGTGGTGTGAAAAAGTGTTTACCCCCCTCCTGATTTCTCATTTTTTGTATGTTTGTCACACTTAAATGTTTCAGATCATCAAACAAATTTAAATATTAGACAAAGATAACACAAGTAAACATAAAATGCAGTTTTTAAATGAAGGTGTTTATTATTAAGGATAAAAAAAATCCAAACCTATAAGGGCCTTGTGTGAAAAAGTGATTGCCTCCTTCCCCCCCGTTAGAACATGAATTCACTGTGGTTTATCACATCTTTGGAAAGCTGAGTTCAGTTTCTCTAGCCACACCCAAGCCTGATTACTGCCACACCTGTTCTCAATCAAGAAATCACTTAAATAAGACCTGCCTGACAAACTGAAGTAGACCAAATGATCCTCAAAAGCTAGACATCATGCTGTGATCCAAAGAAATTCTGGAACAAATGAGAAACAAAGTATTTGAGATCTATTAGTCTGGAAAAGGTTATAAAGCCATTTCTAAAGCTTTGGGACTCCAGTGAACCACAGTGAGAGCCATTATCCACAAATGGTAAAACATGGAACAGTGGTGAATCTTCCCAGGTGTGGCCGGCCAACCAAAATGAGCCCAAGAGCGCAGCAACGACTCATCCAAGAGGTCACAAAAGACCCCACAACGACATCCAAAGAACTGCAGGCCTCACTTGCCTCAGTTAAGGTCAGTGTTCATGACTCTAACATAAGAAAAAGACTAGGCAAAAATGGCCTGCATGGCAGAGTTCCAAGACGAAAACCACTGCTGAGCAAAAAGAACATAAAGGCTCGTCTCACTTTTGCCAGAAAACATCTTGATGAGCCCCAAGACCTTTGGGAAAATACTCTGTGGACTGATGAGACAAAAGTTGAACTTTTTGGAAGGTGTGTGTTCCATTATATCGGGCATAAAAGTAACACAGCATTTCAGAAAAGAAACATCATACCAAGAGTAAAATATGGTTGATGGAATTGGCTTGTACAGAAGCTCAAACCAAATCAATAAATGCACGCCTTAAATTGATACATTTCAAATGGTTAATGCGGATGTATGTTACACCGGAGGAGTTAAATAGATATAACAAAAATATACCAGATACATGCACAAAATGCATGGAAAGTAAAGGAACCCTATTTCATTGTTTATGGGAATGTAGATTAATAAGAATGTTTTGGGAAGAGGTGAGGGTAACAATTGAAAAAATAATCTCAAAACAAATCATATTGAATCCTAAACTGTTTTTGTTGGGTCTGTACCCAGAAAAGCATAATTTTAATAAAAGTGAAAGAACATTCATAGACCTCAGTTTGCTTAATGCCAAAAAATGTATTGCACTATTATGGAAAAAGACTCATAGACCAGATGTGACTCAGTGGTTAAGACAGATGTTAACAAACCTTCCATTAGAAAGAATAACATATATACTGAAATCAAAGGAAATTGTGTTTGAGAATATATGGAGACCTTTTATTGATTATGTAAAAAATTTAAACATAACTCTTGAAGAAGAAGGTGAATGAAGTGTGTGGACCTTGTAAATTCCAAACTGGTGAACATAATATGTATACTTATGTATTGGATTGTCTAGACTAAACAGAGGAGCATTGTTGAAGACTTGATTTTGTTGGTGGTTGTTGGTGTTTTTAGTGCATTTTTTTTTTTTTTGTAGTACTTTAGTGTTAGTGTTTGATTGTTTGTTAAAAAAAAAAAAGGTTCAATAAAGATATTGTGGAAAAAAAAAAAATATGGTTGATGGTAGTGTGATGGTCTGGGGCTGTTTTTCTGCTTCAGGACCTGGAAGACTTGCTGTGGTTAATGAAACCATGAATTCTGCTGTCTACCAAAAAAATCCTGAAGGAGAATGTCCGGCCATCTGTTCGTGACCTTAAGCTGAAGCGCACTTAGGTTCTACGGCAGGATAATGATCCAAAACACAGCAGCAAGTCCACCTCTGAATGGCTTAAGAAGAACAAAACGAAGGCTTTGGAGTGGCCTAGTCAAAGTCCTGACCTGAATCCGATAGAGATGTTCTGGCTGTTATGTCTTAATAACGTGAGACAGGAGCCGTGTCGTACCGAGCAACGAACTGAACTTTATTAAGACAGGCACAGATTATACATACCGGTCGTAGCCCGCCTGACATCATCACAGCCACACCTCAGCTATGGCGAGGCCCAAGGGCCAAATCCCCACTTCACACAACCCCCTTTTACAAAACGTGAAAGCACCGCAGAAAACACCCCCTAAATTAACGTTAGCATGGAAGAACCCCACAGAACGTATGCAGTGTATATATACTGTACATTGAATGTAATCTTTCTCTCTTTTTTTTACATATTGAGTTTATTTTTAACCCTTTAACTGCCAAATTTGCCATATGGCACCTGGGGCAACGCAAGGCAACTCAAGGCCCTCCCTAGTGGTCAAGAGTGGTAAAAAATTTTGTCAATAAAATAGTTCCGATTTCCAAGGCTATAACTTGAAAGTTACAAGAGTTAATGGCTAACTGTCAAATAGAAAGATGTAGAATATGATCCAAAGTTTCAGATAGGAATAAATTTACGCATCTAATTTGCATAATGTCGTGGCAGCTATATAAATTACATAACTCAGTCAAAAGTGGACTTTGGACACATTTACATAAAGAATGGTCCGGCTTTTTTGACGCGGATTTGTCTACAGGGGTATGTTTTTATCTAATCTTCAAAGTATATGAACCAGAAAATCTATAAAATGTCAAAAAAAAAAACCATGTTTCTCTCTTATGTTACCGGGAGGGACGCTCGCCCGCCCACGTGACCGGTCCGTTTTCGTTCATCATAGCCAATGTCTGTGTGTTTGCTCAGTCATTTACACCGTGTACCACATCTACAAACTCTAATGATTACCCCACGTGAATTTCGTTTGTATTACAGGGCTATTTTTTTCTGTTTGGTGCATTATTCCTGTGGGAATACATGCCGCCCGTGGGCACTGCCATCTTGGTAATGGGAGCTCAGTTTTTTTGTTACATTATCCCAAATGAATTTCGTTTGTATTACGTGGCTATTTTTCCCATTTCATGCAGTTTCCGTCATCATCGCTGTCGTGATGACCAAACTTGGCAGCATCCACATTGGTGTGTGAGCTCAAAGCGGAAAAAGGAAGAATAATAATGAGGATTTCTCCTTCTTTGCTATATTCCATGTCAGCCATGATTCCTTCGGCGCGTTTGCCACCTTCTAAACTGTTAGATCAATAGAGATTAGTACAAATTCTCAGTATAGCCGGGAGACGTCAATAAGTTGACACGTACAGTTGCTGCGCTGTGCCACTTGGGGGCGCACGACCCGTCCATTTAATCTGGGCAGTTAAAGGGTTAAACACACATAGGACAACAAGGCTAACCAGCTAAATGGGCACCTGGGTAGACTGCCAGGGTACCCTCCCATGTTGGGCGGATTATTCTTCCACCCATGCCCAACACGCTTCAGCTAAGGCTACTTTAACTACAAAGTCATTGAGGTATTTGGGCCTCTGACGCGTCCTAGCTGAGCACCTCACTGGAAGAGGACCTGCTCCAGGCTCCGTCGGCCGCACCTGAGAGTCCCCAACACCCCCATCAGATGAGTCCCAACCCTTGTCAGTCCAGTCTGTCGCAGCTCCCGGACACTGGGCTAGCAACGACTTCCTGAGCCGGCTGGAATGTCACCGTGACCCATCCGAGAGCTTGAACGTGTCCCAGGCCAACCCCCTCGCGATCTGTAGGGGCCCCGTCCAGAAAGGCTGCAGTTTATGCATGCGGTTGGGATGCTTAATCCAGACCCAGTCCGACACATCAAGTCCGTGGGCCTTCACCCTGTGCTTCCTCTCGAAACGTCGTTTCATTTTTTGCTGTTGGGTGACGGCCCGGTCTCGTGGGGGGGTCTTTGTTCCCCGGATGGGAAGTTGTGGGGGGCCTCAGCCAGTCCAGGGGCAGGTCTAATTCGCACCCCAGCATGAGCTTCACCGGGGAGCACCCTGTCATGGCGTGGGCTGTTGCTCTGTAGTGGAGAAGTGTGTTCTGGAGTGCGTCAGGGAAGGTGAAGCCATCTTCCAAATGGGCTCTCACACCGTTTTTCAGAGTCTTGTTGAAACATTCCATGCCCCCATTGGCTTGGGGGTGGTAGAATGCAGTTTTGATGTTCTCCACGCCCCTAACACTCAAAAACTCCTCAAACCCCCCCAGAGGTGAACTGTGGGCCATTGTCTGTAGCGATGGCATCCAGGATGCCCCAGCTGGCGAACAGCGGCGATAGGAAACCTGTGACCACATCCATCGTGAGCGAATTAGTGGGTAACACCTCCGGCCATTTGGAGAACAGATCGTAGACCACTAGCAAAAAACGGCTGTTTGGGGGTTCCATATGTAGTTAACCACAAATGTCCAATTGGATGTGCTTCCAAGGGCCCACTGGGTATGGTAATGGTCGCCCGGGCGGGGTTGGGGGGAGGGGGGCACCGGCCTTTCCACTCTCCAAACACGGAACACAGTTCTTTACCGTAGTTTCAATGTCCTTATCGATACCAGGCCACCAAACTGAATCCCTGCAATGCTGCTTCACCCTGACCACACCCAGGTGACCCTCGCGGAGCATAGCCAGAACTTGCGAGACAGCGGGATTAATGTGAAGTGTCCCTTTGCACCCCATTCCAGCAACTCAGTTTGTCTCTGAACCAGTGAAAAGGTGCCAGATTGCCCTGTACTTTTGTGAGCCAACCCTCCCAGATGACCAAACATAGTTGTGACAATGTCGGGTCCCATTCCAACTCTGCCTGAAGCTCCTGGAGGGACACCATGTCCCAGAGGGGTCCGTACAGCACGTTGACCAGATCCACCTCCAAGGGGTCGTCGTCGTCGTCTGGTTCTGCGGTGTTGGCCATGGCACGGGACAGGAGATCCGCCACTACATTCTCTTTTCCAGGGGTGAACTGGGTAGTGAAATTGTAGGCCCGCAACCGCTCAGTCTACCTGTGAATCTGTAGGGGCCTGTGTCCCGAGCCTGTCGTCTCCAGCAGTGTCGTCAGCACCCGGTGGTCCGTTCGCAGGGTGAAATGGCATCTGTAGAGGTAAATGTGCCACCATTCACATGCCTAGACACAAGCGAGCGCCTCCCTCTCACCCACAGCGTATTTCTGTTCAGCCGCTGAAAGGGACCTCGATGCGAATGCCACTGGGCGCTCGGTACCGTTTTTCACTTGAGACAAAACCGCCCCCACCACCAAGCCAGACGCATCACAAGTCACAAAAGTCAGCCATTTTGGATCAAAGTGGGCCGACACTGGAGGGTAGGTGAGTTGGGACTTCAGCCTAGCGACCGCCGCTGAGCAGGCCGGAGTCCACTGCCACGGTGCATCCTGCTTCAGAAGGGCCTGGAGGGGTTCAATAGTCTCTGAATAATGAGGCATAAAACGCCCGTAGACGTTCACCATGCCCAGGAACAAGGAGATTTGTGCGGGTGTCATGGGGTCGGGGAGACGCAGGACCACTTCCATGTTCAAGTGTAGGGGGCTCAGACCCTGAGCCGCTAGCCGGGATCCCACAGACTCAATGGAATCCACTGCAAAAATGCATTTTTACCCATTCAGCATGACTCCATGCTCCAGCAGCACCTCCATCACTCATCTCAAACGACTGTCGTGTTCTTCCTACGACGCGCCGTGGACCACGATGTCGTCCAGGTACACCACTACACCCCTGAGGCTGGCCAGAATTGTGGACATAATCTTCTGAAAGCAACTTGGTGCTGAACTCAGACCAAAAGGCATATGGGTGTACCTGAAAACGCCCATGTGGGTCACAAACACCATCAGGTCCGTCAGCTGGCTGGGTGGAGGGACACCTGCAGATAATCCTGGTGGAGATCCAGCTTTGTGAACGCTCTTGAGCTGCTGAACATTGCAGTGAGTTCCTCCATCGTGGGGAGTGGGTATTTGACCGGGATGATCGCTTTATTAACCATCCTGAGGTCAATGCACGGCCGAATGCTGCCCCACTTCTTCTTGGCCACCACGATGTTCGAAATCCACAGTGAGGCATCCACTTTCTCGATGATGCCAGCTTTAAGCAGTTTATTCAGTTCCGTCGTGACGTTGTCCCACAGGGCGAGGAGAAGCCGCCGTAATGGTTGGATCTTGGGTGTCATGCCTCTGTCGATGAGTGGGCGGTGGTTGAACACTCTAATACACCCCAGGCCCAAGAACAATGCCGGCCAGCAGGCATGCCGCTCGGGGGACACCATCAGCACCATTGAGCCTGCTGGGTCCATGATGGGGAATACAAACTTGCCCAACAGATAAATTCCCAACAAGTCGGCCCCATGGCGTGAAACCTGGAAGGTAAATGCAGGAATAGTCCTTGACCCACATGTTACTGCGAAGCTGACTGTGCCCGCCATGTCAATTTTAGTGTGACCGTACCCAAACATTTTCACTGCCCCTGCTTTAATGGCTTTGCCTAGGAAAAGTCTTTTCAATGTGGCCATGCTCAGTATGGATTTACCAGTGCCCGAGTCCACTATAAGCGGCACATCAATCCCGTCAAGTTGCAAGACGTACCACTTTAACGGCCCCTTCTTAGTGCCCGCAACACACACCAACGTCATGCTTTCAAACTCCGAGACTGTTGGTTTACTAGTAGTGGTGCAGACTCTGGCCCAGTGATTAGAACAGCTGCAATTGTAGCACTTCTTTACTCTGGCGGGGCAAGCGGACGTGCCCGCCTGGTGACGAGGATAGCCACAGCCACATAAACCCCGAGCTCCCGCTCCTGCTCATGCCATGGTCGGCTGTCTTTTGGGGGCCCACCCTGAGGAATTGGCTATGCTGCTAGCGGCCTGACGTCGAGGGGAAACTTGGGTGGCTAGGTTCTGTTTAGCTAGCACTTGTAAACCTAGCTGGGTGGTGGACTCGATCTGGCTGGTCAGTTCAAACACTTGCTTCAGCGTGAAGACATCCGTAGTTAGCATTAGCTTTTCTTTGAGCCACTCGTTGCTCATACCCTGTGCTAGTTTGTCACTGACTAGCTCCTCCTCAGTCAGCCCAAAGGCGCACTTGCTTGCTAGGTTACGGAGTTCCATGAAGAAGCATTGGGTGGACTCACCAGCTTGTTGTCGACGGTCGAAGTACTTATGTCTTTGTGCTTTAATGTTGTACTGGTCAGAGAACAACTCATACCGGCTCGGACGTCGCCCATGTTAACAAGATCAGGAGTTCCTGGCAGTGGAAGGCAAATTACAGAGCTGCGTGTAGGAATCTGATCAGACCTAAATGAAATGGTCATTGTCGCCCCGACAGACTGTTATGATGATGATGATGATGATGATGATTATGTCCAAACACTCCTTCAACGAGCCTTTGCCACCCAGCGTGTGAAACACTCATTGGCCTTCCACACCGAAGCAGTGAACAAGCAGGCTCCTCCGTTTCTCTTCGTCGGCGCTTCCCAGGCCAGCCACGACGATTTTTTTTTTTTTTTTTTTTTTGTTACTTATTTGTACCCGTAGGTAGACTTGGTTTGCAGTCTGGTGACAAGCCACCGGCCGCTGGTCGCTGCGTGCGCGAGCGCCCTAAACCTACATGTTTTTGGTGTGCGGGAGGAAACCGGAGAAATCCCGGAGTAAACCCGCGCAACACGGGGAGAACATGCAAACTCCACACAGCTCACTGTTGGTCGGGGGCTGGGATCGAACCCACGATCTCATGATCCCCGCGGTCCCCCGGCCGAGGGTAAAACTGTGCTGCCACAGTGCTAAACCACTGCGCCACCGTGCAGCGATGTACTCCTCGAATGCTTCCAACCAGCGGCGACATGGTGTAGTTGGCACACCCGGAGACTGTAAGAACGGAGGTGCACATTCCCATGATTTAATCCGATGTCGCCAAATGTTATGTCTTAATAACATGAGACAGGAGCCGTGTCTTACTGAGCAATGAACTGAACTTTATTAAGACAGGCACACGTTATACATACCGGCCGTAGCCCGCCTGACGTCACCACATCCACACCCTGGCATCGGCTACGGCAAGGCCCAAGGGCCAAATCCCCACATCACAGTGGCATGACCTTAAAAATGCAGTTCATGCTCGAAAACCCTCCAATGTGGATGAATTACAACAATTCTGCAAAGATGAGTGGGCCAGAATTCCTCCACAGTGCTGTAAGACTCATTGCCAGTTATCGCAAACACTTGAGTGCAGTTGTTACTGCTAAGGGTGGCCCAACCAGTTATTCAGTGTAGGGGCAATCACTTTTTTACACAGGGCCATGTAGGTTTGGATTTTTTTTCCCTTAATGATAAACTTCTTCATTTAAAAACTGCATTTTGTGTTTACTTGCGTTAACGTTGTCTAATATTTAAATTTGTTTGATGATCTGAAACATTTAAGTGTGACAAATGTACAAAAGAAATGAGAAATCAGGAATGGGGCAAACACTTTCTCACACAACTGTATCAAAACTATCACTCCCCCAGTCCTCTCAGCCTCACTCACCAGCATGATGTCTGCCTCCCCTCCCCCACTCCCTGACAACCCCATGGATCTTGTGCACTATTACAACACCACCCTGTCCTCCTGCCTGAACCAGTTAGCCCCCATCAAAACTAAAACAGGTCTCCTTCACTCACTCTGCTCCATGGTACACTTCCGAACTCCACGCCATGAAATCCCATAAGTGACAGCTGGAAAGACTACAAGAAAACAAATGTAACAGTTCACCTCCAAGCCGACACGGACCACCTCCAAACAATACAAGACTGCCCTCAACACAGCCCAGTCCAACTTCTACTATCATCTCATACACACTGGCTCCAATAATCCCAAAACACTCTTCTCCACAATAAACAAACTTCTCAAACCCGTCAACAACATCTCCTCATCGTTCACTGCTGAAAAGTGTAACTCATTCCTATCTTTTTTTTCCAAACAGAGGTCACCACCATCTACAGCAACCTGACCACCTCCCCTCCAATCTTGACCCCTCCATTTGCTCCTCCCTCCACCTCTATTCAGCCACTGTCTCATTTTCCCCCACTGACCCCTCTGGAGCTCACTAAAATTACTACAGACAGGAGAAGCCACACATCCATACTTGACCCCATCCCCTCCGCACTTATCAAATCCTGCCTCCCATCTCTCTTCCCACTCATCTCCAGCATCATCAACACCTCCCTCAACTCATACTCAGTCCCTGACCCCCTGAAACTTCAGAATCAGAATCAGAATCAGAATAAGTTTATTGCCAAGCACAATTACAAGTAAATAACAGGTAAATATACGAGGAATTTGACTTGACACTGAAAACGTCATAAATGACATTCTCAATGACGCGGCGAGCCGTGGAGGCGCCTGTCAGCAGGAGGGCAACAGTAGGCAGAGGGGGAGGATGGACACAGTAGGAGAGAGAAAAAAGCATTGTTTATCAGAATAAAGTTCATATATGACCGATATTATGATTACAAGAAAAAAAACTCTCAATGCACAATTAGCAAACAATAGAATCCACACAATGACACAAAGAGAGCAGTGAGTGCTGCGACTTGCTGCCGTTACCCCAATCCTCAAAAAACCTGGACTAAACCCCAACATTATGAATAACTACCGTCCCACCTACAACCTGCCCTTCCTGTCTAAAATCCTGGAACACGTTGTTGCCACCCACCTCAAAACACACCTCACCTCCAACAACCTCTTTGAAACATTTCAATCTGGATTCCCTTCACAACATAGCACTGAAACAGCCATGCTCAAAGAAACAAACGACCTCCTCCTCTCAGCCAACTCTGCACTTCTGAACATTCTCATCATGCTCGACCTCACAGCCACCTTCGATACAGTCAACCACTCCATTCTCCTCTCCCGTCTGGAAACCTGCCTCAACATCACTGGTACAGCTCTCTCCTGGTTCCACTCATATCTCACCAACAGACAGCAATTCACCCACATCAACAACTGCACCTCCCTCACAGCCCCCCTCTCCCATGGCAGTGTTTCCTCTGGCTTAAAGACCTTGGCGCGATGGCAACATATTTTTCCAGGGAAGGGGGTAGGGCAGAAAACGCATGACACTATTGTAACCGGAATATGTTAATTTTATACCATTTATTTCTTTTTTTTAATTTTTGCAGAGTAACTTTGCATATGGAACTTATCATTTGAAGTATTGTACAACCTAGGCTTGAATGTTGGAATATTGGGCCAGTTGGGGTCCCACCCAAACGTCCTATGTTTGATCTTTTTACTGGTGTCATCCTTCTCTCCTTCCTCTGCTCTCACCTCTCCTGGACCTTCTGCCTGAACACTTCCCTCTCCTTGGCTCCTCTCTTCTGTCTCATCTTTCCCTCGCTGAGCCCTGTCTAATTCAGGTTCTCTCGCTGTCTATGGTGGTATACAAACAGGTTAGAAAATATCAAGTGTCATATTTTGACCTGCAGGATTTTCTTGTCATGGTTTACATAAATGGCAAAAATATGTGCATTTTTTGTATTTTTATTCTAGTCTTTCTTTTTTTTTTTCATTGAGAGAATAGGGAAGGGAAAAAAATTCATAATAGTAATTTACTCAAGCATACTTAACCCCTTGCACTCCGGGCAATTTTCCTAAAAATGCCAAAAAAATAACATGCCCAAAGTAAATCGAAAGCTGTTCTTCAACCCTTTGCAGCATCTTCATGGGGTTGGTCTCATTTAAAAGAAAACACTTTGATTTTTTTTGCAAAAAAAACATAATCTCTCTACGTGCTCCGGCCACTGAGTTACAGTCATCTAAACATACTGAACTTGAAGAAAAAAAATTTGGACACGGTGTTTTTTGGATACAAATGCTTGCAAATAACACACAGCTGTCCGATCCGGCTGGAAAATGCAACAGAAATGTAGAACCAAGTGTTATCCAGCTGAGATCCAAATTTGGTAACAATACCACAAAAAATGAATATTTTACACAGCTTTGTTCTCAGGCTGTTCCCAGGCATTTTGGAACTGTGCCAAATTGTGCCAAATGGCACAGTTTGGAAAACGTCTGTAACTTTTGAATGATTCAATGTAGAATCTTCATTTTAGGCTCAAAGGAAAGGTCACACTCAGGGCTGTATCTGTGTGTGTGTGTGTGGGGGGGTCGTCCCCCCCCCCCCCCGCTACCAAGGACGGAGTTCGGCCCTCGCTACATGACGGATTACACTCGTTGCATGTTTCCACAGCAACGCTGTCACAACGGCTTCCCCCCCCCCCGCTACTGTGTGTGTGTGGGGGGGGGGGTTGTCCCCCCCCCCCCACTCGCTACAGAGGATGGACTTCGGCCATCGCTACACAACGGATTAGCCTCATGTGGTGATGTGGGACAGCAGTGCAATCACCGTGGCTCCCCCCCCTCGCTGCAGAAGAATAGCGGGGGTGGGGGGGGCGTTCACAGCCTGTACACTGCGAGCAACCCCTTGTACCGCGGCGCACGAACTTCAGACTTCGTGAACCGCACAGCTGTAATTTACTGATCGGTCAAAAGTCATTTTGGATTACAATTTTCAGGGATAGAGAATAATTTAGCTTATAACACCTTACCTCTTCACAGCAGCAGTGTCCTGGCCAACTTCTCTTCCTCATTGTGAGACGAACGCGACGCTGGTTCGCTCTGGTTCTGGTCTCGCGACTCGACCAAAACATAATTCCATTATTGCGGTTTTGTGCTTCCATGATTGCGGTTTTTGGCGAAAGATTTTTCAAAACAAATAACAGTAGTAATTAAAAAAAGACTGGCGAAGGTGTGTGTGTCACTCAGCCTTCGTCGTCAGCCTCCGTCGGTCTATGATGACCATGGAAGAAATCATAACGTCTACTCTGCTGGAACCAATACAAAATAAGCACCGCCTGTGGCCGAACATGCCGATCCACGAATGGCACTCCCTGTCACACAGGTGGCATTTGTGGATGGTCTCCATGCTGCTGGGTCTGTGGGGCCTCCTTCCTAGGTTTTCATTCATTGGCTCTTCATGGTTTCAGAAACCCAATTCAAGGCTCTTATTAGTCGAATGAGAGGTCAATCAGATGAACTAATCTGTTCGCGGCTGTGTTTGCAGATTTTTTTTTCAGTGGCGCTTGGAGGCCACACCACCTACATCACCACCATCAATATCCTTATCATGCGTCATGCGTCCGAGGGCGCATGAGTGCGCTCTCATGCGCCCTCGTGCACCCTAGGATGCAGAGACTTGCCCGCCCGCGGAACAACGGAGTGCAAGAGGTTAAATTATATGATCAGAGGTGGGTATAGTAGCCGGAAATTCTACTCAAGTAAAAGCAGTGCTTTGAAATTGATAATTAAAAGTGGACAACCAAAAATTTCTAGTTGAGTTAAGGGTACTAAGAGCACCCACTTAAAAACTTGAGTAATGACTTCAGTCTTGAAGGTTTCTCAGAATCAGAATCAGAATCAGAATCAGGTTTATTGCCATTGTTCATGTAGTACACAAACTAGGAATTTGTCTCGGTACAATGCTGCAACATTAAACATGATAAGATAAGAGAAATAAACTATACATGTAATAAAGTGTAGGATAAGATTAAGTGATACTGGTCAACAGTTAAAATATATATTAGCCAGCAGCAGATACTGTGGAGAACTATATAGTGCAGTCGGTAATGCAGGAAGAAAACAGTGATGATTGACATGAGTCTGGTTGAGCTGCTGTACATGGTGCACGAGAGTCACTTAGTGTTCAGCAGTCTAATGGCAGAGGGGAAGAAGCTGTTCATGTGACGGGAGGTTTTAGTCTGGATGGACCGAAGTCTTCTACCAGAGGGGAGGGGGGCAAACAGTACATGACCAGGGTGTGAGGGATCGGCTATGATCCGGCCAGCACGCCTCCGGGTCCTGGAGATGTACAGATCCTGGAGAGATGGGAGCTTGCAGCCGATCACCTTCTCAGCAGTGCGCACGACGCGCTGCAGCCTTAGTCTGTCCCTGGCAGTGGCTCCTGCGTACCACACGGTTATGGAGGTGGTGAGGATGGACTCGATGATGGCTGTGTAGAACTGCACTAACATCTTGGTGGGTAGCTTGAGCTTCCTCAGCTGCCGCAGGAAGAACATCCTCTGCTGGGCTTTTTTGATGAGTGAGCTGATGGTCAGCTCCCATTTGAGGTCCCTGGTGATGGTAGTGCCTAGGAAGCGGAAGGAATCAGCAGTGGTGATGGGAGAGCCTGAGAGGGTGAGGGGGGGCAGAGGAGTAGTGACTTTCCTGAAGTCTACAATCATCTCCACTGTCTTCAGAGCGTTCAGCTGCAGGTTGTTATTGCTGCACCAGGACGCCAGCTGGGCCACCTCTCTCCTGTAGGCGGACTCGTCGCCGTTGGAGATGAGCCCGATGAGGGTGGTGTCGTCCGCAAACTTGATCAACTTGACAGACTGGTGGCTGGAGGTGCAGGAGTTGGTGTAAAGGGAGAAGAGTAGGGGGGAAAGTACACAGCCCTGGGGTGATCCGGTGCTGATGCTAGTATAGTCTGAGACAGTCTTTCCCAGCCGCACATGCTGCCTCCGGTCCGTCAGGAAGTCGATGATCCACCTGCAGAGGGAGTCAGGCACGTTGAGCAGGGACAGCTTGTCCCGGAGCAGAGCGGGGCGGATGGTGTTGAATGCGGAGCTGAAGTCCACAAACAGGATCCTGGCGTAGGTTCCCGGGGAGTCCAGGTGCTGCAGGATGGAGTGGAGGGCCAGGTTGACTGCATCGTCTACAGACCTGTTGGCTCGGTAGGCAAACTGCAGCGGGTCCAGGAGAGGGGTGGTGATGGACTTGAGGTGGGACAGGACCAGGCGCTCAAAGGACTTCATGACTACAGAGGTGAGCGCTACAGGTCTGTAGTCATTAAGTCCAGTGATCCGTGGCTTCTTGGGGACAGGGATGATGGTGGAGGATTTGAGGCAGGATGGCACGTGGCATAACTTAAGGGAGGTGTTAAAAATGTCTGTGAATACAGGAGCCAGCTGTTTCGCACAGAGTCTCAGGGTGGAGGGAGACACGCCGTCTGGGCCGGGGGCCTTGCGCGGGTTCAGTCTGGAGAACTGTTTGAGCACATCCTGCTCACTGATGATAAGGGGAGGGGGGGAGGTGGGGGGGGTGCCTTAAATGAAGTAGGGAATGTGGAGGCTGTGGAGCTGGAGGGAGGGGGGGAGTTGGACACAGATGACGAGGTGTCAAAACGGGCATAGTGTTGGGACAGTCTCTGACAAAGGGCTTTGTCATCCTGACCTTTAGGAGCCTGAGGCCGATAGTTGGTGATCTGCCTCAGTCCTCTCCACACGGAAGCCGAATCATTAGCAGTGAACTGCTGCTGGAGTCTCTCTGAGTACACAGATTTAGCCCTCTTCAGCTCTCTGTTAAACCGATATTTAACCTCCCTGTAGCAGTCCCTGTCTCCACTTTTCAGCGCTGCTTCCTTCTCCTTCCTGATCTGTCTGAGCTTAGCTGTGAACCAGGGTTTGTCATTAGAGTAACTCACCCTGGTGCGTGATGGAAGAATGTTCTCTTCACAAAAGTGGATATATGAGTTCACAGTGTCCGTGTACTCATCCAGATCATGCGTGGCTCCTTTAAGCATGCCCCAGTCAGATATTTCCATGCACGTTTCCAGCTTCTCCTCAGCATCACTGGTCCGTATCTTCGTAGTGCTCACAACAGGTTTAGTGAGCTTCAATCTCTGTCTGTATGTGGGAATGAGGTGAACCATCACGTGATCAGATAATCCCAGCGCAGCTCGAGGGACAGCGCGATATGCGTCTTTCACTGTGGTGTAACAGTGATCCAGTGTGTTTAATCCTCTGGTGGGGCATTTAATAAACTGTTTGTAGCGGGGGAGATCGTGGCTCAGATTGCACTGATTAAAGTCGCCAGCCACAATAATCAGCGAGTCTGGAAAACTCCGCTCTGTGTGTTGAATGTGATCCGCGAGCACGCGCTGAGCTTCGCGCGTGTCCGCGTCGGGAGGGGCGTACACAGCGATCAGTATAAAAGAAGCAAACTCCCGTGGGGAATAAAAAGGCTTGCAGTTGATAACAAGAAATTCCAAGGCAGGAGAACAGTGTTTGGAAATTACCGTTACATCAGAGCACCAGCTACAGTTGATGTAGAAGCAGACACCGCCTCCTGTGGTCTTGCCGGAAAGCTCTGTGTCACGATCAGCACGGAAGAGCTGGAAGCCGTCGAGGCGCAGCGCGCTGTCCGGTATATTTTCCCGGAGCCAGGTCTCAGTAAAGCAGAGGACAGCTGAGGAGGCGAGGTCCTTAAAACGCATCAGCAGTCTCAGTTCATCCACCTTGTTAGAGAGAGAGTTGGTATTGGACAGAAATATGCCAGGCAGCGCCGTTCGCGAGCCTCTCCTGCGAAGTCGTACGAGAGCGCCCGCTCGTCTTCCTCTCTTCCGCCGTCTCACTTTCCGAGCCAAACAATAAACCAGATCGGCGGCAGGGGCTAGAAAAACTGGGAGGAGGTCCGTGGGGGTCAAAGTCCTGATATTTAAAAGTTCTTCACGGGTATAAGTGCAAGCAGACACACAATTGACAAACAAAAACAAACAAAGAGCGCAGCGAAGCACCATGTCGACCGCTGTGGGCGCCATCTTGGATACCATACCATACCATAAGGTTTGAGGTTTTTCTCCAAAATTTATAATAATTTTCTTATAGTTTTCTACTTTTCTGTATAAATTTATCTACATTTGAAATGATTTTCCTCAAATATGTAATTTGCTCTTGTAAAATTGACTTTTCTTGTACATTTGAGACTTTATTACAGATTTGTGGATTATTTTATAGCTAATTGTTGTCTATTTTTTAAAATAAATTTACTGTTTTTTTTAAATAAATTTGAAGCAGTTTGTGGTCATTTTTTTACTTTTTCCTTAAAACAATTTACATTTTTGACCATAGGTTTGCAGAGCCAGAACAGAACAATAATTTAACTCTGATTTCAAAGAAAAAATGCTAATAAAATTGTATTTAATGAAATAAATTAACTTAAATGACCAAAGATGCAGTTTTTTCTGTTGTAATATTACTGTATATTTATGGTTTTGTTTTGTTTTTTAACTTTCCTCACCACCCAGACAACAGGAAAAACCTCCCTTATTTTGAAATCCAAATTTGGCACATTTAGTTTGTCTGAAGGCTGCTGACAGGTTAAAGTCACTGACTTCGTAAATTTCGGTCATCTTAACTTGCCAGGTACATAATAGTGAACATAAATTAGTTAATTAATATTAACTATGGTAAAGGAAAAACATTTCCTTTTTATTCTTGTCTGAAATAAGAAAAACAAAAAACTAATAATTAAAACGAAGACAGAATGAACCTGCATGAGCTCCTAACCACACCTGTTAGCCAAGCGACTCTTCCATTATTGCTGCCGTTACCAGCAGGTTAAAACCATGATAAATGCCCTCACTGCTTACATACCTCTTCTGCTTTTTTCCGCATTTAAAGTACTTTAATAAGCTCATGCTTCTCTCGGACAGTGATGCTAGCGAGACACTCCTGCCAGCTGGAGCAGTCACGCAGGCGGGGTGCTTCTGAACTCCATATGGATGATGGTCACGCGCAGTGTTCGTGTGCACGCTTGCGGACTGTCATTCCTTCATATTTTTTTCTTAAATTTATATTTCCTCATAGAGTGGCGGCATAATTTCAAGCATGGCAGGCCGCCACCCGAAAATGTTACCAGAGGAAACCCTGCATGATGTCCCCAAGGGCTCTGTGCTTGGTCCTCTCCTCTTCATCCTCTATATACTCCCGCTTGGTAACATCGTCCGCCGACATGGCCTTAACTTCCATTGCTACACCGTCAACGTTCAGATCTACATTGCCACCAAGTGCATAACCACAGCAACCTGCTCCATACTGGAAAACTGTTTCTTTGAAATAAAATCCTGGATACAAAAGAACTTTCTACAACTCAACTACGACAAGTGTGACATGATGATCATCGGCCCGGAATCCCTCATCAAAACCATCCACAACTTCAACCTCACTGTTGCCAACTCCACAATTTCTTCATCACACCACAGCTACAAAACCTTGGAGTCATTTTTGACAGTTTCCTCACTTTTGAACCGCACATCAGTCACGTTGTGGCGGATGATAAAATAAGGCACGGCGACTGGAGTTTTTAAGGAAGTTTATTCATCAAATCATCGCCATCACGGAGCTCACCCCAGCTGCTGTATAAGCATGCTGGGGATCGCTCTCAGGCTCTCATGAGCAGTAGTCAGAAGCAGTCAGAAGAAGAACAGAGAGTGAACATATGAATTCAGCCACTTAAATACCCAGCAACAGACAATACATCAAAGGCATTTTATCATCAAAGGAAATGCATTCAGGCATGTGACATTTGTACCACAATGAGAGCAGGAAGCATGAATGTTTGCATTTGAGTCATACATATCCACAGGATACTGGCGCCTGAACTAGACACGGAGAGGCTGCCTATTGATCTCAACACACACATCTCATTGCTCTGCTAATTGCCCCAGCTGAGCGCTCTGTTTGTCTGTGGCTGTTGTGGGGGTTACCCCATAACGTCACCAAAACTGCCATCTTTCACCTAAAAAACATATTCTGACTCCGTCTCTGTCACCTCCTCCACCGTAGAAACCCTCATGCATGCATTTATCACATCCAGACTCAACTATTGTAATAGCATTCTATACGGCTCATCTTCCAAAGTCCTCCAGAAAATTCAATACATTCAGAACTCAGCCGCCCATCTCCTCACCCAGTCCCACTCCCGTGACCACATCACCCCCGTCCTCCAGAACCTCCACTGGCTCCCAATCTCACAATGCATATATCATGGATGGCCCTCACGAGCCATCATAAGACGCCACAAATCACCGGTGAGTTTGCACAGTTTATTACAGGACAGAAAAGGACACAAAATAACAAGCCATGGGGGGCTAAAACACACTATGATGAGAACTCAGGCTAAGACAAGGAGGAACAGATTCACAATGAAACACTTACAATCATGGATGGCAAGTAGTAAACGTCTGACCAGGGAAATACAGTGAGGAACGCTCGACGCTGTCAGACAGGGAAAATCTGACGGGAAATCTGACGAGACTGCTGCACCTTTCGTTCTCAGCTGCCCTCTTAAGTGGCGAGCAGCTGATGAGGCGAAATGCGGCTCAGCTGTCCACTCTGACAGCCGGAAGCCCCTCCGAGCGCTGTCACAATAAAGGCTCGGAGAGCCAAAAGGGGCACACCCACGTCAGAAGGGAGAAAATAGTGCATGGCTCGAGCGCGGGCGAGATTGGCGCTCCAACCATAACAGTACCTCCCCACCGAGGCGGCGAACTACGAGCGCTGTATGACACCCAAGCCCCCACCCCCCCAGGGTGGGCGGATGGAGGAAAAGGCCTGGAGGGCGAGAATCAGAAGGAGCCAAAAAACAAAAAAAACCCCACCATGATGATGACAGGGAACAAATGAGGCAATTACAGAGTATGGTAAAAAAAAAAAAAAAAAAAAAGGAAAACAATACTCCATAACGCACAGATGATACATAGAACAGGACAAAAAAATGCAAATAATAGTCGTAGACCTAAAACTGAACACACAGGCCTATACGACATAAAGTGACAGATGCAAATCATCCCTCAGACAGGGGAGGGGAGAAGAAAAAGAAAAACACACTAAACAGCGCTAAATACACAGATCGACATAGAGCAAAGGACAATATATCCGAGTGACCTTAATATTAAATGAAAATAAGAGACACACGGGGATGACGGCAGGCAGAGTCCAGTGAACCTGGAACTGTTCTGGTGGTCTCCCTGCGTCCAATCTCCAACTGGTGAATAAAGGGAAAAGGAAACGTTCGGGCGGCCTACCCCAGTTCCAGGCCCGGAAAGACGGAACCTCCAGCGGCCGAACCAGGTCGCCCAGTAGGAAGCACCATACGTCGGGTGGCCAACCCAGAATGTCGAACCGGCGAAACAGCTCACCAGGCGGCCGACCCGCATCACTCAGCCACCAGGACCGTGGGGGAAAAACTGAAGACGGCCTCCCTGGAGAGGGGGAAGATGAGGGAGAGCCGGGTGTTGAGAACCCCAACGGCCCCCGGTGGAGATGAGCTGGGATGACGAAGACGGTGACGATGACAACGATGACGATGAAGATGATGATGACGATGAGCCAGTCCAGTGTCAGGCGGCAGAGGATCTGCAGCTCCCTCACTGACCTTGAACCACACCGGCGCTGCGCCCCTGCTGGACCCCGATCGGGTCAGCGCTGCACCCACGACGGACCCCGATTGGGTCTCAGCTGCACCCACGACGGACCCCGATTGGGTCTCGGCTGCACCCGCAATGGACCCCGACTGGGTCGGCGCAGCACCAGTAACGACCTCCAACCCAGAACCCAGAACCTCCAGCACAGCGACTGGGATTGGCTCCGCACCGGTGACCCTGGGAAAAGGCTCAGGAGAAGGAAAAGAACCGGGATCAGAATCACCGGTAACGACAGAGCCCAGCGAGACGAGCTCGGGTGCAGCAGACGGCTGCCCCTGGCTCGTCTCCTCGAGAGACAGGCAAAAATGCTCCAAAATGGAAAGAAGGAAAACAAAGTAGAGCACTTGCCTGCATTCGAGTTCTGTCGCCGTCCAGGACTTCGATGATCCGAGCTCAGGATGAAGAAGGTCGTCGTCTGGCTCCCACTTGGCTACGGCGGGCTCCGCAGCTGGCATGATGGTTTTCCGCAGCCTGAGGACCGTCCGGCACTGACGTCCATGCCGACGACCTGCACAGCATGGTGGCAGGGGACCCTCGACCCGCCGGATCGAACCGCTCATCTGTGGAGACCCGGGGACGCTTCGTCGTCGGCGCAGGCTCCACGCTGCAGTCCGCCCTCCTCCTCTGCCCATGACGTGGCTGCGGGGCTGGAACCAGGCTCTCCAAAACCGCAGGCCACCTCCTTGTTCAGCGACGTCGCCCTGGCGTCGTTGACCACTCAGCGAAGTGAGACACGGAGACAGCAGGTTTAATAACAGAAGCTACAGCAGGTGGTGGGAGCTCGGGGGACTGCGAACCCCGAACTGCACCCCCAGGAGTCAGACAAGGCAAATCACAACTACGGGGAGAAACATGAACTTGCACTTGCCTGTTTCCTGGAGGATGGATGGTGCCTGCTGTAGCGGACGTTGTTCCTCCCTTCCCCCACTGGCTGGTGACGGAGGGCCCCCTGGGAGGATGAGGAGGAGCCACTGGCAATGGTCCAATAACGGGCTTCACCGGAGCAGGACTCAAAACACTCACAGCTGCCGAGGAAGACATCGAGGAGGAGGGGAGGACAGCCGAGGTGATCCAGGCCCAAGGAGCTGACGGAACAGCAGGACGAGGTGATCCGGGGAGAGAGGCTGCGGGGATTCCCTCCTGGCGAGACATAGGAGTGACAGCTGTCTGAGAGGCGGAGTTTTTCCGACGACCCGGAACATGATCCGGATGGGGTTCTCGCTGAGGTTTCCTGTTGGTGTGACGTCGGTCAATGACAGAGGGCGAGGCAAAGGAGAAGTTCGGGCTTCTTCGGGGATCACCCCTGGGTGGTGCGACCTCCTGGCCTGGAGCGGGGACAGGAACGGGATTCTGAAGTGAGGAGCAAGGATGCCTCCTCTTCGGCTTCCTGCCGGAGTTTCCCTCCAGCCCACGAAGTATCTCCCGTTGAGCGGCGATGTCCGCCTTCCTCGCAATGACTTCCAGGTGGTCAGAGTAGCGAGGAAGGCGATTAAGAATGTCCTCAGCGAGGTCCAGGTGCCGGCGTACATCGCTGGGAGAGTCGTAGAGGGTAGCAGTGACAAGCGTGCCATCTACGTAGTCTAGGGCCTCCGCCAACTCGTAGCCCAGGCTCCGAACGCGGCCCCTGAATGATGACATAACCTCCCAGTGCACAGGCACCCAGACAGGGAAGAACAAGTCCAATTTTGGTAAAACTCACGGCGACAGGCGTCTCAGTCTGGCGGCAGTCTACTGTCATGGATGGCCCTCACGAGCCATCATAAGACGCCACAAATCACCTGTGAGTTTGCACAGTTTATTACAGGACAGAAAAGAACTCAAAATAACAAGCCATGGGGGGCTAAAACACACTATGACGAGAACTCAGGCTAAGACAAGGAGGAACAGATTCACAATGAAACACTTACAATCACGGATGGCAAGTAGTAAACGTCTGACCAGGGAAATACGGCGAGGAACGCTCGACGCTGTCAGACAGGGAAATTCTGATGGGAAATCTGACGAGACTGCTGCACCTTTCGTTCTCAGCTGCCCTCTTAAGTGGCGAGCAGCTGATGAGGCGAAATGTGACTCAGCTGTCCACTCTGACAGCCGGAAGCCCCTCCGAGCGCTGTCACGATAAAGGCTCGGAGAGCCAAAAGGGGCACACCCACGTCAGAAGGGAGAAAATAGTGCATTGCTCGAGTGCGGGCGAGATCAGCGCTCAAACCATAACAGCATACAGTTCAAAGTCCTTCTTCTCACCTTTAAAGCCCTCCATCACCAGGTCCCTTCCTACCTTACCAACCTGCTGCACCGGCAACCACCCTGCAGCCTCCGTTCCTCTGATGCAAACCTCCTCTCTCCTCCACACAGAATCAAGCACAGAACCTGGGGGGAAAAAGCCTTTTTCATCGCCATCCCTTCCCTCTGGAACTCTCTCCCCCGACACATCCATGACTGTACAGACTTAAATTCTTTCAAATCACCACTCAAAACCCACTTGTTCAGACTTGCTTTTAACCTTTAATTTTAACAGTGTGATTTTTATTTTTACGTAAAGTATCTTTGACTGCCTTGGAAAGCACTATACAAATAAAATGTATTATTGTTATTATTATTATTAGTTGCCGAAGGATGCACACAATCTTTATACATAATTTGGTGATAATTTCACTGTTTCAATTTATCAGTTCTGTTTAATTCTTGATAAATCTGGTTTAAATTTTTCTCACTACAGAAATTGTTGACTGCCAAGGCAACTCCATATAATGCCAGAAATATCAAATTTAATGTAAAATTCATAGCATTCTCTGCTGTACAATATTTAGACGTGTCGGCTGAGGGTGTTGATTGACAGCTCTCACATGAGCTCTAGAGGCCTACTCTAAGATGATGTAGCTGGGATTATTTTAATCCTACAACACTTATTTATCCTACAACACTTATTGAGTTGCTAGCTGTTAGCATGAGGCCTACATATCTCCCGAGAGAACACTCACACGTGATCTGCATTGTTGTTTATGCAAATCCGACGGCGAACGCTGGGACAGCACGTGACGTCATCCATTCAGTAACCAGCAGGCTGCAGACAGAACACCCAGATGCTCTTCTCCTCATCTCAGGCGATTTCAACCATGTTTCACTGTCTCCCATTCTACCCACGTTCACCCAGTATGTCACATGCCACACTAGAGACAATAAAACACTGGATTTATTCTACGCAAACACTAAGGAGGCGTACACCTCATCACAACTCCCCCCACTCGGGAGATCGGATCACAACTTGGTTCATCTCCGGCCGGTGTACAAACCCCTAGTGCACAGACAACCTCCGGCCATGCACACTGTGGAGTTATGGTCTGAGGAGACAATGGACACCCTAAAGGGCTGTTTTGAAGCCACCGCCTGGAAGCAGCTCTGCGATCCACATGGTGAGGACATCGATGGCCTCATTCACACCTTCACGGGCTACCTCAGCTTCTGTGTGGACAAATCCGTTCCCACCAAGACCATACGGCGTCACTCAAACAACAAACCCTGGATCAACCCTGAGATAAAAACACTTCTGAGAGAGAAGAAGAGGATCTTCAGGTCTGGGAACAGGGAGATGCTGAAGTCCGTACAGAGGGAGCTGAGGAGAAAGATCAGAGAAGGCAAGGACAGTTTCAGGAAGAAGATGGAGGACAAGCTGCAACAGAGCGACATCAGCGGGGTCTGGAGAAACCTCAAAACCATCTCGGGGCTCCAGAATACCTCCCCCCAGGCCACAGGGGGCAGGGAGTGGGCGAACAACCTGAATCTGTTTTTCAATAGATTTGACCAACCGCCCTCCCCCCTGACTGCACAACAACCACTGCTGCCTCTAAAGAAATCAAGTCCTGCTGCCCACTCCCCACTCCACCAACACCCCCCCCACTCCCAACACACAGCCCCCCATCCTGACCCTGACCAGGACCCAGGTGAGGACGGAGCTGAGGAAGATCAAGGCGAGGAAGGCGCCGGGACCGGACGGCATCAGCGCAAAGCTCCTCAAGTCCTGTGCAGACCAGCTGTGTGGGATTGTGACGTATATCTTCAACATGAGCCTGAAACTGGGGAGGGTACCACAGCTGTGGAAAACATCTTGTGTGGTACCTGTACCAAAAACTTCCCACCCCAAAGACCTGAACAGCTACAGACCGGTGGCCTTGACGTCCCACTTGATGAAGACCCTGGAGAGACTGCTCCTTGCTCACCTCCGCCCCCTGGTGGAACCAGCGATGGATCCACTCCAGTTCGCCTACCAGCATGGCATTGGGGTGGAGGATGCGGTGATCTTCCTCCTTCACCGTTCTCTGTCCCACCTGGAGAAGCCCGGGAATATGGTGAGGATCATGTTCTTTGACTTCTCCAGTGCTTTCAACACCATCCAACCGATGATCCTGAAGGACAAGCTGCTGCGCGCAGGGGTGGACCAGCACCTGTCATCATGGATCCTGGACTACCTCACGAACCGGCCTCAGTTTGTGAGAACCCGGGACTGTGTGTCCGACACGATCATCAGTAGCACGGGGGCCCCCCAGGGAACGGTGCTGGCTCCCTTCCTGTTCACTCTTTATACTGCGGACTTCTCACACAACACAACACACTGCCATCTACAGAAGTTCTCTGATGACTCTGCGATCGTTGGCCTCATCTCCAATGGAGATGAAGCTGAGTACAGAGGGCTTATCCAGGACTTCGTGGACTGGTGCCATCGGAACTGCCTCCAGATCAACGCGAGGAAAACTAAGGAGCTGGTGGTGGACTGCCGCAGGCATGGGCAGCCCCTCACAGTACCAGTAAATATACAGGGAACAGACATCGAGATGGTGACATCCTATAAGTACCTGGGTATTCATCTGAACAATAAACTAGACTGGTCACACAATACTGATGCACTCTACAAGAAGGGACAGCGCAGGCTGTTCCTGCTGAGGAGACTCAGGTCTTTTGGTGTACAAGGGGCGCTGCTGAAGTCATTCTATGACACGGTGGTGGCATCAGCCATCACTTTTGGAGTGGTCTGCTGGGGCAGTGGCATTACTGCAGCCGATAGGAAGAGACTGAACAAACTGATTAAGAAAGCTAGCTCTGTCCTGGGGCAGCGCCTTGATCCGATGGAGGAGATAGGAGAGAGAAGGACGGTGGCTAAACTGTCATCTCTGCTGGAGTCCGAGTTCCACCCTATGCAGGACATACTGAATGCACTGAGGAGCTCATTTAGCAGCAGACTACATCATCCCAGGTGCACAACCGAGAGGTTTCGTAGGTCCTTCCTACCAACGGCTGTCAGACTGTACAACCTAAGCAGGGCTGCTCGCAGAGATAGCAAAAAGACGTAACAAACTAATAGTTTTTTGAATGCAAAAGATGCAATAGACTTACACAATGGTCCCCTCCGGCATACAACTAGGAACTTACCGGTCGCTATGGAGGGTGAGAATATGTATGGGCACATAATCATACCATGTAGGATAACTAAGTAGACGGTTATGCTGTTTCATTCCATCTAGCAACAATGCTCTGCACTGTGTGTGTTTATATATTTACATATTTATTCCATCTAGCTACAATGCTCAGCACTGGGTGTGTTTATATATTTATATATCTACATATTATTCCATCTAGCTACATTGCTCCGCACTGTGTGTGTTTATATACTTGCATATTTATTCCACCTAGCTGCAATGCTCCGTACTGTGGGTGTTTATATATTTACATATTTATTCCATCTAGCTACAATGCTCTGCACTGTGTGTTCATATATTCATATATTTATTCCATCCAGCTACAATGCTCTGCACTGTGTGTCTGTGTGTGTGTGTATATATATATATTTTATAGTAATACGTACATATGTATATTAGCTGCTCTTGCTTGCTTGTTTTTTTTTTTTTTTTTTTTTTTTTTTTCTTGCCTTCTGATTGTTGCTCTGAGTGTTGCTATCCCTGTGCTGTTGCAATCCTGGAATTTCCCCCTTGTGGGACTAATAAAGGCTTATCTTATCTTATCTTATCTTATTGAGGGGTAATCCTAAAATGCAGTTGAAATGGAGAATAAGATAAGATAAGATAAGCCTTTATTAGTCCCACAAAGGGGAAATTCCAGGATTGCAACAGCACAGGGATAGCAACACTCAGAGCAACAATCAGAAGGCAAGAAAAAAAAAAAAAACAAGCAAGCAAGAGCAGCTAATATACATATGTACATATTACTATAAAATATATATATACACACACACACACACACACACAGACACACAGTGCAGAGCATTGTAGCTGGATGGAATAAATATATGAATATATGAACACACAGTGCAGAGCATTGTAGCTAGATGGAATAAATATGTAAATATATAAACACCCACAGTACGGAGCATTGCAGCTAGGTGGAATAAATATGCAAGTATATAAACACACACAGTGCGGAGCAATGTAGCTAGATGGAATAAATATATAGATATATAAATATAAACACACCCAGTGCTGAGCATTGTAGCTAGATGGAATAAATATATAGATATATAAATATAAACACACCCAGTGCAGAGCATTGTAGCTAGATGGAATAAATATGTAAATATATAAACACACACAGTGCAGAGCATTGTTGCTAGGTGGGATGAAACAGCATAACCGTCTATTTAGTTATCCTACATGGTATGATTATGTGCCCATACATATTCTCACCCTCCATAGCGACCGGTATGTTCCTAGTTGTATGCCGGAGAGGACCATTGTGTAAGTCTATTGCATCTTTTGCATTCAAAAAAAACTATTAGTTTGTTACGTCTTTTTGCTATCTCTGCGAGCAGCCCTGCTTAGGTTGTACAGTCTGACAGCCGTTGGTAGGAAGGACCTACGAAACCTCTCGGTTGTGCACCTGGGATGATGTAGTCTGCTGCTAAATGAGCTCCTCAGTGCATCCAGTATGTCCTGCATAGGGTGGAACTCGGTCTCCAGCAGAGATGACAGTTTAGCCACCGTCCTTCTCTCTCCTATCTCCTCCATCGGATCAAGGCGTTGCCCCAGGACAGAGCTAGCTTTCTTAATCAGTTTGTTCAGTCTCTTCCTATCGGCTGCAGTGATGCCACTGCCCCAGCAGACCACTCCAAAAGTGATGGCTGATGCCACCACCGTGTCATAGAATGACTTCAGCAGCGCCCCTTGTACACCAAAAGACCTGAGTCTCCTCAGCAGGAACAGCCTGCGCTGTCCCTTCTTGTAGAGTGCGTCAGTATTGTGTGACCAGTCTCGTTTATTGTTCAGATGAATACCCAGGTACTTGTAGGATGTCACCATCTCGATGTCTGTTCCCTGTATATTTACTGGTGCTGTGAGGGGCTGCCCATGCCTGCGGCAGTCCACCACCAGCTCCTTAGTTTTCCTCGCGTTAATCTGGAGGCAGTTCCGATGGCACCAGTCCACAAAGTCCTGGATAAGCCCTCTGTACTCAGCTTCATCTCCGCTGGAGATGAGACCAACGATCGCAGAGTCATCAGAGAACTTCTGTAGATGGCAATGTGTTGTGTTGTGTGAGAAGTCCGCAGTATAAAGAGTGAACAGGAAGGGAGCCAGCACCGTTCCCTGGGGGGCCCCCGTGCTACTGATGATTGTGTCGGAAACACAGTCCCGGGTTCTCACAAACTGAGGCCGGTTCGTGAGGTAGTCCAGGATCCATGATGACAGGTGCTGGTCCACCCCTGCGCGCAGCAGCTTGTCCTTCAGGATCATCGGTTGGATGGTGTTGAAAGCACTGGAGAAGTCAAAGAACATGATCCTCACCATATTCCCGGGCTTCTCCAGGTGGGACAGAGAACGGTGAAGGAGGAAGATCACCGCATCCTCCACCCCAATGCCATGCTGGTAGGCGAACTGGAGTGGATCCCTCGCTGGTTCCACCAGGGGGCGGAGATGAGCAAGGAGCAGTCTCTCCAGGGTCTTCATCAAGTGGGACGTCAAGGCCACCGGTCTGAAGCTGTTCAGGTCTTTGGGGTGGGAAGTTTTTGGTACAGGTACCACACAAGATGTTTTCCACAGCTGTGGTACCCTCCCCAGTTTCAGGCTCATGTTGAAGATATACGTCACAATCCCACACAGCTGGTCTGCACAGGACTTGAGGAGCTTTGCGCTGATGCCGTCCGGTCCCGACGCCTTCCTCGCCTTGATCTTCCTCAGCTCCGTCCTCACCTGGGTCTTGGTCAGGGTCAGGATGGGGGGCTGTGTGTTGGGAGTGGGGGGGGGTGTCGGTGGAGTGGGGAGTGGGTAGCAGGACTTGATTTCTTAGAGGCAGCAGTGGTTGTTGTGCAGACAGGGGGGAGGGCGGTTGGTCAAATCTATTGAAAAACAGATTCAGGTTGTTCGCCCACTCCCTGCCCCCCGTGGCCTGGGGGGAGGTATTCTGGAGCCCCGAGATGGTTTTGAGGTTTCTCCAGACCCCGCTGATGTCGCTCTGTTGCAGCTTGTCCTCCATCTTCTTCCTGAAGCTGTCCTTGCCTTCTCTGATCTTTCTCCTCAGCTCCCTCTGTACGGACTTCAGCATCTCCCTGTTCCCCGACCTGAAGATCCTCTTCTTCTCTCTCAGAAGTGTTTTTATCTCAGGGTTGATCCAGGGTTTGTTGTTTGAGTGACGCCGTATGGTCTTGGTGGGAACGGATTTGTCCACACAGAAGCTGAGGTAGCCCGTGAAGGTGTGAATGAGGCCATCGATGTCCTCACCATGTGGATCGCAGAGCTGCTTCCAGGCAGTGGCTTCAAAACAGTCCTTTAGAGTGTCCATTGTCTCCTCAGACCATAACTCCACAGTGTGCATGGCCGGAGGTTGTCTGTGCACTAGGGGTTTGTACACCGGTCGGAGATGAACCAAGTTGTGATCCGATCTCCCAAGTGGGGGGAGTTGTGATGAGGTGTACGCCTCCTTAGTGTTTGCGTAGAACAAATCCAGTGTTTTATTGTCTCTAGTGTGGCATGTGACATACTGGGTGAAAGTGGGCAGAATGGGAGACAGTGAAACGTGGTTGAAATCGCCTGAGATGAGGAGAAGAGCATCTGGGTGTTCTGTCTGCAGCCTGCTGGTTACTGAATGGATGACGTCACGCGCTGTCCCAGCGTTCGCCGTCGGATTTGCATAAACAACAATGCAGATCACGTGTGAGTGTTCTCTCGGGAGATATGTAGGCCTCATGCTAACAGCTAGCAACTCAATGTCTTTGCTGCAGTGTCGTTGTTTAACAGTGATATGTCCCGGTCTGCACCAGTTGTTGTTAACATACATTATCACTCCACCGCCCCTAGTTTTGCCACTCTCTGGTGTTCGGTCAGCTCGTATCATGTGAAAACCCTCCAGCTCAATGTTAGCATCTGCTGCTAGTTCAGTTAGCCACGTCTCAGTAAACAAAAGGAGAGAGCACTCCCGGTAAGTGCTATCATAATGGGAGATAGCCGCTAGCTCATCTAACTTTCCCAGTATCGACCGTACATTTCCCATGACAACAGATGGAAGGGAGGGTCTGTACCTTATATTTTTTGTCCTCCGCCTTACTCCAGCCCGGCAGCCGCGGCGTTTTCGCCTCAGTTCTCTCGGTATGTCGAGTTTTTCCAGTGGGACTGGGTGGCGGTTAAATGCTAGCAGCTCTTCCCGGTTGTATTGTATCCTGCTATAAACAGTGGCTCCGTCCACCGGCTCAGGAGACATTTGGGACGATCTGTGTGTCCGTGATATAAGTGGGGTGAAAAAAAAAGTGATCAAAAGAGAGAGGAAGGGAAAAAAAAAAACTCGGAATCGAGCCGCTGTTGCAAAAGGCAGCCGACTGGTGTGGCGCCGAGAGTGTTAATAATACTTTACTTTGGAGACTCTTTGGATGTTTAGGTTAAACTAACCTTACTGTATAGGCCAAAACATGCACATTTGTGCACACTTGGAGAACCATGGAAGCATATAGTCGTAACTGTTTTGATTGAAATAAAGAAGAGTACTACATATTCAGCTTCTATTGGTGTTCATGTCCTGTTAGCAAGGGTGGAAAACAGGTTCACCAAGAATCCCAGCACTCTCTAGTGAATGTTTGCTCTTTATCAATAGGGTCCTTCTGTTCCACAGCTTGTTATTTAGACAAAAAAAAAAAAATTGGCAAGGAGATTGAGCTGTTCCAGCACAGTGTGGTAGTTTGCTGTCATAACTAGCTAGCAATCTTGATGCTGCAGACGCTATAGTATGGGGACTGAGAACAATCCTAATACTCTGCAGTAATTATAACAGTGTTGGGGAAAGGGAGATTTTCGTCTGGAGAAAAAAGTCCTTACTGCCACACTACTTAAAAAAAATTGTTTGGTTTTTTTTGTCTGCTCCCATTTGGGGTCGCCACAGTGTATCGTCAGCTTTATATTGTGATGATCTACATGTTACTTTGGTGAGGGTTTTTATGCTAGATGCCCTTCCTGACACAACCCTGCCCATTTTATCCGGGCTTGGGACCAGCACAGGGAGTACACTGGCTTGTGCACCCCCTGTGGCTGGGTAACCAACATTTCCCTCCTCCATTCCATTATTGCTGAGCACCAAGCTGGATGGCAGGAAGTTCCATTTTATATGGTGTTTGGCATGACCCGTCCGGGACTTGAACCCCAACCTCCCGGTTGTGGGGCGGATGCTCTACCTCTAGGCCACCACTCTGGTATTTAAAAAATTATAAGTTCAATCATGCTTTTTTCTTATATGCTGTATACTGTTAAAGTGTCAATGTGCTCAGCCTTTGCCTGTCATCACAATGTTGTGGTTACGAGATCATAGGATTAGGTGGGAGTGTAAAGCAGCTAAAACCTCTTAACCAAGTCAGTGGATGAACCGAAGGGATGCACCAGGTCCCACTATAAGGGAATAAGGGTTATTTTGAACTTTGAATGTTACAAGACTTTATTTTTTTAATACTGAGCTTGAAGTATTTAACATTGGTCTAATTCCACCAATCAGTAACACACCATTCATACTTTTGACATTTTTTCTGTTATGTTGAATGTGTTAAGAGGCAAGTATCTCTGCTGCTTTTGCATGGACTGGAAGACAGGTCTATTTTTTGAGTTGTGTAATACCAATTTGTATTGCTGGTCAAAGACATTTTTTTGTGATTTCAGCCACTGGACTCTGTAGAGTGAGGAGTGATAAACAGTCCTGCTTGCTGTAAAACTCAATTTTACACCATCAACTCATCTAGGTCCTTTTAAACATCACAGCCAGGAGATCTTTAGTCAGGCTTGTCAGCTTGTGTTTGCAGTATGAGCGGCTGCCCAGATTAATATACCAGGACTAAATGGAAAGGCCTGAGCACAAGACAGAATGATCTTTTTTCTTTTAAGTTACTCGCTGGTACAATTCAGAAGGCTTTATAGAGGCTGCCATTCTTTCAGCAGAGTAATTACAAACCCCTATTTTTAATTAACCATGCGTTATGAATTGGAGCTTCTGTTCATTAGCCTGCTGGACATCTTTTTTTCACACCAGAGGAATAGATGAAAATTATATTTTAGAGATCCAGATACCCATTGGACTTTCTCATCCTGTTTGACTGAGCTTAGATGCAACGGCGCATTATTGCTTTAAATCCATCCCACTCCATTCTGTTAATTATTTGATATAAAGAAAAAATTGTTTTTATACTGATGCTTAGTTTTAAGGATTATATATGTTTAATGAATCTCAAGATAGTTAAAAAATAATTAGATGAGTTCACAACGTGCAGCTACACCTCAAAACTAATTGAGGCTTCCTTTGATCAGAGCAAAAAGGTCTATTGATGTCTAAAACTTTGGCGGACTTCATTTAGGCATTTCTGCCACCGCTCTCTCTCTCCTCTTTAATCTCTATGGACTTTGAGGCCAGTTTGTGCTGCCACTTTGTGTGCATCCAGTATTTTGATAAATATGAGATGTAAACAAAGAGAGGAGGTAGGGAGCAGCACACGGGAGAGATTATGATGCAGGTCTACGGGTTTTCATCTCTTTTTTGAAGATTTAAAGGAGGTTCATTTGGAGGAGTTGTTAGTCATGTGACTCTACTAAGCCGAAAAAAGCCCCATCAGTTTTAGATGCATGTGATCATTTACCTAAATACTTAAGATTAAGTTCCTGAAGTCAGTCTTTCTTTTATTTCATTCACCAAAGACTTACATTTCACACTGTAGCTAGAAGTAATTTTGATGTATTGCTCATGTAAAAGTAGCATCATACTGTATATTCAAAGTGGTGGGTAGCTCATTTTCAAATGAAACACTTTATAAAATCAGTTTTAACGCCCTTGTGAAACAAGGAAATGATAGGGGAGAACACCGGTCCACTGCACAAGAGAGCTGAGCAGCATGACGCTCGATGTGATAACGCAATCTTGAATGCTGATTGGATTTAGGAGGTAATAAAGCTTCAGAGCCTGAGTTTCCAGCAGCAGATGTTTTCTATATCACTGGAAGGGGAGCACACAGAAGGATTACGCAATGGTACAGGTAAAAATAAAATACAGTGGTACTTGAAAGTTTGTAAACCATTTAGAATTTTCTATATTTTTGCATAAATATAACTTAAAACATCATCAGATGTTTGTGAAACTTCGAATGAAGATGTTTGTGAAACTTCGATTTTGTCAGGATGTGGACCTCTGGCAGCCAGGAAAAACCAACTCCTTAAGGCAGGACTGATTTCGGTGCAAGATGATTTATTTACAACAAGGCAAAATCAAAAACAGCACGAGGGCTGAGGCACAAGATACAGCCGTGGGAGGCTAAACATGGATTATACATACAAGGATTAACACTAGGACTCAGGAGCCAGAGGAGAATACCTAGTATGATGCCACGCGGAACACAGAATGGCACAGACATGTAATGGGTAACCAATAATCACATGAACGCAAGACAGCTGGGAACAAATCAAGAGCTAAGTAGCAACACATGAGGAACAGGCTTACAGGTATGGAAACACGAGGGACTGGAAACTATAGCTAAACAAGAACACACACACACACAAGACCCAGGACCACACAGAGGACAAAAAACAAAGATTAGGGAAACACAAAGACCACAAATGACAATAGGGGATGAGCACCAAACAAGTAAGTGGTGGTAATGCACCTGTAAGCTGATTGCCAACCGCCAATCAAATCTAAAAGAAGAAGAAGGAGAGACACAAAGGACAATAATAATAGCGAGATCAAGCAAGGGGTCACACAATATCACAAGAGACCAGGGAAAAAAAACAGAGGATGATCACAGATGAACCAGGGGAACATAGAAAATCAAAATGATGATAATAATGACCAGGGGAAAAGCACAGAAACCCAAAATGAAACAAAGGGCATGGACATGGTCCCTGACCATGCCCTGAACATGACAGTTTTCAGTATCTGGTGTGACCCCTTTTTCAGCAATAACTGCTACTAAACATTTCCAGTAACTGTTGATCAGTTCTGCACATCAGCTTGGAGGAATTTTAGTCCATTCCTGCATACAGAACAGCTTCAACTCTGGAATGTTGGTGGGTTTCCTTGCATGAACGGGTTGCTTCAGGTCCTTCCCCAACATCTCTATTGGATTAAGGTCAGAACTTTGACTTGGCCATTCCGAAACATTAACTTTATTTCTTCTTTTGTTTTTATGCTGGAATTCACTGTCTTCCTTTCTCCAAACATAATGCTTCTCATTCAAATCAAAAAGTTCTGTTTTGGTCTCATCCGTCAAGTCATTTTTCCAATAGCCTTCAGGCTTATCCACGTGATCTTTAGCAAACTGCAGATGAGCAGCAATGTTCTTTTTGGAGAGCAGTGGCTTTCTCCTTGCAACCCTGACATCCACACTATAGTTGTTCAGTGTTCTCCTGATGGTGGATTCATCAGCATTAACATTAGCCAATGCAACAGAGGCCTTCAGTTACTTGCTTAGAAGTGTTAGAAAAATACCCGATTCTTTGATTGAAAGATCCAAGAACAAACCGGAGATTTCTTCAATTTTAAGATGAAACATTTATTTAGAAGTCACATGTAAAGCAAGCAGCGCTGGGTGCAGCGTGACGCAGCTCCCTCTGGAGCGTGGTCAGACTGAACCCCGACTTCCAGGTGCGTGTTACAGTTATCCTCTCGGGTTGGGCGACCCAGTACAGTAGGAGGGGCTTATACGCGACCTTCTGATTGGCCAGTTTAAATGTGCTATCAAAAGAGTGTGTGAGAATGCTGTTTTTGGGTGTGTAACTAATGTGAAAAGACCTGACTTAGAAGTGAGAAAAGGGAGAGAGCTCTATACTTTTGTCTCATTCCTATTATCTCAGGAACATATAACATAACATAATTGTTCATAAGCATGCAAACAGAATTTGTATGGAATATGTGTAGAGCATAATGGGAGATCACCTACAGAATTATTATTCTGGCACCAACTATACCTTAACTCTTTCAATCCCCCCTTTGACATGATTTTATCATGTCAACCATGTATGGTGTGAGAGACTCTAGCAATTAACAGATGGTGAATAAGGCAGGTCCCTGCATTGTGTGTCAACCCAAGAGGCTTGCACCATTGGTTCTGCTACCCTTGCCTCCCCCCTTGTGGACACCTTAGCACGGTGCAGCGATGTCTAAGAGGTGGACTGTCACCAGGTCCTGTACCCCCCCTCGAGGTCTCCTCATGATCATTGTTCTTTGTCCAGTGGAGTGGACCATGTAGGGGTCATAGGGTAGGATAGAGTCAGTCCACAAAGTCCACGAAACCTTTTTCCACCGGTTGACCCTTGCCAGGGCTCACATCATTCAGCTGCACTCATCACACGGTTGCGACAGAGGTTTGACCTTCCTCTGTGTCTGCTTCCCGTATCTGCAGCTGTGGAGCATAGTTCCATCTTGGTGACACAGAAACGAAACAACTGTGTTCCCGCTCTCAGAGGCACACCTCATCCCATGAGGTCTACAGGACAGTCTGGTGGGTGCAGCAGAGGGTATGTAACATCCAGTCCAGCCAGTGAACAGTTCAGTGCTGCTGTCCCAGGGATGCCACCCCCCTGTCGCTGGAACGAGGTGGAGATGCTGGTGTTGGTAAGGCTCAAGCTCCTGGCTCCACCCTGGATGCTGGGGGTGCAGTGGATGCGCTCGGGTACCAGTCCATTCTTCTTCTGGGGACTTGAGTCATACAGTCACTCGCCCTACGACCTTTTCTATGTCACGGGCACACGTTGTGATGGTCTGGTGCTCTCCGGCATGCATCTTTCCTGTACCCTACACCTTTGATCAAGTGCCGATACAAAGGGCTCAGCTGGGACAGGACCAATAATGGTCTGAGGGGTTGCCATCACAATGTATGGAGTCTGTACAGTTTTATCCTTATTCACTACATCTGTAGTTATCTATGTGTTGTTGTAAGTTATCTCCCAGCAGCCTTGAGTGTGTGATTGTTGACTATATGAAATCTGCATGTAGTGATTGTGTTGTGATGTGTGTGTTGGGTGATGGGACCTATATGTTCAGTGGGTAGGTAGTAAACAATATTATTTAACGTTAGGAGACATCCTTATTCATGCATTGTTGTATTCAGGCATTCAGAGCTTCTAACCTTCTCCCTTATTCAGATTACCTAACCGTAATTAGCATGATGGAGATAAATAACGCAAGAACCCTATAAGTCTCACACCCCTACATCCGTGTGGTGAGCTATGTATGATTTATGTATTATCATTAGCACACTGTGTTTACAAATAATCTGTGATGGCAGAATGGTCTTCTTCGTCATCATCCTCTGTCTTGGGGTCCTCAGCTCTTCCTCTCGACCCAGCAATTGGTATAAGACTTGCTGACGACTCCCACTGTGGAAAACTGCATTTGTTAACGCCCTTCTGGGCTTCTGAATATATGGCCTATAGTGTCGTACTCTGCTCCTTTTATTAGATCTACATCTAGTTATCCTTTCACCATAACCAATTTGGAATTTGCTTCAAATTTTCCTCATCCCCTCATTTGTTAATGTTAAGATTGGTCATATAGGAGATTTCTGGGCATCTTTGTGCCGCCTTTTGTGCTGTGGTTACCCAGTTAAGAGACAATGCTTATGGTTTTATTTTGGGAGAATATTCTATGTTAAGGTCAGGTGTTGGTTTTCCATGGATGGCTCTATTCTGCACTAGAGATGACAATATGTCCAACATTTTCCAATCCATGTGTTTGGGTCTAACCAGCGGGATGTGTGGAACCCCCCATTGGTTGAAATGTCTCTTATCCTCTTCAATTAGGACAATGGATGCTTCCACACATTTCTTTGTTTATCAGTCTAATTTTATGACCATTCTGGAGGATGGATTTGCATATAATGGTAGTTCATAATTTGGATCAGTTCCATTCAATTGCCTATAGTACATGGGGTGCAATGCTACCTTTACAGATGTTGATAGGTGTTCTACTGGTAGCTCGTCATTTGCAGAATTTGATCGTTACTTTTCTGACCCTGAAGAGTCCTGTATGGCATTACCCAGAGTTCTTACTTTACATGCAATAATTTAATTTTTGCTAATTTTCTGCATACGTGTAGAAGTGAGTCCACTTATCTGTTCTAGTCTTTAAGTATGCAGTCCAGTTTTCAGTGGTGGAGGTGGACGCCTCTCCTGCCAGCAGCGGCCACTGTGGGGTGTGCTCCCTCCTCCTCCTCCTCGCTGTCCTCCCCCCTCATCCTCTTGGCTTCCTTTTATAAGAGAAACAGATTCATGGGGAGCCTCAGGCTCCCCTTGTGTCAGCCATTCCATAAATAAGTTCAGTTTTTCTCCAAATTTTCTTTTCCCTTCTTATCTAGATTTCCAACATTGAGTCAAGAAAGGAACTGCTTTAAAGTCTTCATTTAATTTTCCTAATTAATACAAGGTGGGATAATAAGATTAACTCTCCACCATGCCAACAGATATTATCTGCACTACTGTAATTGAACCTTGCGTACCTTTGTCTTCCAAGAGTTCTGTTCAATAAGTTTTCAATAGTCACAGCTTAACTAGTTTACAAATTTCATTTAAGACAAACAAAATAACCACCTGTACATTTGATATGCTTCAGCATTGATAAATAAGATCAGTTTGTCCAGTTGAACACAGACTGGTTGAATTTGAATAAATGGATAAAAGTTGCGTCACACTTTCAGTCAACGGAAAGGTGGATGTTTTGCCTTATTAGAATTTGATTTAAATTTTCCTTGAATGCCTCATTTTATATATTCCTTGGTAAATTGTGGAGTGAATGTAGTTTACCCTGACCCAGCTTGGCCACCGCCGAATCAGGAAAAAACACATTCCTCATTACTGTCATATTCCTGAAATATGACATATCATATATCACATATCACACCATTATGTGGTGAGTAACATCAAATGCATACCCTCTGTTGGGGAGGAACATAACTGGGGTGTTAGATTGATTTTAAATAACCGAATATGTAGTAAGGCTATAATCCTCGCTGTGAGTGTTTGCTCATTACTAAATAAATGTTAATATTCACAATTAAGGAAATGCACTGAAAGAATGGACACCTAATGTCTCATTGCTGCTTTAAGTACTTGGAAACATTTAAAACGGCTACCTGCATTTGTGCCTTCTTCCTGGCACTCTTAGCCAAAAATTTAATTTATTTGTTGTTGGTTTTCTGTTTGTTTGGTTTTTAAACCTACAGCTGCAAATCTTAAGTGGATCTTTATTTTCTTTGGTTACACATGCTCTGCTTTAATTTCTTTTTCCATTTCCATCTCAGCATCAGAAATATTTTCTACACTTGCTAAATCCACCGTTCTTCTTCTCTTCCCCTAAGTACTTTTTCCCATCAGAAACACTCACTCAATTCTTTTCCATCCCCTATCCATCTGTGTACAAGACTTCACCTTTCCCTGGACTAACTGATGAAACATCTCACATCTATAATCTCTTTCAGTATTGGAACTTCCTTCTGTTCACTGTCCCGTCGTTCATACTACTGACTACTGTCCACAGCTAATGCTCCATGCAAGATCCTGCACATAAAAGTGATCTGTTTCATTCTGAAAAGTCAGCTTTATAAATAAACCAACATGGCTCAATTCAAAATTCTGTTTTGTGACAAAACTCATCTCTTGATTTATACCCTGGCCTTGGATGCCTTTTAATTACTGACCTTTTGAATTTGTTTTGGAATTAAATAATGCCTCTGAGTCTGAACACCTGCCTTTCAACGAATGTATTAACCTAAGACGTCTGCTGATTGAAAACTTATGTTTAACAGAGTCATCTGTATCTTGGTGTGGTGGAGTCTTGTCTTTTTCTCCTGAACAGATAACCTCCAGACGAACTAACATTATGCCTACAAAACTATAACAATTTTAGATACGAAAATATAAAACTTTCATTAGCCCCCCAAAACCATTCTAAATAATATTTAAATCAGGACTTAACCATGTGACACACAGACCATGCGGGTGTGAACCACTGGTTTGTTTGTCAAGCTACACTGGTTGTCTTGTGTGTGTCAGAGCTGCAGATCTATGTGCACAGGACATTAAAGCCTTGTTCATGCTCCACCTCCGCTCTGTGCGTGCGTCTATGATGCTTGTACCCCTTGAATAAGGCTGGTGTGCACACAGCTATATGTATGTATAGGCTTCATTCTTGAGTCTATTCGGCCGAGTGTTTGCTGTTTTTACCCCAAATTATCTTCTTGTTTCTCTAGTCTACTCTGGTTGTGTTTGTTTTAATTCATCGTCTTTTATAGTGCTTTTTACTCATCTCTGGATGATCAAAAACCATAACCCTTGTTACGCTGCCATCCCCCATCACCATACGAAGTGTAAGGAAATCTGTAATGCTCCGCACTGTGTATTTATATTTATGTGTACATATGTATATTCACTACTCTTATTTTCTTATCTTTTAAATTATTGCTCTGAGTGTTGCTATCCCTGTGCCATTGCAATCCTAGAATTTCCCCATTGTGGGACCAATAAAGGCTTACCTTATCTTAATGTGGCTTTCATGTAAGCTTACAGCTTTTCTAAAATTTAAACACTTCCCTTCTAACTTTACAACCTTTTCTCTTAATAGTTATTTTCTCCTAACAAATTTTGGATTTTTTCCTTGTAAATTTGCAAGTTCCTTTTCAGGAATTTGTGACATTTTGTAATATTTGGCAAATTTCCTCAATTGTGCAATTTCCTCCGAACCTTGCAGTTTTACCCTTATACCTTTTTGCATAAATTTTCAACCTTTGTCTTAGGCTGTGATTGTAAATCAGCATTTTTATCATATTTTGCACCTCCATGCTCATACCTTATGTTAAGTTAAACTGTCTACTGTAAATCTTTAACAATGTTATTAGATTTCACCAGATTTGTAAAGCATAAGCAATACTTTTCTCTAGCTGGTAGTTCCAAATTGTCCCCAGACATCCTCTCTCCTATAGGCACCCAGAATAGAAGGCTAGCACTAGTGGTTGTCTTTGAGACTAGAAAATGTGCTAATAAGTGAAGTTCATATCCATAAAGTTTTGGGAAATGTGCAAAAAATACAAATAGGAGGGTCTGGGAACCCCCCGAATATGTATTTGGCCCTTCAGCATTAAGAATTTTTCAGATTTTGGTCGTAGTTGCTAGAATATAAGCTGCAGCCTCAGCCATCATACTTTTCGGATAACTTATGTTGAATTGTGCAGTCAGAGGAGTTATTGTTTAATTTGACCCTGTTGGATTTTTCTTCCTTGATATATTGTTCTATTCCTTTCTTTTAATCTTTTTCCAAAAAATAAAAATTCATTCATATTTATGCGTTCTTACTGTAGCTGCTCAATAGTTTGCATATAATGGTAGCATTTTAGATGAGAAAGCACACTGACCTCTCAGCTATAAGACTTCAAGCCTTAATGGAGCCTTCAAACCTTAGTGGACTAGTAACTTTTCTATCTGTTCCTGTCTTGACCTCGCGTCTTGACCTCTCCCCCCTTGAAACAGAATGGCTTAATATCAAAGCCGGTTCTTTTTCAACATCCTGTAGGGAAGGATACCCATTGTGTTGCTAAGGTGCCCTTGTGGGTGTTTGAGCTCAGTGGTCAAATTGCTTAACATAGGAAGTATTAGTCCCATGGGGGCCTCTGACTATTCTGACCTCCTGTGGTCATGCAGCTGATACTGATAGGTCAACTTAGATGGGGCACGGGTATGGCTTTTTTGAAAATTGGTCATGTATTGTGTCTGCTCAGTATGTGGTCTTGGCACATCTCTGATATGGAAAGCAACAATACTGTACTTACATGTGCTCAGTTGTTCCTCTTTTGACCCATTGTGTTGCTTTCTTTGATTGCTGAAGTGGGACAGCCAAGTGGAGGGAGGAGGGTGTCACTGCGTGAAGGAGGAGGTAGCTGCTGGGGGAGGGGTCGTCCACAGCCAACACTGTCTCAAATTTAATGGAGAGAAACAAGCTATTAAACAGCGTATCTTTTGTCCTTTTCTGTTATATCGTGTTTATTGATTATTTTGCATTTGTTCTCACCGTTGCAGCATAAGTCTCTTATTCTTACGTTTTTTCTTTCCTTCCTCCAATCGTTTCTCCATATTTTTTGTCTTGCGTCCTGCACAAAACTTTAACATTTCATCAGTTTTCAATTTTCTTCAAAACCAAATTTCCATTTCCATATTCTGCCCACTCTCATCTCCACAACAGTAACTCCTATTTACTTCATTCATTCATTTTAGTTTATTGTATTTATTCAATTATTTTGTATTTATAATTTTAATTCATTTATATATTTATTTATCTGTACCAACCTGCAATTTTTCATTTAAATTCTCTCACCCTTATATAGTGTCCACCTAGGATTCCTACAGTTTTGTTGAGGAATAACTCTCCTTATTCTCCAGTTTTATTGTAAACCTCCCTCTGCTTAATTTAAAGTTGAACCTTTTGTCTCTCCAAGCTGAATGGGTATGCTTTGCCTCATTATGGGCAAACCTGCATTTTAGCAGGTCCCTGAGGTCTTTTGTTGTTATTCACCATGCATGGATTTTTAAAGCCTTCCTTTCAACCAGAGAGATAAAGTTCCAGATTTATTATTAAGGTTTTAAGTTTTGTTGGCAGTAATTTCGTGAAATAGTGCACTTCCTATATTTGGCCACACGATGGAGGCACTGTGCCACAGCTTGAAGGTGATTCAAAATGGCGCCCTCGCATGCGCAGTAAATGGGACACGTGCAAAATGGCCCCTGAGCCTATTGTTCACAAACCACGTGTTTTTTTTGTTTTTTTTTTTAAGAAAAATGGAGCACTGCCTCCTTAATCCCAGCTATACACACACTAGCATACTAGAATAGCTTTACAACTTTAATTTAGCACTTCATTTTAATGCTGTTACCTCAAATAATTCTCCTCTCAGTAACCTGTTTTACCAACTGCACCTCCACTCGGTGGTAGGGGTTACTTCCCTTTGTTCTCACCATGCGGTCCGGAGGCCGCCATTAGTTAATATTTCCAACCCCTGGTATTTTTCAAATCACATTTTTATCCCTTATAAACACAGAATTACAGACATTCGGGACCAGGCTAGCCCTTGTTCCCATATTTGAGGAGACGAAGACAGTTGAATTCCGCTTCCCTAAGTCTCTTTATTTCAGCACAGACTGTAACTGAAATTTGCTGGCCCCCTGGCTAATCCGGGTCCTTTATTTGAGGAGACGAAGACGGTTGAATTCCGCTTCCCTAAGTCTCTTTATTTCAGCACAGACTGTAACCGAAATTTGCTGGCCCCCTGGCTAATCCGGGTCCTTTATTTGAGGAGACGAAGACGGTTGAATTCCGCTTCCCTAAGTCTCTTTATTCTGGTACAGACTGCATCCAGAATACTTCACTTACATGGCATCAGGTTCTAATCCTGACTGTTTTCATTTGAGAAGACTGGCACGGCCGTTGCCCCTAAGTCTTATTAAGTCCTGGGTACAGACTGCATCCCAGAACCTCGCCGATTCATTTAATCTTTTGTTAAACAGAGGCTACTTTCACAGAGGCCTCGGCAGGTCCCCCTGCGAAGCGGTAGCTTAATTTAACTCTGATATACAGCGGACACTTTCCCTAGGGGTCTGTTTCGGCCCCGAGAACAAGCGGTGTCTTGTATCCAGCAAATTGAAATGATCGCGGCTTCACTCCCAGAGTGGCATCGAGTCGAACACTTTCAATTGCTCCCCTCGGCATCAGATTGCTAAAACCTGGCTCTTTTCATTTGAGGAGACATACCAGGGTGATTATTAGTCACTCTAGTTCCTAAGTCTCGTCATTTTGGTTCAGACTGACTCCAAAATGGTTTTATTTGATGGACTATATACCCGTAATATATATCCATTGACCGCGGCCTGTTCTATCTCAGACTGAACATAGAACACGTGCACTCTCTTTAACTTTTCAAACTATTGTTTAAACTTTACATGTGACTCCCAACCAAATGATAAATTTCGAGATCGGATATACCCCTTTATCAGACAACTGTAAATTTAGAATGGCCAAACTGCAGAATTTTGTAGAAAAAGGCTCTGCTTACCTTTTTATTCAGGCGCCACAGTGGCCTGCAAAATGGTCCTTCCGATGTGGGTCCTTTCTATGTAGTTTTTTCCAGGCTCGTCTCGAGATACTTCAATCCGGGTCACGGCACCAATTTGTAAGAAAAATACCCGATTCTTTGATTGAAAGATCCAAGAACAAACCGGAGAGTTGTTCAATTTTAAGATGAAACATTTATTTAGAAGTCACATGTAAAGCAAGCAGGGCTGGGTGCAGCGTGACGCAGCTCCCTCTGGAGCGTGGTCAGACTGAACCCCGACTTCCGGGTGCGTGTTACAGTTATCCTCTCGGGTTGGGCGACCCAGTACAATAGGAGGGGCTTATACGCGACCTTCTGATTGGCCAGTTTAAATGTGCTATCAAAAGAGTGTGTGAGAATGCTGTTTTTGGGTGTGTAACTAATGTGAAAAGACCTGACTTAGAAGTGAGAAAAGGGAGAGAGCTCTATACTTTTGTCTCATTCCTATTATCTCAGGAACATACAGTATAACATAACATAATTGTTCATAAGCATGCAAACAGAATTTGTATGGAATATGTGTAGAGCATAATGGGAGATCACCTACAGAATTATTATTCTGGCACTAACTATACCTTAACCCTTTCAGAAGTTACCCCGGGGTCTTGTGACCTCAACTATTACACGCCTTGCTCTTGGAGTGATGTTGGTTGACCACTCCTGGGAATAGAAACAATGGTCTTATATTTCCTCCATTTGTGCACAATCTGTTTTATTTTGGATTGGTGGAGTCCAAACTCTAGAGATGGTTTTGTAACATTTTCCAGCCTGATGAGCATCAACAACCCTTTTTCTGAGGTCCTCAGAAATTCCCTTTGTTCATGCCGTGATACACTTTCACAAACAGTAAAATCTTTCAAGCACCACTGTAATTTAAAAAAAGATGACAAATGTTCATTCACAGCAACATCCCACTGTCATGTGTAAGTTAAATGATATTTTAGATAGATCTGAGCAAACGTTATTGCCACTGAGCGAGGCAGTCAGTTTCTCATTTGTGTAATTGCTAATCGGTATAACATTTCCAACTTGGAATTTGCTCCTAATCTCTGGGGACGACACACGTAGCAGAGAACAATTTTTACCAGAGGGGACACTGTTTTTTTAAGAGGATTAGTGAACTGTCTGTCAGTCATGTTGCGTTAAACTAATGTTTGCAATAGCCTCTCATCAGGGCCAGAACACGCCTCCTCACTCCGTAACATCAAAATAGATGTTTACATGTCTGTGCAGAAAAAAACGATTTGAGATGCTTCCCTTATCATTCACACCACTAAATCAGTGCTTCTCTCTCTTTCTGTCATAACCTTTGCCTTGAGCAAGCTTGCACACACGTGCATAAACAGAATAACCTATGAAATATACCATCTTTAGTAGCATATTGAGAGAAGGAGATTGTGGTATAGTTTCTCCCCTGTAGCATCAGATTATCTTTATTTTACCATGGCCTGAAATCAGTTAAATGATTTTCTACACTTCTAAAATAAGCCCTTATTTTCTTTGATCACAGCATTGCAAATGCTAATAGCTGTTCCTAAACGTGACACAACTCAGTGGTTTTACGATTTAATGGTACATGTAATCTATGGCTCCTTCTAATTTGTTTGCTTTATAGCTTTATGGACACCAGGGAAATATAAAGTGTTTAGAAGACAGAGGCTGTTGGAAGGATGCTGGGTCAGGAGAACGGTTACTTACAACCACTCTTAAATCAGACATATAGGCATGTACTGTAGAGCCGAGTGATTAGCATTAGGGGTAGAGAGAGACAGTGATTGAAATGCTCCATACACCCGTTACCTCATCTGCTCAAACAGCCCACACTTCCCCCTCTGTCAGTCCACACGGAAAATAAATCTGAGGTTCAGGTCACAATCCAGTCGATTCCAAGTCACTCCACCATAATTGGTTGGCGTCACATGACAACAGAACTGAAATCTATCGAGCAGCAAGGCTGGAGGAAGCCTAATTGGTGTCAGCTCAGGTTGCAGCGTTGCTGGAGGAATACAGGTCTGCCCGGCCGCCCCTCTGGCAGAACGTTTAAACCAGCTTATACCGCTTCTCTGGTACAGCTTCTCCCATACAGCTTCTGCATAGAGCTTTTCCCTTCCTCTCCCTTTGTCTCATTCTGTGTCTCCTGCTGAAGAATTTTGCCATGTTCTGATGTCATAATGCTCTCAGTCAGGCTGTTCATTTCTAAAACATGCACATGTTTTTGAGGAAAAAATTGCATTAAGTTTGGGGGACAGAGGCCAGTGTCTCTATAAAAACCCAAAACACATTTTACTCATAAATCAAGAAGAGATATGATTATACCAATTGCACACAAATGATACAGTGATTGTATTTCTAAGCTATTTCCAAAAAGTCACATCCTAATTAAGATGAGCTTTTATTAGTCCCACAATGGGGAAATTCCAAATTAAGGTGAAAACATGTGGTATCTGGTAATGATAAGGATACATATTAAGCACTTGTACTTTATTTCCAAAGTAAATTAGCTCCCAGTATGTTTACTTGAGAATAATACATAGAAACATGTAAAAAGATACACCATTCATATTCAAGAGCACTACATGGCTTGCTGAATTTGAATAAAACTTTATCATAAGGAAGAGTTTTGTTTTGAGCCCCAGTTAGTTGGATCATAGAAATAAAAACCAGTTCTTCTAAGCCAAGGACACAAACATAAGTAAGTTTAGGGATGGACACTCATAGGACCAAGGTTGATGAGAGCAGCAGTCAGCTTCGTAATAAAAGCCAAATAACTTATTCATCAGACCACCGTCACCCCATCTTCTAACTTATTCATGTAAGATGCAAGGATGCATATTTTAAACCCAAGGGGGAAATGACAAAGGGTTTAATAGTGGAGCCAGAGAGATGCATTGGAAGGACAGCACCATAATCCAGGATGAAGGAAAAAAATTGCTTAAATTAGCTTTTTTCAATAAATATTGGATATTATTTCTCCTGCCAACTATGCAAATGCCAGGATATGGTAGGCTTACATAGACTAATGATGTTGCCATAATCTTTAGCTGTGACATGTTTACAAGTCAGTAGCAGATGCTACAATGAACCACATAAGAGACGCAAGGTTTGTGTTTTTATTAAAAAGGTCAGTGGAAGGAATGGTTATGTCAGACCTGCAGGGAAGAGGAGAGAGATGGTAAGTATGAGAACAGGGGACTATGAACTGACTACAATTTTGGAGAGTAGCTTACTGTTGGAAAAATTCCTTATAACCAGAAGTCAAAAATCAGGCAGGATCAAAGTTTCAGCAAATTTAATAAGCACTGGTCAGTGGGAACAATACAGAGATAGTCTCAGAGCCTATCCGCACATCGTTCTGACCCAAACACACATCACTCAGTCCTTTAAGCATTCTTTTATCTTGAGAATGTCCATGATGATTGGTTGAATACGTCTGGTCCGAACTGGTTCTTGCTGATTATCACCTTCTCATGCACCTCACACACAAGCACAGTACATGTGTACTAAACAGGAAGATAAGTGTACAGCTGCACAGTGTCCTTGTTCCTTTCACACAGACTCTGAGACAAAGAAAATTACAAAAAATAGAAATTTTCCCATCACTTACTGTGAGAGGGGTGTTGATTTGTCATTTCCACCATACAGGGGTGAGCATGGGAAACCGGAAGAGGTATGAAATAAGGTGAGTATACTGTATGAGTCCACTTACAGTTGCTGGTGATGGGATGAGGTAAGATGAAGAGGCCAAAGAGGTAGGTATGGTTGCATGAGAGGATGGTGGCTAGATCAGGTAGGAGAGGGTAACAAGGTGGTCTGTATTTGGGTTCCCCAGGCCTGGGGGCTCTTCCTGTGGTGAGATGATTATTGTAATTAGAATGGAATTAGAATGGAATTGGAATTAGACAGAATCCAGAGACACGAGGAGGGACAGGCAGGCCCTGGGGAGAGGCACTGGAGAGAGGCACTGGAGAATCCAAGACAAGGTAAAGTATTTTAAAGTTGCAGTGTTACGATTGATCCAAGGGAAGATTGGTCAGTTGGTGTGAGCAACAAGTGAGCAGACACACACACAAGGAGCCTGGGAGTAGGCGAACTCTAGAGAACAATGGTGAGCTGTTGTGCCACCTCAATCCCACACAAAACTAAGATAAGGTAAGATAAGCCTTTATTAGTCCCACAATGGGGAAATTCCAGGATTGCAACAGCACAGGGATAGCAACACTCAGAGCAACAATCAGAAGGCAAGAAAAAAACAAGAGCAGCAAGTATACATATGTACATATAAACATAAATATATAGACACACAGTGCAGAGCATTGTAGCTAGATGGAATAAATATATAAACACACAGTGCGGAGCATTGTAGCTAGATGGAATAAATATATGAATAAATAAACACACACAGTGTGGAGCATTGTAGCTAGATGGAATAAATATGTGAATATATAAACACACATACAGTGTGGAGCGTTGAAGCTAGATGGAATAAATATATGAATATATAAACACACACAGTGCGGAACATTGTAGCTAGATGGAATAAATATGTAAATATATAAACACACACAAAACTGGAGGTAAGGCAGCTATTTATACCTTAGCCGCTAATCAGCAGCAGGTGAAAGATGAGGCACAGCTGCAGGTAATCAAGGACAGTTAGAGGAAAGTGTGTGTGTGTGTGTGTGTGTGTGTGTGTGTGTGTGTGTGTGTGTGTGTGTGTGTGTGAATCTTAAAAGGTCCAAATTACAATTTTTTATTTATGGCTGCTAAGCAAGAATGGCTACAGCTGTAAATATCTAATTTAGGTTATGTGAATTAGTGCATTTCTGGTGTGTTGTGGGCACGTTTTCATCTGTTATGGGCTTGTCGAAATATGGACCGTTAGTGGCATAAATAGCCAATTTTTAAAACTCATAAAAATGCAGAAACTTACCAGATATGTTTGGAGATGATATGGAACAGTTTTTGAAAAAAATAGATGAGCAATGCCACCTGAAAAAGCTGCAGGAAACACCTTGGAGGGTGAGTAGCATGTTTGCTAACTACCGGTCTGTGCTAACAACACAAATGCCAACAGGACTTAGGTGTATCACTTAAAGTTGTTTAGTTTACCTGGATAAAGAACATTGTGAAACCAAACACAACAAGACCAAATGTAGACAATAAAATTTAAAAAATGAACCTTAGACCACATTTTTGTGCAGACTTTCAGGTGTGAAACTACCCTTAGCTATATCGTTGTACCATACCCAATACTGGCAATTTGATGGTCCCACTCATGGTTTCGTGGTGTTCCAGATGAAATTTGGTGTGTCTTGCTATCATCTTATTAAAGGTTAGACAAGTTTGTTATTTATTATAAGGATAATTTGACTAAAGACTAAACCTTGTGGAACACCTTAAATTATTGGCAAAGTCTCTACATAGTTTCCAAGTCAGTGGGACCATTTGATGCAAATGGCTTTACTTCTTATCATATCCCTGATAATGTTTTTGAACCGTGTGTGTGTTCGTTCGTCAGTTCATTTGACATCTTGTCACCACTATAGCTTTGACAGTTTTGATCGGATTCACTTCAAATTTATGCAGAAGCTTTGGCTCATCGGTACCTTGAAGGCATTCAGTTTTCAGACATCTAATGTGTCATGAATCCGGGTTTGGAGGCCAAACCCGATTCTGAGTCATTGTTATGCTTTGACCTAGTTTTCCTTCTGACAGCTCTGGCAAGCCCCTTCCTTTCGTCACTGGTGTTCACACGCATACACACACCCACACGCACACACACCCCCTCCATTCATTCACATTCACACGCTCTCTCACACACCGGGTGCCAATCAGTTCTGCCCATACATTCTCACACCGGCAATCTCTTTCCTCGTTAGCTTTAGGAGTATTTGTTGGCCGCTCCAGAGGTAAGAGATTGTCGGGGCATTTGCCTCCATACGCGGCAGCCAGTTCTCCTCGTATGAGTGTCACTCCCTGTGCTCAACTTAGCCGGACATTCAAGACGATCCATTCCTTGGTGTTTCAGCTAATTCCGCTTCACTGCCTCCTCCTCCAGATTGCACGTTTCGCCCCGAAATCGCTCCAGCTTTGTAAGTGTCTTGTTCGCCTTTTCTCTTGTGCTAAGCAGCCCTGTGCACTAGGCTGATCGCTTTTCCTGTTTTTGTGCATAACGCAGCCCTGCAGCACTAGGCTCTCTATCGACCGGGCTGTTGAGCGTCCGGCTGGCGCCCTGTATGTTTGGTGGCCTAATCTGCATCTCTCTGTATTTCTGTGGTGGAACTGAACTTGTGGTTTTTGTGAACTTTAATAAATATGACACTCTCTACTCCTGCAATTGGGTTTTCCATTCTCTCCCTCGTGTGCCGTGTTATGGCACATGGGGGATTGTGACATAATGAGGTTTTCCATGTATTTTGGGGAGGGGTCCTTTCATGTTGTCACCATTATAGCATCTACATTTTAGATCAGATTCACTTCAAATTTGCACAGAAGTTTTGACTCAAAAGAGGGGTTCCATTTTTGGTGAGGGAGATTGTTTTCCCAGCCATTTTATGTTGATCACAGTTCTCATTGGGGGTCCATGATATGCAGATGCATGGGGTATGTGAGCTTGCTCACTAAGGTTCTTCTATTAGATTTTGTCCCTTTGTTTGTGCTGAACTGTCAACTCAGATAAATGTAACTGACCTTGTCAGCATTGTGATACAGTTGTTTTTTCCTTTGAAATTGATGAGAAAGATTATTCCATCATAATTAATATGAATGCAAGTTCCTTGTAATTCCCTGTTTAGTATCTTATCAAAAGAGATGACTACAAAGCATTTTTGTTCTCACTATCAAAGCCATAACTGTTCATCTGTTGTTGTTGTTTTTCCATTACTCATTCTTGTCATACTTAATCATGGAAATGACTAAATGACTCTGGTCTGTCAAAATGACTCATAATGTAAATTGTGAACTCAGCGGGAGATGACAAGGTGTTAGATGCTCAAGGGCATATTAGCACGCTTGCATTAATTACAGAAAGAAAAAAAAATCTGCAGTTTTATATTGTACTGAACTCAAGTGTCCTTTTAGTATTCAAGCAATCGAAGTGAAATAGTATATTTTTTCTAAACACTGAAAAAGCGTGCTGCTTTAAATATTTCATGGGCATATGGCAAGTTACCATTGAAAACCATTTTACCTGAATCCCATGATGTGGTTATTATTGCTTCTATCAGTTACAGAGATGAACACAACTTTTGTACAAAATTGCAAATGTACTGTGTGCTAGATTTTAGTTTCTTGGTGGAGTGAATATTCTCTGTAAGAGAGATTTCCACATTACAAGGGTTCTTACGCTTAGATCCTCATAGCCTTTGGCACTGGTATTTTGCCTCAGGGAAGGAAACTAGTTTTATTCATACTGTGCCTGTCATTAAGTCATAGCACAGCCACATCATCATATCATAAGGAGCCACCCAGGGGGAGCCTGCTTTTGTGGTTACTTCTATCTGCAGATTGACTTAGAATATAAAGTACCGATATGTGCAAATTATCAGATGGTGCATCCAATATTTCTTTATTACCATGCATACTGTACCATTAGTTTTAAAATAAGAATATGAACAAGGCATCTCAAGTTTTAAATTATTTTTGTCAGTCATGCATGATGACTATTATGATTGGCATCAGATATTATTTTCTAAAACTGTGTCTTTGTGTTGTATTTCAGATCGGTTCTACAGTGTTTTGCCTCAGGCTTCCATGAAGTCTAATCACTTATTTCTCTTCTGCTCTGCAACTGCTTAAGTGGCTCCCATGTATCGTCTCTACCTGCCCTTTGACCTCTGCTCTCAATAGGGGACAGTAATTAAAGTCTGATTTCTCCTGCAGACTCTCAGCAGGATTAAATATTTCATCACCTCCCAACCCAGTGCTAAATAGGAGAGCTCCAAGGAATTGGGACACACCTACCAAGAGCAAAGGGGGGATTTTCTAATGACACAGCAAGCATCTTATGATAAACTGTAGGGTTAAAGAGCACATGCTGTACACATAAGAGGGCACTTAATCATCCAGTACCAACCGCCGGGAACAATTGATCATCTCCTGGGCTGTTTGTACTGTGACTACCCAGCTTAAGGGAAGAGCCACAGTACAGTGCAAATCTTTTTTGAAAGATATGTTTTCTGCTTGTTGTAATAATGGGGGCTGACAAAAAATGTTCAGGATCACCCAAACTCTACATCCTGCCAGTTTTCTACCATGGGTTTTCTGTGGTGCAGTAAAATGAAATCTAATAGATGAAATGCGATTTATTTATTTTTTACTGTCACCAACAGGAACCTGATTTTTAAAGGGCACCACACATTGCAGAGTACTCTTTATTGATAATAGTAATAAAAGCTAAAGAAGGCATTTGACTAAAATGTTAAATACTTTAAAAAAAAACTGTTTCTAAGGACATGATACAAATTTGCATGTTCTCCCCATGACAGCGTGTTTTTATGCTGGGTACTCTGGTTTCCTCCCACATTCCAAAGACATGCATGTTAGGTTAATTGACATCAACTAGGGCAGGGGTTCCCAAACTTTTCAGCCCACGACCCCCAAAATAACAGTGACAGAGACTGGCGACCCCCACTATCCCAGGAGGTGACTGAAACATAAAAAAAACCGTACACACAGGACTCACGCACTAATAAGTGTAAACAAACACGGGCATAACAACACAAAAGAACAGAACAGCCTGACAACCAAGATATGATTTTACATATAACAATTTACTAAACGATTAAAGCAGAATACATTAAAGTAATTTCCATGTAATTTAGGGGTGAACATTGTTGCTGTCATGCAAACTTAATTTTGACACAGTGCTTTCATTTCCATGTTAGCAGAACAATCAGTCAAAGTAATAGCCATAAACTGTAGCATTGCGTAAACATGTGAACATTGTTATGGTGCAAATGTATATTTTGGCAAACTATGTTTCAGCATTAATCTCACCTGAGATGGACAGGCAATATGTGTGGAGCACAACAAGTCTGGGATTAATTTTGGAGATGGCCACTCGGAGATCATCCTCCACGTTTAGACACAATCTGTATTTATTTTTAATATACTGTATGTCAGTGCCGAGAAAGTCTTTTCGCACAGGTATGTAGAGCCAAATGGCATCAGTGCATCCATTGTGGCCCTGGATAGCTGTGGATATTCTCTCGACTGAAATCTAGAACTCAGTAAGCATATCTAAATGAGAAGCTGTCTTTAAGGTGCTGTCACTTGACAGCTCAATCAGTGCGTCCTCCATGTTGGACGGCAGATGACTTGCGGCCGTTACAGTGAATGGTGATCTTATCCAGTCATATTTTTCCAGAGTTGTTTCCTCGGGGAAAAACTTGTTAAAGTGTTCCAGGAGGGCTTGAAGGTGGGTAGTGAGGGACTTCTTCCTAGTGCTAACACTCATATTATTTTCCTCCATGAACTCCTCCAGCTCAGGAAACACGTCAATCCTGCCCATCTCAACTCTCGCAGTCCAGCCATCAACTTTCCTTTTGAATGTGCGGATTTTATCATTCAGCGACATGATGCTTGTGTTTTCACCTTGCAATGACATGTTAAGTCCGTTCAGTCTGTCAAATATGCAGGACAAATATGTTAGCCTTGTTAACCAGTCAGGGTCAGTCAGGAGGTCAGCGAGATGGGACCCGTTCTCCATCAGAAACTTTCCCCGCGAAAGCCACTTGACCTCTGTGTGGAACAGCAGGCCCTGACGCTCCGATCCCAGTTCATTGCAGAGAGTAGCGAACAGCCTGGTGTTGAGTGGGCGTGATTTTATGTAGTTGACAATTTTTATGGCAGTCTCAAGAACATTCTTAAGATCTGGGTCGAGCGTTTTACTCACAAGAGCTTCTCTGTGAATAACAGAGCGCGTAAAGTTTACGTGGGGTGCCACTTGTAAGACTCTTGCTTTTAATCCTTTCTTTTTCCCAAACATTGCTGCAGCACCGTCTGTACACACACTGATGCACTCATCCCAAGACAGTCCCTCTTCTTTTAGTTTGTTGTCAAGTTTTGTGAAAATGTCCTCACCTGTGCACTTTACATCCAGCGGGGTGCAAAACAGCATGTCCTCGTTAAGTTTTCCATCAAAAACTGTATCTGACGAAAACAAGCAGCTGGGCTGAGTTTGATATATCTGTAGATTCATCTAACTGCAAAGCATATTTCCCTTTCTTCACTCTGTCAATCAGCTGACACCTTATGTCCTGGGTCACGTCCGTGATGCGCTGGGATATGGTCCCGTCAGACAGCGGCACTGCTTCCAGCTCCCGCGCCTGTTTATCCCCATGCATTGGCCGAGTCATAGTGATAGCAGCAGGTTATCGGGTTTCTCCGATTGTGTGTGGCTTTTTTGCCTGTGCAGTTAAATATGCCACCTCATATGATGCCTTTTGAGCTTTGGTTGTGGATGTTTGTTAGCTATGACTTTCTTTTGGCCTCCTCCTCCTCCTCCTCCTCCTCCTCCTCCCCCCGCACCAGACATTGGCCTTTTTGGTGGATTGTCTCCGCTCTCCTCTTCTGCCGTCTCTGCTGGCCTCGCTGTGTTGTCTTTGGTCGGTATGAGCCAACGTTTCATTTTTAAAAATAATATCCTGGGCTTAAAGTGTAGTGTTGTGGAGAATGAAAGCAGAGAAGACACGAGCTGACACAGAGGTTTATTTCTCCTCCAACACAGAACAGACTAACTCTGAGTGCCAAAGCGATCTGCTTTATACATTTTCTCCCCGCCTATGGCACTCAGGTTAAACACATTTACTTACAGTACCTGTTACCAAGTGTGAACACACATCAATATGCACAGATTAACACATTCGCGCCCCTGCATCCTCAGGTGTGAGCCTGGCACAGCAGGGGCGAAAGGCACTTCTTTATTTACTACATACCCCCGGTGCCCTTGCGCCCCTGGCTAGCACCCCCAACACCCTGAAGTACTGAGTAGAGTGTCATCTCCTTTGTGTCACCACAGTGTTTGATTTGAGCTGTTCAGATGAAATCTACTTGTGACGTTTACTGTGGCACAGTTAAAGTGACATGTCACCTGAGTAATCACCTAAGGATTCTGAAAATCAACTCGCGACCCCCTCCCCGGGGTCACAACCCCCATTTTGAGAATCTTTGAACTAGGGAATCTAAATCTTCTGTAGGTATGAATATGTGAATGGCCCTGTCGCCCTGTGATGGACTGGCAATCTGCCCAGGGTATACCCTGCTGTTCGACAATACAGACGAGCGATGGGCTTCTACAGCTGTTGATTCCAATTCTACTTCATTCAGAACTACATCTCTCCTTCATATTTTGTGATAATAAGTTGTTTCCCCTTGCTCGTTTGAAGATGGACTACTGGTTTCCAATCATGGCCTGTTATTCTCTGTGGCAGCTGTAAACAGAATCTTTGTCGCTCAGTGACTCGATAGATTTAACAGGTGGATGTGTGATGCATACTAACATGAGCGTCTATAAGACAGTCAGTCTCCCTCTCCAGCGAAGTGGCCGGTGAAGAGACAATGTCATCTCTGTCAGAGGCACAGAGGGCTGCAGTTTTGATCTAGCTAAATGCAGGGCTCCTGGAAAGGAAATGGAAAGAGCCGTTAACCTTTTCATTTGCTGAATAATGAAAGAGCAAATGCCAGGACCTTTTTGTGTGATTGCTCATTTTGTATGCCTTATATATATATATATAATTTTTTTTTAATTCTTTACCGGTATCTTGTAATATAAGATTCTATTTTTATGTGATCTTATCTATTTTCAGAAGAAGACTTGGCTGTAATGACTGTGTCATTAATTGCCTCATTCTGAAAATGTTAAATAGTAGATTGTGTTTAAAAAACATCAGCAGTTTAGTTTGTAGACTCCAAAACTGGTACTAGTGCTAAGTTATCAGCTAAAGCCTTATTCACGCTGCATTTCCCCTTCTGGTCCACTTTGGTCCACATGCGCTTTGGACGAGCCCGGTGCACACATGGCATTATACATGCTCACTTTTTTTCATCTACCAGGCCAAGCGGTTGACACATGCGCACAATTGTTATTTATAGTTTTGCCCCAGCCCTATGGGTAGCGCAAATGTGCTAACACGGCAGTTTGTTCACCGGCTATAAACACGAGAGTGACGCACATTTTTTTGTAGCAACAACAGTGGCGGTGTTTCAAGGAAAAGGAGGAATTACCATTTTCCAGTGCCCTTCTCTGCTCAAGCGGCTGCTGCTGCAAAAGGGTTCATGTATGTTTACTTTGATCTTCCGTGTCCTCGTTGTTTTCCTCATCTACTTTGTCTTTGTATGCTGTGTTGGTAGCGTCACCTTGTGAATGGGACATTCAGTCTTATGCATGCGCAGTCAACGCGTTCAAGTCGTGGGCAGGCCACACGGTCATAAAATTTGGGCTGCATGTGGTCGCCCACAGAAGAGCCCTGCGGATACTAGTGGACTGGAGATGATGACGTAAATTTCCTCACACAAGGTTTCCGGTTGCACATATGCAGACAGCGGAGGCACAGCGTGAATCCAGCTTAATATGTCTATACATATGTAGGTATGGAATATATGATTAATATAAGCCACACACACACACCCAAACGACTAAGAAAAGGACAATCAAATTAACAGTTTAAGATAATCTCTATGACATATTATACTGTTAAACCTCTTGACAGGGAAAACAAGGAAAATTCTTTCCAGCAGTCATGCTCCTGTAGAGAATTCAGTGGTAACCACAACAGTATAGTAATATCACAAATCAGCCTTAAAACTGTCACGGCACAATCTGATAACATAGTTAACAACTCTTGGTCAATTTGCATCAGTCCCTGTGCCGTCTGGGTTTTAATCTTCTCCCGAATCTGCTGTAGGTCCGCTTTGGCGTCCTGGTGGAACCCTCCTGTAAGGAATCTGCAGCTTGGGGAGGAGAGTGGTTATTTGTTCCCTGCAGGGGGGCTGAGTTTTTTTTCTTGGGGGGTCTACCCCGCCGAGGTGCTCTCGCCACCCGTGCAGGTTCGTCTCTCAACAAGAAGGCAGGTTTGAGTCTGTCAATGCTGACTGTTTCTTTTCTGTCCTCTAAATCAAGCACAAAATGCTTATCACCAGGTTCCAGCACTCTGAATGGTCCGTCGTATGGTGGACGGAGGGTTCATTTTAAAGCTTCGTGTCTAACAAAAACGAACTCGGCGTTTTTTAAAGCTTGGGGGACAAAAACCCGTGGAAAAGAGTGATGTGCCGGTCCGGGGAGAGTGTCCGGTCCGGTGCTGCCTAAAGGCCTCAGGGCTGGAAGATGCCCAGGCTCTGGATTCTCTGGTAAAAACTCACCTGGGAGTCTGAGAGGTTGTGCAAAAACTAATTCTGCTGGGGAGGCGTCTAGATCCTCTTTAGGCACAGAACGTAACCCCAATAAAACCCAGGGAAGTTTATTCACCCAATCTGTATCCGTTAGGGAGGCCCTGAGGGCGGCCTTTAAAGATCTGTGAAAACGCTCGCATAACCCATTAGCCTGAGGGTGATATGCGGTGGTGCGGTCAATTGTCGCCCCTAAGCTGCTGGCCATGGCTGACCAAAGCTCTGAGACAAATTGAGGCCCCCTATCGGACGTGATGTCCGATGGGACGCCGAAACGTGCCACCCAGTTTGTTAAAAAAACGCAAGCGACTTCCGCAGCTGTGGTTGACGCCAAAGGGACCGCCTCAGGCCAGCGCGTAGTACGGTCTATCATTGTTAACGGGTGTGTGAAACCCTGAGACGAAGGTAGTGGTCCCACGAGGTCGACATGAACGTGGTCAAACCTTCTGGCTGGGATTCGAAAAGGCTCTAGAGGAGCTTTTGTGTGTTTGTGTATTTTGGTGCGCAGACAAGACATGCAAGTTTTTGCCCATTCCTTTACATTTTTGCGCAGGCCCGGCCACACAAACTTTTCCGCGACCATTTTAACCGAGGAGCGCACCCCTGGGTGCGCAAGGGAGTGAACAGAGTCGAAAACGCGGCGGTGCCATGCAGCTGGGACTACCGGGCGAGGTCGGCCGGTTGAAACGTCGCATATTAGGGGGGGTACACCGTCACGTAAACCCCTTTCCTCCAGTCTTAACCCTGTTGGTCCAGACAGGAGCGCGCGCACGTCCGCGTCACTGCTTTGTTCCTCTGCCATGGCTGCGTAATCTATCCCTATGTGAATTGGGGCCGCGTACGCATCCATGTTGGCGAAGAGTTCTGCGGCTGAGGTAGTATAATCTGTCTCCTCGTGCTCTGGTGATGTCACAGCGTGAGAGAGGCAGTCTGCTACCACGTTAAGTTTGCCTGCCACATGTCGAATGTCTGTGGTGAACTCTGAGATTGCCGCAAGCTGTCTTTGTTGCCTGCCTGACCATGGTTCTGAAATTTTAGCCATCGCAAAAGTGAGCGGTTTGTGGTCTACAAAAGCTGTGAAGCGCCGCCCTTCTAACCAAAACTGGAAGTGGCGGATGGATAAATGAAGCGCTAGCAGCTCCCTGTCAAAAGTGCTGTATTTACGCTCGGTTTGGTTTAAAGATTTGCTAAAAAATGCTAAAGGTTGCCAGGTTCCGCCAACATGTTGTTGCACGACTGCCCCTATGGCCAGGTCTGAAGCGTCTGTGGTTAACGCTATGCGGGCCGAGGAATCGGGGTGAACCAACAATGTGGCATTCGCTAGAGCACTTTTTACTTCCGCGAAGGCGTGTTTGCGCTCCGGGGTCCATTCGACCGCGTTGGAAGGCTTTTGTTTACTGAGCGCGGCATACAGGGGCTGCATGAGTTGAGCTGCGCGGGGGAGGAAACGGTTGTAAAAATTCACCATTCCCAAAAATTCTTGCAGCGATTTGACTGTCTGTGGTCGTGGAAAATTTTTTACCGCGTGGACTTTGTCTGGCAATGGGACTGCCCCCTTCAGTGAAACTTTGTATCCCAAAAAATCAATTTGTGACATGCCGAATTTGCATTTGGCTGGGTTGATTATTAACCCGTGCTCTTCTAGTCTCTGAAAAACTGTAGTGAGGTGTTGTTCGTGTTCTTCCTCTGACGGGCTGGCTACCAGCATATCGTCGAGGTAGACGAACACGAAGGGGAGGTCGCGTAATACCGCGTCCACCATACGCTGAAAGGTTTGAGCAGCGCCTTTGAGGCCGAACGGCATCCGCAAAATTTCAAAAAGACTGAAAGGGGTTATTACAGCCGTTTTAGGAATGTCTTTCGCTCGAACGGGGACTTGGTGATAGCCGCGGACCAGGTCTATTTTAGAAAAAATGCGCGCACCCGCCAGATGTAATGAAAAATCTTGGATGTGAGGAATTGGGTAGCGGTCATGCGCTGTCGCATTGTTTAATCTGCGGTAATCGCCGCAAGGTCTCCAAGAACCGTCGGTTTTCGGGACCATGTGGAGTGGCGATGCCCAGGGGCTTTTCGAGCGTCTAATAATGCCTAATTTTTCCAGGGTGGTAAACTCGTCCCGTGCTATGGCGAGCTTGGTCGCACCTAAGCGCCGAGCTTTGGCGAACACGGGTGGGCCTGTTGTGGGGATGAAGTGTTCAACCCCGTGTTTCGCTACTGTTGCTGAAAATTTTGGAACTGTGAGTGCTGGAAATTGGGTGAGGAGTTGGTCAAACTTACCTCCTGCTGTTGTGACGCTGGCCTGCACGGGTGGTGGAGAAACTCGAGCTGAGCAGGGGATAGAAGAAATTTGCCTATTTGCTAGATCGACAACCCATGTGCACACAAAAAATCAGCGCCCAACAAGTTAAAACTCACCGCCGCTACAATAAATGTCCATCTATAGTTGCGGCCGTGGATGCAAAAAGGCAGGTTCCTTTCACCGAAGGTGTCGATGATCGAGCCGTTGGCTGCCATCGCTCCATTTCCCCGGGGACCCATGGCCCGGTCTGCGTGGGAAGGGGTGATAAAACTCAGCTGAGCTCCGGTGTCGATCAGGAACTGTCTCCCGGTGTGTCCGTCAGTCACATAAAGCAGCTTATTTTTCTCGCCGAGAGCCGCAACTGTTAACGGTTTCTCGGCTTTGGTGTTTCCCGAACTTTTGAATTTGCAGGGGGGCACACATTTGTACGCCCTCTCGGCGAAACGGTAGTGGTAATAGCAGAGGTCGTTCCGCCTGCTGCGCCTTGGTCGTGTTGCCGCCATGGTGGGCGGGCTCTGCTCGGTTGACTGTGGTTCTCTGCTGCTCTGGGCTTCCGCGCTGAGATCTGCGGATGCTATTGTGGCCATCTGTTCGCCGCAGGCGTTGATGAGCTGCTGCGCTTCTCGGGCCAGCGCGCGGAAGTCCTGCTGGGTGCTGCACCGCATGTTGACCAGCGTCCCTCTCATGTGTGGCGGCAGAGTGCTGAGGAAGATATGTTGGAAGAGGAAGTTGTCGTTGTCCTCTTCCTTAAGCTGCAGCATGTCCTCCATGAGGGCCTTGGGTCTGCATCCTCTGTGGCCGTAGATTGCCAGGATCTTCTCTGCTCTCTCCTCGGCTGAGGGGACGAAGTTCTCGACGATGGTCGCCTTAAGTTCTCTGTATTTGTCATGGGCGGGCGGCTGTTGGATTATGCTCCGCGCACATCTTGACGTGGCAGCGTCGAGTTTGGCGACGATGTGATAAAATTTCGTCTCGTCCGCCGTTATGCCCGCCAGTGCAAATTGAGCCTCAGCTTGCTGGAACCACGAGCTCGGGTCTTCTTGCCAGAATTCTGGCAGCTTGACGGTGATGGCGCTTGTGTGGGCCGTCCCTGATGTGTCCGCCGGGTGAGAGCGCCTTTCTTCCGCTCTCACGGCGGGGCTGGGGATGGTGCTCGGTTGAGCCCTCTTTGTAGCTTCTGCTGTGGGGCAACGTCTTCCATCCGTTCCCCTGTCTGCATGGGCGCCGGCGCTTGCCTGGGTCGCCTCTGATGAGTTAATCGCGGGAGAATGTCTCTGTTCCATCCTCACGTCTGGTCACCAGTGTAGGGAGTTAGAAATGAAGAAGCGATGTGACTTTATAAATCAAAGTTTTATATCAGCTTCACCTCCCTAACATGTCTCATCTCGGTGCAGAAGCAGAATAAGAGGTCGAGCGCAGTCAAACCTTCATACTTATACCCACACTCAACAAAAGACATTGCATATCAAAGCTGACATCCCACATTAACATAATCCCCCCTCCATTATCCTCCGTCTCCTTCACCTAACCCTGGGTGGTCAGGGAGATCGATCCGGTCTCCACCGCTGCGACTCCGTCTGCTCTTTGATCCTCGCTGGCGGTTGAGACCTCTTGTCCTGTTCTGAGGCGTGAGGTCATTCCACATATGTAATCACTAAACATTCTAATATGTCTATACATATGTAGGTATGGAATATATGATTAATATAAGCCACACTGGGTGTTTTTTTGGATACAAATGCTTGCAAATAACACACAGCTTCAGATCCGGGCTTGAAAATGCAACAGAAATGTAGAACCAAGTGTTATCCAGCTGAGGTCAAAATTTTGTAACAGTACCACAAAAAATGAATATATTACACAGCTTTGTTCTCAGGTTGTTCCCAGGTGATTTTGAACTGTGCCAAATTTTGCGAAATGGCACAGTTTGGAAAAACGTCTGTAACTTTTGAATGATTCAATATAGAAGCTTCATCTTGGGCTCTAATGAAAGGTGACACTCAGGGCTGTGTGTGTGGGGGTGGGTGGGTTGTTTATTCATTCATTCATGAATGAATGAACAAACAAGCCCCCACACACAAAGAAGCATGCCACGTAAAAAATGTGTGGCTTTTTTTTTTTTTACAAGAAAAAATAACCTACAGTGCACTAAAAATAATTCTAAAATATTTGTAATGTAGAAGATAACAATTCCCACCACCCCACCCCCACCCCCCGCTACAGAGGACGGACATCGGACATCGCTACATGACCGAATAGTCATAGCGATGTGGCGACCGCGGTGCACAGTCACCGCGGTCGCCGCGGCCGCCCCCCCCCCCCGCTACAGAAGAGTAGCGGGGGGGGGGTGTTCACGCTCCGGACGCGGCGCACGAACCGTGTACTGCGGCGCACGGACTTCGGACTTCGTGCGCCGCACAGTTGTAATTTACCGATCGGTCAAAAGTCATTTTTGATTACAATTTTCAGGGATAAAGAATAATTTAGCTTATAACACTTACCTGTTCACAGCAGCAGCGTAGCTGGCGAACTTCTCTTCCTCATTGTCAGACGAACAAGAAGCTGGTCCGCTTATTACGGACTCGTGGTTCTGGTCTCGCGACCCGGTCAAAACATAATTCCATTATTGCGGTTTTGCGCTTCCATGATTGCGGTTTTGGCGGACGATTTTTCAAAACAAATAACAGTAGTAAGAAAAAGACTGGCGAACGCATGTGTGTCACCCAGCCTTCGTCGTCGGCCTCCGTCGGTCTATGATGACCATGGAAGAGAATCCTAAACGTCTATTCTGCTGGAATAAAAAAAAAAAAAGCACCGCCTGTGGCTGAACAGGCCGATGCGCAAATGGCAGTCCCTGTCATGCAGGTCGCACTTGTGGGTGGTCTCCGTGCTGCTGGGTCTGTGGCGGTTCTTCCTGCGGGTCCTTTTTTCATCTGCTGCAGCAGTCAGTCTCTCTTCACCCAGCCTTACACAAAACAGCTTTCGAACTTCTGTGCTTCAATTGGCTCGCTGCATTCGCAGCGTTGGTAGGCGGGTCCTTCTTGCTAGGTTTTCAGTCATTGGTTCTTCAAGGTTTCAGAAACCCAATTCAAGGCTCTTATTAGTCGAATGAGAGGTCAATCATATCTAATCTGTTCGCGGCTGTGTCTGTAGTGGAAGAACGGAAATGCAGCTTTTTTTTTCAGTGCGCTCTTGGATGCTGCGCCCTCATGCGCTCTAGGATGCAGAGACGTGCCCGTCCGCGGTACACCGGAGTGCAAGAGGTTAAGAAACAATTTAGCTTAAGAAATAATAAGCTAAGCATTAATCAATTGTTTAATGCAGAGATTCCCAAAGTGGGGGTTGTGACCCCCGGGGGGTCCCGAGATACTGAGGAGGGGTCGCGAGTTGATTTTCAGAATCCTTAGGTGATTACTCAGGTGACATGTCACTTTAACTGCGCCACAATAAACGTCACAAGTAGATTTCATCTGAACAGCTCAAATCAACACACTGTGGTGACACAAAGGAGATGACACTCTACCCAGTACTTCGGGGTGTTGGGGGTGCTAGCCAGGGACGCCAGAGCACCAGGGGGGTATGTAGTAAATAAAGAAGTGCCTTTCGCCCCGCTGTGCCAGGCTCACACCTGAGGACGTAGGGGCGTGAATGTGTTAATCTGTGTATGCTGGTGAGTGTTTACACTTGGTAACAGGTATGTAAATGTGTTTAACCTGAGTGGCAGAGGCGGGGAGAAAATGTATAAAGCAGATCGCTTTGGCATGCAGAGTTAGTCTGTTCTGTGTTGGAGGAGAAATAAACCTCTGTGTCGTCAGCTCGTGTCTTCTCTGCTTTCATCCTCCACAACACTACGCTTTAAGCCCAGGATATTGTTCTTAAAAATGAAACGTTGGTTCATACCGACCAAAGACAATGCAGCGAGGCCAGCAGAGACGGCAGAAGAGGAGAGTGGAGACAATCCACCAGAAAGGGAGACGTCTGGTATGGGGGGAGGAGGAGGAGGAGGCCAAAAGAAAGTCATAGCTAACAAAACAACATCCACAACCAAAGCTCAAAAGGCATCATATGAAGTGGCATATCAAAACTTGGGTTGCTTAGAGAAAAAGAACATTTGAGGATTAACTCCAACTAGTCACTGCTTTCTCAGAAAAGTGGCAAAACTTTAGGGGAAAAGTTAGAGTCTAAAGTCTAAGTAGTGAAAGTATTGTGAGTAACAAAGGGAAAATAAATGCTGTATTTATCTGGAGTTAAAACAGAAGAGCTGCGTGAGATGTGGCCTGGCTGATGGTCAGGAGGGAAAAGAAATTGAACTCTGGTGTCAGTAGAACAAAATGAGCATTGACACACACACACACACGGGGTGGTCCTGAGTGATATCACCAACCAGGGACTGGCTTTGGTTTGAATAAAAGGGGGGGGATGCAGAGAGATTGGTTTGAACTAAATTCTCAGAAATGCTTAATTATCACAAAACTAGACACATGTTGGATGTGACTGGCACAAGTTCATGCAAAACATTTCTATGTGATTTTTGGCTAATCTATGAGGATTCATAATGAGGAAGACATGCACAAATATTTATGACACACAAACATTGTGAACAGACTTCATATGAGTTTCAGGAGCTCTTCTTCAGTGGAGGCAGTCGCAGCCCCCGATGCTGGTAGAGAGCTTTTTGTTCTTTAGTTCCTCACAACTAGGTGTGAAAGGTCTGTGTGGTTGAAGCCTGCCTCATGCTGCATTTCCCCTCTAGTCTGCCTTGGTCCGCGTATGCTTTGGACAAGCCCGGCACGCGTGTGGCGCTGTTCATGCTCACTTTTTTCATCTACCCAGGCCAAGCGGTTGACGCATGTGCACAACCATCATTTGTAGTTTCACTCCCGCCCAATAGGTAGCGCCAAAACGCTGATGCACCAGGATTTTCACCAACGAAGAAACGCGAGAGCAACTCATATCAACAACAAAGTTTCTTTTCAAATATAGAGTCCGTTTCTGCTGTTTGACTTCCCGGTTTTCACTCCTTTTCCACGAAGATGCTGCTGCTGCTGTAAAATAAAGTATGTATGTATAATTCATGTATGTTTTTATTCTCGTTTTCCACCTCGTTGTCTTCTTCGTCTACTGATGTACGCTGTGTCGATATCACCACCTCGTGATTGGGACATTCAGTCTTGCGCATGCGCTTTTCAACGCATTCAGGTCGTGGGCAGGCAGCGCGGTCACAAAATTTGGGCTGTACGCAGTCGTCCACGGTCGGGCACTCTGGACACTAGTGGAGTGGAGACGATGATGTAAATTTCGTCACACGAGGTTTCCAGTTACACGTACGTGGACAGCAGAGGTGTAGCATGGAGCAGGCTTTAGCGAGAGAGGGGAGGGGTTGTGGAATGCACCCAGAAACTGCTTGGATCCTGTGGGGGTGATGAGACATGGAGCAGCGTTAAGTCTCAAAAGTTTGTAAATTGAGCAACAAAGTTCATGAGAGGGAATTGCAGAGCTCAATCTGGCTTGAGTGCGCTACATTAGTTAGCAATAATATTAGGGCTACAGCTATCGATTATTTTACTGATTGAGTAATCAGTCACTCTAATCAATCGATTAATCGAGTAATCAGATACTTTTTTGTACTGAAGAAACTTGCATTGACCAACATATGTGGAACTTTCTTTCCTAAAGAGCAGTAGTAATTATATCAAACACTCGGTAACACAGGTACACATTTATTGCAGTGTGTGTTGCAATGTTTATTGCATATAACCCCATTTGCAGTTGCTGCAAATGGGGTTATAATGCCTTTAAACTGTGACAGCAGAATTGTTGATGTATACTATTAGGTGCCTAGTATTACACCACATTCCAAATTATTATGCAAATGATATTTGTCTCTGATTTTTCTAAATAGTTGATGCAAATGACCGTGAGTATACTTTTCAGGTCATCAACCGTTGGAGCATGATTCAAATTTTATTGAACAAACCTCCCAATGAAATCTTGTTTTTGCAAAAATAAAAAAAAAATCACAATGCACTGTTCTAAATTATTATGCACAACAGAGTTTCAAAACATTTTGTTGGTTGTAAAGAACTGAAAATGGTCATTTGTTGAATTTGCAGCATTAGAAGGTCATATTTACTGAAATCAATTGCTCAGTTGCTCTGAGTGTTGCTATCCCTGTGCTGTTGCAATCCTGGAATTTCCCCGTTGTGGGACTAATAAAGGCTTATCTTATCTTATCTTATCTTATCTTATCTTATCTTATCAAAAGCTATTTCAATCAAAAACATCTTAACAGGCCAAGTTACATATGAACATAGGACTCCTTCTTTGATATAACCTTTGCAATTCTTGCATCCATTGAACTTGTGAGTTTTTGAAGTTTCTGCTTAAATTTTTTTGTAAAATGTCCAATAGCCTCCCACAGCTGCTGTTTTGATGTGAACTGCCTCCCATCCTCATAGATCTCTTGCTTGAGGATACTCCAGAGGTTCTCAATAGGGTTGAGGTCAGGGGAGGGTGGGGGCCACACCACGAGTTTCTCTCCTTTTATGCCCATAGCAGACAATGGCACAGAGGCATTCTTTGCAGCATGAGATTGTGCATTGTCATGCATGAAGATAATTTTGCTATGGAAGACACGGTTCTTCTTTTTGTACTGTGTAAGAAAGTGGTCAGTCAGAAACTCTATATACTTTGCCAAGGTCATTTTCACACCTTCAGAGACCCTAAAGGGGCCTACCAGCTCTCTCCCCATGATTCAGGGCCAAAACATTACTCCGCCACCTCTTTGCTGATGTCGCAGCCTTGTTGGGACGTAGTGGCCATCCACTACTCCATCCATCTGGACCATCCAGGGTTGCACGGCATTTATCAGTAGCCAAGACAGTTTGAAAATTAGTCTTCACATATTTCTGGGCCCACTGCATCCGTTTCTGCTTGTGAGCATTGGTTAGGAGTGGCCGAATAGTAGATTTATGCACAACTGCAAGCCTCTGCAGGATCCTACACCTTGAGGTTCGTGGGACTCCAGAGGCACCAGCAGCCCATGTAAGTTATTGATTAATTTATTAATCATTAATTGATTCACCTTACTGATCAATTAACAAATAATTGATAAGCAGCAATTTTCCTGAGAATGTGAATTTCACTCAGTACAATACAATCTATCTTTAACATATAAAAAGTTAATTATTACTGTTTTTGATATACTGAATAAAACATGAACATCATATTCATATTCATTTTTGTAGTTTAACAAATTTTGTACTGTATAGTGTGTCCTATGTGCTGGTACATCTCATTAAATTACAAATGTCATCATTTTTAATTTATTTTAAAAGCTATTACCAATATTCATAAAATTTATCTTTTTTAGTTATATTAGAAAAAAAATAACTTTCACGATCTAATTTACTGAGATGCACTAATAGACTGTTTTAACAGGAAAATAAATTGTGAGCTGCTTCATCTGTTGCATGTTAAACATTACCACAGTACCCCAGCAATCCAGACAAACACAGTACGATCTGGGCCACCTCTGTTGTCTGTTACCTCAGTGGTAACTTGAGTCCAGTCTGCTTTCCCGTCTAGCGGTGGGTTGAAGGCAGCAGAGATGGGTTTTGGGGCTCATGTAGTTTCTTCCTTGCTTTGGTCCGTTTCTTTGCCCTGCTGATTTGAAGCAGCAGGGTTGATCTTTAAGCTCACATTGACATGATTGGTTGACCCAGAAGCAGACATGGACTCGAAATAGACACAATTATCTTTTAATTTAATTAATTTTTAACAAAAGAGCCCAAGAAATCCCTCAAAACATCGTTGATCAGACGTTGGAACACAACGGGAGCATTAGTCAGACCAAACGGCATCACCAGGTATTCGAAGTGGCCACTATGGATACGGAAACCCGTCTTCCACTCATCCCCCTCTCTAATCCTCACCAGGTGGTATGCGTTGTGGAGATCTAATTTCGTGAACACGGAGGCCCCCTGGAGGGAATCAAATGCAGTGTTGATTAGGGGAATAGTGTGTCCTTAATGGTGATGTTGTTCAGTTCCCGAAAGTCAATACAGGGCCTCAAGGAGCCATCCTTTTTTCCCACGAAGAAACCCCTACCCCCACCGCCGAGGAAGATGGTCCACGTCAGCTCTGTGTCTAGTGTTAAATACATACTGGTGTAAGTCATGGGAACAGAACTCTGAGTCGGTGGCTTCTGCTGGTGTATGGAGGGATGCTTGAAGCTGTGAATTTAAAGTGTGCAAGGGGTAGGTGGTAATCTGGGGGGGAAAGACGCGTGCCCTGTGGGGTCCAGTTTACCCACTTCAGTGTGAGTGCTGTTTTTTTCTTGCCTGAGCTCAGGGACTCCTTGATGTATTTCTCCGTTGCTTCCTGCTCCAGAGCCGACAGGCTGTAAAGCTGACTGATGGTAACGGAGCCCCCGGCAGGAGGTTAATGGCACAATCGTATGGGCAGTGGGGGGGAAGTGACAGTGCTTGAGTCTTACTAAAGACGGTGCCCAACTCATGGTATTCAGAGGGAACCCGGGACAGGTCAGGTGGGGGTGCGTCAGGGGCACAGAGGGGCACGGAGGGAGAGCAGGCAGCAGACTGAAGGCAGGCACTTAGGCAGAAGGAACTCCACGAGATAATTTTTCCTGAACGCCAATCGATGGACGGGTTGTGCAGCCGAAGTCAAGGGTACCTCAAAATAACTGGGGAGGCCGAAACGGGAAGCACAAAAAGCCTGATTTGCTCCTGGTGATTGCCTGATATCAGAACAGAAACTGGGGCAGTTTGCTTGGTGACTATGGCGAGCGGAGCCTTGGACAGAGCGATAAGCTTTAAGGAAGTCTTCAGCGGTGGCAGGAGAGCCCCAGCCGGGTTGCCAGATCTTCAGAAATAAAGCTCTGCTCAGCCCCTGAGTCAATGAGTGCGTGAGTGGAGATTTCATGAAGATTGTGTTTGAAGTGGATGGGCAGTAGACATTTGGTAAGGGGATTTTCCTGGAGTGAGTCCATGAGTCCCCCTATTGTGACCCACGGACCCACTCTTTTGGCCGAATGGGGCAGGATGCCAGCTCATGTTCCTCACTAGCGCAATATAAGCACAGCCCTAGCTCGTGGCGGTGCTGTTTCTTGGCCGGAGGCATCTTGGACTGGCCCATCACCATAGGCTCAGCAGTGTCAAGGGGATCGGAAGGGGGAAGGGCCAGCGGGGGGGGGGTGGGGCTATGGGGAGCAGCGGAACTGTGAGCCCGAGCAACCGGAAGGTCGACGCTCGTTGGCCCACTCCCTCAGCTGGTTGTCAATGCTAATAGTTAAGGAAATTAGCTCGTTTAGTTTGCTAGGCTTATTAATGCGGGCTAACTCGTCGCTCAGGCTAGGGCTAAGGCTGCGGGTGAAAATACTGCAAAGGGAGGCATCCTCCCACCCCACGTCCGCTGCCACCACCTGAAAGTCCACAGAATAATTGGCTACCGATTTATTCCCTTGTTTAAGATTGAGTAGCCGGGTGGTGAGCACACTATCTCGGTCCGAGTGGTCGAACACCTCATTAAATTCACTCACAAACTGGTCATATGTTACGTTAGCATAGTCAGGCTGAGCCATTACCGCATAAGCCCACGCTAAGGCCCTCCCCTCCAGGAGATTGACGATATAGCCAATGCGGCTGTGACTAGTGGGGAAAACCCCTGGCACCCACTGAAACACTATGCCACACTGCAGCAGAAAACCCCGTGCTTCACCTAGCTTACCGCTAAAGCGTGTGTGCATGGGGACTGGAGTCAGCCGAGACTGCGGGGAAGGAGAAGTAAAGGAGCTGGCTGGTCCGGCAGCCCCCCCAGGAGCCGGTGGAAAGGGCTGCGGAGTTGTGAGGCGATCCAGGCATGTGTTGATCTGCATGAGCTGAGTGAGTATGACTTGTTGCTGGTGGGATAACTGGTCTACCTGAGCCTCAGTGATGTTAAGTTTTTGTGCTAATGCACCGTCTGCTGGGCCAGTCTGACGGAGAAGTGCTGACATGATTGGTTGACCCAGAAGCAGACGTGAACCCAAAATAGACACAATTATCTTTAATTATAAAGGGTGAGAGTGTGGATGTGTGCGTGGGTGCAGGAGTGAAGCAGCTGGGTGAGCAGAGCACAGTTCAGACTGGCAACCCAAGGAGAGAGCACAGACAGGTGGATGAGTGACTGAGGCTTGGAGGAATGAATTAGTGAATGTTCAATCTTATGAGTTAGCTGGAAGGCAGAAGCGCAGAAGAACTACTGAGGGCTCTGGCCCAGTTGTACCGTGCCTAGGCTGTCTCTGCTGACAAGGTGAAGTGGTGCAGGTGCGTACAGAGGGCTGGTGGAGTGTGGGCTGCGCTCAGGTCCGCCGCCAGGAGGAGGAGGTCCGCCGCCAGGAGGCTTCCACCTGTGCACAAGGGAGAAGGAGGAGAGTGGAGGAGTGAAGGAATGACAGAGGCTTGCTTGTCGGTGGGGAGCTCAGACTCCCAGGAGAGACGACGAGCAGGAAGGAGCTAAGGAGACGGAACTCCAGAGCAGAACGAGGAGAATAGGCGAGGAGGTCTTGCAAGACCATAGGAGCGTTGACGTCTCTGTGCAGACCAGAGGGCAGCGCTGCTTATGTAGGCTTCTAGATGAGACGATCGGGTGTGCATGCAGTTGTGGAGATAATTAGGGCAGCAGGCATGCAGAGCGGATCATAACACACATGCCATTGGAACTTGTTGTGGCTCTCCGACATAACCTGGAAGGGCGAGTTTTTTCTCTCTACACAGTGCATGCGCTCTGGGGGGGCTTGGTATCTTTTTTGCTTTTTCTTTAGTTTAAGTGACTGCGTGCGTCCCCGCCTGAACGACGACACCACTACATTTCATAGAGTAAGCTCCCATTGAAAAGGACTGCTGAGTTATCAATTAATTGACAACTAATTTAATTTAGTTGACTAAGTTCTTATTGACAATTAATCAAAAGTCAGTTAATCATTAACATCCCTAACTAGAACTGATAACATGATCCTGCTGTACTTTATGCAACACAATAACTTATTTTCCTTTATTACACTCTCTTGCACTTTTTTCCTCTTTTGTACTATGAAGAAGAGCTGCATTTTAAATTTTATTGAATGGATGTAAAATGACAAAGGCTTTCTCACATTACACCATAAAGTTCAGTTTTGTAGCATTAGCTTCAACTCACAACGTAGGAAAAAAAAAAAAAAAAACACTTGTTGGCTATTGGCGGTAGCTGCTATGTTATTTCGCCATATAAGCATAATTAGCATAGCTGACTACATTCTATTCATCTTAATTTAAAATTTCAATCACGTACCTTGTCTCAGTCCGCTGCTCGTGCATGATGTGGCTGGATACTTTCTGCTAAAATGCTGTGACACTGACGTTGTGCTGCTGTGGGATGCTAGCTCGGCTTTACAATGTAGACACTGCACAATGTTTTCTTTCAATTTCAGCTTGAAATGATCCCAGACTTGAGATACTTTTTGTCGTTTTCTCTGACTTTCATCCTTTTTTCATCACTCTGTTGCTTTTCTTCCTGCCCCACTGAATCCATGATATGCCATTAAACAAAGCCACGTCTTGTTTATATAGTGTGACCAGAAGAAGGTCATACAGTCCGGAAGTTCTACATTAAACTAAGCCTCAAATCATCGATTTTGAATCGAGGATTTTTTGTAATCAAGTTACTTGAATTATTCGAATAATCATAAGCCCTAAATAATATATCCATCCATCCATCCATCCATCCTCTACTGCTTATCTTTGGGTCTGTGTCATTGTGGCAACAGTCCAAGCAGAGTAGCCCATACTGTGGCCCAGTTCACATAGCACCATGATCCCTCCTGCAGGCCATGAGCCTACTACAGGGTGGACCCATGTGGTTCCTTTGGGCCCCCAAACCAGATGAGATACACTGGGTCCTTGTAACTTTTTCACGGGGCTCCACCGGACCGCTCTTGGTCTGGCCCTTCAGTCAGGACCATTTTTCCTTGGGAGACCCTACCAGGGGCAAGTTGCCCCCGACGACATAGCTCCTGGGATCATTAGGGCACAATAAACTACTGAAAGAAATGATGTAGCCTTTTCAAATTGATACAGTAATTCTATTTAATCAACATCTTCGATGACTTACAACCTGACCTGACTATGGATTTTGGGTCAGAAGGTCAAAGGTCAAAGTTAACATTCCAGTTGCACTATAGTAAATGGTAAATGTTAGATACACTATTACTATAAAATGAGTAAAGCTAGGGCCACCAAACCTGGTACACAGGTTCACCTTGGGATCTGACCTCTCACTATGGGTTTGGGGTCAAAAGGTCAAAGGTCAAAATGGCTTAAACTATATCTCAACAACAAAAAAAGCTTGGGTTGCCAAACTTGCTACACAGGTTCATCTCGGGATCCTGCCCTACAATTATAGGTTGTATACTTTGTTGTATATTCATGGATGATGGATTTATCATAATTTAGTTCTCCCAGAGTAATTATTTTGAAAAGTTGAAAACTGCTCTCTGTCAGTCAGTAATGGGATCTTCAAAGAAAATGGAGGTGGGGGATATTGTACTCGCCTCAGAGTGCTCTTGTTTAAACAGAGTACAGACCTGTTGGGTTACTGTATGCACAAATGCAGGTAAATAAAAATTTGCATTTGGATCTGTTTTATGTAATTGTGCTTTAAAAGTTTAAAATGAAATTTAAGTTTAAAAAAAGTTGGAAATTTGGAACAATAAGAAATGCATTTTTAATTCCACAATTTGTCCTGGTTTATGTCAAAATGAAGATTTATTTCTAACGACTTGGTTTGCTCAGAGATTTGGAGCTGTGCATGCTTGTGAGTGCCATTCATAATGAGAACATTTTTACACTTTGTAATGCCTGCTGAAAACTGCCTGTATTGCCAACAGAATTCTACAAGTGCCTGCTTGGCCCACTGGAGTGTGATAATTCAGAGTTGTGTTTGTCCTGCATTTTCAGCGCGTACCAGGTGGTGGTGGAGGAGGAACGTCCACGCAGAGCACGAGGCACAGCAGAAATCTTGCGCTGCTACCCAGTTCCCATTCACTTCCAGAATGCCACACTCCTGAATTCACAGTACTACTTCACTGCTCAGTTCCCCGCCGCCGGCATCCATTCGCCTCAGCCCTTCACTGTGGGGGACAACAAGACCTACAATGGCTACTGGAACGCCCCTCTGCTGCCACAGAAGAGCTACAGCATCTATTACCAGGCTGTCAGCACAGCCAATGGGGTGGGTGTTTGTCAGTTTTGGTTTATTTCGCTTTTATTCATGATTGAGTAGAACTGCACACTTGGACCAAACTGATATGATAATGTAGTTTAAATAAGCCTTTTCTTTCACATTATTCTTCTCTTCTTCTCTCATTGTATCCCATTTTATCAGTTTAATTTTTGAGAGAGATTACATACACAGGTATATTTAATCAGTTCTTTGGTTGAATGATAAAGTTACTGATGGGCCTGGCCAGCAGTATGAAAAATATTTAGCCAGGAACTGATCAAAGCATTTCCACTTCCTATTTATTCCTTTTGCTAAGATGTGTTGTATTTTACCTGGAGGGCTTTCACGAGATGATCCCCAATGAGTACCATTAAATGTGGTAAATTTTTTGAACCCCAAATAGTATTTGACATTTGCAAATATTGCTTTTTTTTGTCTCAGATCAATTTAACTTTGGTTTTTGTTATAAGAGAGACAGTTCTGCCCAGTAAACACTAGCATTCTTCTACTTCCATATATAGGTCTGCAAAAAAACAAGAATCTAAAGAAACCACTGCAAAATTAACACTTTATCTGGTTTTAGTGTTTATACGTATGCATTTGAGTAATATTAACAACTTTGTTTTATTCTCTAACCTACTGAAAACATCTCACCCAAATTCCAAGTCACAATATCATCATTTAGAGCATTTATTTACAGAAAATGACAACAGCCTAAAAGCAACAAAAAGTTGTTGCTTTTAGATGTGATTTTAGATCAAATAATGCAAGAAAACAAGTTCACATTCATTCTTAACTTAAACACTACAATGCTTAAGTTTTAACTTAGAAAGAACTCAGAAATCTGTATTTGTGTAATAACTCTGATTATTATTCACAGGTTTCAGGCATCTTACCGAGCTAGATGAACACCTAATGAGTACCTCCTTAAGTAGATTGAGGTTTCCTTGTGTTAGAATTGGCACTGGTCGCTTATTTTTTTTTTTCCAGAGCTGTATATGGCATTACATACAGTACTTCAATGATCGCTTCCATTTCTGTAAGATAATTGGAATGTACATTTTGATATGCAGAAACTTGCATAAACATAAAATAATCAGCTGGTGAATGTGGGCTAAAGTGACTGCTATTGGTAGTGGCTAAAACCAGACTAAATGGGATACTATCAATTGTCTTCTCCTATTCGTCCAGCAGCATTATATTTTTTATTCATTTTGGGGTTTTTTTAGTACAGCTCTATAGAACTCAATTGATTCACAGCTATTCTTGCAAGCATCTCCGGTGAAACCTGAAGTCAAGAGTGTGTTATGTAGAAATCTCTGACTAAAACTGCAGGGATTCTTAGCACAATAATGCTGATGACTTTCCCTCTGAGTTCTTGGTATTTCTTATGTGAAATGCCTGCACACATTCCCTAACTCACCGGATACTAAAATAATATGAAAAAACAGTGTAAAAGAAAAATTAAACTTTGAAGTCCAAGTTGTGTTTGTTGCAAATATGCAGCTAATTGTCTCTACTTAGCAACAAGATAATTAGATTAGCATATCTAAGATGATCACTAATTTGTTTTTTTGAGTTACTCCACTGTAGGAGAAATGAAAATTTAACCTGATTTTACAATAATCACAGGATCAAAGTTGTGAACATTATTTTTATGACTTTCTTTGTTATATATCCTGTACTGCTTTTTGTAAGCACACCCTTTCACTTTTAGAGTACATCTTCTGCACATCTGCTTTATAGTGCACGAGACATGCTTCAATCAGAATAACAATGCTTCATGGAAACACTTCTATTAAAGCTGACTGGCTTAATTGGAACAAATGTTCCATCTGAATGAGTGCGTTGGTATAAATCCTTAATAATCTGATCAAAAGGAAAATTTTACACATGCAAACACTTTGGAGCAGATTTACTAATGTGCTGTGCCATCACAAAACCCTGTTTTGGTGTTAAAAAAACTGCTGTTGAGATTTGCTAAGGGGCACAGGGCAAAGTTTGGAAAAGCGTGGACTATGTTAATTTTGTGCCTGGCCTCAATGCATATGTATTTGTGGGAGTTGTCATGTCAAAGCACAAATTTGATGGAGGAGAGTATTTAAATGACTGGTGCAAGATGATTTTTAAGGTTTGTGGTTGTCAGTCTCCTGGTAAATGTACCAGGATTTAACACCCCAAAAAAGCTTGTCTTAATTCATTTGCGCCTGACATGGCAGTGATAGTTTTGGTGCCAAGACACTGGCGAGAACCGAGGGCATGTGGCCGAAGAGACAGAAGTTTCTCTCTCCATGTGACTTTTTTTGGCATAACAGAACAGATTATATGAACAGAAACGATCTCACAGAGATTGGTGTTGTGCTGAACTGGACATAAGCCGGCAGAGGATTTTTTAAAATTTCATTTGTTTATGTATAGCCTACTACTACTACTAATAATAATAATAATAATTTATTTCATTTATAATGCATTACATTTTGGGACAAAATCACAAAGTGCTACACAAACAGGATTAAGAAAAAGAATAAAAGCAAACATTGTTGAAGTTTCTTCTCCTCTCCATCCATCAGCTTCGCCTGGCTTTTGAAACAAAAGCTCTTCCACATTGTCAATTTTCTTTGTTTTTCCTCCCTCTATCCATAGCATAAAATGGTAATTCAGTTCCCTCTTCTCTCTCCCAGTTCAAGATACAATAGGAGAACAACAACGAGATTATTTTAAAAAAGAGCACAGATCCATAGACGTCCCCCGAAATTGCAACATCCTAGTATGACAGCAGTCTCTGCTGTGGTTGTCCGAGGAATAAGTGAAATCGTGTGTGTTTAACTTTATTCCATTCCAGACTTCAGAAAACATAAAATGTAGATTTATCAAAAGTCATGGACTGGGAGACCTGTAGATTTTGTTAAAACAAAGTTATTCATATAATAAAACCCCAGATTCTCCATCGGACCATCTTCAAGTCTTTGACCAACACGTTGGTCAAATAATCAATTTATTCATGAGTAGTCCTTTTTTAAATTATATACAAATACTAAATTTATACATATTAAACAATGGAGTCTGCCATGTGAAATGAAAATCAAAACTTTGAAATATGACGAACAATATAAACTATTTTACTGGGTTTTGCGTCTAAACAAAAGCTTAAAAAAACTCCTATATTATGCTCCTCCGAATTGGCTGTGCCTGTGTTGATGACCCACTTCCTCAGGTGTGCCTGTGCACAATTTTGCAGTGCTCTTGGTGGATGGGTGGTCATTCACCATGGGTGGTGAAGTGACAGAGTCTGTGTTCATAATTTTGCGTGTTGATAGTAGATCACTTACAAAAATTGGCCACTCCCTTAGGCGCTCTGTCTATTTTGCGTACTTGCTAATTTGCACTGCCTTAGTAAATCTGCCCCTTTGCATGCCTGACCCTACAGGTCACATGACCAGTTCCTGATCTTTCAAACCTAATGTGGATGATGGCACTTGTTGAAAATGTAGGATTTCAGATTTGGATTGCTAAACGTCCCAAAGGTTGAAAAGGTTCATAATGAAAAGTTGTTCAAAAAAGTATTTGAAAAGTTGAATGAATTCTGTGTAGTTATGAAGTAACTTTTCAACATTCTTACAGCATCAAAGTAACTCTTTCAAGAGTATGTTTGTCAGCCAAGCATTTAGTCAAATGCAGATACAGTAAGGCAACACCACAGATTATGCTGGATCACAGATTTTGGAATCCACCTTTTCTTCTTCTTCTTCTTCTTCTTCTTCTTCTTCTTCTTCTTCTGGTAGGATGGACAAAATTACCTTTTACATGTCAGAAAAGGTACATTCTCATTAAATGCTTTGGCCATGTAAATCTGATCAGTTGTTCACCCATGCGAACAGTTACAGCTGAGGTTAAGAGTTTACATACAGTTGAAACCAGAAGTTTATATACACTATATAAAAAGACACAACCTTTTTTCTCACTGTCTGACATTAAATCAAGCTAAAATTTCCCTGTTTTAGGTGAGGTAGGATTACCAAAATTTTTTCTACTTGCTAAATAATTTTTATGTTTGCTAAAAAAATTAGAGAATTTTTTTACTACTTTCTTCAAAGTCAAAAGTGTACATACATTTCCTTAGTATTTGGTAGCATTGACTTTAAACTATATGACTTGGGTCAAATATTTTGGGTATCCTTCCACAAACTTCTCACAATAGTCTGCTGGAATTTTGGCCCATTCCTCCTGACAGAACTGATGTAACAGAGTCAGGTTTGTAGGCCACCGTTCTCACACATCTTTTCACCAATGCCCACAAATTTTCTATGAGATTGAGATCAGGTCTTTGTGAAGGCCGCTCCAAAACACTGACTTTGTTGTCCTTAAGCCATTTGACGGTATGCTTAGGGTCATTGTCCATTTGGAAGACCTATTTGCACCCAAGCTGTAACTTCCTGGCTGATGTTTTGAGATGTTGCTTCAATATTTCCACAAAACGTTCTTTCTTCATGATGTCATCTATTTTGTGACGTGCACCAGTTCCTCCTGCATCAGAACACTCCCACAGCATGATGCCGCCACCCTCATACTTTAGTTTGGATGTTGTTCTCTGGCTTGCAAGCTTTCCTCCTTTTTTTTTTCTCTCCAAATGTAATGATGGCCATTACAGCCAAACAGTTCAATTTTAGTTTCATCAGACCACAGGACGTCTCCAAAAATTATGGTCTTTGTCCCTTTGTCTTGTTTGTAGATAATGACACTCTTTTATCAGCGCCAGCCGGCATTGTCACATGGTCTTCTGGTTTTGTTCTGGGGTTGATATACACATTTCACACCAAAACACATTCATCTCTGGGACACAGAACCCATCTCCTTCCTGAGTGGTATGATGGCTGGACGTTCCCATGGTGTTTATACTTGCATATAATTGTTTGAACAAATGATCGTGGCATTTTCAGGCATCTGAAAATTGTACCCAATAATGAACCAGACTTATGGAGGTCCACAATTCTCTTCCTGATATCTTGGCTGATTTCTTTTGATTTTCCCATGATGTCACACAAGGAAGCAGTGTGTCTGAGGTGTGCCTTAAAATACATCCACAGGTGTGCCACCAAATAACTCAGATGTTGTCAGTTAACCCATCAGAAGCTTCCAAAGCCATGACATCATCATCTGGGCTTTCCCAAATTGATTAAAGGCATAGTGATCTTAGTGTATGTAAACGTCTGACTTTGAAGAAAGTAATAAAGTTCTCTTAAAAAAATAGTAAATATAAAAATTATTATAGAAATATTATGGAAATACAGTATATTATTATAGAAATAATTTTAGCAATCCTAACTGACCTAAAACAGGAAACGTTTAGTCTAATTTAATGTCAGACAGTAAGAAAAATGGTTGTGTCTTTTTATACAGTGTTTGTAAACACCTGATTTCAATAGTACATGTAGATTATTGCAGTCTTGAATTTCCAGTGGTCCCTACAAGTTTTAATTTTCTATGATGGAATAGCTAAATCATATATACATCCACATACATTTCTGGAAACATGAAAAAAGTACAGCAATGCTATTGTGTAGTTTAATGTCCCATGGGTATTTTCACCTCAGTCAAGCACTTCTGGTTGCATCCACAAGCTTCTGGTTGTTTCTTTGACCACTCTCTACTTCTCAAAATTGGTCTAGTTCAGCTAAAACTACTGGCTTTTGGGGATTTGCTTGTTTTTTTTAGCACAGTCCGCAGGATCTCACAGGTTCGGATTTTGGGAAGGCCTGTCTAAATCTTAATTCTAGTCAGATTTTGTGGAGAGCGTGAAAAGATGAGGCTGAGTTTATTTCTCATTGCAGGTTTATTCACGTATCTCCAACATCCTCCAAACAAGAAAAGAGACACATCCTCCCACATCTGCCCTTTTTATACCCGGGACATCAAAGTACAGAGTCACATTGTCTTTAAATCCCAAGACACAATACATCATCCTCCAGGTCTTCTCCCCTCCACCTAAAACCACTGGTGGTCAGGAAATCTCTCAAGGCCATCTCTAAAGATCACATTTCGCACCCTCCTGTTATCCCCAGGAGACCCAGACCTATTGTTCATTCTGAGACGTGAAGCAAGAGTAATATACATATGCAGCCTAAGCAACTCACATATGTGTGCCACATGACCCCCCCCCCCCCAAACGTCTAAGATAAAACAATGCAACACAGTCTGCATATCATGATAAAATCACAAACATCAGTCCACGTGCTGTTTGGGCTTCAATCGTCTTCCGAACTTGCTGTAAGCGGGCTTTACCACTCCTGCGGCACCATCCTGCTGTGGATCTGCTATCTGAGGATGAGAACTGTTAGTCAATCCCTGTGTGAGCTCTGGGGAATGCTCCCTAGGAGGTCTGCCGCATCGAGGAGCCCTCGCCAACTGCACAGCTTCGTCGGCCATCACAAAAGCGGGTTTGAGTCTGTCATTTCCCTTCTGCCCCCCAAATCTAGCAAAAAGTGCTTATCACCTGTTTCCAGCACTCTAAATCGGCCATCATAAGGCGGTCGCAAGGTTGGGCGATGAGCATCGTGTCTGACAAAAACAAACTCCGCATTTTTTAAAGCCTTAGGTACAAAAACGCACGGAAAACTGTGATGAACGGGGCCAGGAAGCGTGCTCGCTCCCGTGTCGCTCAGTAACCGCTGAGCAGGGGGGCACTCTGGCGCAGGATTGTCTGGGAGAAACTCCCCGGGCAGCCGGAGTGGCTGTGCAAAAACCAATTCAGCTGGGGAGGCTTTTAAGTCCTCTTTAGGTGCAGAACGCAACCCCAATAAAACCCATTGTAGCCTGTTTACCCAATTTGCATCCGTAAGCGACGCTCTGAGGGCTGCTTTCAATGACCTATGGAAACGTTCGCATAAACCATTAGCCTGGGGGTGGTACGCGGTAGTGCGGTGGATCGTTACCCCCAGGCTGCGGGCCATCGCTGACCAAAGCTCGGAAACAAGTTGAGGACCTCTGTCGGATGTAATATCCGACGGAACTCCAAAACGCGCTACCCAAGCCGTTAAAAACGCGCGCGCCACCTCCTCGGCTGTGGTTGATGCCAGTGGGACCACTTCAGGCCAACCCGTGGTGCGGTCCACCATTGTCAAAAGATGTGTGCACCCCTGTGACGGCGGGAGGGGGCCTACGAGGTCGACATGCACTCTTAGCCGGGATGTGAAACGGCTCCAAGGGGGCTTTAGTGTGTTTGTGTATTTTGGCTCGCTGGCAAGCCATGCAGGCTCTTGCCCACTCCTTAACGTGCTTGCGCAGGCTCGGCCATACAAATTTCTCTCCTACCATTTTGACCGACGCTCGCACCCCTGGGTGTGCCAGAGAATGAATCGAGTCAAAAACGCGGCGGCGCCACGCAGCCGGCACCACGGGACATGGTCGTCCCGTGGAGACATCGCAGATTAAGGGGGGCGTACCACTTTGCAGCACCCTGTTCTCCAGCCTTAACCCTGTTGGTCCAGACTGGAGCACGCACACGTCCGCGTCGCTAACCTGGTCCGCGGCCATGGCTGCATAATCTATCCCCATGCGGACCGGGGCCGCGCGCACCTCCGCGCCGTTAGCCTGCTCCGCGGCCATGGCTGCATAATCTACTCCTACGCGGACTGGAGTAGTTATGGCGCGCGAGAGACAGTCTGCCACTACATTTAGTTTACCCGCTACATGTTGAATATCGGTAGTAAACTCGGAGATTGCAGCCAGCTGCCTCTGCTGCCGGCCTGACCACGGCTCTGAAACTTTGGCCATTGTGAAAGTCAGCGGATTGTGATCGACGAACGCAGTGAAACGGCGTCCTTCCAGCCAGAACTGGAAGCGGCGAATGGCCAAGTGGAGCGCTAACAACTCCCTGTCGAATGCGCTGTATTTTCGCTCGGTATCGCGCAAAGTCCTGCTGAAAAAAGCGAGCGGCTGCCAAGCCCCGGCAACCCGCTGCTCCACAACCGCCCCTATGGCCACGTCTGACGCGTCAGTAGTAAGTGCTATGCGGGCCGTTGGGTCTGGGTGTGCTAACAACGCAGCGTTTGCCAAGGCTGTTTTGACTTCCGAGAATGCGCGCTCCCGCTCCAGAGACCATTCGATTTTATTTGTGGGTTTTTGTTTTTTAAGCGCGGCATACAGTGGTTGCATGAGCTGCGCTGCGCGGGGGAGGAAACGGTTATAAAAATTCACCATTCCCAAAAACTCCTGTAATGCTTTGACCGTTTGTGGCTGGGGAAAATTTGTTACTGCACGCACTTTGTCCGGCAGCGGAACTGCTCCTTCTGGAGAGACGCAGTGCCCCAAAAAATCAATCTGCGTCACCCCGAACTGACACTTTGCTGGGTTGATTATTAACCCGTGCTCTCCCAACCTCCGGAAAACTGCCATGAGGTGTTTTTCGTGTTCCTCTTCGGACGCGCTGGCTACCAAAATGTCGTCCAGGTAGACGAACACAAAGGGGAGATCGCGCAACACCGCGTCCATCATGCGTTGGAACGTCTGCGCAGCGCCTTTAAGCCCAAACGGCATGCGCAAAAACTCAAAAAGGCCAAACGGAGTTATTACCGCTGTTTTGGGTATGTCCTCAGCGCGTACTGGGACTTGATGGTACCCGCGGACCAAGTCTATTTTAGAAAAAATGCGCGCCCCCACCAGATGAACGGAAAAATCTTGGATATGCGGGATTGGGTAGCGGTCGTGCGCTGTAGCGTTGTTCAACCTGCGGAAATCACCGCAAGGTTGCCACGAGCCGTCAGCCTTAGGGACCATGTGAAGCGGGGAAGCCCATGGGCTGTTCGAACGCCGAATGATGCCCAACTTTTCAAGGTTGGCGAACTCCTCGCGCGCTATGGTCAGTTTAGCTGCATCCAAGCGCCAAGCTTTTGCAAAAACGGGGGGACCGGCGGTAGTAATAAAATGTTCCACTCCGTGTTTAGCGACGGCTGCTGAAAATGTGGGAACCGTGGGTGCTGGAAACTGAGTGAGGAGTGTGTGGAACTTACCGCTTGCCGTAGCGACGTTGGCTTGTGCTGTGGGCGTGGTCACTCGGGCTGCACAGGGAATAGAGTAAAAAGAGAGTGCATTAACCAAGCGTCTATTGGGAAGATCAACCAACAACCCATGTGAGCACAGAAAATCAGCCCCTAACATGTTGAAGCTCACCGCAGCTATAATAAAAGTCCACTCAAATGTATGGCCTTGCAGGGACAGAAGCAGAGTCTTCTCACCGAAGGTCTTAATGCTCGAGCCGTTCGCTGCCGATGCCCCGTGACTCCCGGGGCCTGCCAGCCGGTCAGCATAGGTTGGCGTGATGAAACTCACTTGGGAGCCTGTGTCCACGAGAAATTGCCTCCCCGAACACGCATCCGTCAAGTAGGGCAGCTTGTTCTGTTCACCGAGGGCCGCGGCTGCTACCGACCCCCGGCTCTGGCGTTTCCCGAGCTCTTGAACTGACACGGTGGTATACACTTGCGTGCCCTCTCTGCAAAGCGGCGATGGTAGAAACAGAGGTCATCTCCTCCGCGATGTTTGGCCTTCACCGCCGCCGTTGCCGGTGGGTCTGCTGGGGGTGCACACATCTTTTGACAATGGTGGCCCCCTGCCATCTCCGGCCGTCGCGTCGAGTCCTGTCGCTGCTGCGGTGGCCGCGCGCTGTCTGCTGGTGTTGAGAATCCGCTGTGCCTCCTGGGCCAGCGCGCGGAAGTCCCGCTGGGCCAACAATGGTGAACCGGCCAGGGTCGCTCTCGTGGTCGACGGTAGGGTTCTCAGGAAAATGTGGGTGAAGAGAAGGTTGTCGCTGTCTGAGCCCCTCAGCCTCAGCATGTCTTCCATCAGGTCGACGGGTGTGCTGTCTCCCAAGTCGTTCAGGGCCAGGAGTCTCTCCGCTCTTTCCTGGACTGAGGGAGTGAAGCGCTGGATGAGTGCTGCCTTCAGCCTGCCGTATTTGTCTTCGGCCGGTGGGCGCTGCACCAGGCTCTGCACATGTCGAGCCGTGCGGTTGTCGAGCTTGGCGATAACGTGGTAGAATTTCGTGTCATCTGCCGTTATTCCCCAGAGAGCGAACTGAGCTTCGGCCAAGAGGAACCAGGAGTCCGGGTTGTCCTGCCAGAAATCTGGTAGCTTGACTGTGGCTGCGTTCGCCTGGCTGGTTCCTGGTGAGTCCGGCTCGGGGGAATTTCTTTCATCCATGATACGTCTTAAGGTCACCAGTGTGGATAGCGTGAAAAGATGAGGCTGAGTTTATTTCTCATTGCAGGTTTATTCACGTATCTCCAACATCCTCCAAACAGGAAAAGAGACACATCCTCCCACATCTGCCCTTTTTATACCCGGGACATCAAAGTACAGAATCACATTGTCTTTAAATCCCAAGACACAATACATCATCCTCCAGGTCTTCTCCCCTCCACCTAAAACCACTGGTGGTCAGGAAATCTCTCAAGGCCATCTCTAAAGATCACATTTCGCACCCTCCTGTTATCCCCAGGAGACCCAGATCTATTGTTCATTCTGAGACGTGAAGCAAGAGTAATATACATATGCAGCGTAAGCAACTCACATATGTGTGCCACAATTTGATCATTTCTTCACCATTTTTGATGTATGCTTAAGGTCATTGTCTTGTTTGCATCCAACTGCAACCATGACCCAACCTTATAACTGATGTCTCGATGTGTTCAGTGTCCAGGGTCAAGTTTGGGATGCAGGGCTCTGTGTCGTGACACGCTCCCTTCCTCCATTACTGTGGCTCTGTTTGACTGCCTTTTCAAATGAAACTGGACGCCAAAACCCAGACAAGGCTTTGATCAAGAGCGTTTAGGAAAGGCAGGTCGTCCCTGTGGCAGTTAAGTGTGGGAGGCAGGGAACAACAATGGGCTTGCCAGTCGTACAGGTCGCAGCCTCTGTCATTAAGTGCCACTTGGCAGGGCCCTCCCTCGACACTGCCACAGCAGACAGCTCAATGGTGAATTCAGTGGCTCCACCGATAGTGGTCCTGAATGACAATCACCATAAACAGCCTCCTTGAGAAGCCTCCGACACATCTTTAAGAAGGCAATATAAATAACATGTGAGGCTGGGCAGAATCCAATTAGCAAGTTTGCTCTTGAGAGTAACGCACTGGCAGTCTGGATCCTTCCTCGGTGAATCAGTGCTGTGCTTTGGCTGTGAACAAACAAGATAAAAGAGCCTGAGCTGAACTCTGTCTCTGTCAGGGAGATGTTTCTAACATCATTTTTATATTCAGTGTTTTGATTCACAATGGTCAGATGCACTCTCTTTTATAAAACCTTTGCTGTCAGTGGATGCTTCTGAAAACCCTAATTAATGTCTGATGAATTTGGTCTGATTTGTTTGGGCCTTTTTAAATAAAATTAGCACTTAGAGAAAGTGTGTGCTAGCCATACCTAGAATGTTTTTAGCCTCTTGTTCAAAGAAAAAAAAAATCAAATATGTCTTCTTGTAATGATGCCTTTCAAAAACTAACCGTCTGACAGCTTAAAGGAGTCAGTAATGGGATTTACATGCACCCAGGATCACACAAATGCTTTGTGTGTTTTCCTCCTCTGCTTTATTCTTCACTATGCCTCTCAAGGCCTCTCTCCTGTGTGTGTTCATTGGATAGCTTATTTGGGACAAACACAGGGACACAGCACTCATGTCTTTTTTGTTGCCTCCCTGTTCTCTTCTGTGTCCTTTTTTCCCTGCTCAACAGACATTGTTAACAATAAACTCTAAAAACAGTTTTTTTTTCATGTTGTTGAAGGCTGATGTTAGAAGGTTGAAACTCCATTGCATATTCAGAAAGTCCCAATAACTTTTTTTTTTTCTTTGGGAGCCCTGCATGCTGTGATGGTGACACTTCTGTCACAGGGCTCTGGTCCCTCCACAGTGACTGACCACCTTGAGCCGCAAGCTGCCGACAGATCGCTGTTGGCTGACAAATCAGCAGCTCAGCACCACTAATCTGTGCTGTGGGCCCTCTCGCTTAACTGAGTTTTGTGTCACAGTTGTTGAGCTCAACAGATGATAGGGGACGGCATGGAAATGGCTTTGCTGTTTTCTAGACAAGGGTTCTTACGTAGGTGTTGAGTGTGTCTTTTGTGTATTTGTGTTATGGTATATAACCTCTGATCATCTTCTTGTTCTTGTCCTTTTCTTCCACATGTATCTGTTTTGTACAGGAGACCAAAATCGACTGTGTGCGGGTTGCAACCAAAGGTAGGGTGAGATCAGACTGTGTGGTTCTTAACGTCACAAGCATTTGAGAACTAACAGAAATAACTTGTTTTTAAATGAGTTGTTGAAAACGATATAAAACTCAAGCAGGGCTTGACAGTACAGGGGAAAAGAGACTAATATTGCTAATATTCATATAAAGGTTTTCCCAGTTCATCCATACATCTGACTTCTACCACTTATCCAGGGGTCCAGGTTGTGGTGGCAGCAGTTTAAGTGCAAAAGGCCAGACTAGCACCCACATAACACCAATAATACCTCCTGCAGGTGGTGATCCCTCTAGAAGGTGTACCCACACGGCTCGTTCACGCTGACTGCGGCCGAGTCCTGTGAGCAGAAACCTGGTCGCCAGGTGCTTGCCTTCAAGCTCCTCTCTAGTAACCTTGTGTCCGCTGGGGTACACTGGATCTTTGTTGAGACCCTCCACCATGATAAGCTGGAGGGGTTTGTGTGTGGAGGGGCTTTCCTTAGTTGATTTTGTTTTTATATGTAACAGACATTTAAATTGAACACTGGATAAATCCTGGCCCACAAATCTGGTTTTTGTCTCTAAGTCAAAGGTTTAAAAGTAGAAAGTTTTGAATATATTTTAATCACTCTACAGAAGTATAAAGTACCGACAAACCCAGAAAAATTGTATTTCCACCAGTTTCTTATGACTCAAGTGCTCTCTAAATCCAGTAAGAATTGGGATACTGTAAATACCTTCAGGATGGGGGGGGGGGGGGGGCTGAAAAGTTCATAGTGCTCAAATTTGACCAAATGGGGTTTATTTTTCAACATAGTCTCCCCTTCGGTCCACACACTTCTTCCATCGGTGTTGCAGTGCTTGGATCCCTGCGGTTGAAAAATAAACCACATTTGGTCAAACTTGACCACTATGAACTTTTCAGCCCCCCCCCCCCCCCATATTTACAGGGCTGTGAAAAACTATTTGCCCCCTTCTTGATTTCTTATATTTGTCACACTTAAATGTTTCAGATCATCAAACAAATTTTATTAGAGAAAGATATCCCCAGTAAATAAAAAAATGCAGTTTTTAAATGATGATTGTATTTATTAAGATCGCTTATAAAAAATACCTGACCCTATGTGAAAATGTAATTGCCCCCCTTGTTACATCATGAATTAGTTGTGATTGACCACATTTTTTGGAAAGCTGAGTTTAGTGTCACTAGCCACACAAAGACCTGATTGTTGCCAGACCTGTTGAATCAAGAAATCAGTTAAATAGAATGCGACTGACAAAGTGAAGTAGGCTAAAAGATCTCAAAAAGCAACACATCCACGATCTAAAGACATGAATGAATTGAATGAATGAATGAATGAATGAATTTATTTATTTCGGATAGTACATTACAGGTTAAAAGAAACTGTATAATATAACAACAAGGTCAAATTAGACAAAGACTCCTTCTAATATACAGTTCCACGTGAGTTATCCGAAATGGGTGATGGCTGAAGCCGCAGCTTATATTGCCCACCCATATTCCATCCAAGAATTCAAAGGAGAAAAAGAGAAAACAAGACAAGAGCGATTACAATTTAATACAAGGCTAAGACAAAATATGACTGAGAGAAAAAGAAAACTGAGCTAGTCTAAGTTAAGCGGTTACTATTCAAAAACAAATCTAAGACATAGTGTCACAGAGAAAAAAGAAAAACTAAGCTATAACACAACACAGGCTGGAAATGTCAATCCTTATGTGAGTTTACATGTCGTCTTGTAAATATGTTTGGAGTATTTCTTCCTTTAGTTTTTGTTTAAATTGTCCAAGCTTTGTACATGATTTTAATTCAGGTCCAAAATCGTTCCATAATCTGACACCTTGCACTGAAATACAGTGTTGCTTGGTGGTTGTTCTCACTGTAGGCTTTTGAAATATACATGTTCCTCTGAAGTGATATCGTTTCTCCCTTGTTTGGAACAACTTTTGGATATTTGCGGGCAGTGATAGATTCTTCACTTTGAACATTATTATTGCGGTTTTAAAGTCGATCAGATCTTTCAACTTGAGAGTTTTTTGTTTAAGAAAAAGTGGGTTTGTTGGTTCCCTGTAAGCTGCTTTGTTGATTATTCTAATAGCTCTCTTTTGAAGCATAAAGAGTGGATATATGTTTGTTTTATATGTATTTCCCCATACTTCATTACAATATGTCATGTATGGGAGTATTAATGAATGATACAAGGTGTATAGTGTGGGTTGATTCAGCAAATTTTTCACTCTGTGTAATATTGCAATTGATTTGGATACTTTACCTTTTATATAATTAATATGTGGCTTCCAACACAGTTTGTTATCAATTATTACTCCAAGGAATTTAGTTTCGGATACCCTTTCAATCTCTACACCATTTACACTGAGTTTGGGTACTGGGTAGTTGTGATGGTTGTTAAAGACTATAAATTTTGTCTTGCTTAAATTGAGCGTTAATTTGTTTGAATCAAACCACAGTTTCAGCTTTCCTAATTCCTTTCCGAGTGTATCCAGAAGTTGTTCCAAATTGTTTCCACTGCATAGCAGGTTAGTGTCATCAGCAAACAATATTAAGTCAATTTTTTCTGAAACTTTACATATATCATTTACTGTATATACATATTGAATAATAATGGTCCCAAAACTGAACCCTGTGGGACTCCACAGGTGACCTTCAGTAGCTCTGAGTTTTTGTTGTTAACACATACAAACTGATATCTATTCTTAAAGTAACTTCTTAACCAGGACAGTGCTACCCCTCTAATACCACAATTTTGTAGTTTCTTTAATAATAGATTGTGATCTACTGTATCAAATGCTTTTTTAAGATCCAGGAATACTCCAACTGAATACTCTTTATTTTCAATGGCTGTTGATATTTTTTCTGTAAATTCCATTAAGGCATATGCTGTTGTCCTTTTGTGTCTGAACCCATATTGCTGCTCACACAATAAATCATTCTTCAGTATGAAGTTGTCAATTCTCTCATAGAATATTTTTTCAAGTATCTTGGAAAATTGCGGTAATAGTGAAATTGGTCTGTAGTTGGAGAGTTCCCCTCTGTCGCCTGTCTTGTAAATCGGAATTACTTTATTACATTGAAGAACAGGTGAGAAACAAAAGCCCAAAACATCATCTGAAGAAATGCAGGCCTCACTTGCCTCAGTTTGGACACTGGTTCATGATTCAACAATAAGAGACTGGGCAAAAATGGCATCCATGGGAGAGTTCAAAGGTGAAAACCACTGCTGACCAAAAAGAACGCAAAAGCTCATCTCACATTTGGCCAAAAAACATCTTGATGATCCCCAAGACTTTTGGGAAAATATTCTGTGGACTGACAAGAGAAAAGTTTAACTTTTTGGAATGTGTGCATCCCACTACATCTGCTGTAAATCTAACACATCATTTCATAAAACCAATGTCATACCAACAGTCAAACATGGCAGTGGTAGTGTGACGGTCTGGAGCTGCTTTTGTGGACCCAGATGACTTGCTATAATTGATGACCATGAACCATGAATTCTGCTCTCTACCAGAAAGGAGAATGAAGGAGAATGTCTGACCATTAGTTTGTGACCTCAAGCTCAGGTCCTTCAATGTGGCTGAATTAAATCAAATTAAATTCTGCAAAAAGTGGGCCAAAATTCCTCAATAGTGACATAAAAGACTTATTTCCAGTTATTGAAAATACTTCATTGCATTTGTTGCTGCCAAGGGTGGCACAAGCAGTTATTAGGTTTAGGGGGAAGTTACTTTTTCACATAGGGCCATTTTCCCTTAACAGATGAAATCATCTATTGAAAACTGCATTTTGTATTTACTTGGGTTATCTTTGTCTAATAATACAATTTGTTTGATGATCTGAAACATTTAAGTGTGACAAATATGCCAAAATATAAGAAATCAGGAAGGGGCAAATACTTTTTCACAGCACTAAAAGGTAATATTCCATATATTTTTGAAAAATATTCTTCAAAATGCATTTTTTTTTGTTGTGTCAGTAACATGAGATCAATTTGCCATTTTCTTTTCACTAGGTCTACATAAAACATGTTATTGAATAAAAAATACAAAATATCCAAACTTGCTGTTGTGTCTTGTTCTGCAGTCTACAGCTTGGGACTCATTGTTGGTCCCTAAAAATGTGAAATGGTCTGATATAGTTTTCCACATATAAATGTAGTCAATTTTATTGATCAAAACACATTTTTCCCCACGCCTGTGAGGCAGCCTATGTGCCCACTGAGGTCTGAAGCTACTTAGCTATGCTGCCTGAATGTTCTGCTCCACACATTAAGGGTGATAAAGTCTAAGCACCATTGATCTGGGAGAAGAATTGATAAGGCCAGAGGGAGCCGTAGTCACACTCCTTCCTGGACCGTGGGAGGTCCTGTCACACGCCCTGACAGTCTCTTATATTGTGTGGTTTGCATGCAGCACTGCTATAGATGACCTGTTGAGTTCCAGATGTCTCTATCTATATAGTCTGAAGTCAGACAGGGAACATTTATTACCTGCAGGGCTTGACATTAGCACCGGCCCACTGGCCAACTGCCAGGAGAATTCAGTGATGGCCTAGTCACGTTTACTAGCCCCTTTGCTGAGGGAAGTATTGTCTTATATAGTCTCAACAAAAGACAATTGTATTAATGAACCTGTTTGACCCTTTTAATTTATGATAAAATCACCAAAGTAGAAAGTCTGCAAAAATGAAGTTGCGCTTTTATAAGTAAAGTTGCAGATTTATGGCTATGTAATTCTACAATTAAAAAGTCACAAATTTATGAGAAAAATTGCAGGTGAGAAAGAAAAAAAAAAAGACAAATTCAAGGGAATAATAGCACAGTTATGATGTTAACAATGCAAACATATGATAGAATGTTGCAAATTTAAAATAAATTGTAATTTAATGCAGGAAAATTCACAAATTTGCTATGAAAAGATGCCATACTACAAAAGAAAGTGACACATTTAAGAGAAAAAAGCAGCAAATGATATTTGTTTATAGCCTTTGTATAGAGCACAGTTCCTTCACAGTTGTACCTTTGGCATCAAATATGTTTTGTGTTTCCATGCAGATTTTTTTGAGTGGAAATGGCTCAAATTGGCTGTTTATTTGGCTAGTGAAAACGCTAAATGACTGGAAACTACTACCCACAGTGGTTGGTAAGCTCATAAGTCAATAGAGCTGTTTGTAGTTTTTCTACTTTAAAATATTCAAAAAATGCGTGAAATTATAATTGGATTGTTTAGACCAAATCAACATATCTCCCCCATTCCGGAACAAACAGTGTCACCCCGAAATCATCATAAACCTATCTATGTCATTTTATTTGATTAAAATTATGGCTGGGAATATTAATGCGTTAATGTAATTAATTACAGCAGTCCAATTAACGGATTTTTAAAATTAACGCAAATTAACGCCCCCATGGCACTTCCTGCTTTATCGGAAATTGAAACGCAGAACAACCTTTTCCGCCTGGACAGTCTTTGGCACAAGACACAACACAATAGTGTCTGAACTCTGACTCCTCATTTGATTTAATTCTGGGTTAAATGCATTTTAATTTTTATTGCGTTTAAAACACATGGTGTTGCTATCTCGTGCAAACCTCACATTTCCATACTTCGTCTTTTAAAAAAGATTTCAATAAACTCCTTCTATTGGACATGCTTTATGTTGCTTGATTTTTTTTAAACTAATATCAAATCGGTTATAAGCAGCAAGCAAGCAAAGCCCTACAAATGAATCTGCTACTAAATTAATGAGAAAAATGTCTGTTTTGGATATACAAGGTTTGCATTGTTGTTTTAGGGTGCTTTGACATCTACAGGCTTTAGTTTGTTTCAGTCGAACTCGTGTTTATTTTCTCCGTTAGTGCGGTTTTGCATTTTGTCTGGTGAGAACACGGTGATCGCACTCAGGTGCGCACCAAAGGAACCGTACCGAGACCTCCTGAAAGAGGTGGTCTCGATTTGAAACAATTGGCGAACTCTAGTGTGGTCCTGCAGGAGAGAAAGGAACCGCACTAAAACAGGACCAGCGGCAAACGGTAAAACATTTTATGCCACTGTACATACCTGATGTATCTTTGAAAATATCTGGGGCTGAGCATGTCACGGTTCTGGAGGATTAATGAACATTAACGTGTTATTTTCCATGTGTAGCTGCGTTTCATTTTCAAACTGTACGATTTGCTGAAAGTGGTATATGCACGTAATGTAATAAACGCACAGTAGTCATCCTACTTCCTGTATTTACCTTTCCTGTTCTCACAGCAAAAAAAAATCTGACCAGTAAGAACAGAGAATGTTCTGACATAAGTCTCGTGCGATTTGACATGACGCAGTTAGGTCTGCTTGAATTTTTACCTGTGTGAAAGGGGACCGAACCAAGGAGAAAATGATACAAAGTAACAAACTTGTCAGCTGATTCAGACCAAATCAAACAAATTTAGGTATGAAAGCACCCTTGATTTTAAAATCCTGGTGCACCCCTCACAGATGCCTCACAATAGTTTGCTCCACAAACTTTAGCCTGTACCACTCTCCCCTCCTTCCTCCCCCTCACACACATGCTGAAACTTTCAGTAGTACCCTACAGCATATTGCTATGGCTAGGCTGTGAATAACTACTTTCTAAATGATCTTAAAAGAAAAATAAACAGTTACATTCTCCTGTAATGTCAAGCCCTGATTACCTTCATTTTCAGTGAATGATCCTAAAGACTTTACTGATTGTATGTGAAATGACTTGTAATGGTTACTTGATAGCTGTAAATAATTTCTAATATTGGGTGTCTCTCTGTGCCTTGTTTTGCATGTTGATGGGATCTGTTGGTGTGGATTTTTTTCAGCTTCAGTGTGGCCTCTCTGTCTCTCTTTGTCTCTTTTTACCGCATGCCGTCCTGGATCCACTGGCTATACTCAGCCGCCATACTCGTGACTCAGCTCACAACCCCCTACATCCGCATTGCCCCAGCAGCTGGTGACAACCAGCTAACAGGTCCGTTATTGCCAACTGTATGTGTGTTTGATGTTGCCACTGAATTCACTATATAATCAACAGGAAAACAAACAGAATGCTGTATGTGGTCGATTTTTTTGTCTTACAATTTGCATAGAATCATTCTGATTAAATCAAACACTCCCTGAGAATGTCTTCTGCCTTCATCTTTGCAGAATTACCAGACATTAAAGACGTGTTTGAGGTGCAATTGTCATTTGATGTGTCAGTGCTGGAGATTTTTGACAGAAGTTAATCCCCTTTCATGAATATTTCTCATTATTTTTGCCAAGATTAGGTGGGGGTTGCTGTGTTGTTTGTTGCAGCTGTGACAACTGTAAACACATAAAAAGGACACTGAAGTGTAACTATTCAAATTCCGCTTCGTTTTCCTCCGTACTCAAATCCTTGCATTCTCTCAAGCTGGAGTGGAAGAATAGTAACTGGTGGCGGCCAACATAGGGATTTGTCACTGACAGCGAGATTAGCTTGTAACAATATATTCGGACGAAATCAGCTCCATCAATCCAGACATGATGATGTCACCTGTCTTGAAATCCTTCATGGCTCAGCCTTAAAATCTTATATTTTTGAATAAAAGTAGTTGATGGCTCCCGATAAGGGAACACCAGAGAAAGAACAATATGTCACAGCCAGCCCAGAATGGATATTTAACTTTTTGATAGGAGAAAATGGCAATTCTGAAGAGAGAAGGAAGAAAATATTTCTTTGACACAACAATTTGTCATTCTAAATTTACCTCTGGTGACAAGGAATAATGGTGTTGTTCAGGTGGACAGTTGTGATTCCAGCAACATTGCCTTCAGAGTACCTCTTATCGCTTCCCAAGAAGCAGATGCTGTTAAAACAAGCTTTTTTTTTCATTTTTCTCTCTCTTTGTGCCTCTCATTGTGGGCTATCTCCTTTCAGGCTGATATTTAATGTTTTGGTTATTTCAGGCATTTTTATCTTCTTGGGTATTATCTTTTCCAACCCTGCATCCTACATTTTTCTAAAGCCCAACAACCATTTGCCCCAAATGTGATTAACCAAGGGTAAAGATGCTCTGCACTTATCTCTCTCTGTGCAGCCTGATCCACTGAGTGCTGATGTCCACAAAGAGCAGAGCTGAAGGTGGAGTCTTCAGGACAATAGGGAGACACTCTTAAACACTTTTAGAATAAACGCTTTAAAATAGTCTTGTTTATGGTGGAATATTGGTTCATGGATTATTGGAACGCAATCCTCCACACCATTACATCAATAAGAGCAAATATTGAGTTTACAGACAAAGCACATTTTCTTTGATAATTTTTACATACGACATTCTAGGGCAAGGTTGGGTTGAATCTGGTGTAAACAAAAGTTTGGTAGAATTCAAAGTCACACTGTTGAAATTGTTTGTGTAATTTCAATGGTTTTATTTCAAATATAAGGTTATGTATATAATCATTGTTCCCCTAAGAAGGGGAGCTCAGTACGCCATCAGTATGGGAAAAAAAAAACCTCTAAAAAATGTGTGTGATAAAAGAGGAGGGATTTTCGAAATACTTTACTCTCGAGTTTTAAGGTCAACTTCATGGGAAAGTTCAGGAGGATCAAAAACTGCATGCAGACACATAATGAAGCAGTTAAGCAATATTATGCGAGAGGGAGTGTGGTATCAATGACTATAGTAACTACGGTGATTCGTTGTAGGAAGGCATCACCACTTACTATAGTCATGATACCACACGACCTGGAGTGTAATATTGCTTTTATACAACAGTTCCACAAGCACAGTTTATTAAATGACGGATATACAGGACAAAATATTATGATTTGTTTAAGCAGTTATTTTTCTTTGCTGAGAAAAATAGTTCCTTCTAAATGTATCAAGTTAACAGTTGCTAAGCACCTCAGTGAGCATAATATAAAAAAGAATAGGCCTGTGTAATTCCACTCACATGTAAACAAATTAAATATTGTCCAGTGCAGAAGTCAGTGTTTATAATACATACTGGTCACCTGATGAGTAGGTTTGTGGTCACCATGCCATTGCAAGTCCATTACCACAAAGGTACTGTGGTTCACTGATCGAGACAATAAATCCAACTCTAGCTTGTCTGTTTTTTTAACAGACGTGAAATATCTTGCGAATGTTTACATGAGTAGGACTTCCGGGTCATGGGGTATAATTTCTTTTCGAACAGCGCCTTACTGTGAAAATTAAGGTATCCAACAAAGTATAACAATTGTCACATATCTATAAGAAGCCACTGATAGAACTGACAGAGCTGACAGTGAATAACGGTTAGTAATTAGCGGTTACTAGAACACCTTTGAAATGGAGTGATACATATCCAGTGAAATGTCAGCATGCAATTACTGGGGAATATAGTAACTCGAATCCCTATAGTCCAATCAGATTGCTTGGTCGGAACAACTGTTGTATAAAGGGTTTTAACCAGTGCTGTGTCATATAGATAAATATTATCTGTGAATCGTGCAGAGCTACTGTGTGTCACGACGGCCCTCACGGACCGTCACAAGACGCCTCTGTCACCAGAGAGTTTGCAGTGGTAATTTATTGTAGAGTAAGGATGAACACACACAGAACACATACAGTGGCTGGGTGAAGTCTGAGCCGGGGAACACCCGATGCGCCAGACGAGATAATCACAAAGATACAGTCACACAGAGCGTACCTTACAACGGGACCGTTAACAGACGGGTAACGGGGGATTCCCAAGTCCATTAACCACGATGAGCAAGGAGAATAACAGGAGCACGACGGAACGTGGCTGAACATACAGGTGAACATAACAGGATATAACAGAGACTGCCGCGCTGGAGGACATTTAGCACCCGCTTATATCTCTGGCGGCTAATGACCCCAACGCGGCACAGCTGCTGCTAATGACAGCAGAGCAGCAGCTGACTTTGACAGCAGGGAGCTCCCCCGGGCGTCTTCACAATAAGAGCCCGAGGAGCTGGAAGGAACCCTCAGCTGCCAAAGCCAGGGAACAAAAAGATATGAGACCCGAGTGTGGCCAGAACCGACACTCGGGTTATGACAGTACCTCCCCCTCAAGGCCGAGCTCTGAGCGGCCAGAGTAACACCCAAGCTCCCCCCCCCCACCCCCCTAGGGTGGGTGGATGGGGTGCTGGCAGGAGGGAGAGAGACAAACAACCAACAAGGCTATAGAAAAAAACCCCATAATCCCTTAAACGTGGGTAACAAGAACAAAACCACAGGCAATATATATATATAGGCAAACAACGAATTGACATAAGGTGGAGGGAAAGGACCACCAAACATTGGAACAAGAAAGGAGTGAGCCACAAAAATCACAGATCAACCCCCCCCCCACCCACCCCAACAGTCTCACAGACAAACAGAAACCCCGGGAAGAGTGTAGTTCTGACCCAGAGGGGCGGAGGCAGAAAGTTCGGGGGGCCGACCGGCAACAGGAGGCCACAAAACAGGCAGGGGGAGAAAGAACAGTTCGGGCGGCCTACCCCGGTCCCATGCTCGGAAGCAGAGAATCTCAGGCGGCCGGACCAGGTCGCCACACAGGGAATCCAAAATGTCGGGAGGCCGACCCAGAGAGCCAAATTGGCGAGACAGTCTTTCGGGCGGCCGACCCGCATCGCTAGCCCACCAGAACCGTTGAGTCAAAGTAGCTGGCGGTTCCGCTGAAAAGGGGAGAGATGAGGGAGAACCGGGCGAAGCAATCGGAACCCCAACGGCCCCAGGTGAACATGGGCAGCGCGCCTCAGGGAGACGAGGAGGATGACAATGGAGATGAGAGTGAGGAAGAAAACGAGCCTGTCCAGCATCCGGTGGCTGGGGATCTGCAGCTCCCTCACCGAACCTAGGACCTGCTGGTGCAGCACCCACGGTGGACCCCGATTGGGCCTCCGGAACCAAACCCACGGTGGACCCCGATTGGGCCTCCGGAACAGCACTCCCGGTGGACCCGGTCGGCGTGGCACCAGTCTCGACCTCCAACCCCGAAACCGGAACCTCTGGCGCAGCAGGCGAGAGCAGCCCCTCGCCAGCGACCCTGGGAGAAGACTCACACAAGAGAGAAAACCCGGGATCAGGATCACCGGCAGCGCCAGAACCCGGCGAGATAAGCTCGGACGCAGCGGGTGGCTGCACCCGGCTCATCTCCCCTTGAGACAGGCAAAAGTGCTCTAAAAGGTGAAGAAGAAAGATAAAACAGAGCACTTGACTGAGCTCGGGTTCTGACGCCGTCCAGGACTGCGATGATCTGGGCTCAGAAGTCAGGAGGTCGTCCTCAGGCTCCCACTCAGCTGCGTCGGGCTCCGCAGCTGGCATGATGGTGCGTGCAGCCAGAGAGTCCTCTGGCACCGATGTCCACGCCAGTGGCCCGCACGGCATGGTGGCAGGAGAATCTCGCCCTGCTGGACCGGACCGCTCCTCCGTGGAACCCCGGGGACGCTTCTTCATCGGCGATGGCTCCACGCTGCAGTCCGCTCTCCTCCTCCGCCCATGGCGTGGCTGCGGAACCGGAACCAGGCTCTCCAGAACCGCAGGCCCCCTCCTCATCCAGCGACGTTGGTCTGACGTCGAGGACCGCTCAGCGGGGGGAGACACAGAGGAAGCAGGGTTATTACTTTCATCCACAGCGGGTGGAGGGAGCTCGGGGGGCTGCATACCCCGAACTCCACCCCTAGGAGTCAGACAAGGCAAGACAATGTCAAAAGAAGAGGAATTATGCACTCGCCTTTCCCCTAAGGGTAAGATGATCTCCGCTGTGGGGGACGTCATTCCTTCCTTTCCCCGCTGGATGGCGACAGAGGGCCCTCTGGGAAGACGAGATGAGGCCACTCGAGGCGGATCCGGGATGAAGCTCGCCGAAACGGAGCTCTCGTGACACACAGCAGCCAGGACAGGCGACGAGGAGGAGGGGGCGACAGCCGGGGTCAGTCGGGCATGGAGCGCTGACGGGACAGCAGGCGAGGGCCCGGGAGAAGACGAGGCTGCGGGGATTCCCCTCTGACGAGGCGCAGGAGTGACAGCTGTGTGGGGGGTTGAGCCCTTGCGGCGACCCGGAACAGCATCCAGACGGGGCTCTAGCCGAGGTTGGAAGCCGGAGTGACGACGGTTCCTTGTAGGGGGAGAGGCGAAGGTGAGGTCCGGAAATCGCCGTTCCTGAGCAGAAACGGCGGCAAGCAAGTCAGCAAACTCAGGAAACTCACGCAGCGCTGGATTCCTCTCCACCAGTCTGACCGCCGCCACCACATGCTTCATACACGCCGGAGGATTCTTAGTGGAGCAAGCAGCAGCCACCCGGTCCCAGATCTCTTCTGCTGTCATCTGCAGCTTCTCTGGGGGAATCCCGAGTGACGACATGCCCGATGGGAAAAGACCTCTGGGTGGTGCGAACTCCCGGGCCGGAACGGAGGCAGGAGCGGGATCCCGAAGCGAGGGGCGACGTCTCCTCCGCTTCAGCTTCCTGCCAGGATTTCCCTCCAGCCCTCGGAGTATCTCACGCTGGGCGGCGATGTCATCTCTCCTCACGCTTACCTCTGGATGATTAGTGAAGCGGGGGAGAGAATCCAGAATTTCCTCGGATAGGTCCAGGTACCAGGGCACTTCGCTGTTGTATTCGAGGAGGGAGGCGGCGACAAGGACTCTGTCCACGCGCTCGAGGGTGTCAGCGAGAACAGCGTCCTGCCTCCGAGCACGAGACCTCCACGATGGCATGCTTCAACCCGGCACCCAGACAGGTAGGAACAAACAGTCCACTACTGCAAACTACACGGTGAATGGCGTCTCGATGCAACGCCTCCTCTCCGGGCGTCTGGCGACAGTCTACTGTCACGACGGCCCTCACGGACCGTCACAAGACGCCTCTGTCACCAGAGAGTTTGCAGTGGTAATTTATTGTAGAGTAAGGATGAACACACACAGAACACATACAGTGGCTGGGTGAAGTCTGAGCCGGGGAACACCCGATGCGCCAGACGAGATAATCACAAAGATACAGTCACACAGAGCGTACCTTACAACGGGACCGTTAACAGACGGGTAACGGGGGATTCCCAAGTCCATTAACCACGATGAGCAAGGAGAATAACAGGAGCACGACGGAACGTGGCTGAACATACAGGTGAACATAACAGGATATAACAGAGACTGCCGCGCTGGAGGACATTTAGCACCCGCTTATATCTCTGGCGGCTAATGACCCCAACGCGGCACAGCTGCTGCTAATGACAGCAGAGCAGCAGCTGACTTTGACAGCAGGGAGCTCCCCCGGGCGCCTTCACAATAAGAGCCCGAGGAGCTGGAAGGAACCCTCAGCTGCCAAAGCCAGGGAACAAAAAGATATGAGACCCGAGTGTGGCCAGAACCGACACTCGGGTTATGACACTGTGCCTGAGTTAAGTCCCAGAAAAAAGGAAGTTTTGGAAATAAGCAAAATACCCCCTAAAATTGAATTGAATGTCAAATCTATGTAGCATTATAAAGGTGTTGCTTATTAGAATGAAAGCACAAAGGTGCTGATGCCTCGGTGCCAGAGCCTTGGCGGAGGTATGCATTCTCAGATCATCACCAAAATGTTATGGGTTCCTCTCTAGCCCAAGGACCACCTCTGGTAAAAATTTCATCCAAATCCATCCAGTAGTTTTGGAGTACACGCGTGTGCAGTGAAAATAATCTGCAGTTCTCATGCCCGTACTGTCAGCGGCAGCCAAGAGCCACCAAACTGATTTGAACAGCTGCAATCCAAACACAAAAGAAGAGCACGGTGTCAGATGTTTTAAATGGTGGGAGCAATGGAGGTATGTGAATACAATGACAATCAAGAGGAACAGGAGCTTTTGCTGTTTAGTGGCAGAGGAAGAAAAGAGACAGGCAAAAAGACGGACATTTGTTCACCCAGTATTGGCAGATTGCTCAGTAATTCTGTGGCAGGAGTTTCCGGGCGCATGTGCAATTCATTGAATATTGGGACTTGTAGGTTTTAGCGAGTTTTTAACGAGTTTTACCTCGTCCTTCCTCTGCAAAACTAAACAGCAAAACCAGTGTGAAAGCAATCGATGTGATGAATAAATTGTGTAGTTGCTGAATACATGTTTTTTTTTCAATAACCGCTATTTTATAAAAGTTAAGCTCTACGTGCTGTAAAAAAACGTGTTGTGCTGTCACACTGCCGCCTCTGATGGACCAGCATAGTTATTACAATACCTTTTCCCCGGCTTCATTGATGTTAAAGGTGAGTTAAATTTGTGTTTATTTTGAAAACAAAGCCTTATCTTGGAATTCTGGCTAATTAAAAGTCGAGAAAATATGGCGATACTGTCACATACCAATATGATGTATTATTGTGTGATGAGGGTGGTGGTTCCACATTTCCAGTTCCGCTGCCACCTTGGGTATAAAAAACTAATGCGGAAGAGGCACAGTCTTTTTTGACCTTTGCCTCTGCCTGTACGGGAGTGCCTTGTGTCTGTGAACCAATAAAGTTGAGTTCTATTGCACCTCCGGCCTCGTCATTGGATTACAGATTGTGGACATAACATTTGGCGATGAAGATAAAAGTATGGATAAAGGTATTTTGAGCATTCGGCCATTTCTGGAGCTTCCTGGTGAGCTGCCGGTGCTGTGGGAGAGGTGATTTGCCACATTCGAGAATTATCTGGTGGCATTGAACCTCGGTGAGTTGGAGAAATTGTATGCGCAAGCACCATTGGTCCATAATCTTGGCATGGAGGGACAGCGCATTCTTAGCACACTGGGATTGAGCGACAGTTTTGAGGATGTGATTGGGCCAATGGCACGCTACTTTCACGCCCTGGAAAACGTCATAGTCCGGAGGATCCAGTTACGACAGCGCCGCCAGCGGGCTGAAGGGTCAGTGCAGAGGTATGTTGCTGACCTGCGCCAACTGGCTAAGGGTTTGGGACGTTAGAGGAAGAAATGATCCACGATCAGTTGGCGGAGCACACGTTGTGTGCAGCAGCACGGTCAAGACTCCTTACTCATTCCAGTGAGCTGACATTGACCAAAGCGGTGGAGATAGCCCAGCAGTTTGAAGCAGCGGATGAACTGTCACAGGACCTTGGTGAGAGAACAGCGTTGGGGAAACCCAAATCACAATCAGCAGCGCAGCCTGTAGACCCGGATAGCAATGACAGCATGGAAGACAAAGAAGAATACGCTACCGCTATAAAAATTAGGTCCGCCCCGGGGTCACCAAAGTGTTTTGGCTGCGGGTCTACCAAGCACTGGTACAAGGCGAGAGAGTGTCTGGCAAAAGGCAAACGCTGTGGCAAGTGTGGGCTCCTAAATCAGTTCGCCACAGGGTCTGTAAAAGGTTTGAGCGAGGGGAGCGATGACGTGAAGTGGATTCCCCTGCCAAGACTCCTACGGTTATTCACACCGTATCCCCAAGCACAGAAGGCCGTACGTATTTGGCAGTTACGTTGGATGACGGAGACGTGCCGTTGTTGGTGGACACAGGCGCAGTGAGATTCATGTTGAACTGGTCTACTGTGAAGACTTATTTCCCCTACCATCGTGTGAGAGGTCTGTCGACACCATTTTGTGGGTATGGCGGTAATAGGCTGTCCATTGTGGGTTTACTGGAGCTGACGGTGAGGTACAAGACAGCAGTGGTGTCCAATATACAGTTCGTGATGGCTGTGAGTGGGTCAAATGTGATGGTCTGCGATCTGTTTTATGAACTGGGCTTCTCAATCACCAGCAGCAGTGGAGAGGAATGGTCAGGCTGTGGTTTGTGGGACCGGCCAGTTCCGCGAGTGGTCGACAGTGCGGTTTGGGATGACACATGGCCTAGTATTCTGGGAAATGGACAGGACAATTTCCACCCAGGGCCATCAGGGCAGGGTTCCGGTGCCAGGGCCCATGTTACCCTAGGTGAGGGAACTGGGCGGCATAGTGGAACGCCCGTAATGGCGGGTGAGGCTGTGAAGACGACCCCCTCTGCTTCCGGGGTTTGGCCTGGAGATACCAAGAAGCTGTTACAGCTGTTATGGCTCTCCCAGCATTTAAAATGAAAGAGAGCAGGGCAGGACCAGCTGGCACGGGAAACAGACATGCCACACAGGAACACTGCAGGCTGAGTCGGGCTTCGCGGAGGGTCGCCGGTGTGGCACTGCCCGGTGAGGAGGCCCGATGGAGACATCATAGACATGGGAAGTCGAGGCGAGTTCCTTTAAGAGTCGGTGATGCGGTTCGACCCAGAGAGGAGGCTCGACTGAGAGGTGCCCGCGGAAAGAGGAAGCGACATGAGGACCAGGGGCGGTTGAAGGTGGTGGGTGTTCAGGAGGACGGATACCTTTGGCTGTCAGATGACTCATGGAGACACCCCAACGAGCTGCGGCGCGTTATCGAGGAGAAGGAGATGTCGGGGCCCTGATGTGGCTCATCTCCAGGGACAAAGAGACGAAGGAGCTCTGGGCAGGACCCATCAGACGAGTCCCCCGGGGGGTGGCTTCTCCATCGAGACTGTACGATTGCAAGGGGCGATAGATTGGGTTAAAGGTGAATTGCCCGGGCTACATAGTTGACACGTTTCTCGTAATGGACTGCCATAACAAGTGCCCATGTGAAAAAAAATGCCCATGTAATGTGTGTGTCACCATGTTTAGGAATGTGTATTACTGTGGGGTTTACCCAGGCTGGGGTGGTATAGTTGGGGATGTTATAGTGGTGAATGAAGGTGCATGTTGACTGGTTGTGTGTGTTTATTACATTGAATTTTTCTTTCTTCTTCTTATGTATATAAGTTCATGGGATTGTTTTGGTATTATATTAGGAACACGGTGTTGTTTTATTTTATGGATCTTTAGTATCAAAGACGGCAGAATAATCTGTTTGGCCGTGTGGAGGTGGGACGGCAGTCCACCTGTCCCCCTCTAGTTTTAGTTGTTTGTGTGCGTCAATAGGCCTACTTTATTTGTTTGTTATTAGAGTGTGCATCGGGTATCAAATTTGGGACGGCCTAATTAGTGTGCATGTGTTTTGGACTTTTCTAAAGGGGGGGGGGGATGCCATATACCAATATGATGTATTATTGTATGATGAGGGTGGTGGCTCCACCTTTCCGGTTCTGCCGCCACCCTGGGTATAAAAAGACCAATGCGGAAGAGGCACAGTCTTTTTTGACCTTCGCCTCTGCCTGTACGGGAGTGCCTTGAGTCTGTGAGTCACCAATAAAGTTGAGTTCTATTGCACTTCCGGCCTCATCATTGGATTACAGATTATGGACATAACAGATGCAATGATACAAGCCTTTAGTTCCACTTAATTCTGAGTGAGTGAGCTGAAAAGCTGGTAACAAACAGATACACACACACACACACACATAGTCACTGTTTACTGTATGCCTCTGTTTTCACCAAGGCATAAATATATTGTTTTATAGTGTATGTGCTAAATGCAAATCACACTGCTTAGGCCAATAGTTGTCGATGTTTAACCGGAAATCAGACGGTTATAATACTCGGCAAGAGTCTTGAACCACTCCTATTTCTTTACATTTCATTTCCAAAAAGCCAGACTTTCTTTTAATTGTTTAAAGGGCCTATATCATGCTATTTTAAGCCTTTCAGAGTAAACTATATACATGTATGTGATAGTATATTACCTTTGGTACACTGGAGAATGAGTTTCTTATGAAATAGTTATTTTCGCAAGCTACTTTTCCAACCCGGAAGTAAAATGCCTCAATCTCTGAGGCTCCGCCTCTCCTTCTTGTGGCTGCTGCCCATTTCATGACGTAACCCCTGAGCCGGCTGCTGCAGCGTGTCGCTGGGTTCCGCCCACGAAAACTTAGAAGACATTGTCTTACGTAAAAAAGCAAACAGTTGTTGTCATTGAGCAGATTAGGTGTGAGAGGAACTACTTCTTTACAGCGTCAATGCTAAAGTGAAAGAGTTTTGCCGATCACCGCTCCGTTAGCTGCGCGGAGAAAGTGGGTGTGTGTGCTAGCCTGGGGGCGGTGCTGGCAGCACAGGCACTTCCTGGAGTGGGCGGCTCACCCACGTTCATACGTATGAACGTTCATACATTCATACGTATGAACGTGGGGACCCAGTCATTATCAGGGACAGGGCGGAGCAGCAGCTCAGAGAGCAGGGTTGAGGAGGAATACTCAGAGATGCATGAATGGAGCAAAATACCACTTTGGGGGTGTTTTTGGTGAGGAATTAACATTATAACATGCTTAAAAGCTCAAAAAAGTCAATTTTGCATGATACAGGCCCTTTAAAAGTGGTCTCGAGCAACAATCCCAGCTTTTCTGGAGGCCTTTTAAAGGCATAATCCAGTGGATATAAATCCCCTTAAAAACAAATCTACATTGTCTAAAATGGTATCTTATGCTCTTTTTTTCCACAGAAAAAAAACTTTCATTGTCTTACAAAACTTTCATTGTCTTAAGTACTTGTAAAAATATTTTCTCTTTTCCTCCTCCTTCAAATGCCAGGATCTAATTGGGCACAACCACACCCTGCCCACCAGGATACAGAAGTCTGCAAGCTGGCAAATTTGGACAGCCAACGCTTTGTCCTCATTGGTTCACCTGTTATTGTTACATCACCAAAAACATTCTGTCTAAATTTGGATTTTCCAAGGGGATGAGCTTAACTGAACTTTCACAGCAAAAAAACAAAACAAAAAACAAACCGGAGACATGACTCTTGTAAGTCATAAAAGTATGTTACAGACATGTTAACAAGAAAATTTTTTTTGGCAGAGTGTCACTTTTAATTTTTCTTTTTTTCCCCTTTCTGCCTTTTCACTCATTTACCATCCAGTTCTTGTTACTGACCATTGTCCAGTTTCTTAAAGGCACACTCTGATGTCTATAAATCCCCTATGAAAACAAATCTGTATTGTCTAAAATCATATCTTATGCCCCCCCTTTTCTGCAAACAAAATCTTTCATTGTCTTACAGTTTTGTGTCAAAATCTTTTCACCGGCTCAACGCACACACCACAAGGCTACCACTGACTAGCCCTACATTAAACAGCATATATCCTGTGATAAAAGGACTCATTGGTTGAAGGGCATGCCCAGTCGTATGCACAGTGGCCCTTGATAATAACTGAAACTGCATCAGTCCGTAAAAGCAGTTTAATGGTAAAACCCATGCTAATTTGGGTCAGGTTTTCAAAGCAGTTGCCCAAAACTGCTAACTGGCCAGAGGCTAACTTCAGTTAGGCCAGGGAGTCCTGATTGGCTCTACACTTCTCCCATGCCTGTGGCTGTGCATATCTACATCACAAAAAAAAACAAAACAAAAAAAAAACCACTCTGTTTTAATTCTCCTTTTTTGAGGGGGTGGTGCTTAGGTGAAATTTTAAAGCAAAAAAAACCAAAACAAAATAAAAAACCAGACTCATGAGACATTTGAGTGATTTTGCTCTTGATATGTCTTGTAAGTCATAAAAACATGTTACAGACATGTTAATAAGAAAAAAAACTTGATTTTTTTTGTCACTTTAAAATAAAATGGCGATAACTAAGTGGAGGACGACATAAGAAGTGGGAGACCTTAAAGGGCCTATATCATGCAAAATCGACTTTTTTTGAGCTTTTAAGCATGTTATAATGTTAATTCCTCACCAAAAACACCCCCAAAGTGGTGTTTTGCTCCATTCACGCATCTCTGAGTATTCCTCCTCAACCCTGCTCTCTGAGCTGCTTCTCCGCCCTGTCCCTGATAATGACTGGGTCCCCACATTCATACGTATGAACGTGGGTGAGCCGCCCACTCCAGGAAGTGCCTGTGCTGCCAGCACTGCCCCCAGGCGAACACACACACCCACTTTCTCCGCGCAGCTAACGGAGCGGTGATCGGCAAAACTCTTTCACTTTAGCATTGACGCTGTGAAGAAGTAGTTCCTCTCGCACCTAATCTGCTCAGTGACAACAACTGTTTGCTTTTTTACGTAAGACAATGTCTTCTAAGTTTTCGTGGGCGGAACCCAGCGACACGTTACAGCAGCCGGCTCAGGAGTTACGTCATGAAATGGGCGGCAGCCACAAGAAGGAGAGGCGGAGCTCAGAGATCGAGGCATCTTACTTCCGGTTTGGAAAAGTAGCTCGCGAAAATAACTCATATTTCATAAGAAATTCATTCTCCAGTGTACCAAAGGTAATATACTATCATATACTGTACATGCATATAGTTTACTCTGAAAGGCTTAAAATAGCATGATATAGGCCCTTTAAAAAAAGTTTAGTTAATATCTGAAAGCTATGCCATAATGACTGTCTGTGGCACACTTTTGCTCCAGGCAACCTCCCCCCTGGTGGTCAAGATTTTTTTCAAGAAAATATTCAGATGTCAGAAATTTCCAAGGCTATAACTTGAAAGTGGTAAGAGATAATGGCTTACTGTCAATAAGAAAGATGTAGAATATGATCCAAAGTTTGAGATAGGAGTAAATGTACGCATCTAATTGGCATAATGTCACAGCAGCCATATCAAATTACATAACTTTCAGTCAAAACTAGACTTTGGACATATTTACACAAAGGATGTTTTTGGGTTTTTTTGTCACCGTTTTTTGTTTTGGTTTTTTTGTTAACTTATCTCCAAAGTATATGAACCAGAAAATCAGTACAATGTAAACAAACAAAGAAATTCCTCAGACTTACCGCTGGCCAGGCGGATCGTTTCGTCCATTTTCGTCATCCTGGTCGTTATTTTGTCTTCTCTCGGTCATTTTCGCTTTCTCTCCCACATCCAGAAACTGTTATGATTATTTCACCTTAATTTTGCTTTTATTCCACCACAGTTTATCTTATATGACGACACGGAACTAGCGCAATTGATCTGTCCAGTCACATGGCACTGGGGTCGATGGCAGGTGAAAATTAACTAGCTTCGACCACCATCTGTTACAACAAAATGTAGATATTTACCTTCATAAGCTAAATAATCTCTTTTTAGAATCATAGTTGGCAAATTTGGGAGCAAATGCCTCCTCCGTGTTGCGATGGCGCACATCAACATTTGTTTACAAACTCTTCTTCTTTGGTGTCCCAGAAGTGAGGTTTTTGGGTGGTTATTTGGGAGACATTAGTCCTCCAAGGCAAGAGCAGTAAGTTATACGTGTCTGCTACCTTGTGAGGTGGAATACTTAGTACAACTGGGGATTTTTTTTATGGTTTATGGCCACATCACATGACAGGTGCAGAACTGTGACACAGACAGTGAGGGTGCTTTCTATGTCCATGAAACCAAGACACAAGAAGGGTTAAGAATTAGGGGAAAAAGTCCAGCAGAGACCTGACACAGAACCCGAGACACGCATTTGGCCCTTCGGTTGATCAATCCATCATTGACTGAAGCCTCATCAAAATGGTCTTAGTTGGCTGTCAAAAAGTAATTCTTTAGGAGGGTAAACGGGGAGAAAAAGTATGCCTCATTACAGAAGAACTTGATTTTAAAAAAATTTGTGACAACGGGTGTTGATGGAGTTATTAATGAAAATTTGAAACGTTTGGTTCAAATTGTCATCAGTCAAGGAGAGAGATTCAACAGCATCTACAGCCATCTGTGAAACACGGTGGAGACTCTATCATGGTTTGGGGCTTCATTTCAGCCAGTGGTTTTTGGGGGTCTTGTCAAAATTGCTGGAATTCTGAACACAGAAAATGACTGTCACATTCTAAAGCACTATGGAATCATCTTGACAGAATTGAACTAAAGGCAGCCAGCATCCAAAGAAGAGCTTTGGTATGTTCTACAGGGAATCTGGATCTTCAAGACTGCTTAAAGAAATTTCAAGAAAGCTTGTCTAAGAGGGTTCAGGCTGTGCTGAAGAATAAAAATTGTTATACCAGTTACTTTGAGTTGTTTTGTGCTTTTTTCTTTACCCTGTCATGTGTTTGATGCTTACACATTGTGGTGGTTTTCAGGAGCAGCCACTCACAAACCGGATGCAGTGGAGCCAGAGAAGCAAACAGACCACACCGTAAAGATTGCAGGGGTCATTGCTGGTATCCTCCTGTTTGTCATCATCTTCTTAGGAGTGGTGCTGCTCATGAAAAAGAGGTAAGCTGTTTTATTACTCATTGAAATTCTGTCAAAGATTCATGAAAGAGCTGAACATACTTGTAGAAAGCTAACAAATAAGTAGTTTCGGATTTATCATTTTATATATTTCTCCCTCAAACTGTAGCATTGTCAGTGCAATCGTAAATAATTAATTTGATTATGTTGATACGCCCCATTAAGGCTGTTTACAGCCATGAGATACAGTGTGCCATGAAAAATTAATCCATTTCTACGGCTCCCTCAGACAAATGTGCAGCGCTTCAATGACATTGCAATGGAACAGAAATATGTTTTCCAGTCCTGTGGTATGGAGGGAGGCGGGAAGGAGATAAGAAAGAAAAGATGATGAAAGCCTCAAAAGGAAAAAGGATGGCTGCGTAGCTTAAGGCTAAGTTTACATTAGGCCTGGGCCCCATGCTGGAGAGAGGTCTTCTGTACATATCCCAGCAATCAGGCGAGCTAAAGCTCAGCAAATATCCACCTTGTTTTTGTCCACACTGAGAATTGAAATCATCCAATATTGTTCTCTGGAAAGATTTCTTTCACAGCTTCCTATTTTAAAAAACAAAAACAAAAAAAAAAACACTTTACCCAGTGAAACTTTATATGTATTACATCTAATTTGTCCTTTAATGTTTAATTTCACGCTTTGAATTAAAGTGTAAAGGTCAGTCCATTAGAACAAATAGATGTAGCTGAGTGGGAAGACACAGTTGTGTACAAGTCTAATCACTCTGATTCATGTTTATTTTTGACAGTAACATAAGATTCTTCATACAGCGGGGCCTCTCTGTGTAGCTCAGCAATCAGTGGGTGGGTGTGAAAATCAGCACACAGTAATGGAATTGTTTTCAATTAGCCCTAATCAAACTAGAGATGGCGATGACTTCACTGGTTGAATTTTGTGTAATTTACTCTTATCAACAGGGAATTGGAGTTCTGTTTAGACATCTAAATGACTCATTAAGTTTCAACCTTGGAGGTCAGATATTGTAATTTTTGTAGGTGTATAAAATTATGTGTTGGGGGGGGGGTGTAGTGACAGCAGAGGAGTTCTTACTGTCGAGACTCCCATTTTCAAAGCATGACATGACTCCAAGCAATCACCTTTGCCCTCACAATCACTAGTTTACCTCCACGTATGCCACCATATCTGATTTTGTTCATTTCTACTTTTTTCAAACATTAATATATTTTTACTTTTTCTTTCCTTTTCATTCCATCCCCTCCCCCCACCCTCCACTGCTTAAATCCTACCACCACCCCACTCGGCAGAAGAACCTATCACTCCTACACTTACTACCTGTAAGTAACCACTTTGTGTAATGTTAGTGCCATGCTTCTCACCCACACACTTGTTTCCCATGCATGCAAAAAAAAGAGCCACGTCACCCTCCTCCCGCCCAGAGCTATTACAGAGGCCCAACTGTAATCTCTGCTGGAGGAATGGAGGACGCCACTCCAGTGCATCTCCACGCGACAAGCACATCATAATGTATGTCACATTGGCACGACTTCTGATGAAAGCAGACAGACGCCGCTGCTACACCCCCGCAAAAAATAAACCTGCCACAGAGACGTTACTGCAGACATAATTTCTGCCAGACTTATAAGGAGTTTGTTTATCAAATGATGAACTAAACTGCCTTAATGATGGCACAGCTGCCGAACTCATCCTGTGGAAGGAAAAAAAAAATCAATCCAATACCGCTGCTTTTTTTTCCCCCTTTTTACCAAGTGTGAATTTTTCATTTGCCTCCAATGATTTCATCTCTGTTGACTTGTCAAATCCAGAATTTTTTGAAGTGCCTATCACACTGCATCTATGCTTTAACTGTGCCCAGAACTTTAATGAGCTAGTCCAACTATTTCACATTTGTATGCTTCTCTATATGCTCTCCAAATGCAATGTGTAACGCCATGCAAAACTGTAGGTGCTATTACCCCAAAATTCAGCATGAACTAACTTGATGACCTCAGAAAATTGGCTTCATGTGCATGTGATAATTTGTTCTTTTTCTCTCTCCTGCTTCATCGTCTGTCATCAAACCATCTCAGCGCTCATGCTTTTTTCTCCCCCTTTACCAACCCAGCATGACTTTTTGTTTTTTGCACATCTTTCCCACTGAATCTATGGTGATGGTGGAGTTGTGTCTTTAGCTAACAAGATGTTTGCGTCGCTACCAGAGCAGCTGATGTGGTCACTGGATAGCTTCTTTCCTATTTCTATGCCTCCAATATCATAAAAACAATAGCCCTAGCACAGATTTTATTCCCCTACTTCCTAATCTAGCAGTTGATTGCACATCGTACAGCTGAATGGTAAAGAAGCTTATTCTGCCACTCTGCCTTCCCCGCTGTAGCTCATAGGCTCCCTCTGTAGTCTTTGTGATGATGCCGACTAATCTGTCTTGAGATGACTGTGATCAGAGAGGAGAATGGAGGCTGCCTCGCATCAAAGAAAATCTCAGCACACACCTGGAGATAATACTATTCTGAATACTACGTGTGTCACTCACATTAGATCACAGCTGTCTGGAATGGAAAGCCCCCATTGACTTAGAGTGTGCACAGTGGCCGAGTTTAGCAGGGAGAGATTTGTTGTGAGTGGATTCATCAAAATAGCTGTTTTATGTTTTATTTTTGCCTACATAAATTGTTCTTCTGGTTCCTAAAAGAGGAGAAAGGGAAATGCGCTTAAGGCAGTCAAAATACAAGATGTACGTGCCAAGTCAATACAATTTCTGATTTGTTAGCTGGATTTAGATCATGTGTCTTGGTTGTTATATACACTTTGTCACTTTGTGGTTATAAACAGATAAATGAACATCTTGAGTTGCTGACCCATTTGAAAAAAACAAAAAAACTCCAAAGGTTCTTACGTATAGTTGTACAAGGGCTGTTCATTAAAGAGTCCTCCTGACTCATTTCCCATGGACTGAGAGGAACCAAACTTGGCACAGTTATTAGTCTCTCTCTGCAAAGGTACTACCAAGGTCACACACTTCTTGCTTTATGCAGCTGTGGAGACCTGACCTGTAAAAGTCTGCAGATTTACTTTAGAAGCCATGACTTGACCTCGGAAATCAGTGTTTCATCGTCTTGGAAATGCTTGCCCTTCAAAAATGACTTTGTGGTTGGAAAGAAGTTGAAGTCAGATGGTGCGAGGTCAGGAGAGAAGGGGGGTGAGGAAGGATTTCATAGCTACAGAACTGTGCTTCCGTCTGGGCCACGTGCGAGTTGTGAACCTGGGCATTGTGTTGCAAGAAGTGGACACCATTGGTCAGCATGCCATGCCTCTTGGTTTTTTATGGACTTGTGCAATTTCTGCAGCAGTGAAACATAGTAAGTCTCAGGTAGTTGTGATACTCTTTGTCAGGAAATCCCTTAATGATACCTCTTTAATGAGTTGCCCTCATACAGTGGGGAAAAAAGTATTTAGTCAGCCACCAATTGTGCAAGTTCTCCCACTTAAAAGATGAGAGAGGTCTCCAGTTTTCATCATAGGTATACCTCAACTATGAGAGACAAAATGAGAAGAAAAAAAAAATCCAGAAAATCACATTGAAGGATTTTTAATGAATTAATTGGTAAATTCCTCAGTAAAATAAGTATTTGGTCACCTACAAACAAGCAAGATTTCTGGCTCTCACAGACCTGTAACTTCTTCTTTAAGAGGCTCCTCTGTCCTCCACTCATTACCTGTATTAATGGCATCTGTTTGAACTCGTTATCAGTATAAAAGACACCTGTCCACAACCTCAAACAGTCAGACTCCAAACTCCACTATGGCCAAGACCAAAGAGCTGTCAAAGGACACCAGAAACAAAATTGTAGACCTGCACCAGGCTGGAAAGACTGAATCTGCAATAGGTAAGCAGCTTGGTGTGAAGAAATCAACTGTGGAAGCAATTATTAGAAAATGGAAGACATGCAAGACCACTGATAATCTCCCTCAATCTGGGGCTCCACGCAAGATCTCACCCCGTGGGGTCAAAATTATCACGAGAACGGTGAGAAAAAATCCCAGAACCACACGGGGGGACCTAGTGAATGACCTGCAGAGAGCTGGGACCAAAGTAACAAAGGCTACATCAGAAACACACTACGCCGCCAGGGACTCAAATCCTGCAGTGCCAGACATGTCCCCCTGCTTAAGCCAGTACATGTCCAGGCCCGTCTGAAGTTTGCTAGAGAGCATTTGGATGATCCAGAAGAGAATTGGGAGAATGTCGTATGGTCAGATGAAACCAAAATAGAACTTTTTGGTAAAAACTCAACTTGTCGTGTTTGGAGGAGAAAGAACACCATGCCTACTGTGAAGCATGGGTGTGGAAACATCATACTTTGGGGCTGTTTTTCTGCAAAGGGACCAGGACGACTCATCCATGTAAAGGAAAGAATGAATGAGGCCATGTATCGTGAGATTTTGAGTGAAAACCTCCTTCCACCAGCAAGGGCATTGAAGATGAAACGTGGCTGGGTCTTTCAGCATGACAATGATCCCAAACACACCGCCCGGGCAACGAAGGAGTGGCTTCATAAGAAGCATTTTAAGGTCCTGGAGTGGCCTAGCCAGTCTCCAGATCTCAACCTCATAGAAAATCTTTGGAGGGAGTTGAAAGTCTGTGTTGCCCAGCGACAGCCCCAAAACATCACTGCTCTAGAGGAGATCTGCATGGAGGAATGGGCCAAAATACCAGCAACAGTGTGTGAAAACCTTGTGAAAACTTACAGAAAACATTTGACCTTTGTCATTGCCAACAAAGGGTATATAACAAAGTACTGAGATGAACTTTTGTTATTGACCAAATACTTATTTTACCGAGGAATTTACCAATTAATTCATTAAAAATCCTTCAATGTGATTTTCTGGATTTTTTTTTGTCTTATTTTGTCTCTCATAGTTGAGGTATCCCTATGAAAATTGGAGACCTCTCTCATCTTTTAAGTGGGAGAACTTGCATAATTGGTGGCTGACTAAATACTTTTTTACCCCACTGTACCTATAGTATACCTCCAGGGTAAGCAAATTTATGGGCACAGTCGTATTTTAACCACTACTAATTGGTGCTATTCATGCAGTTGTGCTTATAAGTTTACATACCCTGGAGGTATATAAACTTAAACACAATTATACTTATGATGACATCAGCAAAACTTACCATGTACAGTGGTGTGAGAAAGTGTTTGCCCCTTCCTGATTTCTCATTTTTTTGTATGTCACACTTAAATGTTTCAGATCATCAAACAAATTTAAATATTAGACAAAAATAACACAAGTAAACACAAAATGCCGTTTTTAAATGAAGGTGTTTATTATTAAGGGATTAAGGGACTGTTTGAAAAAGGGATTGCCCCCTAAACCTAATAACTGGTTGGGCCACCCTTAGCAGCAACAACTGCATTCAAGCATTGCTTAACTGGCAATTAGTCTTTTACACTGCTGTGGAGGAATTTTGGCCCACTCATCTTTGCAGAATTGTTGTAATTCAGCTACATTGGAGGGTTTTCGAGCATGAACCACCTTTTTAAGGTCATGCCACAGCATCTCAATCAGATTCAAGTCAGGACTTTGACTAGGCCACTCCAAAGTCTTCATTTTGTTTTTCTTAAGCCATTCAGAGGTGGACTTGCTGGTGTGTTTTGGATCATTGTCCTGCTGCAGAACCCAAGTGCGCTTCAGCTTGAGGTCACAGACAGATGGCCGGACATTCTCTTTCAGGATGTTTTGGTAGACAGCAGAATTCATGGTTCCATTTACCACAGCAAGTCTTCCAGGTCCTGAAGCAGCAAAACAGCCCCAGACCATCACACGACCACCACCATATTTTACTGTTGTTATGATGTTCCTTTTCTGAAATGCTGTGTTGCTTTTACGCTGGATGTAATGGGACACACACATTCCAAAAAGTTTAACTTTTGTCTCGTCAGTCCACAGAGTATTTTCCCAAAAGTCTTGGGGATCATCAAGATGTTTTCTAGCAAAAAGTGAGACCAGCATTTATGTTCTTTTTGCTCAGCAGTGGTTATGGTTATAATGGCTCTCACTGTGGTACACTGAAGTCCCAAAGCTTTAGAAATGGCTTTATAACCTTTTCCAGACTGATAGATCTCAGTTACTTTGTTTATTTGTTCCTGACTTTGCTTGGATCACAGCAGGATGTCTAGCTTTTGAGGATCTTTTGGTCTACTTCACTTTGTCAGGCAGGTCCTATTTAAGTGATTTCTTGATTGAGAACAGGTGTGGCAGTAATCAGGCCTGGGTGTGGCTAGAGAAATTGAACCCAGCTTTCCAAAGATGTGATAAACCACAGTTAACTTATCTTTTAACAGGGAGACAATCACTTTTTCCCACAGGGCCATGTAGATTTGGATTTTTTTTTACCCTTAATAACAAACACCCTCATTTAAAAACTGTATTTTGTGTTTACTTGTGTTATCTTTGTCTAATATTTAAATTTGTTTGATGATCTGAAACATTTAAGTGTGACAAACATACAAAAACATGAGAAATCAGAAAGGGGGCAAACATTTTTTCACACCACTGTATTTGTCTCACTCCATCAAAGTGGAAATTGCAAATGATGTAACTGCTCTCTTCACTCTTCATTCAGGAGGTGTGGAAGCTGAAGGGTTGATTGAGCAGTAATTGTGTCAGTCAAATTGGTCATGAGTACATCAATGTGAACAGTTAATAGGACACACCTCACAAAATTCATATTACTAAGATCCAGACTAATTAGGAGTAACCTGATAATTTCAAATAGAGCCTAAAATAGAACCAGCATGCAGTATTGTTGCAGTTCCCCTGTTATTTTAAGTTGTCTGTTAAAGATTAATTTGCCCCATCTAAAACAGGCAGCACACAACAACCCTTGAGATAAAAAAGTTAAGTGTAAAGTTATATTTTTAGCTCTTAAATGCAGGGTCGGCAAAGATTTTTGTTGCACCAATGTGAGTTTTTTTTTAAGTCATTGTGACAGCAGACTACGTTATACGTAGATGCTGTATAAACTTGGTTCAAATGGGCTCATGGGTGGAATTTTAAAAGCTACCATTTCCTGTTAATAAAAAATATCATTGTGTTAGTATGTTTCCAGCTTTTGCTTCTACCTTTTTAAATCAACCTATACACTGACAAAAGACACTCTAATTTCAAAACATCAAGATTTGTGTGAGGGGCAGCCAATGAGAAGAAAGTAATCTTTTAGGTAGGTGGTCCTTTAAGAGGCAGTAGCTTCAGCTGTTGAGTTAGGACGCTGACTGAACGGGAGGGCTAAACCAAGGCTAGAAGTTTGTGCAAATGAAGGTTAAACCTGTAAATCATGCAAAGTTATTCAAATAGCATCTGAATAAAAAGTGAATGATCATTAAGAATGCACTTTAATAACTTTGCCTCATTTATTTAATCTTTTATCATATTAAACTGTTTTAACATTGAAGAATAGCTCAGTAAAAAGTAACACTCCCATCTACACAACTGCTGTGATGAAATATCTAAACAGCAAATGCCTAATAACAGTTTTTCACAGGATGCCTATTTATTCATGAAGACCTAGAGGGTATAATACATAATTTCAAAAGGTAGAAGTTACTCAGCAACATGTTTAATAATGATTTGGCTGAATTGCATTCACCCAGGCTGCTGCTGTTGCTGTTTGATTCAGTGTAAGGATGTGTGACACGCTGTAAGCAAATCCTTTAAGAATGTAAATAGTGTTTCACTTCCTATTCTCTTCTCTGGCATGTTCTATTTGAAGTACATTAAAAGTAAAACAATACATTTGAATTTACATTCAGCAGGATGCGGCATTAGACCTAACATCATCAAGCAAAACCCATAAGAATTATGTGTTTGAAAACGGTGGTGGAGTTGTGCATCATGATTACTCGGCACTAAAAATGGTGCTGGAAAAAGAAGCGGTTTGGTTTAATCAGACAACTCCAGATCACCAAGTCAGCCCTTCTGCTTGCATGTCTTTGGTGTCTTGTGTAGGAGAAGCTGGGGTGGAACAAAGCAATGCGAGGAGGGAAAGTGCAGATGCATTTCGGCTAATTGGGAAGATTCTCGGTTAGGCCTTCTGGTGTTTAGGTGGCAGCTGAAATTATTGCATCTCCAGAGTTTTTCACTGCCCTTAAAGATGTGCCACAGTTTTGCTCAAGAGCATGAATTTTTGTAAAACTGTCAAAATAGTTAAAGTTCCCAACTTAAGTATAAATTTCTGAAAAATTAGATATAATAGTGTATCGGTGCTTAAATGTATAGCCATCCACCAAAAACCACTGAGGCTGATCTCTCTATAGAGGTCAATGTTGCAATTCTACTCCAAAAAAATTTCATCTTATAATCAGATATAATTAACTTGTTCCACATAGGCAAAGGATATATTGTGAACTCAATTATCCTGCATTTTCCACTTTCTCCACTCTGAAATTTATTGGGTGTTCTGACGACAGCCTTATTGCCCAGCCCGAGCTTACAACGGCTCTGTGATTGATGAAAACCCATTAATTCTCTCACACATTCATCAAAGTCTTTTAACAGCACGAGAACATCCTACCATTGCCAAAATATGCACTTTAGTTGTGGTGCCAGAGGTAGCTGCAAGGGCTAGCATGCAAGACAACATCAGTCAGAGCGCTCATTAGGAATGCGGTTGCAAGTGTGATCAAATATCCGAGCATCCTTTAATCAGGTGGTCTTACCGACCACTCCACCTGCTAGCTGATGGGGACTTCTGAGATCAGTTGACATGGGGTGGAGGGGGTGATTGGATCTTTATTCCTGTGAGGTATAGTCATACATAAAGCAGCAGGCAGGTTAAATGAAAACACGCCCGCTGTGTCTCTTTTTTGACTGAATGGCAGACTTTGTCTTGTGCTCACCAAACTTCAGTTATGTGGCTTGACTTCATATTTAACCAGAACAAAAAGTGATTCATTTCAAAAGACACCAAAGAAACTCCAACTGTACCAATGAGGTTTTCCAAGTAAAGTTAATTGAGACACCTATTCTTTTTCTTATTGTGGAAAAACAGTGGGTCTTAATCAGCACATGCTGCTTTGTGTTTTGATGAAGTTTTAGTTGCACAGCGTGTTAGCGCTTGCTTATTCAGATAATGGGGAGGGGGGGTGTTCGATACAGCACAATATCATTGATACTTTGGGGGTGGTGATACTGCGTCAATTTAGAGATTACCAGTATTGTGACACTTTATTAAAAATAATTAATAAATGTTACAAATTGTCCCTGTCGAATGCAAACCTCGTGGCTCCAAAACAGACATTTTTCAGAAAATGAGAAAAACCTTGTATTTTCTGACTGATTTAACAGTTTTGAAATCTATTCACATGCTGCTCATTGGTTTGATATTAGTGTCATGTCTGCTGCGTAATTTCGCAGCGAACATAGAATTTGGCAGCGAGCCCAAAACGCAGTGTAAGTAACGTGTTTATTTGCAATGGGAAAATGTCCAGGAAAATGTCCAAATAACAGCACACTGCCCACCAATATACTGATGAAGGCAAGTGGACACAGCCGTGTGGCAAGCAGGTGCGTGATAATTGGATGAATGTGTGTGAGAGTGTGTATGTGTGAGTGTGTGCATGTGGTGATGAGATGCCTCCGGTGAATGTCTGGTAAGAGGAGGAGACGTGGCCGTAGGACTGTCAGAGAGCAAGGCTCAATCTGACAGCTGAAATTAAAAAGCAATAATCAAAACCTACAGCCACAGGTCATGGACGGGGTGAACAACCCCGAACATGACAGTTAGTAAAAAAAAAATATCCAAAGACATAAAGGATGATTGAGTTTATACAAAAAAACACAAAAACGACAAAATATGTAGATAATGAGGTTTTCACCTGACAGCGACGATATACAGTGCATCCAGAAAGTCTTCACAGTGCTTCACTTTTTCCACATTTTGTTATATTACAGCCTTATTTCAACATAGATTAAATTCATTTTTTTTCCTCAAAATTCTACACACGATACCCCATAACAACAATGTGAAAAAAGTTTTTTTGAGATTTTTGCAAATTTATAAAAAATAAAAAACGAAGAAATTGCATGCACATAAGTATTCACAGCCTTTGCCATGGAGCTCAAAATTGAACTCAGGTGCATCCTATTTCCACTGATCATCCTTGAGATGTTTCTACAGCTTAACTGGAGTCCACCTGTGGTAAATTCAGTTGATTGGACACGATTTTGAAAGGCACACACCTGTCTATATAAGGTGCCACAGTTGACAGTGCATGTCAGAGCACAAACCAAGCATGAAGTCAAAGGAATTGTCTGTAGATCTCCAAGACAGGATTGTCTTGAGGCACAAATATGGGGAAGAGTACAGAAAATTTTTTTCTGGTTTGAAGGTCCCAATGAGCACAGTGGCCTTCATCATCCATAAATGGAAGATGTTCAGAACCACTAGGACTTTTCCTAGAGCTGGCCAGCCGTCTAAACTGAGCAATCGGAGGAGAAGGGCCTTAGTCAGGGAGGTGACCAAAAACCCGATGGTCACTCTGTCAGAGCTCCAGCATTCCTCTGTGGAGAGGAGAATCTTCCAGAAGGACAACCATCTCTGCAGCAATCCATCAATCAGGCCTGTATGGTAGAGTGGCCAGATGGAAGCCACTCCTTAGTAAAAGGCACATGGCAGCCCACCTGGAGTTTGCCAAAAGGCACCTGGAGGACTCTCAGACCATGAGAAACAAAATTTTCTGGTCTGATGAGACAAAGATTGAACTCTTTGGTGTGAATGCTAGGGGTCATATTTGGAGGAAACTAGGCACCATCATGTTTATAGTCAGCTTCATGTGTGCCTGTGTTTGTGTCTATGTTGAATGTAATTTGTGGCTTGTAAATATGGATGTCACCAGACTGCAAAACAAAACTACCTACGGGTACAAATAAAGTAACCTGAACCACTCATAACCACACCAATGGTGGTGGCAGCATCATGTTGTGGGGATGTTTTTCAGCGGCAGGAACTGGGAGACTAGTCAGGATAGAGGGAAAGATGAATGCAGCAGTGTACAGAGACATCCTGGGTGAAAACCTGCTCCAGAGCGCTCTTGACCTCAGACTGGGGCAGTGGTTCATCTTTCAGCAGGACAACAACCCTAAGCACACAGCCAAGATATCAAAGGAGTGGCTTTAGGACAACTCTGTGAATGCCCTCGAGTGGCCCAACCAGAGCCCAGACTTGAATCCAATTGAACATCTCTGAAGAGATCTGACAATGGCTGTGCATCAATGCTTCCATCCAACCTGATGGAGCTTGAGAGGTGCTGCAAAGAAGAATGGGTGAAACTGCCCAAAGATAGGTGTGCCAAGCTTGTGGCATCATATTCAAAAAGACTTGAGGCTGTAATTGCTGCCAAAGATGCATCAACAAAGTATTGAGCAAAGGCTGTGAATACTTATGTACATGTGATTTTTTTTTTGTTTTTTTATTTTTAAAAAATTTGCAAAAATCTCATTTTTTTTTTTTCAATTTGTCCTCATGGGGAATTGTGTGTAGAATTTTGAGGAAAAAAAGAATTTAATCAATTTTGGAATAAGGCTGTAACATAAAATGTGGAAAAAGTGAAGTGCTGTGAATACTTTCTGGATGCAGTGTACAAACTTAGCTATTATGGTATCAGAGTATTAAAAACCAACTGACTCTTCAGCCTGTTAAATGTTGCTAAATGCTCACTGTCTGGTTAGGTCAGCAGAGCAAAGGAGAGACTCCTGAGATCTAACCAGGAGTTGAACTAGACAACAATCAGGAGGGGAAATCACAATACAGTACTCAGCATATCGCAAGAGCATGATTGCTTCATGGCCCAAGTATCGTGATAATATCGTATCATGGGGACTCTGGTGATTGGTATTTACAATAGTGGGATCATGAAGTTTCACGACTTTGCCTATGAAACTTTAAAAAACGATTCTGTATCGTTTCCACTTCAACCTCAGCTTCTCTCACACCTCCAAAACTATTTGAGCACAATTTTTTTTATTTTGTTTTTTTTTCCCAAGGGACCCTTGTATGGCCACTGCAACAGATCTCATGATACGATATGTACCGCGACACTTAGCTCATGATGCAATACTATCACAATTCTATGATTCTTTAAGTATTGTGACACCATATATTACATGTGTAATTAATGAAAGATCAATACATGTGTTTAGGTATCGGTGCATCATCACGATTATCTTATTATCTTATTTGTTATTGCTCTTAGTGCTGCTATCCCTGTGCTGTTGCAATCCTGGAATTTCCCCATTGTGGGACTAATAAAGGCTTATCTTATTTTAACATGCATGTCTTTGGATTGTGGGAGGAAACCTGGGCCCCCAAAGTAATCCCACACAGCACAGGGAGATCATGCCAACTCCAAGCAGAAAGGTTCCCATCCCTGCTAGCCTGGGGATTTGAACCTGGAACCTTCTAGTTGTGAGACAACAGTGCTAACCACCATACTACCATGCTGCCCAAAGTATCACAATACTACGATGCATCGATTTATTTCTCCCACTCCAATAGCCACTTACGAATATACTCTTACACTGAATCACCTCCATTATAAGATAAGATAAGATAAGATAAGCCTTTATTAGTCCCACAACGGGGAACTTCCAGGATTGCAACAGCACAGGGATAGCAACACTCAGAGCAACAATCAGAAGGCAAGAAAAAAAAAACAAGCAAGCAAGAGCAGCTAATATACATATGTACATATTACTATAAAATATATATATACACACACACAGACACACAGTGCAGAGCATTGTAGCTGGATGGAATAAATATATGAATATGTAAACACACAGTGCGGAGCAATGTAGCTAGATGGAATAATATGTAGATATATAAACACACAGTGCGGAGCATTGTAGCTAGATGGAATAAATATATAGATATATAAACATAAACACACCCAGTGCGGAGCATTGTAGCTAGATGGAATAAATATGTAAATATATGAACACACACAGTGCAGAGCATTGTTGCTAGATGGGATGAAACAGCACAACCGTCTACTTAGTTATCCTACATGGTATGATTATGTGCCCATACATATTCTCACTCTCCATAGCAACCGGTATTTTCCTAGTTGTATGCCGGAGGGGACCATTGTGAAAGTCTATTGCATCTTTTGCATTCAAAAAACTATTAGTTTGTTACGTCTTTTAGCTATCTCTGCGAGCAGCCCTGCTTAGGTTGTACAGTCTGACAGCCGTTGGTAGGAAGGACCTGCGAAACCTCTCGGTTGTGCACCTGAGATGATGTAGTCTGCTGCTAAATGAGCTCCTCGGTGCATTCAGTATGTCCTGCATAGGGTGGAACTCGGACTCCAGCAGAGATGACAGTTTAGCCGCCGTCCTTCTCTCTCCTATCTCCTCCACCGGATCAAGGCGCTGCCCCAGGACAGAGCTAGCTTTCTTGATCAGTTTGTTCAGTCTCTTCCTATCGGCTGCAGTAATGCCACTGCCCCAGCAGACCACTCCAAAAGTGATGGCTGATGCCACCACCGTGTCATAGAATGTCAGTTTACTTAAAACTTTAACTTGATTTTCTTTAGAGCAAGCGGCAGGGAGGCAAATCTGGCAATTTAAGCCTGTGTTGGGTGGTCTGGTTCAAAAAAAAAACAGCATTTCTGGAATATACAGGTGCATCTCAATAAATTAGAATGTCAACAAAAAGTTGATTTATTTAGGTAATTCAATTAAAAAAAAAAAAAACTTCTATATTATATAGAGTCATTACACGGAGAGTGATATATTTCAAGTGTTTATTTTAATTTTGATGATTATGGCTTACAGCTCATGAAAACCCCAAATTCAGTTTCTCAAAAAAATTAGAATATTACATAAAATTAATTTTAAAAAATAGTTTTTTAATAGAAATGTTAGTCGACTGAAAAGTATGTCCATGTACACACTCAATACTTGGTCGGGGCTCCTTTTGGATTAATTACTGTATCAGTGAGGCGTGGCATGGAGGTGATCAGCCTGTGGCACTGCTGAGGTGTTATGAAGGTCCAGGTTGCTTTGATAGTGACCTTCAGCTCGTCTGCATTGTTGGTTCTGGTGTCTCTCATCTTCCTCTTGACAATACTCCATAGATTCTCTGTGGGGTTTAGGTCAGGAGAGTTTGCTGGCCAATCAAACACAGTGACGCCATGGTCATTAAACCAGGTTTTGATACTTTTGGCAGTGTGGGGGGGGGGGGTGCCAAGTCCTGCTGGAAAATGAAATCAGCTTCTCCATAAAGCTTGTCAGCAGAGGGAAGCATGAAGTGCTCTAAAATTTCTTGGTAGACGACTGCCCTGACTTTGGTCTTGATAAAACACAGTGGACAAACACCAGCAGATGACCTCTGTTCAGATAAAAGTAAATTTTGCATTTCAATTGGAAATCAAAGTCCCAGAGTCTGGAGGAAGAGTGGAGAGGCACAGAGTCTACGTTGCTTGAGGTTTCGTGTGAAGTTTCCACAGTCAGTGATGATTTGAGGAACCATGTCGTCTGCTGGTGTTGGTCCACTGTGTTTTATCAAGACCAAAGAATGCACAGTCGTCTACCAGGAAATTTTAGAGCACTTCATGCTTCCCTTTGCTGACAAGCTTTATGGAGAAGCTGATTTCATTTTCCAGCAGGACTTGGCACCCCCCCCACACACACTGCCAAAAGTATCAAAACCTGGTTTAATGACCATGGCATCACTGTGTTTGATTGGCCAGCAAACTCTTCTGACCTAAAGCCCATAGAGAATCTGTGGAGTATTGTCAAGAGGAAGATGAGAGACACCAGACCCAACAATGCAGACGAGCTGAAGGCCACTATCAAAGCAACCTGGACCTTCATAACACCTCAGCAGTGCCACAGGCTGATCACCTCCATGCCACGCCACATTGATACAGTAATTAATCCAAAAGGAGCCCTGACCAAGTATTGAGTGTGTACATGGACATACTTTTCAGTCGGCCAACATTTCTATTAAAAAACTATTTTTTAAAATTAATTTTATGCAAATTCTAATTTTTTGAGAAACTGAATTTGGGGTTTTCATGAGCTGTAAGCCATAATCATCAAAATTAAAATAAATAAACACTTGAAATATATCACTCTCCGTGTAATGACTCTCTATAATATACTGTAGAAGTTTAATTTTTTTGAATTGAATTACCTAAATAAATCAACTTTTTGTTGACATTCTAATTTATTGAGATGCACCTGTAATGGAAACAACTACAGACTGATTTATTGAATGTTCTCATTCCAATAACTTAAGATGTTAGAGTGGAGCTCTGTGCTGACACATTGACGATGGACGATGAATTCACAACATAAAGCCCCAGTGAATAATGCAAAAATTAAAAAGAAGTAGAAAAAAAACAAGGATGCTCTTGACCTTGGGATTGTTTTGACAGAAAGGGGGGAAAATCCTATTTGCTTCTGCACCATGGCCAAAGATGAAGCACTCATCATCAATGATGGTTATTGTCAGGAAAACTGGATTTTTCACATGCACACATGTTTGCTGTCTGTGATTAAGATTTATGATCTTAATCATATGCAAGAATAGGACTTTAGGTAAAAATCACAAAACAGCTGTTGGGAAAGTAATAACAACGGCGCAGAGAGAATCCATGTTGAGTGATATGGGCCAAACTGATGTTTGGTAAAGTTGTAGATTTTTGCTCTTCCTCTCAGCTCCACACAGCAGTTTTGTCTTTCAGCGGTTTGTTTTTGCTCAGATATACATACCTAAAATGGTATTTTATGCCCTTTTTTCTATAAACAAAGCCTTTTATTGTCTTACAGTTTTGTGTCAAAATCTTTTCACTTCCCCTCTCCTTCAAACACCAGGATCTGTATTACTAGGCTCCCACAAGGCCAATGGTGGCTAGAGCTACATTAAACAGAATAAATCCTGTGATTAAAAGACTCACCGGTTGAAGGACATGCCCAGTTGTATGCATGGTGGCCCAGGATAATGACAAACTGTAGTTTGATGGTAAAACCCATCTTAATTTAGGTCAGGTTTTCAAAGCAGCTGTCCAAAAACGCTAACTGGCCCTGGAGACTAGCTTCCCTTAGCTCAGAGTCCTGATTGGCTCAACACTATTGACCTGCTAATATTTACGTCAACAAAAATGCTCCGTCTAACACTTGCCTTTTTCCAAGGGGAGGAGCTTAACTGAAATTTCACAGCAAAATAACACAGACATGACACAGTTGAGTGATTTTGCTCTTGTTACGTCTTGTACGTTATAAAAATGATGTTACAGACATGTTAACAAGGAAAAAAAGATTTTTGGCAGTGTCACTTTAATATGTCAGAAAGCTCCTGCAATAATAATAATAATAATAATAATAATAATGTGGACTGTATATAGTAAATTCTTTGTTGAAATGTTAACCCTGGAAAAAATGGATAATAAAATAATTATATTAGACATACTGTATGATAAAATTGAATTTTTCACATATTGGTTACAGAAATATCTATTAATGAATTCCCTCTTCAAATATTTTCTTTTTGTGGATCGCCACCGTATCGTGGTGGAGGGGTTTGAGTGCCCTGTTGATCTCATGAGCTGTGTTGTTGGGGCAACTTGCCCCTGTCAGGGTTTTCCAGGCTAAACTGGTCCTGGGTGAAGGGCTAACCCAAGAGTGGTCCAGTGGATCTCTATGTAAAAAAATTACAAGGACCCGGTGTACCCAAAGGAGTCACATGGGTGTGTTGTACCTTGGGCTCATCACCTACAGGAGGGATCATGGAGATCATGGCGCTACTGTATGTGATCCGGACGGCAGTCTGGGCTGCTCTGCTTGAACTGCTGTCCCCATGGCCCGGACCCCCGCATACGCAGTAGAAGATGGATGGATGGACACTGAATAGCCTAAATGCTACACACACACATGCAATGTCTGATACTAAATACTTCCCAGAGAAAGGCCTAAATAGTTGTTATTTTAATAAATTATTTGTTTTTCCTACAAAATATGAAAACAACACATACAGAGACTTATGAATTATTATTCCAGTTGTTTAAAAATCTCATTTTTCATAATCACCCCCACTGCACTGCAAGTGTCAGAATAGGAGGCCTGCTAAATGTACAATGTCTAACACAATGTGCTCAGGGCAAACACCTTCATTAAACCTTACAAGTCGAACATGCAGTAAGAATCACATTAATTGGTACAAGCCTCGCAGAGTTCTGCACCTACGAGCTCTGCATGTTGATGAGGACAGGGAACGAGGAAGAGCTCCTCAAGCAGGCTGAAGGGATGTCAAGTATGGAATGATCTATTTTGAATGGATAGGTTTTAAAACAGCCGATCACAAAACATCTGTCCAAGATTATAATGGAGCCATGCAGTCATGGGAAGGCAATGCGTGAAGCTAAGGCTTTTTTGTATGAGAGTGTAAATGTGCACTCTTATGATCACGAAAACTTTTGGTATATTAAGTGAAATTCACTGATGTGACTTTTTGCTGATCAGCAGTAATTTTTAAACATCTTTATAAATCAAGAAGCCAACAAGTCCTGCCTTCAGTTCTTTAAGTTGGCTAATAAAATGCACCCTGACTGCCTTAAACTTGTGATTGGACCACTGAGAAATCTTTTATCCATTCAGATTAAGGGCTCATTAATATTACTGAGCCAGCTGGAAACTGATTGTTTTGTTGAAGATGTCCATGAAGACAATAAATCTTAAAATTCATCCAATGAAAAATGCATGGCATGGCATTTTTAATTCACTAGGTATGACAGTGAGAGTGAATGGTTGTCTGTCTCTCTGTGTTGGCCCTGTGATGGACTGGCAATCTGTCCAGGGTGTACCCTGCCTCTCGCCCAAAGATGCTGGGATAGGCTCCAGCCCCCCCGCGACTCGAAAAGAATTAAGCAGAAGAAGATGGATGGATGGGATTTTTAATCTGGCAAAATGTGTCTGGCTCTTCATAGACTTTAAGACATCTTAAGGGGTCCTTTGGTACACAAAGACAACAGATTGTTTTTATTTATTTAACATGTCCCTAGCTAACAAATATCTTTAAAAGTAACTAAGGCCCTAATATTGCACGCATTAGTTCATAATGGGGGAAAAAAACAAAAAACAAAGCCTTACAGTTTGGGTATATTTTTAACCTGGATTTGACCGTTTGTCTGCTCCTAAAGACCTGCTTGACGGTGTTTAATGCAAAAGTTGGTCCTGTTGAATTTTCCAGTATGAGCTCGCTGCATTGCTGTTGTTTTCAGCCCTCCAAAAATTAAGACTCCCCTTTATTTGCTTTTTAATAAGACATTAAATTATCATCAAATAAACATTCAGAAATAGTTTTCCTCTCCTGTTTCTACTTCTAGCACTCAGATCTTGAGGGTACACCGAGACAGTGGTGACAGACAACCTCATGGAAGATTGCTTTGTAGGTAGTGAGAAATTTGAAATGAGACATCGTACAAACAAGTACTGAAATGCCCCCACTGGGTTAATCAAAGATGCTTCTTTTGCCCCTCCCAGCTGGGTGCCAGTCATCTTAAACGCCACACAAACCCCGGGTTTGTGTGTCTGTGTGCGTATCGTTTAATGAAGCTTTCTTTGTCCCCATGTCACAAGGTTTCGGCTGCTCTGGTGCTGAAATGAGGCCCGTCATGCTGAGCTTAGTTGTTTTGAAGCTCTTGTTTTAGAAGTCATGGCAGTGTCACCTCCCACAGAACAGATAGTTTGCAAACATGTGCAGACAAAAAAAAAATTGTGCAGCTATCTTTTTGTAGTAGCTGAACTTGCAGAGTTAGGCGCTCGGCTCCGTTAGATCCCAGACACGCCAGGCCTGTCATGTACTGAATGGCAGACAGTCTCTCTAATGAGAGTTGCCTGATATAGTTACCTGGAGTGTTTGCACAGCCTTTACTCCTACAAACACCTCTGCCATCTGTATGTTTCATTGCCTTCTTATGTACCTTCAAAGCTCATCCGAGATTGTTTTTTCCTCTCTTTTTAATTTTACGGTTGGGCATGCCTCCACGCATTCACTCCTATAATTTCAAAGTGGCTTTGCTATCTGGGAATATAATAAATGGTCACGTTCATCAAGATGCAAAAACACTCTACACACACTTCCTTATACCATCTCTCTGTTTATCAGATCCCGTAATATAGTGATCTATCATTATATTTCCCCTTCTTACAAATGAGGAGAGAATAGCATGCCAATTAATCTTCATCTAACACCCACGGTGCCTTGCAAACATCCCAGTATTGCTGGTGTTTTGGGGGGGGGGGGGGGATTGGCACTGGTATGTATGTAGCCTCGTTTGTCTTCAACACTCTCGCTTCAACTGTTACATGGGCCAGAAAAGTGGAAATCCAGGACTTAGCAGGCTCAGAAATAACAGCAGTGATACAGTATTAAAACCTGGATTATATTTGTTCTTAATAGTCTTCTCCATGAGTGCACACAGTGTCGAATCTGTCTTAACATTGCCTGGGGGGTATACAGCTCCCACTCCCCCAACCCATTTTTACAATGTTAAGCTAAAGCAGAGACAAAAAAAATCAAAATTGCCATTTTGTTCCTGACTAATTGCAGATTAAAGTCAAAAAAAGTGGGTCCAGCAGACAGAAATGTCACTACTTTGTCACTTTGCTTTCTGAAGAACGGATCCACTATTAGCCTCACGTCGCGGTCTTCAGAGCAAATGACTGTTTGAAGGCAGCGGGGGCCTGTTGCCATATGGTAGGAGACGGCGACCAAATTGAATAAACAGAAGAGATTTGCGAAAACAAAGCAGCAGGAGTGCATCATTAGACAGCAGTTGTCCATAAGAGAGACTGCAATTCAACTAGGCAGAGGGGTCACACAGAGAGTAACAAAGTGCGAGGATCAGTGTGAGGGCTGCCATAGTTAATTTTTACACTTCTCACTCCCCTCCAGCTACAGAGCAGTGGCAGGCATCAGATATGGCTGCTGTTACAGTATGTTCCCACTCAGGCTGTTTGCCATTCTTCTTCGGTGCACCTTCCATGGAACTCTAAGCGGGTTAGAAGTCTTTAGGGACATAATGTGATTCTCATTCTTGAATAAATTCTTCCTCCGCCAAGTCAAAGGTCAAGGTCAGTGAGAAAACACTCACCGCCTTGCCAGGGATTGTTCAGCCGTGTCCGTGAAGAAGAAAACTGATTGTAATTCTCATATGCATGCATGGCAAAATCTTTCAGGGTTCCCGGTTTTATATCGATTTGGTAAGAAGCTTTTGAGTTAAAAACACTGCTGTGCCCTTAGTTAACCACAGCTGAACCTTTCTAAAGAAAGATGGAAAAATTACATAGAAATGTTAAGTGAAGGGAAGAAGATAAATGTCTTAAAAGAAGGTTGTTTGCAAAGTTTACTGTGTGTTATGTATTATGATCAGA